>JANJGN010000017.1:107545658-108285658 GCA_026770705.1 Isurus oxyrinchus
TTGTTGTGTCCTTTGTGTGTGTGGTCAGATACTGTAAACAGTTTTGTCCTGTGTGTTCTCAGATAGTGTGCACAGTTGATGTGTCCTGTGCATGTGTGTGTGTGTGTGTGTGTGTGTGTGTGTGTGTGTGTGTGTGTGTGTGTGTGTATGTGTGTGTATGTGTGTGTGTGTGTGTGTGTGTGTGTGTGTGTGTGTGTGTGTGTGTGTGTGTGTGTGTGTGTGTGTGTGTTCAGATATTGTACACAGTTTTGTCCTGCTGTGCTCGGATTCTGTACACAGTTGTTGTGTCCTGTATGTGTGTGTGCTCAGATACAGTACACAGCTGTTGTGTCCTTTGTCTGTGCTCAGATATTGTACACAGTTGTGTCCTGTGTGTGCTCAGATAGTGTAAAATTGGTGTTGTCCTCTGTGTGAGTGCTTAGATACTGTACACAGTTGTTGTGTCCTGTGTGTGCTCAGATTTTGTACATAGTTGTTATGTCCTCTGTGTGGGTGCACAGATAGTGTACACAGTTTTTGTGTCCTCTGTGTGTGTGCTCAGAACTGTACACAGTTGTTGTCTCCTCTGTGGGCTCAGATATTGAACACAGTTGTCGTGTCCTCTCTTTGTGTGCCCAGATACTGTACACAATTGGTGTGTCCTGTGTGTGTGGTGTGTGTGCTCATATACTGTACAGAGTTGTGTTCTGTGTGTCCTCAGATCTTGTACACAGTTGTGTCCTGTGTGGTTAGATACTGTACACAATTGTCATTTGTGTGCGCTCAGATACTTTGCACAGTTGTTGTGTCCTGTATGTGTGAGTGTGTGTGCTCAGATACTGTACAAAATCGTTGAATTCTGTATGTGTGTGTGTTCTCAGATACTGTACACAGCTGATGTGTCCTGTGAGTGTGCGTGTGCCTGTGTGTGTATGTGTGTATGTGTGATGTGTGTGTCCTCAGATATTGTACACAGTTATGTCCTGTGTGTGCTCAGTTAGTGTAGAGTTGTTGTGTCTTCTGTGTGTGTGCTCAGATACTGTACACAGTTATGTCCTGTGTGTGTGTGTGCTCAGATGCTGTACAACATTGTTGCGTCTTCTGTGTGTGTGCTCAGATAATGGACACAGTTGTTTCCTTTGTGTGTGCTCAGACATCGTACACATTTGTTGAGTCCTCTGTGTGCTCAGGTACTGTACACAGTTGTGTTCAGTGTTTTTGCTCAGATATTGTACACAGCTGTTGTTTCCAGTGTGTATGCTCAGATATTCTACACAGTTGTTGTGTCCTGTGGTGTTTGCTTGTGTGCTCAAACACTGTACACAGTTGCCCTGTGTGTGCTCACATACTTTACACAGTTGTTGTGTCCTTTGTTTGTGTGGTCAGATATGTAAACAGTTTTGTCCTGTGTATGCTCAGATACTGTACACAGTTGTTGTGTCCTGTGTGCGCTCAGATAGTTTACACAGTTGTTGTGTCCGATGTGTACGTGTGTGTGTGCTCAGATACTGTTTACAGTTGTGTCTTGTTTGTGTGTGTGTGAGAGGTCAGATATCGTACGCATTTGTTGTGTCTTCTGTGTGTGCGCTCTGATAATGTATACATTTGTGTCATGTGTTATCAGATACTGTACACATTTGTCCTGTGTCCGTGCTCAGATACTTTGCACAGCTATTGCATCCTGTATGTGTGTGTGAGTGTGCTCAGATACTGTACAAATTCGTTGTGTCCTGTATGTGTGTGTGTCTGTGTTCTCAGATACTATACACAGTTGATGTGTCCTGTATGTGTGTGTGTGCTCAGATACAGTACACAGCTGTTGCGTCCTTTGTCTGTGCTCAGATATTGTACACAGTTGTGTCCTGTGTGTGCTCAGATACTCTAAAACTTATGGTGTCCTCTGTGTGTGTGCTCAGATGCTGTACACAGTTGTTGTGTCCTGTGTGTGCTGAGATTTTGTACATAGTTGTTATGTCCTCTGTGTGGGTGCTCAGATACTGTACACGGTTGTTGTCTCCTCTGTGGGCTCAGATATTGAACACAGTTGTCGTGTCCTCTCTTTGTGTGCCCAGATACTGTACACAATTGGTGTGTCCTGTGTGTGTGTGGTGTGTGTGCTCAGATACTGTACAGAGTTGTGTTCTGTGTGTCCTCAGATCTTGTACACAGTTGTGTCCTGTGTGGTCAGATACTGTACACAATTGTCATTTGTGTGTGCTCAGATACTTTGCACAGTTGTTGTGTCCTGTATGTGTGAGTGTGTGTGCTCAGATACTGTACAAAATCGTTGT
Organism: Isurus oxyrinchus; assembly: GCA_026770705.1. NCBI lineage: Eukaryota > Metazoa > Chordata > Chondrichthyes > Lamniformes > Lamnidae > Isurus > Isurus oxyrinchus. The sequence goes on from JANJGN010000017.1 coordinate 107,547,929, forward strand.
GTTTTGTATGTGTGTGTGTTCTCAGATACTGTACACAGTTGATGTGTCCTGTGAGTGTGCATGTGCCTGTGTGTGTATGTGTGTATGTGTGATGTGTGTGTCCTCAGATATTGTACACAATTATGTCCTGTGTGTGCTCAGTTAGTGTAGAGTTGTTGTGTCCTCTGTGTGTGTGCTCAGATATTGTACACAGTTGTTGTGTCCTGTGTATGTGTGTGCTCTGTGACTGTACACAGTTGTGTCATGTGTGCTCAGATACTTTACACAGTTGCCCTGTGTGTGCTCACATACTGTACACTGTTGTGTCCTGTGTGTGGTGTGGGTGCTCTGATGCTGTGCACTGTTGTTGTGCCCTGTGTGAGTGCACAGATACAGTACACCATTTGTGTGTCCTGTGTGTGTTCTCAGATACTGTACAGATTTGTATCCTGTGTGTCCTCAGATATTGTACACAGTTGTGTCCTGTGTGTCCTCAGATACTGTTTACAGTTGTTGTGTCCCGTGTGTATTTGATCAGATTCAGTACAGAGTTGTGTCCTGTCTGTGTGTGCTCAGATACTGTACAGCATTGTTGTGTCCTCTGTGTGTGTGCTCAGATACTGTAAACAGTTCTTTCGTTTGTTGTGCGTTCAGATATCGTACACAATTTTTGTGTCCTGTTTGTGCTCAGGTACTGTACAGAGTTGAATACAGTGTTTTTGCTCAGATATTGTACACAGTTGTTGTTTCCAGTGTGTCTGCTGAGATACGGTAAACAGTTGGTCTGTCCTTTGGTGTCTGCTTGTGAGCTCAGATACTGTACACAGTTGTTATGACCTGTGTGTGTGTGTGTGCTCTGATAATGTACATAGTTGTGTCTTGTGTGTTCAGATACTTTTCACAGTTGTGCAGTGTGTGCTCCTGTATATGGTGTGGGTGGTCAGATGCTGTGCACAGTTGTTGTGTCCTGTGTGAGTGCACAAATATTGTACACAGTTGTTGTGTACTCTTTATGTGTGCTCAGATACTGCAAACAGTTGTTGTGTCCTTTGTGTGTGTGCTCAGATACTGGTACCAGTTGGGTCCTGTGTGTGCTCAGATACTGTACACAGTGGTTGTGTCCTGTGTTTGCTTAGATAGCGTACACAGTTGTTGTGTCCTGTGTGTGCAGTATGTATGTGCTCAGATATTGTTTACAGTTGTGTCCTATATGTGTGTGTGTGGGTTCTCAGAAATTGTACACAGTTGATGTGTCCTGTGCATGTGTGTGTGTGTGTGTGTGTGTGTGTGTGTGTGTGTGTGTGTGTGTGTGTGTGTGTGTGTGTGTGTGTGTGTGTGTGTGTGTGTGTTTGTGTGTGTGTGTGTGTGTGTGTGTGTGTGTGTGTGCTCAGATATTGTACACAGTTTTGTCCTGCTGTGCTCGGAAACTGTACACAGCTGTTGTGTCCTGTGTGGGTGCTCAGACACTGTACAAAGTTGTTGTGTCCTGTGTGTGCTCAGATACTGTAAGCAGTTGTTGTGTCCTGTGTATGCTCAGATACTGTACACAGTTGGTGTGTCCTGTGTGTGTGGTGTGTGTGCTCAGATACTGTACAAAGTTGTGTCCTGTGTGTGTGCTCAGATATTGTACGCAGTTTTTGTGTTCTCTGTGTGTGTGCCCAGATACTGTACAACATAGGTGTATCCTGTGTGTATGGTGTGTGTGCTCAGATACAGTACAGTGTTGTTTCCTGTGTGTCCTCAGATATTGTACACAGTAGTGTAATGTGCGTCCTCAGATGATGTATACTTTTGTTGTTTTCTGTGTGTCTGTGCTCAGATTCAGTACACAGTTGTGTCCTGTGTGTGTGTGTGCTCATATACTGTACAACATTGCTGTGTCCTCTGTGTGTGTGCTCAGATAATGGACACAGTTTTGTTTCCTTTGTGTGTGCTCAGATATCGTACACATTTGTTGAGTCCTGTGTGTGCTCAGATACTGTACACAGTTGTGTTCAGTGTTTTTGCTCAGATAATGTACACCGTTGTTGTTTCCAGTTTGTATGCTCAGATATTTTACACAGTTGTTGTGTCCTGTGGTGTTTGCTTGTGTGCTCAAACACTGTACACAGTTGCCCTGTGTGTGCTCACATACTTTACACAGTTGTTGTGTCCTTTGTGTGTGTGGTCAGATACTGTAAACAGTTGTGTCCTGTGTATGCTCAGATACTGTACACAGTTGTTGTGTCCTGTGTGCGCTCAGATAGTTTACACAGTTGTTGTGTCCTGTGACGTGTGTGTGTGAGTGGTCAGATATCGTACGCATTTGTTGTGTCTTCCGTGTGTGCGCTCTGGTAATGTATACATTTGTGTCATGTGTTATCAGATACTGTACACATTTGTCCTGTGTCTGTGCTCAGATACTTTGCACAGCTATTGCGCCCTGTATGTGTGTGCTCAGATACTGTACAAATTCGTTGTGTCCTGTATGTGTGTGTGTCTGTGTTCTCAGATACTGTACACAGTTGATGTGTCCTGTGCATATGTGTGTGTGAGTGTGTGTGTGTGTGTGTGTGTGTGTGTGTGTATGTGTGTGTCTGTATGTGTATGTGTGTGTGTGTTCAGATATTGTACACAGTTTTGTCCTGCTGTGCTCGGAAACTGTACACAGTTGTTGTGTCCTGTATGTGCGTGTGTGCTCAGATACAGTATACAGCTGTTGCGTCCTTTGACTGTGCTCAGATATTGTACACAGTTGTGTCCTGTGTGTGCTCAGATAGTGTAAAACTTGTGGTGTCCTCTGTGTGTGTGCTCAGATGTTGTACACAGTTGTTGTGTCCTGTGTGTGCTCAGATGCTGTACACAGTTGTTGTGTCCTGTGTGTGCTCAGATTTTGTACATAGTTGTTATGTCCACTGTGTGGGTGCTCAGATACTGTACACGGTTGTTGTCTCCTCTGTGGGCTCAGATTTTGAACACAGTTGTCGTGTCCTCTCTTTGTGTGCCCAGATACTGTACACAATTGGTGTGTCCTGTGTGTGTGTGTGTGCTCATATACTGTACAGAGTTGTGTTCTGTGTGTCCTCAGATCTTGTACACAGTTGTGTCCTGTGCGGTCAGATACTGTGCACAATTGTCATTTGTGTGTGCTCAGATACTGTAGAGAGTTGTGTTCTGTGTGTCCTCAGATCTTGTACACTCTTGTGTCCTGTGTGTTCAGATACTGTGCACAATTGTCATTTGTGTGTGCTCAGATACTTTGCACAGTTGTTGTGTACTGTATGTGTGAGTGTGTGTGCTCAGATACTGTACAAAATCGTTGTGTTTTGTATGTGTGTGTGTTCTCAGATACTGTACACAGTTGATGTGTCCTGTGAGTGTGCGTGTGTCTGTGTGTGTATGTGTGTATGTGTGATGTGTGTGTCCTCAGATATTGAACACAGTTGTGTCCTGTGTGTGCTGTTAGTGTAGAGTTGTTGTGTCCTCTGTGTGTGTGCTCAGATACGGTACACAGTTGGTGTGTCCTGTGTATGTGTGTGCTCTGTGACTGTACACAGTTGTGTCATGTGTACTCAGATACTTTACACAGTTGCCCTGTGTATGCTCACATACTGTACACAGTTGTTGTGTCCTGTGTGTGGTGTGGGTGCTCTGATGCTGTGCACAGTTGTTGTGCCCTGTGTGAGTGCACAGCTACAGTACACCATTTGTGTGTCCTCTGTGTGTGTGCTCAGTTACTCTACAGATTTGTGTCCTATATGTCCTCAGATATTGTACACAGTTGTGTCCTGTGTGTCCTCAGATACTGTGTAGAGTTGTTGTGTCCTGTGTTTGTTTGATCAGATTCAGTGCACAGTTGTATCCTGTCTGTGTGTTCTCAGATACTGTACAGCATTGTTGTGTCCTCTGTGTGTGTGCTCAGATACTGTAAACAGTTCTTTCATTTGTGTGCGCTCAGATATCGTACACAATCTTTGTGTCCTGTTTGTGCTCAGGTACTGTACAGAGATGTGTACAGTGTTTTTGCTCAGATATTGTACACAGTTGTTGTTTCCAGTTTGTGTGCTGAGTATGGAAAACAGTTGGTGTGTCCTTTGGTGTCTGCTTGTGAGGTCAGATACTGTACACAGTTGTTATGGCCTGTGTGTGTGTGTGTGTGTGCTCTGATAATGTACATATTTGTGTCTTGTGTGTTCAGATACTTTACACAGTTGCGCAATGTTTGCTCCTGTGTGTGGTGTGGGTGGTCAGATGCTGTGCACAGTTGTTGTGTCCTTTGTGAGTGCACAAATACTGTACACAGTTGTTGTGTACTCTTTATGTGTGCTCAGATACTACACACGCTTTTTGTGTCTTTTGTGTGTGTGCTCAGATACTGTAAACAGTTGGGTCCTGTGTGTGCTCAGATACTGTACACAGTGGTTGCGTCCTGTGTTTGCTTAGATAGCGTACACAGTTGTTGTGTCCTGTGTGTGTGGTGTGTATGTGCTCAGATACTGTTTACAGTTGTGTGCTATATGTGTGTGTGTGTGTGTGTGTGTGTGTGTGTTCTCAGATACTGTGCACAGTTGATGTGTCCTGTGCATGTGTGTGTTTGTGTGTGTGTGTGTGTGTGTGCACTCAGATATTGTACACAGTTTTGTCCTGCTGTGCTAGGAAACTGTACACAGTTGTTGTGTCCTGTGTGTGTGCTCAGATACTGTAAAAAGTTGTTGTGTCCTGTGTGTGCTCAGATACTGTAAGCAGCTGTTGTGTCCTGTGTGTGCTCAGATACTGTACACAATTGGTGTGTCCTGTGTGTGGTGTGTGTGCTCAGATACTGTACAAAGTTGTGTCCTGTGTGTCCTCAGATATTGTACCCAGATATTGTATACAGTATCCTCAGATACTGTATACTGTTGTTGTTTCCTGTGTGTCTGTGCTCAGATTCAGTACACAGTTGTGTCGTGTGTGTGTGTGTGTGCTCAGATATTGTACAACATTGTTGTGTCCTCTGTGTGTGTGCTCAGATAATGGACACAGTTGTGTCGTGTGTGTGTGTGTGCTCAGATATTGTACAACATTGTTGTGTCCTCTATGTGTGTGCTCAGATAATGGACACAGTTGTTTCCTTTGTGTGCGCTCAGATATCATACACATTTGTTGTGTCCTGTGTGTGCTTAGATACTGTACACAGTTGTGTTCAGTGTTTTTGCTCAGATATTGTGCACAGTTGTTGTTTCCAGTGTGTATGCTCAGATATTGTGCACAGTTGTTGTGTCCTGTGTTGTGTGATTGTGTGCTCAGATACTGTACACAGTTGTTGTGTCCTGTGTGTGTTGTGGGTGCTCAGATGCTGTGCACGGTTGTTGTGTCTTGTGTGAGTGCTCAGATACTGTACACAGTTGTTGTGTCCTCTGCGTGTGTGCTCAGATACTGTAAACAGTTGTTTCCTTTGTGTGCTCAGATAATTTACACAGTTGTTTTGTCCTGTGTGTCTGCTCAGATAGTGTACACTGTTGTTCTGTACTGTGTGCGCGGTGTGTGTTTGTTGAGAACCTGTTTACAGTTGTGGCCTGTGTGTGTGTTAGTGGTCAGATACTGTATGCAGTTGTTGTGTCTTGTGTGTGTGCGCTCTGATAATGTACACAGTTGTGTTCTGTGTGATCAGATACTTTGCCCAGTTGTTGTGTCCTGTATGTGTGTGTGTGTGTGTGTTATCAGGTACGGTACACAATTGATGTGTCCTGTGTGTGTGCATGTGTGTCTGTGTATGTGTGTGTGCTCAGATATTGTACCCAGTTGTATCCTGCTGTACTCAGATACTTTGCACATTTGTTATGTCCTCTGTGTGTGCTCAGATATTGTACACAGTTGTTGTGTCCTGTATGTGTGCTCAGATATTGTACACAGTTGTGTCCTGCTGTGCTCAGATACTTTGCACAGCAGTTGTGTTCTCTGCGTGTGCTCAGATATTGTACACAGTTGTTGAGTCCTGTATGTGTGTGTGTGCTCAGTTACTGTTCACAGCTGTTGAGTCCTACGTGTGTGCTCAGATATCATACACAGTTGTGTCCTGTGTGTGCTTAGATACTGTATACAGTTGTTGTGTCCTGGGTGTGTAGTGCATGTGCTCAGATACTGTACAAATTTGTGTCCTGTGTGTGTGCTCAGATATTGCATACAGTTCTTGTGTACTCTGTGTATGTGCCCAGATACTGTACACCATATTTGTGTCCTGTGTATACTGTGTGTGTGCTTAGATACGGTACAGTGTTGTGTCCTGTGTGTCCTCAGATATTGTACACAGTTGTGTCCTGTGTGTCCTCAGATACTCTATACAGATGTTGTTTCCTTTGTGTGTGTGTGTGCTCAGATTCAGTACACAGTTGTGTCCTGCTTGTGTTTGTTCTCAGATACTGTACAATATTGCTGTGTCCTCTGTGTGTGTGCTCAGATAACGTACACAGTTGTTTCCTTTGTGTGTGCCTAGATATCGTACACATTTGTTGAGTCCTGTGTGTGCTCATATACTGCACACAGTTGTGTCAGTGTTTTTGCTCAGATATTGTACACAGTTATTGTTTCCAGTTTGTGTGCTCAGATACGGTACACAGTTGGTGTGTCCTGTGGAGTGTGCTTGTGTGCTCTGATAATGTACACAGTTGTGTCTTGTGATCTCAGATACTTTAAACGGTTGCCCTGTGTGTGCTGACATACTGCACACAGTTGTTGTGTCCTGTGTGTGGTGTGTGTGCTCAGATACTGTACACAATTGTTGTGTCCTCTGTGTGTGTGCTCAGATACTTTACACAGTTGTTGTGTCCTCTGTGTGTGTGCTCAGATACTGTAAACAGTTGTGTCCTGTGTGTGGTCAGATATTTTCACAGTTGTTTTGTCCTGTGTGAGTGCTCAGATAGTGTACACGGTTGCTCTGTACTGTGTGTGCGGTGAGTCTGTGTTCAGATGCTGTTTAGAGATGTGTCCTATGTGTGTGGGAGTGATCAGATACAGTATGCATTTGTTGTGCCTTGTCTGTGTGCGCTCTGATAATGAACGCAGTTGTGTCCTGTGTGATCAGATACTGTACACAGTTGTCCTGTGTGTGTGCTCAGATACTTTGCACAGTTGTTGTGTCCTCTCTGTGTGTGCTCAGATACTGTAAACAGTTGTGTCCTGTGTGTGCTGAGATATTTTACACAGTTGTTGTGTCCTGTGTGTGTCCTGTGAACAGTAACTGAGCACACACACTCATACAGGACTCAAAAACTGTATAGAGTTGTTGTGTCCTGTGTGTTTGTGCTCAGATTCAGTAAAGAGTTGTGTCCTCTGTGGGCATGTTCAGATACTGCACAACATTGTTGTGTCCTCTGTGTGTATGTGCTCAGATGCTGTACACCATTGTTGTGTCCTGTGTGTGTGTGTGCTCAGATTGAGTACACGTTTGTATCCTGAATGTGTGCTCAGATACTGTACAACATTGTTGTGTCGTCTGTGTGCGTGCTCAGACACTGTACACAGTTTATTCCTTTGTGTGTGCTCAGTTATCGTACACGTTTGTTGTGTCCTGTGTGTGCTCAGATACTGTACAGAGTTATGTTCAGTGTTTTTGCTCAGATACTGTACATAGTTGTTGTGTCGTGTGTGTGTGTGTGCTCTGATAATGTACACAATTGTGTCTTGTCTGCTCAGATACTTTACACAGTTGCCCTGTGTGTGCTCACATACTGTACACAGCTGTTGTTTCCTGTGTGTGGTGTGGGTGCTCAGATGCTGATCACGGTTGCTGTGTCCTCTGTGTGTGTGCTCAGATACTGTGCACAGTTTGGGTGTCCTGTGTGTGCTCAGATATTGTATGCATGGTTGTGTCCTCTGTGTGTGTGCCCAGATACTGTACACAGTTGGTGTGTCCTGTGTGTGGCGTGTGTCTGTTCAGATACTGTACAGAGTATTGTCCTGTGTGTCCTCAGATAGTGTACACTGTTGTGTCCTGTTTGTCCTCAGATACTGTATACATTTGTTTTGTCCTGTGTGTGTGTGCTCAGATTCGGTATACAGTTGTGTCCTGTGTGTGTGTGCTCAGATATTGTACACAGTTGCTGTGACCTGTGTGTGCGCTCAGGTAGTGTACACAGTTGTTGTGTCCTCTGTATGTGGTGTGTGTGTGCTCAGATACTCTTTACAGTTGTGTCCTGTGTGTGTGTGTGAGTGGTCAGATACCGGATGCAGTTGCTGTGTCTTCTGTGTGTGCGCCCTGATAATGTACACAATTGTGTCCTGTGTGAGCAGATACTGTACATAGTTGGCCTGTGTGCATGATCAGATACTTTGCACAGTTGTTGTGTCCTGTTGTGTGTGTGTGTGTGTGTGTGTGTGCTCAGATAGTGTACAAATTCGTTGTGTCTTGTATGTGTTTGTTCTCAGATACTGCAAAAAGTTGATGTGTCCTCTGTGCGTGTGCATGTGTGTCTGTGTGTGTGTCTGTCTGTGTGCTCAGATATTGTACACAGTTGTGTCCTGCTCTGCTCAGATACAGTACACAGTTGTTGTGTCCTGTGTTTGTGTTAAGATACTGTACATAGCTGTTGTGTCCTGTGTGTGTGCTCAGATATTGTACACAGTTGTGTACTGTGTGTGCTCAGATAATGTAAACCGTTGTTGTGTCCTGTATATGTGTGTGTGCTCAGATACTGTACACAGCTGCTGTGTCCTCTGTGTGTGCTCAGTTATTGTACACAGTTGAGTCCTGCTGCGCTCAGATACTGTACACAGCTGTTGTGTCCTGTGTGTCCTGAGATATTGTACACAGTAGTGCCCTGTGTGTTCTCAGATACTGTGTAAAGAAATTGTGTCCACTTTGTGTGTGCTCAAATTGAGTAGACAGTTGTGTCCTGTGTTTGGGCGCTCAGATACTGTACAATATTGTTGTGTCCTCTGTGTGTGTGTGCTCAGATACTGTACACAGTTGTTTCCTTTGTGTGTGCTCAGATATCATACACAGTTGTTATGACCTGTGTTTGCTCAGATACTGCACGAAGTTGTTTAGTCCTGTGTTTGGTGTGTGCGCTCAGATACCGTGCACAGCTGGTTGTCCTATGTTTGTGCTTAGATACTGTACACTGTTGTTGTGTCCTCTGTGTGTGTGCCCAGATACTGTACACAATTGTTGTGTCCTCTGTATGTACTCAGATAATGTACACAGTTGTTGTTTCCTGTGTGTGTACTCAGGTACTGTACACAGTTGTTGTGCCCTGTGTGTGTACACAAATACTGACACAGTTGTGTGTGTGTACTCAGATACTGTACACTGTTGTTGTGTCCTGTGTGTGAGCACAGATACTGTACACAGTTGTGTGTGTTTACTCAGATGCTGTAGAACGTTGTTGTGTCCTGTGTAGGCACTCAGATACTGTACAGACTTCATGTGTCCTGTATGGGTGCACAGAAACTGTACACAGTTGTTGTGTCCTCTGTGAGTAATCAGAAACTGTACACAGTTGTTGTGTCCTGTGTATGTATCAGATACTGTACACAGTTCTTCTGACCTCTGTGTGTGCACAGATACTGTACACAGTTGTATGTGTGTATACGGATACTGTACGCTGTTGTTGTATCCGGTGTGTGTACACAGATACTGTAGGCAGCTGTTCTGTCCAGTGTGTGGTCCAGATATTTTACACCGTTGTTGTGTCCAGTGTGTGCACTCAAATTATGTACACAGTTGTTGTGTCCTGTGTGTGTACTCAGATATTGTACACCGTTTATGTGACCTGTGGCTGTACTCAGATACTGTACACAGTTGTTGTGTCCTCTGTGTGCTCACACATATACGATGCACAGTTTTGTGTGTGTAAACATATACTGTCAGAGTTGTTGTGTCCTGTGTGTGTACACAGATTTTCTACACAGTTGTGTCCTGAGTGTGTGTTCAGATACTGTACACAGTTGATGTGTCCTCTGTGTGTACTCAGCTACTGTACACAGTTGTTGTGCCGTGTGTGTGTACTCACATACTGTACACAGTTGTTGTGTCCTGTGTTTGTAGACAGATACTGTACACAGTTATGTTCTTTGTGTGTACTCAGATACTGAACACTGTTGTGTCTTGTGTTTGTACTCAGAATCTGAACACAGTTGTTTTGTCCTGTGTGTGTACACAGATACTGTACACAGTTGCTGTGTCCTGTCTGTGTGTGCTCAGATACTGTACACAGTTGTTGTGTCCTCTGTGAGTAATCAGAAACTGTACACAGTTGTTGTGTCCTGTGTGTGTATACAGATACTGTACTCTTTTTTGTGTGTGTAATCAGAAACTGCACACAGTTGTGTCCTGTGTGTGTACTCAGATACTGTACAAAGATGTTGTGTCCTGTGTGTGCTCAATTACTGTACACAGTTGTTGTGTCCTGTGTCTGTACTCAGATAAGGTCCAGATTTGTTATGTCCTGTGTCTGTACTCAGATACTGAACACAGTTGTTGTGTCTGGTGTGTGTACTCAGATATTGTAGACAGTTGTTGGGTCATGTGTGTGTACACAGATACTGCGCATAGTTGTGTGCGTGTACTCAGATACTATACACAGTTGCTGTGTCCTATGTGTGCACTCGGTTACTGCACACAGTTGTTGTCTCCTGTGTATGCATACAGATACTGTACACAGTTGTGTGGGTGTACTCAGAAACTGTATACAGTTGTTTTGTTTTGTGTGTACTCAGATACTGTACACAGTTGTGTCCTGTGTGTGTGTGCTCAGACACTGTACCCAGTTGTTGTGTCCTCTGTGTACACAGATAATGCACACAATTGTTGTTTCCTGTGTGTGTACTCAGGTACTGTACACAGTTGTTGTGTCCTCTGTGTGCACACACAGATACGATGCACAGTTTTGTGTGTGTAAACAGATACTGTCAGAGTTGTTGTGTCCTGTGTGTTTACACAGATACTGTACACAGTTGTTGTGTCCTTGTGTGTGTTCAGATACTGTACACTGTTGAATTGTCCTCTGTGGGTACTCAGCTACTGTACACAGTTGTTGTGCTGTGTGTGTGTACTCGCATACTGTACACAGTTGTTGTGCCCTGTGTTTGTAGACAGATACTGTACACAGTTATGTTCTTTGTGTGTACTCAGATACTGAACACTGTTGTTGTGTCTTGTGTTTGTACTCAGAAACTGTACACAGTTGTTTTGTCCTGTGTGTGTACACAGATACTGTGCACAGTTGCTGTGTCCTGTCTGTGTGTGCTCAGATACTGTACACAGTTGTTGTGTCCTCTGTGAGTAATCAGAAACTGTACACAGTTGTTGTGTCCTGTGTGTGTATACAGATCCTGTACACGTTTGTGTGTGTGTGTACTCAGAAACTGCACACAGTTGTGTCCTGTGTGTGTACTCAGATATAGTACACAGTTGTTGTGTCCAGTGTGTGTACTCAGATACTGTACACCGTTGTTGTGTCCTCTGTTTGTACTCAGATACTGTACACTGTTGTTGTGTCCTGTGTGTGTACTCAGATATTATACACAGTTTATGTGTCCTGTGGCTGTACTCAGATACTGCACACTGCTGTTGTGTCCTGTGTGGGTCCTCAGATACTGTACACAGTTGTGTCCTGTGTGTATACAGATACTGTACACTTTTGTGTATGTGTGTACTCAGAAATTGCACACAATTGTGTCCTGTGTGTGTACTCAGATACTGTACAAAGATGTTGTGTCCTGTGTGTGCGCTCAATTACTGTACACAATTGTTGTGTCCTGTGTCTGTACTCAGATAAAGTACAGATTTGTTGTGTCCTGTGTGTGTACACAGATACTGTACACAGTTATGTCCTGTGTCTGTACTCAGATACTGAACACAGTTGTTGTGTCCGGTGTGTGTACTCAGATATTGTAGACAGTTGTTGTGCCCTGTGTTTGTAGACAGATACTGTACACACTTATGTTCTTTGTGTGTGCTCAGATACTGTACACAGTTGTTGTGTCCTCTGTGAGTAATCAGAAACTGTACACAGTTGTTGTGTCCTGTGTGTGCATACAGATACTGTACACAGTTGTGTGGGTGTACTCAGAAACGGTATACAGTTGTTTTGTTTTGTGTGTACTGAGATACTGTACACAGTTGTGTCCTGTGTGTGTGTGCTCAGATAATATACCCACTTGTTGTGTCCTCTGTGTACACAGATAATGTACACGATTGTTGTTTACTGTGTATGTACTCAGGTACTGTACACAGTTGCTGTGTCCTTTGTGTGTACACATGTACGGTACAGAGTTGTTGTGTCCTGCATGTGTACACAGATACTGTACACAGTTATTTCCTGTGTGTGTACTCAATTACTGAACGCAGTTGTTGTCTCCTGTGTGTGTACTCAGATTCTGTAGACATTTGTTGGGTCATGTGTGTGTACACAGATACTGCGCACAGTTGCGTGTGTGTGCTCAGATACTGTACACAGTTGCTGTGTCCTATGTGTGCACTCAGTTACTGTACACAGTTGTTGTCTCCTGTGTGTGCATACAGATACTGTACACAGTTGTGTGTGTGTACTCAGAAACTGTATACAGTTGTTTTGCTTTCTGTGTACTCAGATACTGTACACAGTTGTGTCCTTTGTGTGTGTGCTCAGATACTGTACCCAATTGTTGTATCCTCTGTGTGTACACAGATAATGTACACAATGTTGTTTCCTGTGTGTGTACTCAGGTACTGTACACAGTTGTTGTGCCCTGTGTGTGTACACAAATACTGACACAGTTGTGTGTGTGTACTCAGATACTGTACACTGTTGTTTTGTCCTGTGTGTGAGCACAGATACTGTACACAGTTGTGTGTGTTTACTCAGATGCTGTAGACCGTTGTTATGTCCTGTGTAGGCACTCAGATACTGTACAGACTTCATGTGTCCTGTGTGGGTGCACAGAAACTGTACACAGTTGTTGTGTCCTCTGTGAGTAATCAGAAACTGTACACAGTTGTCGTGTCCTGTGTATGCATCAGATACTGTACACAGTTCTTCTGACCTCTGTGTGTGCACAGATACTGTACACAGTTGTATGTGTGTATACGGATACTGTACTCAATTGTTGTATCTGGTGTGTGTACACAGATAATGTAGACAGTTCTTCTGTCCAGTGTGTGGTCCAGATATTGTACACCGTTGTTGTGTCCAGTGTGTGCACTCAAATTATGTACACTGTTGTTGTGTCCGATGTGTGTGCTTAGATACTGTACAGAGTTGTTGTGTCCTGTGTTTGTACTCAGATATTGTACACCGTTTGTGTGACCTGTGGCTGTACTCAGAAGCTGCACACAGTTGTTGTGTCCTGTGTGTGTACTCAGATATTGTACACCGTTTATGTGACCTGTGGCTGTACTCAGATACTGCACGCAGTTGTTGTGTCATGTGTGTGTACTCAGATTCTGTACACAGTTGTTGTGTCCTCTGTGTGCACACACAGATACGATGCACAGTTTTGTGTCTGTAAACAGATACTGTCAGAGTTGTTGTGTCCTGTGTGTTTACACAGATACTGTACACAGTTGTTGTGTCCTTGTGTGTGTTCAGATACTGTACACTGTTGAATTGTCTTCTGTGTGTACTCAGCTACTGTACACAGTTGTTGTGCTGTGTGTGTGTACTCGCAAACTGTACACAGTTGTTGTGCCCTGTGTTTGTAGACAGATACTGTACACAGTTATGTTCTTTGTGTGTACTCAGATACTGAACACTATTGTTGTGTCTTGTGTTTGTACTCAGAAACTGTACACAATTGTTTTGTCCTGTGTGTGTACACAGATACTGTGCACAGTTGCTGTGTCCTGTCTGTGTGTGCTCAGTTACTGTACACAGTTGTTGTGTCATCTGTGAGTAATCAGAAACTGTACACAGTTGTTGTGTCCTGTGTGTGTATACAGATCCTGTACACGTTTGTGTGTGTGTGTGTGTGTGTGTGTGTGTGTGTGTGTGTGTGTGTGTGTGTACTCAGAAACTGCACACAGTTGTGTCCTGTGTGTGTACTCAGATATAGTACACAGTTGTTGTGTCCAGTGTGTGTACTCAGATACTGTACACCGTTGTTGTGACCTCTGTTTGTACTCAGATACTGCACACTACTGTTGTGTCCTGTGTGTGTCCTCAGATACTGTGCACAGTTGTGTCCTGTGTGTGTATACAGATACTGTACACTTTTGTGTATGTGTGTACTCAGAAACTGCACACAATTGTGTCCTGTGTGTGTACTCAGATACTGTACAAAGATAATGTGTCCTGTGTGTGTGCTCAATTACTGTACACAGTTGTTGTGTCCTGTGTCTGTACTCAGATAAGGTCCAGATTTGTTATGTCCTGTGTCTGTACTCAGATACTGAACACAGTTGTTGTGTCTGGTGTGTGTACTCAGATATTGTAGACAGTTGTTGGGTCATGTGTGTGTACACAGATACTGCGCATAGTTGTGTGCGTGTACTCAGATACTATACACAGTTGCTGTGTCCTATGTGTGCACTCGGTTACTGCACACAGTTGTTGTCTCCTGTGTATGCATACAGATACTGTACACAGTTGTGTGGGTGTACTCAGAAACTGTATACAGTTGTTTTGTTTTGTGTGTACTCAGATACTGTACACAGTTGTGTCCTGTGTGTGTGTGTGCTCAGACACTGTACCCAGTTGTTGTGTCCTCTGTGTACACAGATAATGCACACAATTGTTGTTTCCTGTGTGTGTACTCAGGTACTGTACACAGTTGTTGTGTCCTCTGTGTGCACACACAGATACGATGCACAGTTTTGTGTGTGTAAACAGATACTGTCAGAATTGTTGTGTCCTGTGTGTTTACACAGATACTGTACACAGTTGTGTCCTTGTGTGTGTTCAGATACTGTACACTGTTGAATTGTCCTCTGTGGGTACTCAGCTACTGTACACAGTTGTTGTGCTGTGTGTGTGTACTCGCATATTGTACACAGTTGTTGTGCCCTGTGTTTGTAGACAGATACTGTACACAGTTATGTTCTTTGTGTGTACTCAGATACTGAACACTGTTGTTGTGTCTTGTGTTTGTACTCAGAAACTGTACACAGTTGTTTTGTCCTGTGTGTGTACACAGATACTGTGCACAGTTGCTGTGTCCTGTCTGTGTGTGCTCAGATACTGTACACAGTTGTTGTGTCCTCTGTGAGTAATCAGAAACTGTACACAGTTGTTGTGTCCTGTGTGTGTATACAGATCCTGTACACGTTTGTGTGTGTGTGTACTCAGAAACTGCACACAGTTGTGTCCTGTGTGTGTACTCAGATATAGTACACAGTTGTTGTGTCCAGTGTGTGTACTCAGATACTGTACACTGTTGTTGTGTCCTGTGTGTGTACTCAGATATTATACACAGTTTATGTGTCCTGTGGCTGTACTCAGATACTGCACACTGCTGTTGTGTCCTGTGTGGGTCCTCAGATACTGTACACAGTTGTGTCCTGTGTGTGTATACAGATACTGTACACTTTTGCGTATGTGTGTACTCAGAAACTGCACACAATTGTGTCCTGTGTGTGTACTCAGATACTGTACAAAGATGTTGTGTCCTGTGTGTGCGCTCAATTACTGTACACAATTGTTGTGTCCTGTGTCTGTACTCAGATAAAGTACAGATTTGTTGTGTCCTGTGTGTGTACACAGATACTGTACACAGTTATGTCCTGTGTCTGTACTCAGATACTGAACACAGTTGTTGTGTCCGGTGTGTGTACTCAGATATTGTAGACAGTTGTTGTGCCCTGTGTTTGTAGACAGATACTGTACACACTTATGTTCTTTGTGTGTGCTCAGATACTGTACACAGTTGTTGTGTCCTCTGTGAGTAATCAGAAACTGTACACAGTTGTTGTGTCCTGTGTGTGCATACAGATACTGTACACAGTTGTGTGGTTGTACTCAGAAACTGTATACAGCTGTTTTGTTTTGTGTGTACTCAGATACTGTACACAGTTGTGTCCTGTGTGTGTGTGCTCAGATACTATACCCACTTGTTGTGTCCTCTGTGTACACAGATAATGTACACAATTGTTGTTTACTGTGTGTGTACTCAGGTACTGTACACAGTTGCTGTGTCCTTTGTGTGTACACATGTACGGTACAACGTTGTTGTGTCCTGTGTAGGCACTCAGATACTGTACAGACTTCATGTGTCCTGTGTGGGTGCACAGAAACTGTACACAGTTGTTGTGTCCTCTGTGAGTAATCAGAAACTGTACACAGTTGTTGTGTCCTGTGTATGTATCAGATACTGTACACAGTTCTTCTGACCTCTGTGTGTGCACAGATACTGTACACAGTTGTATGTGTGTATACGGATACTGTGCTCTGTTGTTGTATCCGGTGTGTGTACACAGATACTGTAGGCAGCTGTTCTGTCCAGTGTGTGGTCCAGATATTGTACACCGTTGTTGTGTCCAGTGTGTGCACTCAAATTATGTACACTGTTGTTGTGTCCTGTGTGTGTACTCAGATATTGTACACCGTTTATGTGACCTGTGGCTGTAATCAGAAACTGCAAACAGTTGTTGTGTCCTGTGTGTGTACCCAGATATTGTACACCGTTTATGTGACCTGTGGCTGTACTCAGATACTGTACACAGTTGTTGTGTCCTCTGTGTGCTCACACATATACGATGCACAGTTTTGTGTGTGTAAACATATACTGTCAGAGTTGTTGTGTCCTGTGTGTGTACACAGATTTTCTACACAGTTGTTGTGTCCTGAGTGTGTGTTCAGATACTGTACACAGTTGATGTGTCCTCTGTGTGTACTCAGCTACTGTACACAGTTGTTGTGCCGTGTGTGTGTACTCACATACTGTACACAGTTGTTGTGTCCTGTGTTTGTAGACAGATACTGTACACAGTTATGTTCTTTGTGTGTACTCAGATACTGAACACTATTGTTGTGTCTTGTGTTTGTACTCAGAAACTGTACACAGTTGTTTTGTCCTGTGTGTGTACACAGATACTGTGCACAGTTGCTGTGTCCTGTCTGTGTGTGCTCAGATACTGTACACAGTTGTTGTGTCCTCTGTGAGTAATCAGAAACTGTACACAGTTGTTGTGTCCTGTGTGTGTATACAGATCCTGTACACGTTTGTGTGTGTGTGCACTCAGAAACTGCACACAGTTGTGTCCTGTGTGTGTACTCAGATATAGTACACAGTTGTTGTGTCCAGTGTGTGTACTCAGATACTGTACACCGTTGTTGTGTCCTCTGTTTGTACTCAGATACTGTACACTGTTGTTGTGTCCTGTGTGTGTACTCAGATATTATACACAGTTTATGTGTCCTGTGGCTGTACTCAGATACTGCACACTGCTGTTGTGACCTGTGTGGGTCCTCAGATACTGTACACAGTTGTGTCCTGTGTGTGTATACAGATACTGTACACTTTTGTGTATGTGTGTACTCAGAAACTGCACACAATTGTGTCCTGTGTGTGTACTCAGATACTGTACAAAGATGTTGTGTCCTGTGTGTGCGCTCAATTACTGTACACAATTGTTGTGTCCTGTGTCTGTACTCAGATAAAGTACAGATTTGTTGTGTCCTGTGTGTGTACACAGATACTGTACACAGTTATGTCCTGTGTCTGTACTCAGATACTGAACACAGTTGTTGTGTCCGGTGTGTGTACTCAGATATTGTAGACAGTTGTTGTGCCCTGTGTTTGTAGACAGATACTGTACACACTTATGTTCTTTGTGTGTGCTCAGATACTGTACACAGTTGTTGTGTCCTCTGTGAGTAATCAGAAACTGTACACAGTTGTTGTGTTCTGTGTGTGCATACAGATACTGTACACAGTTGTGTGGGTGTACTCAGAAACTGTATACAGTTGTTTTGTTTTGTGTGTACTCAGATACTGTACACAGTTGTGTCCTGTGTGTGTGTGCTCAGATACTATACCCACTTGTTGTGTCCTCTGTGTACACAGATAATGCACACAATTGTTGTTTCCTGTGTGTGTACTCAGGTACTGTACACAGTTGTTGTGTCCTCTGTGTGCACACACAGATACGATGCACAGTTTTGTGTGTGTAAACAGATACTGTCAGAATTGTTGTGTCCTGTGTGTTTACACAGATACTGTACACAGTTGTTGTGTCCTTGTGTGTGTTCAGATACTGTACACTGTTGAATTGTCCTCTGTGGGTACTCAGCTACTGTACACAGTTGTTGTGCTGTGTGTGTGTACTCGCATATTGTACACAGTTGTTGTGCCCTGTGTTTGTAGACAGATACTGTACACAGTTATGTTCTTTGTGTGTACTCAGATACTGAACACTGTTGTTGTGTCTTGTGTTTGTACTCAGAAACTGTACACAGTTGTTTTGTCCTGTGTGTGTACACAGATACTGTGCACAGTTGCTGTGTCCTGTCTGTGTGTGCTCAGATACTGTACACAGTTGTTGTGTCCTCTGTGAGTAATCAGAAACTGTACACAGTTGTTGTGTCCTGTGTGTGTATACAGATCCTGTACACGTTTGTGTGTGTGTGTACTCAGAAACTGCACACAGTTGTGTCCTGTGTGTGTACTCAGATATAGTACACAGTTGTTGTGTCCAGTGTGTGTACTCAGATACTGTACACCGTTGTTGTGTCCTCTGTTTGTACTCAGATACTGTACACTGTTGTTGTGTCCTGTGTGTGTACTCAGATATTATACACAGTTTATGTGTCCTGTGGCTGTACTCAGATACTGCACACTGCTGTTGTGTCCTGTGTGGGTCCTCAGATACTGTACACAGTTGTGTCCTGTGTGTGTATACAGATACTGTACACTTTTGCGTATGTGTGTACTCAGAAACTGCACACAATTGTGTCCTGTGTGTGTACTCAGATACTGTACAAAGATGTTGTGTCCTGTGTGTGCGCTCAATTACTGTACACAATTGTTGTGTCCTGTGTCTGTACTCAGATAAAGTACAGATTTGTTGTGTCCTGTGTGTGTACACAGATACTGTACACAGTTATGTCCTGTGTCTGTACTCAGATACTGAACACAGTTGTTGTGTCCGGTGTGTGTACTCAGATATTGTAGACAGTTGTTGTGCCCTGTGTTTGTAGACAGATACTGTACACACTTATGTTCTTTGTGTGTGCTCAGATACTGTACACAGTTGTTGTGTCCTCTGTGAGTAATCAGAAACTGTACACAGTTGTTGTGTCCTGTGTGTGCATACAGATACTGTACACAGTTGTGTGGTTGTACTCAGAAACTGTATACAGCTGTTTTGTTTTGTGTGTACTCAGATACTGTACACAGTTGTGTCCTGTGTGTGTGTGCTCAGATACTATACCCACTTGTTGTGTCCTCTGTGTACACAGATAATGTACACAATTGTTGTTTACTGTGTGTGTACTCAGGTACTGTACACAGTTGCTGTGTCCTTTGTGTGTACACATGTACGGTACAACGTTGTTGTGTCCTGTGTAGGCACTCAGATACTGTACAGACTTCATGTGTCCTGTGTGGGTGCACAGAAACTGTACACAGTTGTTGTGTCCTCTGTGAGTAATCAGAAACTGTACACAGTTGTTGTGTCCTGTGTATGTATCAGATACTGTACACAGTTCTTCTGACCTCTGTGTGTGCACAGATACTGTACACAGTTGTATGTGTGTATACGGATACTGTGCTCTGTTGTTGTATCCGGTGTGTGTACACAGATACTGTAGGCAGCTGTTCTGTCCAGTGTGTGGTCCAGATATTGTACACCGTTGTTGTGTCCAGTGTGTGCACTCAAATTATGTACACTGTTGTTGTGTCCTGTGTGTGTACTCAGATATTGTACACCGTTTATGTGACCTGTGGCTGTAATCAGAAACTGCAAACAGTTGTTGTGTCCTGTGTGTGTACTCAGATATTGTACACCGTTTATGTGACCTGTGGCTGTACTCAGATACTGTACACAGTTGTTGTGTCCTCTGTGTGCTCACACATATACGATGCACAGTTTTGTGTGTGTAAACATATACTGTCAGAGTTGTTGTGTCCTGTGTGTGTACACAGATTTTCTACACAGTTGTTGTGTCCTGAGTGTGTGTTCAGATACTGTACACAGTTGATGTGTCCTCTGTGTGTACTCAGCTACTGTACACAGTTGTTGTGCCGTGTGTGTGTACTCACATACTGTACACAGTTGTTGTGTCCTGTGTTTGTAGACAGATACTGTACACAGTTATGTTCTTTGTGTGTACTCAGATACTGAACACTATTGTTGTGTCTTGTGTTTGTACTCAGAAACTGTACACAGTTGTTTTGTCCTGTGTGTGTACACAGATACTGTGCACAGTTGCTGTGTCCTGTCTGTGTGTGCTCAGATACTGTACACAGTTGTTGTGTCCTCTGTGAGTAATCAGAAACTGTACACAGTTGTTGTGTCCTGTGTGTGTATACAGATCCTGTACACGTTTGTGTGTGTGTGCACTCAGAAACTGCACACAGTTGTGTCCTGTGTGTGTACTCAGATATAGTACACAGTTGTTGTGTCCAGTGTGTGTACTCAGATACTGTACACCGTTGTTGTGTCCTCTGTTTGTACTCAGATACTGTACACTGTTGTTGTGTCCTGTGTGTGTACTCAGATATTATACACAGTTTATGTGTCCTGTGGCTGTACTCAGATACTGCACACTGCTGTTGTGACCTGTGTGGGTCCTCAGATACTGTACACAGTTGTGTCCTGTGTGTGTATACAGATACTGTACACTTTTGTGTATGTGTGTACTCAGAAACTGCACACAATTGTGTCCTGTGTGTGTACTCAGATACTGTACAAAGATGTTGTGTCCTGTGTGTGCGCTCAATTACTGTACACAATTGTTGTGTCCTGTGTCTGTACTCAGATAAAGTACAGATTTGTTGTGTCCTGTGTGTGTACACAGATACTGTACACAGTTATGTCCTGTGTCTGTACTCAGATACTGAACACAGTTGTTGTGTCCGGTGTGTGTACTCAGATATTGTAGACAGTTGTTGTGCCCTGTGTTTGTAGACAGATACTGTACACACTTATGTTCTTTGTGTGTGCTCAGATACTGTACACAGTTGTTGTGTCCTCTGTGAGTAATCAGAAACTGTACACAGTTGTTGTGTTCTGTGTGTGCATACAGATACTGTACACAGTTGTGTGGGTGTACTCAGAAACTGTATACAGTTGTTTTGTTTTGTGTGTACTCAGATACTGTACACAGTTGTGTCCTGTGTGTGTGTGCTCAGATACTATACCCACTTGTTGTGTCCTCTGTGTACACAGATAATGCACACAATTGTTGTTTCCTGTGTGTGTACTCAGGTACTGTACACAGTTGTTGTGTCCTCTGTGTGCACACACAGATACGATGCACAGTTTTGTGTGTGTAAACAGATACTGTCAGAATTGTTGTGTCCTGTGTGTTTACACAGATACTGTACACAGTTGTTGTGTCCTTGTGTGTGTTCAGATACTGTACACTGTTGAATTGTCCTCTGTGGGTACTCAGCTACTGTACACAGTTGTTGTGCTGTGTGTGTGTACTCGCATATTGTACACAGTTGTTGTGCCCTGTGTTTGTAGACAGATACTGTACACAGTTATGTTCTTTGTGTGTACTCAGATACTGAACACTGTTGTTGTGTCTTGTGTTTGTACTCAGAAACTGTACACAGTTGTTTTGTCCTGTGTGTGTACACAGATACTGTGCACAGTTGCTGTGTCCTGTCTGTGTGTGCTCAGATACTGTACACAGTTGTTGTGTCCTCTGTGAGTAATCAGAAACTGTACACAGTTGTTGTGTCCTGTGTGTGTATACAGATCCTGTACACGTTTGTGTGTGTGTGTACTCAGAAACTGCACACAGTTGTGTCCTGTGTGTGTACTCAGATATAGTACACAGTTGTTGTGTCCAGTGTGTGTACTCAGATACTGTACACCGTTGTTGTGTCCTCTGTTTGTACTCAGATACTGTACACTGTTGTTGTGTCCTGTGTGTGTACTCAGATATTATACACAGTTTATGTGTCCTGTGGCTGTACTCAGATACTGCACACTGCTGTTGTGTCCTGTGTGGGTCCTCAGATACTGTACACAGTTGTGTCCTGTGTGTGTATACAGATACTGTACACTTTTGCGTATGTGTGTACTCAGAAACTGCACACAATTGTGTCCTGTGTGTGTACTCAGATACTGTACAAAGATGTTGTGTCCTGTGTGTGCGCTCAATTACTGTACACAATTGTTGTGTCCTGTGTCTGTACTCAGATAAAGTACAGATTTGTTGTGTCCTGTGTGTGTACACAGATACTGTACACAGTTATGTCCTGTGTCTGTACTCAGATACTGAACACAGTTGTTGTGTCCGGTGTGTGTACTCAGATATTGTAGACAGTTGTTGTGCCCTGTGTTTGTAGACAGATACTGTACACACTTATGTTCTTTGTGTGTGCTCAGATACTGTACACAGTTGTTGTGTCCTCTGTGAGTAATCAGAAACTGTACACAGTTGTTGTGTCCTGTGTGTGCATACAGATACTGTACACAGTTGTGTGGTTGTACTCAGAAACTGTATACAGCTGTTTTGTTTTGTGTGTACTCAGATACTGTACACAGTTGTGTCCTGTGTGTGTGTGCTCAGATACTATACCCACTTGTTGTGTCCTCTGTGTACACAGATAATGTACACAATTGTTGTTTACTGTGTGTGTACTCAGGTACTGTACACAGTTGCTGTGTCCTTTGTGTGTACACATGTACGGTACAACGTTGTTGTGTCCTGTGTAGGCACTCAGATACTGTACAGACTTCATGTGTCCTGTGTGGGTGCACAGAAACTGTACACAGTTGTTGTGTCCTCTGTGAGTAATCAGAAACTGTACACAGTTGTTGTGTCCTGTGTATGTATCAGATACTGTACACAGTTCTTCTGACCTCTGTGTGTGCACAGATACTGTACACAGTTGTATGTGTGTATACGGATACTGTGCTCTGTTGTTGTATCCGGTGTGTGTACACAGATACTGTAGGCAGCTGTTCTGTCCAGTGTGTGGTCCAGATATTGTACACCGTTGTTGTGTCCAGTGTGTGCACTCAAATTATGTACACTGTTGTTGTGTCCTGTGTGTGTACTCAGATATTGTACACCGTTTATGTGACCTGTGGCTATAATCAGAAACTGCAAACAGTTGTTGTGTCCTGTGTGTGTACTCAGATATTGTACACCGTTTATGTGACCTGTGGCTGTACTCAGATACTGTACACAGTTGTTGTGTCCTCTGTGTGCTCACACATATACGATGCACAGTTTTGTGTGTGTAAACATATACTGTCAGAGTTGTTGTGTCCTGTGTGTGTACACAGATTTTCTACACAGTTGTTGTGTCCTGAGTGTGTGTTCAGATACTGTACACAGTTGATGTGTCCTCTGTGTGTACTCAGCTACTGTACACAGTTGTTGTGCCGTGTGTGTGTACTCACATACTGTACACAGTTGTTGTGTCCTGTGTTTGTAGACAGATACTGTACACAGTTATGTTCTTTGTGTGTACTCAGATACTGAACACTATTGTTGTGTCTTGTGTTTGTACTCAGAAACTGTACACAGTTGTTTTGTCCTGTGTGTGTACACAGATACTGTGCACAGTTGCTGTGTCCTGTCTGTGTGTGCTCAGATACTGTACACAGTTGTTGTGTCCTCTGTGAGTAATCAGAAACTGTACACAGTTGTTGTGTCCTGTGTGTGTATACAGATCCTGTACACGTTTGTGTGTGTGTGCACTCAGAAACTGCACACAGTTGTGTCCTGTGTGTGTACTCAGATATAGTACACAGTTGTTGTGTCCAGTGTGTGTACTCAGATACTGTACACCGTTGTTGTGTCCTCTGTTTGTACTCAGATACTGTACACTGTTGTTGTGTCCTGTGTGTGTACTCAGATATTATACACAGTTTATGTGTCCTGTGGCTGTACTCAGATACTGCACACTGCTGTTGTGACCTGTGTGGGTCCTCAGATACTGTACACAGTTGTGTCCTGTGTGTGTATACAGATACTGTACACTTTTGTGTATGTGTGTACTCAGAAACTGCACACAATTGTGTCCTGTGTGTGTACTCAGATACTGTACAAAGATGTTGTGTCCTGTGTGTGCGCTCAATTACTGTACACAATTGTTGTGTCCTGTGTCTGTACTCAGATAAAGTACAGATTTGTTGTGTCCTGTGTGTGTACACAGATACTGTACACAGTTATGTCCTGTGTCTGTACTCAGATACTGAACACAGTTGTTGTGTCCGGTGTGTGTACTCAGATATTGTAGACAGTTGTTGTGCCCTGTGTTTGTAGACAGATACTGTACACACTTATGTTCTTTGTGTGTGCTCAGATACTGTACACAGTTGTTGTGTCCTCTGTGAGTAATCAGAAACTGTACACAGTTGTTGTGTTCTGTGTGTGCATACAGATACTGTACACAGTTGTGTGGGTGTACTCAGAAACTGTATACAGTTGTTTTGTTTTGTGTGTACTCAGATACTGTACACAGTTGTGTCCTGTGTGTGTGTGCTCAGATACTATACCCACTTGTTGTGTCCTCTGTGTACACAGATAATGCACACAATTGTTGTTTACTGTGTGTGTACTCAGGTATTGTACACAGTTGCTGTGTCCTTTGTGTGTACACATGTACGGTACAGAGTTGTTGTGTCCTGCATGTGTACACAGATACTGTACACAGTTATTTCCTGTGTGTGTACTCAATTACTGAACGCAGTTGTTGTCTCCTGTGTGTGTACTCAGATTCTGTAGACATTTGTTGGGTCATGTGTGTGTACACAGATACTGCGCACAGTTGCGTGTGTGTGCTCAGATACTGTACACAGTTGCTGTGTCCTATGTGTGCACTCAGTTACTGTACACAGTTGTTGTCTCCTGTGTGTGCATACAGATACTGTACACAGTTGTGTGTGTGTACTCAGAAACTGTATACAGTTGTTTTGCTTTCTGTGTACTCAGATACTGTACACAGTTGTGTCCTTTGTGTGTGTGCTCAGATACTGTACCCAATTGTTGTATCCTCTGTGTGTACACAGATAATGTACACAATGTTGTTTCCTGTGTGTGTACTCAGGTACTGTACACAGTTGTTGTGCCCTGTGTGTGTACACAAATACTGACACAGTTGTGAATGTGTACTCAGATACTGTACACTGTTGTTTTGTCCTGTGTGTGAGCACAGATACTGTACACAGTTGTGTGTGTTTACTCAGATGCTGTAGACCGTTGTTATGTCCTGTGTAGGCACTCAGATACTGTACAGACTTCATGTGTCCTGTGTGGGTGCACAGAAACTGTACACAGTTGTTGTGTCCTCTGTGAGTAATCAGAAACTGTACACAGTTGTCGTGTCCTGTGTATGCATCAGATACTGTACACAGTTCTTCTGACCTCTGTGTGTGCACAGATACTGTACACAGTTGTATGTGTGTATACGGATACTGTACACAATTGTTGTATCTGGTGTGTGTACACAGATAATGTAGACAGTTCTTCTGTCCAGTGTGTGGTCCAGATATTGTACACCGTTGTTGTGTCCAGTGAGTGCACTCAAATTATGTACACTGTTGTTGTGTCCGATGTGTGTGCTTAGATACTGTACACAGTTGTTGTGTCCTGTGTGTGTACTCAGATATTGTACACCGTTTGTGTGACCTGTGGCTGTACTCAGAAGCTGCACACAGTTGTTGTGTCCTGTGTGTGTACTCAGATATTGTACACCGTTTATGTGACCTGTGGCTGTACTCAGATACTGCACGCAGTTGTTGTGTCATGTGTGTGTACTCAGATTCTGTACACAGTTGTTGTGTCCTCTGTGTGCACACACAGATACGATGCACAGTTTTGTGTCTGTAAACAGATACTGTCAGAGTTGTTGTGTCCTGTGTGTTTACACAGATACTGTACACAGTTGTTGTGTCCTTGTGTGTGTTCAGATACTGTACACTGTTGAATTGTCCTCTGTGTGTACTCAGCTACTGTACACAGTTGTTGTGCTGTGTGTGTGTACTCGCAAACTGTACACAGTTGTTGTGCCTTGTGTTTGTAGACAGATACTGTACACAGTTATGTTCTTTGTGTGTACTCAGATACTGAACACTATTGTTGTGTCTTGTGTTTGTACTCAGAAACTGTACACAATTGTTTTGTCCTGTGTGTGTACACAGATACTGTGCACAGTTGCTGTGTCCTGTCTGTGTCTGCTCAGTTACTGTACACAGTTGTTGTGTCATCTGTGAGTAATCAGAAACTGTACACAGTTGTTGTGTCCTGTGTGTGTATACAGATCCTGTACACGTTTGTGTGTGTGTGTGTGTGTGTGTGTGTGTGTGTGTGTGTGTGTGTGTGTGTGTGTGTGTGTGTGTGTGTGTGTGTACTCAGAAACTGCACACAGTTGTGTCCTGTGTGTGTACTCAGATATAGTACACAGTTGTTGTGTCCAGTGTGTGTACTCAGATACTGTACACCGTTGTTGTGACCTCTGTTTGTACTCAGATACTGCACACTACTGTTGTGTCCTGTGTGTGTCCTCAGATACTGTGCACAGTTGTGTCCTGTGTGTGTATACAGATACTGTACACTTTTGTGTATGTGTGTACTCAGAAACTGCGCACAATTGTGTCCTGTGTGTGTACTCAGATACTGTACAAAGATGTTGTGTCCTGTGTGTGTGCTCAATTACTGTACACAGTTGTTGTGTCCTGTGTCTGTACTCAGATAAGGTCCAGATTTGTTATGTCCTGTGTCTGTACTCAGATACTGAACACAGTTGTTGGGTCATGTGTGTGTACACAGATACTGCACATAGTTGTGTGCGTGTACTCAGATACTATACACAGTTGCTGTGTCCTATGTGTGCACTCGGTTACTGCACACAGTTGTTGTCTCCTGTGTATGCATACAGATACTGTACACAGTTGTGTGGGTGTACTCAGAAACTGTATACAGTTGTTTTGTTTTGTGTGTACTCAGATACTGTACACAGTTGTGTCCTGTGTGTGTGTGCTCAGACACTGTACCCAGTTGTTGTGTCCTCTGTGTACACAGATAATGCACACAATTGTTGTTTCCTGTGTGTGTACTCAGGTACTGTACACAGTTGTTGTGTCCTCTGTGTGCACACACAGATACGATGCACAGTTTTGTGTGTGTAAACAGATACTGTCAGAGTTGTTGTGTCCTGTGTGTTTACACAGATACTGTACACAGTTGTTGTGTCCTTGTGTGTGTTCAGATACTGTACACTGTTGAATTGTCCTCTGTGGGTACTCAGCTACTGTACACAGTTGTTGTGCTGTGTGTGTGTACTCACATATTGTACACAGTTGTTGTGCCCTGTGTTTGTAGACAGATACTGTACACAGTTATGTTCTTTGTGTGTACTCAGATACTGAACACTATTGTTGTGTCTTGTGTTTGTACTCAGAAACTGTACACAGTTGTTTTGTCCTGTGTGTGTACACAGATACTGTGCACAGTTGCTGTGTCCTGTCTGTGTGTGCTCAGATACTGTACACAGTTGTTGTGTCCTCTGTGAGTA
The DNA here is from genome assembly GCA_026770705.1 of Isurus oxyrinchus. Lineage (NCBI taxonomy): Eukaryota > Metazoa > Chordata > Chondrichthyes > Lamniformes > Lamnidae > Isurus > Isurus oxyrinchus. Next base: position 107,575,484 of record JANJGN010000017.1, read on the forward strand.
ATCAGAAACTGTACACAGTTGTTGTGTCCTGTGTGTGTATACAGATCCTGTACACGTTTGTGTGTGTGTGCACTCAGAAACTGCACACAGTTGTGTCCTGTGTGTGTACTCAGATATAGTACACAGTTGTTGTGTCCAGTGTGTGTACTCAGATACTGTACACCGTTGTTGTGTCCTCTGTTTGTACTCAGATACTGTACACTGTTGTTGTGTCCTGTGTGTGTACTCAGATATTATACACAGTTTATGTGTCCTGTGGCTGTACTCAGATACTGCACACTGCTGTTGTGACCTGTGTGGGTCCTCAGATACTGTACACAGTTGTGTCCTGTGTGTGTATACAGATACTGTACACTTTTGTGTATGTGTGTACTCAGAAACTGCACACAATTGTGTCCTGTGTGTGTACTCAGATACTGTACAAAGATGTTGTGTCCTGTGTGTGCGCTCAATTACTGTACACAATTGTTGTGTCCTGTGTCTGTACTCAGATAAAGTACAGATTTGTTGTGTCCTGTGTGTGTACACAGATACTGTACACAGTTATGTCCTGTGTCTGTACTCAGATACTGAACACAGTTGTTGTGTCCGGTGTGTGTACTCAGATATTGTAGACAGTTGTTGTGCCCTGTGTTTGTAGACAGATACTGTACACACTTATGTTCTTTGTGTGTGCTCAGATACTGTACACAGTTGTTGTGTCCTCTGTGAGTAATCAGAAACTGTACACAGTTGTTGTGTTCTGTGTGTGCATACAGATACTGTACACAGTTGTGTGGGTGTACTCAGAAACTGTATACAGTTGTTTTGTTTTGTGTGTACTCAGATACTGTACACAGTTGTGTCCTGTGTGTGTGTGCTCAGATACTATACCCACTTGTTGTGTCCTCTGTGTACACAGATAATGCACACAATTGTTGTTTCCTGTGTGTGTACTCAGGTACTGTACACAGTTGTTGTGTCCTCTGTGTGCACACACAGATACGATGCACAGTTTTGTGTGTGTAAACAGATACTGTCAGAATTGTTGTGTCCTGTGTGTTTACACAGATACTGTACACAGTTGTTGTGTCCTTGTGTGTGTTCAGATACTGTACACTGTTGAATTGTCCTCTGTGGGTACTCAGCTACTGTACACAGTTGTTGTGCTGTGTGTGTGTACTCGCATATTGTACACAGTTGTTGTGCCCTGTGTTTGTAGACAGATACTGTACACAGTTATGTTCTTTGTGTGTACTCAGATACTGAACACTGTTGTTGTGTCTTGTGTTTGTACTCAGAAACTGTACACAGTTGTTTTGTCCTGTGTGTGTACACAGATACTGTGCACAGTTGCTGTGTCCTGTCTGTGTGTGCTCAGATACTGTACACAGTTGTTGTGTCCTCTGTGAGTAATCAGAAACTGTACACAGTTGTTGTGTCCTGTGTGTGTATACAGATCCTGTACACGTTTGTGTGTGTGTGTACTCAGAAACTGCACACAGTTGTGTCCTGTGTGTGTACTCAGATATAGTACACAGTTGTTGCGTCCAGTGTGTGTACTCAGATACTGTACACCATTGTTGTGTCCTCTGTTTGTACTCAGATACTGTACACTGTTGTTGTGTCCTGTGTGTGTACTCAGATATTATACACAGTTTATGTGTCCTGTGGCTGTACTCAGATACTGCACACTGCTGTTGTGTCCTGTGTGGGTCCTCAGATACTGTACACAGTTGTGTCCTGTGTGTGTATACAGATACTGTACACTTTTGCGTATGTGTGTACTCAGAAACTGCACACAATTGTGTCCTGTGTGTGTACTCAGATACTGTACAAAGATGTTGTGTCCTGTGTGTGCGCTCAATTACTGTACACAATTGTTGTGTCCTGTGTCTGTACTCAGATAAAGTACAGATTTGTTGTGTCCTGTGTGTGTACACAGATACTGTACACAGTTATGTCCTGTGTCTGTACTCAGATACTGAACACAGTTGTTGTGTCCGGTGTGTGTACTCAGATATTGTAGACAGTTGTTGTGCCCTGTGTTTGTAGACAGATACTGTACACACTTATGTTCTTTGTGTGTGCTCAGATACTGTACACAGTTGTTGTGTCCTCTGTGAGTAATCAGAAACTGTACACAGTTGTTGTGTCCTGTGTGTGCATACAGATACTGTACACAGTTGTGTGGTTGTACTCAGAAACTGTATACAGCTGTTTTGTTTTGTGTGTACTCAGATACTGTACACAGTTGTGTCCTGTGTGTGTGTGCTCAGATACTATACCCACTTGTTGTGTCCTCTGTGTACACAGATAATGTACACAATTGTTGTTTACTGTGTGTGTACTCAGGTACTGTACACAGTTGCTGTGTCCTTTGTGTGTACACATGTACGGTACAGAGTTGTTGTGTCCTGCATGTGTACACAGATACTGTACACAGTTATTTCCTGTGTGTGTACTCAATTACTGAACGCAGTTGTTGTCTCCTGTGTGTGTACTCAGATTCTGTAGACATTTGTTGGGTCATGTGTGTGTACACAGATACTGCGCACAGTTGCGTGTGTGTGCTCAGATACTGTACACAGTTGCTGTGTCCTATGTGTGCACTCAGTTACTGTACACAGTTGTTGTCTCCTGTGTGTGCATACAGATACTGTACACAGTTGTGTGTGTGTACTCAGAAACTGTATACAGTTGTTTTGCTTTCTGTGTACTCAGATACTGTACACAGTTGTGTCCTTTGTGTGTGTGCTCAGATACTGTACCCAATTGTTGTATCCTCTGTGTGTACACAGATAATGTACACAATGTTGTTTCCTGTGTGTGTACTCAGGTACTGTACACAGTTGTTGTGCCCTGCGTGTGTACACAAATACTGACACAGTTGTGTGTGTGTACTCAGATACTGTACACTGTTGTTTTGTCCTGTGTGTGAGCACAGATACTGTACACAGTTGTGTGTGTTTACTCAGATGCTGTAGACCGTTGTTATGTCCTGTGTAGGCACTCAGATACTGTACAGACTTCATGTGTCCTGTGTGGGTGCACAGAAACTGTACACAGTTGTTGTGTCCTCTGTGAGTAATCAGAAACTGTACACAGTTGTCGTGTCCTGTGTATGCATCAGATACTGTACACAGTTCTTCTGACCTCTGTGTGTGCACAGATACTGTACACAGTTGTATGTGTGTATACGGATACTGTACTCAATTGTTGTATCTGGTGTGTGTACACAGATAATGTAGACAGTTCTTCTGTCCAGTGTGTGGTCCAGATATTGTACACCGTTGTTGTGTCCGGTGTGTGCACTCAAATTATGTACACTGTTGTTGTGTCCGATGTGTGTGCTTAGATACTGTACACAGTTGTTGTGTCCTGTGTGTGTACTCAGATATTGTACACCGTTTGTGTGACCTGTGGCTGTACTCAGAAGCTGCACACAGTTGTTGTGTCCTGTGTGTGTACTCAGATATTGTACACCGTTTATGTGACCTGTGGCTGTACTCAGATACTGCATGCAGTTGTTGTGTCATGTGTGTGCACTCAGATTCTGTACACAGTTGTTGTGTCCTCTGTGTGCACACACAGATACGATGCACAGTTTTGTGTCTGTAAACAGATACTGTCAGAGTTGTTGTGTCCTGTGTGTTTACACAGATACTGTACACAGTTGTTGTGTCCTTGTGTGTGTTCAGATACTGTACACTGTTGAATTGTCCTCTGTGTGTACTCAGCTACTGTACACAGTTGTTGCGCTGTGTGTGTGTACTCGCAAACTGTACACAGTTGTTGTGCCCTGTGTTTGTAGACAGATACTGTACACAGTTATGTTCTTTGTGTGTACTCAGATACTGAACACTATTGTTGTGTCTTGTGTTTGTACTCAGAAACTGTACACAATTGTTTTGTCCTGTGTGTGTACACAGATACTGTGCACAGTTGCTGTGTCCTGTCTGTGTGTGCTCAGTTACTGTACACAGTTGTTGTGTCATCTGTGAGTAATCAGAAACTGTACACAGTTGTTGTGTCCTGTGTGTGTATACAGATCCTGTACACGTTTGTGTGTGTGTGTGTGTGTGTGTGTGTGTGTGTGTGTGTGTGTGTACTCAGAAACTGCACACAGTTGTGTCCTGTGTGTGTACTCAGATATAGTACACAGTTGTTGTGTCCAGTGTGTGTACTCAGATACTGTACACCGTTGTTGTGACCTCTGTTTGTACTCAGATACTGCACACTACTGTTGTGTCCTGTGTGTGTCCTCAGATACTGTGCACAGTTGTGTCCTGTGTGTGTATACAGATACTGTACACTTTTGTGTATGTGTGTACTCAGAAACTGCCCACAATTGTGTCCTGTGTGTGTACTCAGATACTGTACAAAGATGTTGTGTCCTGTGTGTGCGCTCAATTACTGTACACAATTGTTGTGTCCTGTGTCTGTACTCAGATAAAGTACAGATTTGTTGTGTCCTGTATGTGTACACAGATACTGTACACAGTTATGTCCTGTGTCTGTACTCAGATACTGAACACAGTTGTTGTGTCCGGTGTGTGTACTCAGATATTGTAGACAGTTGTTGTGCCCTGTGTTTGTAGACAGATACTGTACACAGTTATGTTCTTTTTGTGTGCTCAGATACTGTACACAGTTGTTGTGTCCTCTGTGAGTAATCAGAAACTGTACACAGTTGTTGTGTCCTGTGTGTGCATACAGATACTGTACACAGTTGTGTGGGTGTACTCAGAAACTGTATACAGTTGTTTTGTTTTGTGTGTACTCAGATACTGTACACAGTTGTGTCCTGTGTGTGTGTGCTCAGATACTATACCCACTTGTTGTGTCCTCTGTGTACACAGATAATGTACACAATTGTTGTTTACTGTGTGTGTACTCAGGTACTGTACACAGTTGCTGTGTCCTTTGTGTGTACACATGTACGGTACAACGTTGTTGTGTCCTGCATGTGTACACAGATACTGTACACAGTTATTTCCTGTGTGTGTACTCAATTACTGAACGCAGTTGTTGTCTCCTGTGTGTGTACTCAGATTCTGTAGACATTTGTTGGGTCATGTGTGTGTACACAGATACTGCGCACAGTTGCGTGTGTGTGCTCAGATACTGTACACAGTTGCTGTGTCCTATGTGTGCACTCAGTTACTGTACACAGTTGTTGTCTCCTGTGTGTGCATACAGATACTGTACACAGTTGTGTGTGTGTACTCAGAAACTGTATACAGTTGTTTTGCTTTCTGTGTACTCAGATACTGTACACAGTTGTGTCCTTTGTGTGTGTGCTCAGATACTGTACCCAATTGTTGTATCCTCTGTGTGTACACAGATAATGTACACAATGTTGTTTCCTGTGTGTGTACTCAGGTACTGTACACAGTTGTTGTGCCCTGTGTGTGTACACAAATACTGACACAGTTGTGTGTGTGTACTCAGATACTGTACACTGTTGTTTTGTCCTGTGTGTGAGCACAGATACTGTACACAGTTGTGTGTGTTTACTCAGATGCTGTAGACAGTTGTTATGTCCTGTGTAGGCACTCAGATACTGTACAGACTTCATGTGTCCTGTGTGGGTGCACAGAAACTGTACACAGTTGTTGTGTCCTCTGTGAGTAATCAGAAACTGTACACAGTTGTCGTGTCCTGTGTGTGTATCAGATACTGCACACAGTTCTTCTGACCTCTGTGTGTACACAGATACTTTACGCAGTTGTATGTATGTATACGGATACTGTGCTCTGTTGTTGTATCCGGTGTGTGTACACAGATACTGTAGACAGTTGTTGTGTCCAGTGTGTGTTCCAGATACTGTACACCGTTGTTGTGTCCGGTGTGTGCACTCAAATTATGTACACTGTTGTTGTGTCCAGTGTGTGCGCTTAGATACTGTACACAGTTGTTGTGTCCTGTGTGTGTACTCAGATACTATACACAGTCGTTGGTCCTGTGTGTACACGCAGATACGATGCACAGTTTTGTGTTTGTAAACAGATACTGTCAGAGTTGTTGTGTCCTGTGTGTGTACACAGATAATGTACACAGTTGTTGTGTCATCTGTGAGTAATCAGAAACTGTACACAGTTGTTGTGTCCTGTGTGTGTACTCAGATACTGTACACAGTTGTTGGGTCCTGTGTGTACACAGAGATACGATGCACAGTTTTGTGTGTGTGCTCAGATACTGTCACAGTTGTTGTATCCTGTGTGTGTACACAGATATTGTACACAGTTGTTGTGTCCTGAGTGTGTGTTCAGATACTGTACACACTTGATGTGTCCTCTGTGTTTACTCATCTGCTGTACACAGTTGTTGTGTCCTCTGTGAGTAATCAGAAACTGTACACAGTTGTTGTGTCCTGTGTGTGTACTCAGATACTGTACACAGTTGTTGGGTCCTGTGTGTACACACAGATACGATGCACAGTTTTGTGTGTGTGCTCAGATACTGTCACAGTTGTTGTGTCCTGTGTGTGTACACAGATATTGTACACAGTTGTTGTGTCCTGAGTGTGTTCAGATATTGTACACAGTTGATGTGTCCTCTGTGTATACTCAGCTGCTGTACACAGTTGTTGTGCCATGTGTGTGTACTCGCATACTGTACACAGTTGTTGTGTCCTGTGTTTGTAGGCAGATGCTGTACACAGTTATGTTTTTTGTGTGTACTCAGATACTGAACACTGTTGTTGTATCTTGTGTTTGTACTCAGAAACTGTACACAGTTGTTTTGTCCTGTGTGTGTACACAGATACTGTACAGAGTTGTTGTGTCCTCTGTGAGTAATCAGAAACTGTACACAGTTTTTGTGTCCTGTGTGTGTACTCAGATACTGTACACAGTTGTTGGGTCCTGTGTGTACACACAGGTACGATGCACAGTTTTGTGAGTGTGCTCAGATACTGTCACAGTTGTTGTGTCCTGTGTGTGTACACAGTTATTGTACACAGTTGTTGTGTCCTGAGTGTGTGTTCAGATACTGTACACACTTGATGTGTCCTCTGTGTGTACTCAGCTGCTGTACACAGTTGTTGTGCCATGTGTGTGTACGCGCATACTGTACACAGTTGTTGTGTCCTGTGTTTGTACACAGATACTGTACACAGTTATGTCCTTAGTGTGTACTCAGATACTGAACACTGTTGTTGTGTCTTGTGCTTGTACTCAGAAACTGTGCACAGTTGTTTTGTCCTGTGTGTGCACACAGATACTGTACACAGTTATTGGGGTGCTGTGTGTACACACAGATACGATGCACAGTTTTGTGTGTGTAAACAGATACTGTCAGAGTTGTTGTGTCCTGTGCCGGTACTCAGATACTGAACACTGTTGTTCTGTCCTGTGTGTGTACTCAGATACTGTACACAGTTGTTGTGTCATGTGTGTGTACGCAGATACTGCACACAGTTGGGTGTTTTTACTCAGATACTGTATACAGTTGTTGTGTCCTGTGGGTGTACTCAGAAACTGTACACAGATGTTTTGTCCGCTGTGTACACAGGTACTGTACACAGACGTTGTGTCCTGTGTGTTTGTGCTCTGATAATGTACACATTTGTTGTGTCCTATGTGTCTACTCAGAAACTGTACACTGTTGTTGTGTCCTGTTTGTGTACTCAGATACTGTACACAGTTGTTGTGACTAGTGTCTGTTCTCAGATACTGCACACTGTTGTTGTTTCCTGTGTGTGTACTCAGATACTGTACAAATTTGTTGTGTCCTGTGTGTGTACACAAATACTGACACAGTTGTGTGTGTGCACGCAGATACTGTACACTGTTGTTTTGTCCTGTGTGTAAGCACAGATACTGTATACAGTTGTGTGTGTTTACTCAGATAGTGTACACCGTTGTTGTGTCCTGTGTAGGTACTCAGATACTGTGCAGACTGCATGTGTCCTGTGTGGGTGCACAGAAACTGTACACAGTTGTTGTGTCCTCTGTGAGTACTCAGAAACTGTACCCAGTTGTGTCCTGTGTGTGTATCAGATACTGTACACAGTTCTTCTGACCACTGTGTGTGCACAGATACTGTACACAGTTGTATGTATACGGATACTGTACTCTGTTGTTGTAACCGGTGTGTGTACACTGATACTGTAGACAGTTGTTTTGTCCAGTGAGTGTACTCCGATACAGTGCACCGTTGTTGTGTCCGGTGTATGCTGTCAAATTATGTCCTGTGTGTGTATACAGATACTGTACTATTTTTTGTGTGTGTAATCAGAAACTGCAAACAGTTGTGTCCTGTGTGTGTTCTCAGACACTATACAAAGATGTTCTGTCCTGTGTGTGTGCACAAATACTGTACACAGTTGTTGAGTCCTCTGTGTGTACTCAGATACTGTACACAGTAGTTCTGCCCTATGTGTGTACTCGCATACTGTACACAGATGTTGTGTCCTGTGTGTGTGCTCAGATACAGTACACAGTTGTTGTGTCCTTTGTGTGTACACATATATGGTACAGAGTTGTTGTGACCTGCGCGTGTACACAGATACTGTACACAGTTATATCCTGTGTGTGTACTCAATTACTGAACGCAGTTGTTGTCTCCTGTGTGTGTACTCGGATACTGTAGAGATTTGTTGGGTCATGTGTGTGTACACAGATACTGCACACAGTTGTGTGTGTGTGCTCAGATACTGTACACAGTTGCTGTGTCTTATGTGTGCACTCAGTTACTGTACACAGTTGTTGTCTCCTGTGTGTGCATACAGATACTGTACACAGATGTGTGGGTGTACTCAGAAACTGTATACAGTTGTTTTGTTTTGTGTGTACACAGATACTGTACACAGTTGTGTCCTGTGTGTGTGTGCTCAGATACTGTACCTAGTTGTTGTGTCCTCTGTGTGTACTCAGATAATTTACACAGTTGTTGTTTCCTGTGTGTGTACTCAGGTACTGTACACAGTTGTTGTGCCCTGTGTGTGTACACAAATACTGACACAGTTGTGTGTGTGTACTCAGATACTGTACACTGTTGTTTTGTCCTGTGTGTGAGCACAGACACTGTACACAGTTGTGTGTGTTTACTCAGATGCTGTAGACTGTTGTTGTGTCCTGTGTAGGCACTCAGATACTGTACACAGTTGTTGTGTCCTGTGTGTGTATCAGATACTGCACACAGTTCTTCTGACCTCTGTGTGTACACAGATACTGTAAGCAGTTGTATGTGTATATACGGATACTGTACTCTGTTGTTGTATCCGGTGTGTGTACACAGATACTGTAGACAGTTGTTGTGACCAGTGTGTGTTCCAGATACTGTACACCTTTGTAGTGTCCGGTGTGTGCACTCAAATTATGTACACTGTTGTTGTGTCCAGTGTGTACGCTTAGATACTGTACACAGTTGTTGTGTCCTGTGTGTGTACTCAGACACTGTACACAGTTGTTGGGTCCTGTGTGTACACACAGATACGATGCACAGTTTTGTGCTTGTAAACAGATACTGTCAGAGTTGTTGTGTCCTGTGTGTGTGCTCAGATACTGTACACAGTTGTTGTGTCATCTGTGAGTAATCAGAAACTGTACACAGTTGTTGTGTCCTGTGTGTGTATACAGATCCTGTACACGTTTGTGTGTGTGTGTACTCAGAAACTGGACACAGTTGTGTCCACTGTGTGTACTCAGATATAGTACACAGTTGTTGTGTCCAGTGTGTGTACTCAGTTACTGTACACCGTTGATGTGTCCTGTGTGTGTACTCAGATACTGTACACTGTTGTTGTGTCCTGTGTGTATACTCAGATATTATACACAGTTTATGTGTCCTGTGCTGTACTCAGATACTGTACACTGCTGTTTTGTCCTGTGTGTGTCCTCAGATACTGTACACAGTTGTGTCCTGTGTGTGTATGCAGATACTATACACTTTTGTGTATGTGTGTATTCAGAAACTGCACACAGTTGTGTCCTGTGTGTGTACTCAGATACTGTACAAAGATGTTGTGTCCTCTGTGTGTACTCAGATACTGTACACAGTTATGTCCTGTGTCTGTGCTCAGATACTGAACACAGTTGTTGTGTCCTGTGTGTGTACTCAGATATTGTAGACAGTTGTTGGGTCATGTGTGTGTACTGAGACACTGCGCACAGGTGTGTGTGTGTACTCAGATACTGTACACTGTTGCTGTGTCCTATGTGTGCACTCAGATACTCTACACTGTTGTTGTCTCCTGTGTGTGCATAAAGATATTGTACGCAGTTGTGTGGGTGTACTCAGAAACTGTATACCGTTGTTTTGTCCTGCGTGTACTCAGATATTGTACACAGTTGTTGTGTCCTGTTTGTGTGTGCTCAGAGACTGTACCCAGTTGTTGTATCCTCTGTGTGTACACAGAAAATGTACACAGTTGTTGTGTCCTGTGTGTGTATCAGATACTGTACACAGTTGTTGGTTCTTGTTTCTGTACTCAGATAATGAATACTGTTGTTGGTTCCTCTGTGTGTACTCTGATACTGTACACAGTTGTTGTGTCCTGTGTGTGTACTCAGATACTGCGCACTAGTTGTTGTGTCCTGTGTGTGTACTCAGATACATTACATGGTAGATGTATGTGTACTCAGACACTGTACACTGTTGTGTCCTGTGTGTGAACACAGATACTGTACACAGCTATGTGTGTGTACTCAGATACTGCACACTTTTGTTGTGCTCTGTGTATGTACTCAGATACTGAACATTTTTGTTGCGTCCTGTGTGTGTGCTGAGATACTGTACACAGTTGTTGTGTCCTGTGTGTGTACTCAGATACTGTACACCATTGTTCTGTCATTTGTGTGTACTCAGATACTATACACAGTGTGTCCTCTGTGAGTACTCAGAAACTGTACACAGTTGTGTCCTGTGTGTGTATCAGATACTGTACACAGTTGTGTGTATACGGATACTGTACTCTGTTGTTGTAACTGGTGTGTGTACACAGATACTGTAGACAGTTGTTGTATCCAGTGAGTGTACTCCGATACTGTGCACCATTGTTGTGTCCGGTGTATGCTGTCAAATTATGTCCTGTGTGTGTATACAGATACTGTACTGTTTTTGTGTGTGTGTAATCAGAAACTGCAAACAGTTGTGTCCTGTGTGTGTACTCAGACACTGTACAAAGATGTTCTGTCCTGTGTGTGTGCACAAATTCTGTACACAGTTGTTGAGTCCTCTGTGTGTACTCAGATACTGTACACAGTAGTTCTGCCCTGTGTGTGTACTCGCATACTGTACACAGATGTTGTGTCCTGTGTGTGTGCTCAGATACAGTACACAGTTGTTGTGTCCTTTGTGTGTACACATATATGGTACAGATTTGTTGTGTCCTGCGTGTGTACACAGATACTGTACACAGTTATGTCCTGTGTGTGTACTCAATTACTGAACGCAGTTGTTGTCTCCTGTGTGTGTACTCGGATACTGTAGAGATTTGTTGGGTCATGTGTGTGTACACAGATACTGCGCACAGTTGTGTGTGTGTGCTCAGATACTGTACGCAGTTGCTGTGTCTTATGTGTGCACTCAGTTACTGTCCACAGTTGTTGTCTCCTGTGTGTGCATACAGATACTGTACACAGTTCTGTGGGTGTACTCAGAAACTGTATACGGTTGTTTTGTTTTGTGTGTACTCAGATACTGTACACAGTTGTGTCCTTTGTGTGTGTGCTCAGATACTGTACCCAGTTGTTGTGTCCTCTGTGTGTACTCTGATAATGTACACAGTTGTTGTTTCCTGTGTGTGTACTCAGGTACTGTACACAGTTGTTGTGCCCTGTGTATGTACACAAATACTGACACAGTTGTGTGTGTGTACTCAGATACTGTACACTGTTGTTTTGTCCTGTGTGTGAGCACAGACACTGTACACAGTTGTGTGTGTTTACTCAGATGCTGTAGACCGTTGTTGTGTCCTGTGTAGGCACTCAGATACTGTACAGACTTCATGTGTCCTGTGTGGGTGCACAGAAACTGTACACAGTTGTTGTGTCCTCTGTGATTAATCAGAAACTGTACACAGTTGTTGTGTCCTGTGTGTGTATCAGATACTGCACACAGTTCTTCTGACCTCTGTGTGTACACAGATACTGTAAACAGTTGTATGTGTATATATGGATACTGTACTCTGTTGTTGTATCCGGTGTGTGTACACAGATACTGTAGACAGTTGTGACCAGTGTGTGTTCCAGATACTGTACACCGTTGTAGTGTCCGGTGTGTGCACTCAAATTATGTACACTGTTGTTGTGTCCAGTGTGTGCGCTTAGATACAGTGCACAGTTGTTGTGTCCTCTGTGAGTAATCAGAAACTGTACACAGTTGTTGCGTCCTCTGTGTGTACTCAGATATTGTACACCATTTATGTGACCTGTGGCTGTACTCAGATACTGCACACAGTTGTTGTGTCCTATGTGTGTACTCAGACACTGTACACAGTTGTTGGGTCCTGTGTGTACACACAGATACGATGCACAGTTTTGTGTGTGTAAACAGATACTGTCAGAGTTGTTGTGTCCTGTGTGTGTGCTCAGATACTGTACACAGTTGTTGTGTCCTCTGTGAGTAATCAGAAACTGTACACAGTTGTTGTGTCCTGTGTGTATACAGATCCTGTACACTTTTGTGTGTGTGTGTACTCAGAAACTGGACACAGTTGTGTCCAGTGTGTGTACTCAGATACAGTACACAGTTGTTGTGTCCAGTGTGTGTACTCAGTTACTGTACACCGTTGATGTGTCCTCTGTTTGTACTCAGATACTGTACACTGTTGTTGTGTCCTGTGTGTGTACTCAGATATTATACACAGTTTATGTGTCCTGTGCTGTACTCAGATACTGCACACTGCTGTTGTGTCTTGTGTGTGTCCTCAGATACTGTACACAGTTGTGTCCTGTGTGTGTATGCAGATACTATACACTTTTGTGTATGTGTGTATTCAGAAACTGCACACAATTGTGTCCTGTGTGTGTACTCAGATACTGTACAAAGATGTTGTGTCCTGTGTGTGTGCTCAAATACTGTACACAGTTGTTGTGTCCTCTGTGTGTACTCAGATACGGTACAGATTTGTTGTGTCCTGTGTGTGTACACAGATACTGTACACAGTTATGTCCTGTGTCTGTACTCAGATACTGAACACAGTTGTTGTGTCCTGTGTGTGTACTCAGATATTGTAGACAGTTGTTGGGTCATGTGTGTGTACTGAGACACTGCGCACAGGTATGTGTGTGTACTCAGATACTGTACACTGTTGCTGTGTCCTATGTGTGCACTCAGATACTCTACACTGTTGTTGTCTCCTGTGTGTGCATAAAGATATTGTACACAGTTGTGTGGGTGTACTCAGAAACTGTATTATGTTGTTTTGTCCTGCGTGTACTCAGATATTGTACACTGTTGTTGTGTCCTGTTTGTGTGTGCTCAGAGACTGTACCCAGTTGTTGTATCCTCTGTGTGTACACAGAAAATATACACAGTTGTTGTGTCCTGTGTGTGTATCAGATACTGTACACAGTTGTTGTTTCTTGTTTCTGTACTCAGATAATGAATACTGTTGTTTCCTGTGTGTGTACTCTGATACTGTACACAGTTGTTGTGTCCTGTGTGTGTACTCAGATACTGTGCACTAGTTGTTGTGTCCTGTGTGTGTACTCAGATACATTACATGGTAGATGTGTGTGTACTCAGACACTGTACACTGTTGTGTCCTCTGTGTGAACATAAATACTGTACACAGCTGTGTGTGTGTGTACTCAGATACTGCACCCTTTTGTTGTGCTCTGTGTATGTACTCAGATACTGAACATTTTTGTTGTGTCCTGTGTGTGTGCTGAGATACTGTACACAGTTGTTGTGTCCTGTGTGTGTACTCAGATACTGTACACCTTTGTTCTGTCATGTGTGTGTACTCATAAACTGTACACAGTTGTTGTGTCCTGTGTGTGTGCTCAGATAACTGTACACAATTGTTTGTCCTCTGTGAGTACTCAGATATTGTACACTGTTGTCCTGTGAGTGTACTCAGATACTGAACACAGTTGTTGTGTCCTGGGTGTTTTCACAAATACTCTACATAGTTATTGTGTCCTGTGTGTGTACTCAGATACTGTACACAGTTGTTGTGCCCTTTGTCTGTTCTCAGATACTGCACACTGTTGTTGTTTCCTGTGTGTGTACTCAGGTACTGTACACAGTTGTTGTGCCCTGTGGGTGTACACAAATACTGACACAGTTGTGTGTGTGTACTCAGATACTGTACACTGTTGTTTTGTCCTGTGTGTGAGCACAGACACTGTACACAGTTGTGTGTGTTTACTCAGATGCTGTAGACCGTTGTTGTGTCCTGTGTAGGCACTCAGATACTATGCAGTCTTCATGTGTCCTGTGTGGGTGCACAGAAACTGTACACAGTTGTTGTGTCCTCTGTGAGTAATCAGAAACTGTACACAGTTGTTGTGTCCTGTGTGTGTATCAGATACTGCACACAGTTCTTCTGACCTCTGTGTGTACACAGATACTGTACGCAGTTGTATGTGTATATACGGATACTGTACTCTGTTGTTGTATCCGGTGTGTGTACACAGATACTGTACAAAGATGTTGTGTCCTGTGTGTGTGCTCAAATACTGTACACAGTTGTTGTGTCCTCTGTGTGTACTCGGATATGGTACAGATTTGTTGTGTCCTGTGTGTGTATACACAGATACTGTACACAGTTATGTCCTGTGTCTGTGCTCAGATACTGAACACAGTTGTTGTGTCCTGTGTGTGTACTCAGATATTGTAGACAGTTGTTGGGTCATGTGTGTGTACTGAGACACTGCGCACAGGTGTGTGTGTGTACTCAGATACTGTACACTGTTGCTGTGTCCTATGTGTGCACTCAGGTACTCTACACTGTTGTTGTCTCCTGTGTGTGCATAAAGATATTGTACACAGTTGTGTGGGTGTACTCAGAAACTGTATACCATTGTTTTGTCCTGCGTGTACTCAGATAGTGTACACTGTTGTTGTGTCCTGTTTGTGTGTGCTCAGAGACTGTACCCAGTTGTTGTATCCTCTGTGTGTACACAGAAAATGTACACAGTTGTTGTGTCCTGTGTGTGTATCAGATACTGTACACAGTTGTTGGTTCTTGTTTCTGTATTCAGATAATGAATACTGTTGTTGTTTCCTGTGTGTGTACTCTGATACTGTACACAGTTGTTGTGTCCTGTGTGTGTACTCAGATACTGCGCACTAGTTGTTGTGTCCTGTGTGTGTACTCAGATACATTACATGGTAGATGTATGTGTACTCGGACACTGTACACTGTTGTGTCCTGTGTGTGAACACTGATACTGTACTCAGCTGTGTGTGTGTACTCAGCTACTGCACACTTTTGTTGTGCTCTGTGTATGTACTGAGATACTGAACATTTTTGTTGTGTCCTGTGTGTGTGCTGAGAGACTGTACACAGTTGTTGTGTCCTGTGTGTGTGTACTCAGATACTGTACACCATTGTTCTGTCATTTGTGTGTACTCAGATAGTGTACACAGTTGTTGTGTCCTATGAGTGCACTCAGATACTCTACACTGTTGGTGTCTCCTGTGTGTGCATACAGATATTGTACACAGTTGTGTGGGTGTACTCAGAAACTGTATACCGTTGCTTTGTTCTGCGTGTACTCAGATATTGTACACTGTTGTTGTGTCCTGTTTGTGTGTGCTCAGATACTGTACCCAGTTGTTGTATCCTCTGTGTGTACACAGAAAATGTGCACAGTTGTTGTGTCCTGTGTGTGTATCAGATACTGTACACAGTTGTTGGTTCTTGTTTCTGTACTCAGATAATGAATACTGTTGTTGTTTCCTGTGTGTGTACTCTGATACTGTACACAGTTGTTGTGTCCTGTGTGTGTACTCAGATACTGCGCACTATTTGTTGTGTCCTGTGTGTGTACTCAAATACATTACATGGTAGATGTGTGTGTACTCGGACACTGTACACTGTTGTGTCCTCTGTGTGAACATAGATACTGTACACAGCTGTGTGTGTGTACTCAGATACTGTACACTTTTGTTGTGCTCTGTGTATGTACTGAGATACTGAACATTTTTCTTGTGTCCTGTGTGTGTGCTGAGATACTGTACACAGTTGTTGTGTCCTGTGTGTGTACTCAGATACTGTACACCATTGTTCTGTCATTTGTGTGTACTCATATACTGTACACAATTGTTGTGTCCTGTGTGTGTGCTCAGATAACTGTACACAATTGTTTGTCCTCTGTGAGTACTCAGATATTGTACACTGTTGTGTCCTGTGAGTGTACTCAGATACTGTACACAGTTTATGTGTCCTGTGTATGTAGTCAGGTACTGCACACAGTTGTTGTGTCCTGCGTGTGTACTCAGATAACTGTACGCAATTGTTTGTCCTCTGTGAGTACTCAGATAATGTACACTGTTGTTGTGTCCTGTGAGTGCACTCAGATACTGAACACAGATTATGTGTCCTGTGGCTGTACTCAGATACTGCACACTGTTGTTGTGTCCTGTGTGTGTACTCAGATACTGTACACAGTTGTTGTGTCCTGGGTGTTTACACAAATACTCTACATAGTTATTGTGTCCTGTGTGTGTACTCAGATACTGTACACAGTTGTTGTGCCCTTTGTCTGTTCTCAGATACTGCACACTGTTGTTGTTTCCTGTGTGTGTACTCAGGTACTGTACACAGTTGTTGTGCCCTGTGTGTGTACACAAATACTGACACAGTTGTGTGTGTGTACTCAGATACTGTACACTGTTGTTTTGTCCTGTGTGTGAGCACAGACACTGTACACAGTTGTGTGTGTTTACTCAGATGCTGTAGACCGTTGTTGTGTCCTGTGTAGGCACTCAGCTACTATGCAGTCTTCATGTGTCCTGTGTGGGTGCACAGAAACTGTACACAGTTGTTGTGTCCTCTGTGAGTAATCAGAAACTGTACACAGTTGTTGTGTCCTGTGTGTGTATCAGATACTGCACACAGTTCTTCTGACCTCTGTGTGTACACAGATACTGTACGCAGTTGTATGTGTATATACGGATACTGTACTCTGTTGTTGTATCCGGTGTGTGTACACAGATACTGTACAAAGATGTTGTGTCCTGTGTGTGTGCTCAAATACTGTACACAGTTGTTGTGTCCTCTGTGTGTACTCGGATATGGTACAGATTTGTTGTGTCCTGTGTGTGTATACACAGATACTGTACACAGTTATGTCCTGTGTCTGTGCTCAGATACTGAACACAGTTGTTGTGTCCTGTGTGTGTACTCAGATATTGTAGACAGTTGTTGGGTCATGTGTGTGTACTGAGACACTGCGCACAGGTGTGTGTGTGTACTCAGATACTGTACACTGTTGCTGTGTCCTATGTGTGCACTCAGGTACTCTACACTGTTGTTGTCTCCTGTGTGTGCATAAAGATATTGTACACAGTTGTGTGGGTGTACTCAGAAACTGTATACCATTGTTTTGTCCTGCGTGTACTCAGATAGTGTACACTGTTGTTGTGTCCTGTTTGTGTGTGCTCAGAGACTGTACCCAGTTGTTGTATCCTCTGTGTGTACACAGAAAATGTACACAGTTGTTGTGTCCTGTGTGTGTATCAGATACTGTACACAGTTGTTGGTTCTTGTTTCTGTATTCAGATAATGAATACTGTTGTTGTTTCCTGTGTGTGTACTCTGATACTGTACACAGTTGTTGTGTCCTGTGTGTGTACTCAGATACTGCGCACTAGTTGTTGTGTCCTGTGTGTGTACTCAGATACATTACATGGTAGATGTATGTGTACTCGGACACTGTACACTGTTGTGTCCTGTGTGTGAACACTGATACTGTACACAGCTGTGTGTGTGTACTCAGCTACTGCACACTTTTGTTGTGCTCTGTGTATGTACTGAGATACTGAACATTTTTGTTGTGTCCTGTGTGTGTGCTGAGATACTGTACACAGTTGTTGTGTCCTGTGTGTGTGTACTCAGATACTGTACACCATTGTTCTGTCATTTGTGTGTACTCAGATAGTGTACACAGTTGTTGTGTCCTATGAGTGCACTCAGATACTCTACACTGTTGGTGTCTCCTGTGTGTGCATACAGATATTGTACACAGTTGTGTGGGTGTACTCAGAAACTGTATACCGTTGCTTTGTTCTGCGTGTACTCAGATATTGTACACTGTTGTTGTGTCCTGTTTGTGTGTGCTCAGATACTGTACCCAGTTGTTGTATCCTCTGTGTGTACACAGAAAATGTGCACAGTTGTTGTGTCCTGTGTGTGTATCAGATACTGTACACAGTTGTTGGTTCTTGTTTCTGTACTCAGATAATGAATACTGTTGTTGTTTCCTGTGTGTGTACTCTGATACTGTACACAGTAGTTGTGTCCTGTGTGTGTACTCAGATACTGCGCACTATTTGTTGTGTCCTGTGTGTGTACTCAAATACATTACATGGTAGATGTGTGTGTACTCGGACACTGTACACTGTTGTGTCCTCTGTGTGAACATAGATACTGTACACAGCTGTGTGTGTGTACTCAGATACTGCACACTTTTGTTGTGCTCTGTGTATGTACTGAGATACTGAACATTTTTGTTGTGTCCTGTGTGTGTGCTGAGATACTGTACACAGTTGTTGTGTCCTGTGTGTGTACTCAGATACTGTACACCATTGTTCTGTCATTTGTGTGTACTCATATACTGTACACAATTGTTGTGTCCTGTGTGTGTGCTCAGATAACTGTACACAATTGTTTGTCCTCTGTGAGTACTCAGATATTGTACACTGTTGTGTCCTGTGAGTGTACTCAGATACTGTACACAGTTTATGTGTCCTGTGTATGTAGTCAGGTACTGCACACAGTTGTTGTGTCCTGTGTGTGTACTCAGATAACTGTTCACAATTGTTTGTCCTCTGTGAGTACTCAGATAATGTACACTGTTGTTGTGTCCTGTGAGTGCACTCAGATACTGAACACAGATTATGTGTCCTGTGGCTGTACTCAGATACTGCACACTGTTGTTGTGTCCTGTGTGTGTACTCAGATACTGTACACAGTTGTTGTGTCCTGGGTGTTTACACAAATACTCTACATAGTTATTGTGTCCTGTGTGTGTACTCAGATACTGTACACAGTTGTTGTGCCCTTTGTCTGTTCTCAGATACTGCACACTGTTGTTGTTTCCTGTGTGTGTACTCAGGTACTGTACACAGTTGTTGTGCCCTGTGTGTGTACACAAATACTGACACAGTTGTGTGTGTGTACTCAGATACTGTACACTGTTGTTTTGTCCTGTGTGTGAGCACAGACACTGTACACAGTTGTGTGTGTTTACTCAGATGCTGTAGACCATTGTTGTGTCCTGTGTAGGCACTCAGATACTATACAGACTTCATGTGTCCTGTGTGGGTGCACAGAAACTGTACACAGTTGTTGTGTCCTCTGTGAGTAATCAGAAACTGTACACAGTTGTTGTGTCCTGTGTGTGTATCAGATACTGCACACAGTTCTTCTGACCTCTGTGTGTACACAGATACTGTACACAGTTGTATGTGTGTATACGGATACTGTACTCTGTTGTTGTATCTGGTGTGTGTACACAGATACTGTAGACAGTTGTTGTGTCCAGTGTGTGTTCCAGATACTGTACACCGATGTAGTGTCCGGTGTGTGCACTCAAATTATGTACACTGTTGTTGTGTCCAGTGTGTGCGCTTAGATACTGTACACAGTTGTTGTGTCCTCTGTGAGTAATCAGAAACTGTACACAGTTGTTGCGTCCTCTGTGTGTACTCAGATATTGTACACCGTTTATGTGACCTGTGGCTGTACTCAGATACTGCACACATCTGTTGTGTCCTATGTGTGCACACAGATACTGTACACAGTTGTTGGGTCCTGTGTGTACACACAGATACTATGCACAGTTTTGTGTGTGTAAACAGATACTGAACATTTTTGTTGTGTCCTGTGTGTGTGTGCTGAGATACTGTACACAGTTGTTGTGTCCTGTGTGTGTACTCAGATACTGTACACCATTGTTCTGTCATTTGTGTGTACTCAGATACTGTACACTGTTGTTGTGTCCTCTTTGTGCACTCAGATACTCTACACTGTTGGTGTCTCCTGTGTGTGCATACAGATATTGTACACAGTTGTGTGGGTGTACTCAGAAACTGTATACCGTTGTTTTGTTCAGCGTGTATTCAGATATTGTACACAGTTGTTGTGTCCTGTTTGTGTGTGCTCAGAGACTGTACCCAGTTGTTGTATCCTCTGTGTGTACACAGAAAATGTGCACAGTTGTTTTGTCCTGTGTGTGTATCAGATACTGTACACAGTTGTTGGTTCTTGTTTCTGTACTCAGATAATGAATACTGTTGTTGTTTCCTGTGTGTGTACTCTGATACTGTACACAGTTGTTGTGTCCTGTGTGTGTACTCAGATACTGCGCACTATTTGTTGTGTGCTGTGTGTGTACTCAAATACATTACATGGTAGATGTATGTGTACTCGGACACTGTACACTGTTTTGTCCTCTGTGTGAACATAGATACTGTACACAGCTGTGTGTGTGTACTCAGATACTGCACACTTTTGTTGTGCTCTGTGTATGTACTCAGATACTGAACATTTTTGTTGTGTCCTGTGTGTGTGCTGAGATACTGTACACCTTTGTTCTGTCATTTGTGTGTACTCATATACTGTACACAGTTGTTGTGTCCTGTGAGTGTACTCAGATACTGTACACCATTGTTCTGTCATTTGTGTGTACTCATATACTGTACACAATTGTTGTGTCCTGTGTGTGTGCTCAGATAACTGTACACAATTGTTTGTCCTCTGTGAGTACTCAGATATTGTACACTGTTGTGTCCTGTGAGTGTACTCAGATACTGTACACAGATTATATGTCCTGTGGCTACACTCAGATACTGCACACTGTTGTTGTGTCCTGTGTGTGTACTCAGATACTGTACACAGTTGTTGTGTCCTGGGTGTTTACACAAATACTCTACATAGTTATTGTGTCCTGTGTGTGTACTCAGATACTGTACACAGTTGTTGTGCACTGTGTCTGTTCTCAGATACTGCACACTGTTGTTATTTCCTGTGTGTATTCAGATAATGTACAAATTTGTTGTGTCCTGTGTGTGTACACAAATACTGACACAGTTGTGTGTGTGTACTCAGATACTGTACACTGTTGTTTTGTCCTGTGTGTGAGCACAGATACTGTACACAGTTGTGTGTGTTTACTCAGATACTGTACACCGTTGTTGTGTCCTGTGTAGGTACTCAGATACTGTACAGACTTCACGTGTCCTGTGTGTGTACTCAGATACTGCACACTGTTGTTGTGTCCTGTGTGTGTACTCAGATACTGTACACAGTTGTTGTGTCCTGGGTGTTTACACAAATACTCTACATAGTTATTGTGTCCTGTGTGTGTACTCAGATACTGTACACAGTTGTTGTGCCCTGTATCTGTTCTCAGATACTGCACACTGTTGTTGTTTCCTGTATGTGTACTCAGGTACTGTACACAGTTGTTGTGCCCTGTGTGTGTACAAAAATACTGACACAGTTGTGTGTGTTTACTCAGATGCTGTACACCGTTGTTGTGTCCTGTGTAGGCATTCAGATACTGTACAGACTTCATGTGTCCTGTGTGGGTGCACAGAAACTGTACACAGTTGTGTGTCCTCTGTGAGTAATCAGAAACTGTACACAGTTGTTGTGTCCTGTGTGTGTATCAGATACTGCACACAGTTCTTCTGACCTCTGTGTGTACACAGATACTGTACGCAGTTGTATGTGTATATACAGATACTGTACTCTGTTGTTGTATCCGGTGTGTGTACACAGATACTGTAGACAGTTGTTGTGTCCAGTGTGTGTTCCAGATACTGTACACCGTTGTAGTGTCCGGTGTGTGCACTCAAATTATGTACACTGTTGTTGTGTCCAGTGTGTGCGCTTAGATACTGTGCACAGTTGTTGTGTGATCTGTGAGTAATCAGAAACTGTACACAGTTGTTGCGTCCTCTGTGCGTACTCAGATATTGTACACCGTTTATGTGACCTGTGGCTGTACTCAGATACTGCACACAGTTGTTGTGTCCTGTGTGTGTACTCAGATACTGTACACAGTTGTTGGGTCCTGTGTGTACACACAGATACGATGCACAGTTTTGTGTGTGTAAACAGATACTGTCAGAGTTGTTGTGTCCTGTGTGTGTGCTCAGATACTGTACACAGTTGTTGTGTCCTCTGTGAGTAATCAGAAACTGTACACAGTTGTTGTGTCCTGTGTGTGTATACAGATCCTGTACACTTTTGTGTGTGTGTGTACTCAGAAACTGGACACAGTTGTGTCCAGTGTGTGTACTCAGATATAGTACACAGTTGTTGTGTCCAGTGTATGTACTCAGTACTGTACACCATTGATGTGTCCTCTGTTTGTACTCAGATACTGTACACTGTTGTTGTGTCCTGTGTGTGTACTCAGATATTATACACAGTTTATGTGTCCTGTGCTGTACTCAGATTCTGCACACTGCTGTTGTGTCCTGTGTGTGTCCTCAGATACTGTACACAGTTGTGTCCTGTGTGTGTATGCAGATACTATACACTTTTGTGTATGTGTGTATTCAGAAACTGCACACAGTTGTGTCCTGTGTGTGTACTCAGATACTGTACAAAGATGTTGTGTCCTGTGTGTGCTCAAATACTGTACACAGTTGTTGTGTCCTCTGTGTGTACTCAGATACGGTACAGATTTGTTGTGTCCTGTGTGTGTACACAGATACTGTACACAGTTATGTCCTGTGTCTGTACTCAGATACTGAACACAGTTGTTGTGTCCTGTGTGTGTACTCAGATATTGTAGACAGTTGTTGGGTCATGTGTGTTACTGAGGCACTGCGCAGAGGTGTGTGTGTGTACTCAGATACTGTACACTGTTGCTGTGTCCTATGTGTGCACTCAGATACTCTACACTGTTGTTGTCTCCTGTGTGTGCATAAAGATATTGTACACAGTTGTGTGGGTGTACTCAGAAACTGTATACCATTGTTTTGTCCTGCGTGTACTCAGATATTGTACACTGTTGTTGTGTCCTGTTTGTGTGTGCTCAGAGACTGTACCCAGTTGTTGTATCCTCTGTATGTGCACAGAAAATGTACACAGTTGTAGTGTCCTGTGTGTGTATCAGATACTGTACACAGTTGTTGGTTCTTGTTTCTGTACTCAGATAATGAATACTGTTATAAAAACCAAGAAAACTGCGGATGCTGGAAATCCAAAACAAAAACAGAATTACCTGGAAAAACTCAGCAGGTCTGGCAGCATCGGCGGAGAAGAAAAGAGTTGACGTTTCGAGTCCTCATGACCCTTCGACAGAACTTGATTTCGAGTCCAAGAAAGAGTTGAAATATAAGCTGGTTTAAGGTGTGTGTGTGGGGGGGCGTAGAGAGAGTGAGAGACAGAGGTGCTTGTGTAGACAAACAAGCAGTGATAGAAGCAGATCATCAAAAGATGTCAGCGACAATGGTACAAAAGAACACATAGGTGTTAAAGTTAAAGTTGGTGATATTATCTAAACGAGTGTGCTAATTAAGAATGGATGGTAGGGCACTCAAGGTACAGCTCTAGTGGGGGTGGGGGGAGCATAAAAGATTTTAAAATATTTAAAAATAATGGAAATAGGTGGGAAAAGAAAAATCTATAAAATTTATAGGGAAAAAAAAGGGAATAAAAAGGGGGGAAACAGAAAGGGGGTGGGGATGGGGGAGGGAGCTCACGACCTAAAGTTGTTGAACTCAATATTCAGACCGGAAGGCTGTAAGGTGCCTAGTCGGAAGATGAGGTGCTGTTCCTCCAGTTTGCGTTGGGCTTCACTGGAACAATGCAGCAAGCCAAGGACAGACATGTGGGCAAGAGAGCAGGGTGGAGTGTTAAAATGGCAAGCGACAGGGAGGTTTGGGTCATTCTTGCGGACAGACCGCAGGTGTTCTGCAAAGCGGTCGCCCAGTTTACGTTTGATCTCTCCAATGTAGAGGAGACCACATTGCGAGCAACGAATGCAATAGACTAAGTTGGGGGAAATGCAAGTGAAATGCTGCTTCACTTGAAAGGAGTGTTTGGGCCCTTGGACGGTGAGGAGAGAGGAAGTGAAGGGGCAGGTGTTACATCTTTTGCGTGGGCATGGGGTGGTGCCATAGGAGGGTGTTGAGGAGTAGGGGGTGATGGAGGAGTGGACCAGGGTGTCCCGGAGGGAGCGATCCCTACGGAATGCCGATAAGGGGGGTGAAGGGAAGATGTGTTTGGTGGTGGCATCATGCTGGAGTTGGCGGAAATGGCGGAGGATGATCCTTTGAATGCGGAGGCTGGTGGGGTGATAAGTGAGGACAAGGGGGACCCTATCATGTTTCTGGGAGGGAGGAGAAGGCGTGAGGGCGGATGCGCGGGAGATGGGTCGGACACGGTTGAGGGCCCTGTCAACGACCATCGGTGGAAAACCTCGGTTAAGGAAGAAGGAGGACATGTCAGAGGAACCGTTTTTGAAGGTAGCATCATCGGAACAGATGTGACGAAGGCGAAGGAACTGGGAGAATGGGATGGAGTCCTTACAGGAAGCGGGGTGTGAGGAGCTGTAGTCGAGGTAGCTGTGGGAGTCGGTGGGTTTGTAATGGATATTGGTGGACAGTCTATCACCAGAGATTGAGACAGAGAGGTCAAGGAAGGGAAGGGAAGTGTCAGAGATGGACCACGTGAAAATGATGGAGGGGTGGAGATTGGAAGCAAAATTAATAAATTTTTCCAAGTCCCGACGAGAGCATGAAGCGGCACCGAAGTAATCATCGATGTACCGGAGAAAAAGTTGTGGAAGGGGGCCGGGGTAGGACTGCAACAAGGAATGTTCCACATACCCCATAAAGAGACAGGCATAGCTGGGGCCCATGCGGGTACCCATAGCCACGCCTTTTATTTGGAGAAAGTGAGAGGAGTTGAAGGAGAAATTGTTCAACGTGAGAACAAGTTCAGCCAGACGGAGGAGAGTAGTGGTGGATGGGGATTGTTCGGGCCTCTGTTCGAGGAAGAAGCTAAGGGCCCTCAGACCATCCTGGTGGGGGATGGAGGTGTAGAGGGATTGGATGTCCATGGTGAAGAGGAAGCGGTTGGAGCCAGGGAACTGGAAATTGTTGATGTGACGTAAGGTGTCAGAGGAATCACGGATGTAGGTGGGAAGGGACTGGACAAGGGGAAAGAGAAGGGAGTCAAGATAACGAGAAATTAGTTCTGTGGGGCAGGAGCAAGCTGAGATGATCGGTCTACCGGGGCAGTTCTGTTTGTGGATTTTGGGTAGGAGATAGAAGCGGGCCGTCCGAGGTTGGGCGACTATCAGGTTGGAAGCTGTGGGAGGGAGATCCCCAGAGGAGATGAGGTCAGTGACAGTCCTGGAAACAATGGCTTGATGTTCAGTGGTGGGGTCATGGTCCAGGGAGAGGTAGGAGGAAGTGTCTGCGAGTTGACGCTCAGCCTCCGCGAGGTAGAGGTCAGTGCGCCAGACAACAACAGCACCACCCTTGTCAGCGGGTTTGATGACAATGTCAGGGTTGGACCTGAGAGAATGGAGTGCAGTAAGTTCAGAGAGAGACAGGTTAGAATGGGTGAGAGGAGCAGAGAAATTGAGACGACTAATGTCGCGCCGACAGTTCTCAATGAAAAGATCAAGAGAAGGTAAGAATCCAGAGGGAGGGGTCCAGGTGGAGGGAGAATATTGGAGATGGGTAAAAGGATCCGTTGAACTGGGAGAGGACTCCTGCCCAAAGAAGTGAGCCCGGAGACGAAGACGGCGAAAGAAGAGTTCAGTATCATGCCGAGAATATGTTGTTGTTTCCTGTCTGTGTACTCAGACACTGTACACTGTTGTTGTGTCCTGTGTGTGAACACAGATACTGTGCACAGCTTTGTGTGTGTACTCAGATGCTGCACACTTTTGTTGTGCTCTTTGTATGTACTCAGATACTGAACCTGTTTGTTGTGTCCTGTGTGGGTGCTCAGATACTGCGCACTATTTTTTGTGTCCTGTGTGTGTACTCAGGTACATTCCATGGTAGATGTGTGTGTACTCTGACACTGTACACTGTTGTGTCCTCTGTGTGAACACAGATACTGTACACAGCTGTGTGTGTGTACTCAGATACTGCACACTTTTGTTGTGCTCTGTGTATGTACTCAGATACTGAACATTTTTTGTTGTGTCCTGTGTGTGTGCTGAGATACTGTACACAGTTGTTGTGTCCTCTGTGTGTACTCATATACTGTACACAGTTGTTGTGTCCTGTGTGTGTGCTCAGATAACTGTACACAATTGTTTGTCCTCTGTGAGTACTCAGATATTGTACACTGTTGTGTCCTGTGAGTGTACTCAGATACTATACACAGTTTATGTGTCCTGTGTATGTAGTCAGGTACTGCACACTGTTGTTGTGTCCTGTGTGTGTACTCAGATAACTGTTCACAATTGTTTGTCCTCTGTGAGTACTCAGATAATGTACACTGTTGTTGTGTCCTATGAGTGCACTCAGATACTGTACACAGATTATGTGTCCTGTGCTGCACTCAGATACTGCACACTGTTGTTGTGTCCTGTGCGTGCACTCAGATACTGTACACAGTTGTTGTGTCCTGGGTGTTTACACAAATACTCTACATAGTTATTGTGTCCTGTGTGTGTACTCAGATACTGTACACAGTTGTTGTGCCCTGTGTCTGTTCTCAGATACTGCACACTGTTGTTGTTTCCTGTGTGTATTCAGATACTGTACAAATTTGTTGCGTCCTGTGTGTGTACACAAATATTGACACAGTTGTGTGTGTGTACTCAGATACTGTACACTGTTGTTTTGTCCTGTGTGTGAGCACAGATACTGTACACAGTTGTGTGTGTTTACTCAGATACTGTACACCGTTGTTGTGTCCTGTGTAGGTACTCAGATACTGTACAGACTTCATGAGTCCTGTGTGGGTACACAGAAACTGTACACAGTTGTTGTGTCCTCTGTGAGTACTCAGAAACTGTACACAGTTGTTGTGTCCTGTGTGAGTATCAGATACTGTACACAGTTCTTCTGACATCTGTGTGTGCACAGATACTGTACACAGTTGCATGTGTGTATACCGATACTGTACTCTGTTTTTGTATCCGGTGTGTGTACACAGATACTGTACACAGTTGTTGTGTCCTGTGTGTGTGTGCTCAGATACTGTACAGAGTTGTTGTATCCTCTGTGTGTACTCAGAAAATGTACACAGTTGTTGTGTCCAGTGAGTGTACTCAGATACTGTACACGGTTGTTGTGTCCCGTGTATGCACTCAAATTATGTCCTTTGTGTTTATACAGATACTGTACACTTTTGTGTGTGTGTGTAATCAGAAACTGCACACAGTTGTGTCCTGTGTGTGTACTCAGACACTGTACAAAGATGTTGTGTCCTGTGTGTGTGCACAAATACTGTATACAGTTGTTGTGTCCTCTGTGTGTACTCAGATACTGTACACAGTTGTTCTGTCCTGTGTGTGTACTCACATACTGTACACAGTTGTTGTGTCCTGTGTGTGTACACAGATACTGTGCACAGTTATGTCCTGTGTCTGTACTCAGATACTGAACACAGTTGTTGTGTCCTGTGTGTGTACTCAGATATTGCAGACAGTTGCTGGGTCATATGCGTGTACAGAGATACTGCGCAAAATTCTTTTTGTGTACTCAGATACTGTACACAGTTGCTGTGTCCTATGTGTGCACTCACATACTGTACACTGTTGTTGTCTCCTGTGTGTGCATACAGATATTGTACACAGTTGTGTGGGTGTACTCAGAAACTGTATACCATTGTTTTGTCCTGCGTGTACTCAGATAGTTTACACAGTTGTTCTGTCCTGTGTGTGTGTGCTCAGATACTGTACACAGTTGTTGTGTCCTCTGTGAGTAATCAGAAACTGTACACAGTTGTTGTGTCCTGTGTGTGTATCAGATACTGTACACAGTTCTTCTGACCTCTGTGTGTACACAGATACTGTACACAGTTGTATGTGTGTATACGGATACTGTACTCTTTTGTTGTAACCAGTGTGTGTACACAGATACTGTAGGCAATTGTTGTTTCTAATTTGTTTTCCAGATACTGTACACCGTTGTTGTAAACGGTGCGTGCACTCACATTATGTACACTTTTGTTGTGTCCGGTGTGTGTGCTTAGATACTGTACACAGTTGTTCTGTCCTGTGTGTGTACTCAGACATTGTACACCGTTTATGTGACCTGTGGCTGTACTCAGATACTGTACACAGCTGTTGTATCCTGTGTGTGTACTCAGATACTTTGCACAGTTGTTGGGTCCTGTGTGTACACACAGATACGATGCACAGTTTTGTGTGTGTGCTCAGATACTGTCACCGTTGTTGTGTCCTGTGTGTGTACACAGATACTGTACACAGTTGTGTCCTGAGTGTGTGTTCAGATACTGTACACAGTTGATGTGTCCTCTGTGTGTACTCAGCTACTGTACACAGTTGTTCAGCCATTTGTGTGTACTCGCATAGTGTACACAGTTGTTGTGTCCTGTGTAGGTAGACAGATACAGTACACAGTTATGTCCTTTGTGTGTACTCAGACACTGAACACTGTTGTTGTGTCTTGTGTTTGTACTCAGAAACTGTACACAGTGGTTTTGTCCTGTGTGTGTACACAGATACTGTACACAGTTGTTGTGTCCTGAGTGTGTACACACATATTGTACACAGTTGATGTGTCCTCTGTGTGTACACAGATACTGTGCACTGTTGTTCTGTCCTATGTGTGTACTCAGATAATGAACACAGTTGTTGTGATCTGTGTGAGAACTCAGATACTGTAGACAGTTGTTGTGTCCCGTTTGCTTATACAGATACTGTACACAGTTCTTGTGTCCTGTGCGTGTGCTCAGATATTGCAAAAGAGTTGTTATGTCCTCTGTCTGTACTCAGATACTGTACACAGTCTTTGTGTCCTGTGTGTGTTCTCGGATACTGTACACAGTTGTTGTGTTCTGTTTTTCTACACAGATACGGTACACAGTGCTTGTGTCCTGTGTGTCTGTTCAGATACGGTACACAGTTGTTATGTCCTCTGTCTGTACTTAGATACTGTACACAGTTTTTGTGTCCAGTGTGTGTTCTCGGATACTGTACACAGTTGTTGTGTCGTGTGTGTGTACTCAAATAATCAACACAGCTTTTGTGTCCTGTGTGTGTACACATATACTGTACACAATAGTGTGTGTGTACTCAGATTCTGTACACATTTGTTGTGTCCTGTGTGTGTACACAGATACTGTACACAGTTCTTGTATCCTGTGTGAGTGTTCAGATATTCTACACAGTTGTTCTGTCCTCTGTGTGTACTCAGCAACTGTACACAGTTGTTGTGCCAAGTGTGTACTCGCATACTGTACTCAGTTGTTGTGTCCTGTGTATGTACACATATACCGTACACAGTTATGTCCTTTGTGTGTACTCAGATACTGAACACTGTTGTTGTGTCCTGTGTATGTACTCAGATACTGTACACAATTTTTGGTCCTGTGTGTGCACACAGATACTATGCACAGTTTTGTGTGTTTGCTCAGATACTGTACACAGTTGTTGTGCCCTGTGTGTGTACTCAGATACTGTACACAAATGTTGTGTCCAGTGTAGGCATACAGATACTGTACACAGTTGTTGTGTTCTGTTTTTCTACACAGATACGGTACACAGTGCTTGTGTCCTGTGTGTCTGTTCAGATACGGTACACAGTTGTTATGTCCTCTGTCTGTACTTAGATACTGTACACAGTTTTTGTGTCCAGTGTGTGTTCTCGGATACTGTACACAGTTGTTGTGTCGTGTGTGTGTACTCAAATAATCAACACAGCTTTTGTGTCCTGTGTGTGTACACATATACTGTACACAATAGTGTGTGTGTACTCAGATTCTGTACACATTTGTTGCGTCCTGTGTGTGTACACAGATACTGTACACAGTTGTTTGTCCTCTGTGTTTACTCAGATAATGTACACTGTTCTTGTGTCCTGTGAGTGTACTCAGATACTGTACACAGTTTATGGGTCGCGTGTATGTACTCAGATACTGCCCACTGTTGTTGTGTCCTGTGATTGTACTCAGATACTGTACACAGTTAGGAGTCCTGTGTATGTACTCAGATACTGCACACTGTTGTTCTGTCCTGTGGGTGTACTCAGATACTGTACACTGTAGTTGTGTCCTGTCTGTGTACACAGATACTGTACACAGTTGTGTTCGTGTAATCAGATACTGTACACAGTTGTTGTGTCCTGTGTGTGTACTCAGATAATGTACACAGTTGTTGCATCCTGTTTGTCTACACATATACTGTACACAGTTCTTGTGTCCTGTGTGTGTGTTCAGAAACGATACACACTTGTCATGTCATCTGCCTGTACTAAGATACTGTACACAGTTGTTGTGTCCTGTGTGTGTAATCAGATAATGTACAATGTTGTTTTGTGTTGTGTGTTTTCTCAAATAATGTACAAAGTTGTTTTGTCTTGTGTCTGTACTCAGATACTGTACACAGTTGTTGTGACCTGTGTGTATACATAGATACTGTACATACTTGTTGCGTCCTGTGTGTGTCCTCAGATAACTGTACACAGTCGTTTGTCCTCCATGTGAACTCAGATAATGTGCACCATTGTTCTGTCCTTTGTGTGTACTCAGATAATGTGCACAGTTGTTGTGTCCTGTGAGAGTGCTCAGCGACTGCTCACAGTTGTTGTGTCCTCTATGTGTACTCAAATACTGTACAAGGTTGTGTCTGTTAACTCATATACAGTAGACCGTTGTTGTGTCCTGTGTATGTACGCAGATACTGTACACTGTTGTTGCATCCTGTGTGTGTCCTCAGATAACTGTACACAGTCGTTTGTCCTCTGTGTGAACTCAGATAATGTACACCATTGTTCTGTCCTTTGTGTGTACTCAGATACTGTGCACAGTTGTTGTGTCCTGTGAGGGTGCTCAGATACTGCTCACAGTTGTTGTGTCCTCTGTGTGTACTCAAATACTGTACAAGGTTGTGTCTGTTAACTCATATACAGTAGACAGTTGTTGTGTCCTGTGTTTGTTCACAGATACTGTACATTGTTGTTGCATTTTGTGTGTGTCCTCAGATAACTGTACATAGTCGTTTGTCCTCTGTGTGTACTCAGATATTGTACACTGATCTTGTGTCCTGTGAGTGTACTCAGATACTGTATACCGTTTGTGGGTCCTGTGTATGTACTCAGATATTGCACACTGTTGTTGTGTCCTGTGAGTGTACTCAGATACTGTAAACACGTTATGTGTCCTGTGTTTGTACTCAGATACTGCACACTGTTTTTGTGTCCTGTGTTTATACTCAGATATGGTACACAGTTGTTTTGTCGTCTGTGTGTACTCAAATACTGTACAACGTTGTGTCTGTTAACTCATATACTGTACACAGTTGTTGTGTCCTGTGCGTGTACACAGATACTGTACACAGTTGTTGTGTCCTGTGTGTGTCCTCAGATAACTGTACACAGTCGTTTGTCCTCTGTGTGAACTCAGATACTGTACACCATTGTTCTGTCCTTTGTGTGTATTCAGATACTGAACACATTTGTTGTGTCCCGTGTGTGTGCTCAGATACTGTACACAGTTGTTGTGCCCTGTATGTATACTCAGATACTGCACACTATTTGTTCTGTCCTGTCTGTGTACTCAGATACTGTGCATAGTTTTTTGTGTGCTGTCTGTGTACGCAGATACTGTACACAGTTTTGTGTGTGTAATCAGAAACTGTGCACTGTTGTTTTGTCCTGTGTGTGAACACAGTTACTGTACACAGCTGTGTGTGTGTACTAAGATACTGTACTCAGTTGTAGTGAAATGTCTGTGCATTCAGATACTGTAAATTTTTGTTGTGTCCTGTGTGTGTGCTGAGATACTGTACACAGTTGTTGGGTCCTCTGTGTCCATTTGGATACTGTACACCATTGTTCTGTCCTTTGCGTGTACTCAGATACTGTACACAGTTCTTGTGTCCTGTGAGGGTGTTCAGATACTGTACACAGTTGTTGTGTCATCTGTGTGTACTCAAATACTGTACATAGTTGTGTCTGTGTACTCAAATACTGTACACAGTGTTGCGTCCTGTGTGTGTACACAGATACTGTACACAGTTGTTTGTCCTCTGTGTTTACTCAGATAATGTGCACTGTTCTTGTGTCCTGTGAGTGTACTCAGATACTGTACACAGTTTAGGGGTCGCGTGTATGTACTCAGATACTGCCCACTGTTGTTGTGTCCTGTGATTGTACTCAGATACTGTACACAGTTAGGAGTCCTGTGTATGTACTCAGATACTGCACACTGTTGTTCTGTCCTGTGGGTGTACTCAGATACTGTACACTGTAGTTGTGTCCTGTATGTGTACACAGATACTGTACACAGTTGTGTTCGTGTAATCAGATACTGTACACTGCTGTTGTATCCTGTGCTTGTACTCAGATACTGTACACAGTTGTTGTGTCCTGTGTGTGTACTCAGATAATGTACACAGTTGTTGCATCCTGTTTGTCTACACATATACTGTACACAGTTGTTGTGTCCTGTGTGTATGCTCAGATACGGTACACACTTGTTATGTCATCTGCCTGTACTAAGATACTGTACACAGTTGTTGTGTCCTGTGTGTGTAATCAGATAATGTACAATGTTGTTTTGTCTTGTGTGTGTACTCAGATACTGTACAGAGTTGTTGTGTCCTGTTTGTGTTCTCGGATACTGTACACAGTTCTTGTGTCCTGTGCGTGTACTCAAATAATGTACACAGTTTTTGCGTCCTGTGTGTGTACACAGATACTGTACACAGTTGTTGTGTCCTGTGTGTGTACTCAAATAATGTACAAAGTTGTTTTGTCTTGTGTGTGTACTCAGATACTGTACACAGTTGTTGTGACCTGTGTGCATACACAGATACTGTACATACTTGATGCGTCCTGTGTGTGTCCTCAGATAACTGTACACAGTCGTTTGTCCTCCGTGTGTACTCAGATAATGTACACCATTGTTCTGTCCTTTGTGTGTACTCAGATAATGTGCACAGTTGTTGTGTCCTGTGAGAGTGCTCAGATACTGCTCACAGTTGTTGTGTCCTCTGTGTGTACTCAAATACTGTACAAGGTTGTGTCTGTTAACTCATATACAGTAGACAGTTGTTGTGTCCTGTGTATGTATGCAGATACTGTACACTGTTGTTGCAACCTGTGTGTGTCCTCAGATAACTGTACATAGTCGTTTGTCCTCTGTGTGTACTCAGATATTGTACACTGTTCTTGTGTCCTGTGAGTGTACTCAGATACTGTACACCGTTTGTGTGTCCTGTGTATGTACTCTGATACTGCACACTGTTGTTGTGTCCTGTGAGTGTACTCAGATACTGTAAACAGGTTATGTGTCCTGTGTTTGTACTCAGATACTGTACACTGTTTTTGTGTCCTGTGTTTATACTCAGATACGGTACACAGTTGTTTTGTCAACTGTGTGTACACAGATACTGTACACAATTGTGTGTGTGTAAACAGATAATGTACTCTGTTGTTGTGTCCTGTGCGTGTACTCAGATACTGTACACTGTTGTTGTGTCCTGTCTGTGTACACAGATACTGTACACAGTTGTGTGTGTGTACGCAGATACTGTACACAGTTATTGTGTCCTGTGTGTGTACTCAGATAATGTACAAATTTGTTGAGTCTTATCTGTGTACTCAGATACTGTACACAGTAATTGGGTCCTGTGTGAGTACTCAGATACTGTACACAGTTGTTGCATCCTGTTTGTCTACACAGATACTGTACGCAGTTGTTGTTTCCTGTTTGTGTGCTTAGATACGGTAGACATTTGTTATGTCATCTGTCTGTACTAAGATACTGTACACAGTTGTTGTGTCCTGTGTGTGCACACAGATACTGTACACAGTTGTGTGTGTCCTGTGTGTGTGTGCTCAGATACTGTACCCAGTTGTTGTGCCGTGCCAGTGTACTCGCACACTGTACACCGTTGTTGTGTTCTGTATATGTACACAGACACTGTACACAGTTATGTCCTTTGCGTGTACTCAGATACTGAACACTGTTGATGTGTCCTTTGTGTGTACTCTGATATTCTACACCGTTGTTGGGTCCTGTGTGTGCACACCGATAATATGCACAGTTGTGTGTGTGTGCTCAGATACTGTACACAGTTGTTGTGTCCTGTGTGTGTGTGCTCAGATACTGTACACAGCTGTTGTGTCGTCTGTCTGTACTCAGATACTGTACACAGTTGTTGTGTCCTTTCTGTGTACACAGCTACTGTACACAGTTGTGTGTGTGTACTCAGATGCTGTACACAGTTGTTGTGTCCTTTGGGTGTACACAGATACTGTACACACTTGTTGTGTCCTGTGTGTGTGATCAGATACTGTACACAGTTGTTGTGTCCTCTGTGCGTACTCAGATACTGTACACCATTCTTCTGTCCTTATTGTGCACTCAGATATTGTACACAATTGTTGTGTCCTGTGTTTCTATCAGACACTGTACACATTTCTTCCGACCTCTGTGTGTACACAGATACCGCATACAGTTGTATGTGTGTATACGGATATTGTACTCTGTTGTTGTGTATGGTGTGTGTACACAGATACTGTACACAGTTGTTGAGTCCTGTGTGTGTACTCAGATACTGTACACAGTTGTTGTGTCCACTGTGTGTACACAGATACAGTACACTGTTGATTTTTCCTGTGTGTGTACTCAGATACTGTCCACCATTGTTCTGTCCTTTGTGTGTACTCAGATACTGTACACAGTAGTTGTGTCCTGTGTGTGAACACAGCTACTGCACACAGTTGTGCGTGTACCCAGATACTGTACACATTTGTTGCATCATGTGTGTGCACACAGATAATATGCACAGTTCTTTTGTGTGTGCTCAGATACTATACACTGTTGTGTCCTGTGTGTGCGTGCACAGATACTGTATACAGTTGCTGTGTCCTCTGTGTGTACTCAGATACTGTACACAGTTGCTGTGTCCTGTGTGCGTACACAGCTACTGCACACAGTTGTGCGTGTAGTCAGATACTGTACACAGTTGTGTTCTGTGTGTGTACTCAGATACTGTACACACTTGTTGTGTCCTGTGTGTGTGCTCCAATACTCTACACAGTTATGTCCTGTGTTTGTACTCAGATACTGAATACAGTTGTTGTATAATGTGTGTGTGCTCAGATACTGTACACAGTTATTGTGTCCTCTGTGTGTACTCAGATACTGTACACAAATGTTGTGTCCTGTATATGTATACAGATACTGTACACAGTTGTGTGGGTGTGCTCAGAAACATGGCACAGTTGTTATGTCCTATGTGTGTACTCAGATACTGTACTCAGTTGTTGTCTCCCGTGTGTGTGTGCTCAGATACTGTACACAGTTGCTGCGTCCTGTGTGTGTACTCGCATACTGTAAACAGTTGTTGTGTCCTGTGTGTGTGCTCAGATGCAGGTACCAGTTGTTATACTTTGTGTGTACTCAGATACT
Organism: Isurus oxyrinchus; assembly: GCA_026770705.1. Classification (NCBI taxonomy): domain Eukaryota; kingdom Metazoa; phylum Chordata; class Chondrichthyes; order Lamniformes; family Lamnidae; genus Isurus; species Isurus oxyrinchus. The sequence continues at coordinate 107,611,185 of JANJGN010000017.1, forward strand.
ATATACAGTTGTTGTGTCCTGTGTGTGTACACAGACACTGTACACAGTTATGTCCTGTGTGTGTACTCAGATACTGTACACAGTTGTTGTGTCCTGTGCGTGTACGCAGATAATATACACAGTTGTGTGTGTGTGTACTCAAATACTGTACACAGTTGTATCCTGTGTGTGTATTCAGATACTGTACACAGATGTTTTGTCCTGTGTGTGTGCTTAAATACTGTACACAGTTCAAAAACAGAATTACCTGGAAAAACTCAGCAGGTCTGGCAGCATCGGCGGAGAAGAAAAGAGTTGACGTTTCGAGTCCTCATGACCCTTCGACAGAACTTGATTTCGAGTCCGAAATGTTGTTGTGTCCACTGTGCGGACACAGATACTGTGCTCAGTTGTTGTGCCCTCTGTGTGTACTCGCATACTGTAAACAGTTGTTGTGTCCTGTGTGTGTGCTCAGAAACTGTACACAGTTGTTGTGTCATGTATGTGTACACAGACACTGTACACAGTTATGTCCTGTGTGTGTACTCAGACACTGAACACAGTTGTTGTATACTGTGTGTGTACACAGATACTGCGCACAGTTGTGTGTGTGTACTCGCTTACTGTACACAGTTGCTGAGGCCTATGTGTGCACTCAGATACTGTACACTGTTGTTGTTGGTTCCGGTGTCTGTACTCAGATACTGCAAACTGTTGTTGTGTCCTGTGTGCGTACACAGATACGGTACACAGTAGTGTGTGTGTACTCAGATAATGTACAAATTTGTTGTGTCCTGAGTGTGTACACAGATACTGTACACAGTTGTTGTGTCCTGTGTGTGTTCTCAGATACTGTACACAGTTGTTGTGTCCTGTTATTCTACACAGATACTGCACACAGTTATGGTGTCCTGTGTGTGTGCTCAGATACGGTACACAGTTGTTATGTCCTCTATCTGTACTCAGATACTGTACACAGATGTTGTTTCCTGTTTGTGTTCTCTGATACTGTACACATTTGTTGCGTCCTCTGTGTGTAATCAAATAATGTACAAAGTATTTGTGTCATGTGTGCGTACACAGATACGGTACACAGTAGTGTGTGTGTACTCCAATACTGTACACATTTGTTGTGTCCTGTGTGTGTACACAGGTACTGTACACAGTTGTTGGGTCCTGTGTGTGTGTGTTCAGATACTGTACACAGTTGTTGTGTCCTCTGTGTGTACTCAGTTACTGTACACAGTTGAAGTGTCATGTGTGTGTACTCGCATACAATACACAGTTGTTGTGTGCTGTGTATGTGCACAGATACTGTACACAGTTATGTCCTTTGTGTGTACTCAGAAACTGAACAATGTTGTTGTGTCCTGTGTGTGTACTCACATACTGTACACAGTTGTTGTGTCCTGTGTGTGTGTGCTCAGATACTGTACACATTTGTTGTGTCCTGTGTGTTTATACAGATACTATAGCCAGTTGTGAGTGTGTACACAAATACTTCACACAGTTGTGTCCTGTGTATGTACTCAGACACTGTACACAGATGTTGTGTCCTCTGTGTGTGCTCAAATAATGTACACAGTTGATGTATCCTCTGTGTGTACTCAGATACTGTACACAATTGTTATGCCCGGTGTGTGTACTCGCTTACTGTACACAGTTGCTGAGGCCTATGTGTGCACTCAGATACTGTACACTGTTGTTGTTTCCTGTGTGTGCATACAGATATTGTACACAGTTGTTGTGTCCTCTGTGTGTACTCAGATAATGTACACAGTTGTTTTGTCCTGTCTGTGTATTCAGATACTGTACACATTTGTTGGTTCCGGTGTCTGTACTCAGATACTGCAAACTGTTGTTGTGTCCTGTGTGCGTACACAGATACGGTACACAGTAGTGTGTGTGTACTCAGATAATGTACAAATTTGTTGTGTCCTGAGTGTGTACACAGATACTGTACACAGTTGTTGTGTCCTGTGTGTGTTCTCAGATACTGTACACAGTTGTTGTGTCCTGTTATTCTACACAGATACTGCACACAGTTATGGTGTCCTGTGTGTGTGCTCAGATACGGTACACAGTTGTTATGTCCTCTATCTGTACTCAGATACTGTACACAGATGTTGTTTCCTGTTTGTGTTCTCTGATACTGTACACATTTGTTGCGTCCTCTGTGTGTAATCAAATAATGTACAAAGTATTTGTGTCATGTGTGCGTACACAGATACGGTACACAGTAGTGTGTGTGTACTCCAATACTGTACACATTTGTTGTGTCCTGTGTGTGTACACAGGTACTGTACACAGTTGTTGGGTCCTGTGTGTGTGTGTTCAGATACTGTACACAGTTGTTGTGTCCTCTGTGTGTACTCAGTTACTGTACACAGTTGAAGTGTCATGTGTGTGTACTCGCATACAATACACAGTTGTTGTGTGCTGTGTATGTGCACAGATACTGTACACAGTTATGTCCTTTGTGTGTACTCAGAAACTGAACAATGTTGTTGTGTCCTGTGTGTGTACTCGCATACTGTACACAGTTGTTGTGTCCTGTGTGTGTGTGCTCAGATACTGTACACATTTGTTGTGTCCTGTGTGTTTATACAGATACTATAGCCAGTTGTGAGTGTGTACTCAAATACGTCACACAGTTGTGTCCTGTGTATGTACTCAGACACTGTACACAGATGTTGTGTCCTCTGTGTGTGCTCAAATAATGTACACAGTTGATGTATCCTCTGTGTGTACTCAGATACTGTACACAATTGTTATGCCCGGTGTGTGTACTCGCTTACTGTACACAGTTGCTGAGGCCTATGTGTGCACTCAGATACTGTACACTGTTGTTGTTTCCTGTGTGTGCATACAGATATTGTACACAGTTGTTGTGTCCTCTGTGTGTACTCAGATAATGTACACAGTTGTTTTGTCCTGTCTGTGTATTCAGATACTGTACACATTTGTTGGTTCCGGTGTCTGTACTCAGATACTGCAAACTGTTGTTGTGTCCTGTATGCGTACACAGATACGGTACACAGTAGTGTGTGTGTACTCAGATAATGTACAAATTTGTTGTGTCCTGAGTGTGTACACAGATACTGTACACAGTTGTTTTGTCCTGTGTGTGTTCTCAGATACTGTACACAGTTGTTGTGTCCTGTTATTCTACACAGATACTGCACACAGTTATGGTGTCCTGTGTGTGTGCTCAGATACGGTACACAGTTGTTATGTCCTCTATCTGTACTCAGAAACTGTACACAGATGTTGTTTCCTGTTTGTGTTCTCTGATACTGTACACATTTGTTGCGTCCTCTGTGTGTAATCAAATAATGTACAAAGTATTTGTGTCATGTGTGCGTACACAGATATGGTACACAGTAGTGTGTGTGTACTCCAATACTGTACACATTTGTTGTGTCCTGTGTGTGTACACAGGTACTGTACACAGTTGTTGGGTCCTGTGTGTGTGTGTGTTCAGATACTGTACACAGTTGTTGTGTCCTCTGTGTGTACTCAGTTACTGTACACAGTTGAAGTGTCATGTGTGTGTACTCGCATACAATACACAGTTGTTGTGTGCTGTGTATGTGCACAGATACTGTACACAGTTATGTCCTTTGTGTGTACTCAGAAACTGAACAATGTTGTTGTGTCCTGTGTTTGTACTCGCATACTGTTCACAGTTGTTGCGTCCTGTGTTTGCACACAGATGCTATGCACAGTTGTGTGTGTGTGCTCAGATACCGTACACAGTTATTGTGTCCTGTGTGTGCACTCAGATACTGAACACAAATGTTGTGTCCTGTAATGTATACAGATACTGTGCACAGTTTTGTGGGTCTACTCAGAAACTATGCACAGTTGTTTTCTCCTGTGTGTGTGTGCTCAGATATTGTACACAGTTGTTTTTTCCTCTGTGTGTACTCAGATACTGTACACAATTGTTGTATCCTGTGTGTGTATTCAGAAACTGTACACACGTGTTGTTTCCTGTGTGTGTGCACAGATACTGTACACAATTGTTGTGTCCTGTGTGTGTACTCAGATAATGTACACCATTGTCTGGCCTTTGTGTGTCGTCAGATATTGTACACAATTCTTGTGTCCTGTGAGTGGGCTCAGATAATGTGCACAGTTGTTGTGTCCTCTGTGTGTACTCAGATACTGCACACTGTTGTTGTGTCCTTTTTGTATACTCAGATACTGTACACATTTGTTGTGTCCTGTGTGTTTATACAGATACTATACCCAGTTGTGAGTGTGTACTCAGATACTTCACACAGTTGTGTCCTGTGTGTGTACTCAGACACTGTACACAGATGTTGTGTCCTCTGTGTGTGCTCAAATAATGTACACAGTTGATGTATCCTCTGTGTGTACTCAGATACTGTACACAATTGTTATGCCCGGTGTGTGTACTCGCTTACTGTACACAGTTGCTGGGTCCGATGTGTGTGCTCTGATACAGTACACAGTTGTTGTGTCCTTTGTGTGTACTCAGATAGTGTACACAGTTGTTGTGTTCTGTGTGTGTACAGATACTGTGCACAGTTGTGTGTGTGTACTCACATACTGTTCACAGTTGTGTCCTGTGTGTGTACTCAGATACTGTACACAGATGTTTTGTCCTGCGTGTGTGCTTAAATACTGTACACAGTTTTTGTGTCCACTGTGTGTACTCGCATACTGTAAACAGTTGTTGTGTCCTGTGTGTGTGCTCAGATGCAGGTACCAGTTGTTATGTCCTTTGTGTGTACTCAGATACTGTATACAGTTGTTGTGTCCTGTGTGTGTACACAGACACTGTACACAGTTATGTCCTGTGTGTGTACTCAGACACTGAACACAGTTGTTGTATACTGTGTGTTTACTCAGATACTGTACACAGTTGTTGGGTTTTGTGTGTGTACACAGATACTGCACTCAGATGTGTGTGTGTACTCAGATACTGTACACAGTTGCTGTGTCCTATGTGTGCAGTCAGATATTGTACACTCTTGTTGTCTCCTGTGTCTGCATGCAGATAATGTACAGAGTTTTGTGGGTGTACTCAGAAACTGTAAACAGTTGTTTTGTCCTGTGTGTACTCCGATACTGTATACAGTTGTTGTGTCCTGTGTGTGTGTGCTCAGATACTGTACACAGTTGTTTTGTCTTCTGTGTGTACTGAAATAATGTACACAGTTGTTGTGTCCTGTGTGTGTACTAAGATACTGTACACATTTGTTGGTTCTGGTGTCTGTACTCAGATACAGCGCACTGTTGTTGTGTCCTGTGTGCGTACACAGATACGATACACAGTAGTGTGTGTGTACGCAGATATCGTACACATTTGTTGTGTCCTGTGTGTGTACACAGATACTGTACACAGTTGTTGTGTCCTGTGTGAGTACTCAGATACTGTACACAGTTGTTGTTTCCTGCTTGTGTTCTCGGATACTGTACACAGTTGTTGCATCCTGTGTGTGTACTCAAATAATATACACAGTATTTGTGTCCTGTGTGCATACACAGATATGGTACACAGTAGTGTGTGTGTACTCCGATACTGTACACAGTTGTTGTGTCCTGTGTGTGTGTTCAGATACTGTACACAGTTGTTGTATCCTCAGTGTGTACTCAGTTACGGTACACAGTTGTAGTGCCATGTGTGTGTACTCGCATACTGTATGCAGTTGTTGTGTCCTGTGTATGTACACAGATACTGTACACAATTGTTATGTCCTTTGTGTGTACTGCAATACTGAACACTGTGGTTGTGTCTGTGTGCGTTCTCAGATACTGTACACAATTGTTGGGTCCTGTTTGTGCTCACTGACAGTATGCACAGATGTGTGCATGTGCTCAGATACTGTACACATTTGTTGTATCCTGTGTGTGTACTCGGATACTGTACACAAATGTTGTGTCCTGTGTATGCATACAAATACTGTACATAATTGTGTGGGTGTACTGAGAAACTGTACACAGTTGTTTTGTCCTGTGTGTGTACACAGATACTGTACACAGCTGTTGTGTCCTGTGTGTGTGTGCTCAGATACAGTACACAGATGTTATGTCCTCTGTGTGTACTCAGATACTGTGCACAGATGTTGTGTCCTGTGTCTGTACTCAGATACTGCACACCGTTGTGTCCTGTGTGTGCACACAGATACTATGCACAGTTGTGTGTGTGTGCTCAGATACTGTACAAATTTGTCGTGTCCTGTGTGTTTACACAGATACTGTACACAGTTGTTGTGTCCTGTGTGTGTGTTCAGATAATGTACACAGTTGTTGTGTCCTCTGTGTGCACTCAGCTGCTTTACACAGTTGTTGTGCCGTGTGTGTGTACTCGCATACTGTACACAGTTGTTGTGTCCTGTGTGTGTGTGCTCAGATACTGTACACAGATGTTGTGTCCTCTGTGTGTACTCAGATACTGTGCACAGATGTTGTGTCCTGTGTATGTACTCAGATGCTACACACCGTTGTGGCCTGTGTGTGCACACAGATACTATGCACAGTTGTGTGTGTGTGTGCTCAGATACTGTACAAATTTGTCGTGTCCTGTGTGTTTACACAGATACTGTACACAGTTGTTGTGTCCTGTGTGTGTGTTCAGATACTGTACACTGTTGTTGTGTCCTGTGTGTGTACTCAGATACTGTACACAGTTGTTGTGTCCTGTGTGTGTTCTCGGATACCATACACAGATGTTGTGTCCTGTGTGAGTACTCAAATAATGAACACAGTTTTTGTGTCCTGTGTATGTGTTGAGATACTGTACACAGTTTTTGTGTCTTCTGTGTGTACTCAGCTACTGTTCACAGTTGTTGTGTCCTGTGTGTGTGTTCAGATACTGTACACAGTTGTGTCCTGTGTATGTACACAGTTATGTCATTTGTGTATACTCAGGTAATGAACACTGTGGTTGTGTCCTGTGTGTGTACTTAGATACTGTACACAGTTGTTTGGTCCTGTGTGTGCTCAGATACTATGCACAGTTGTGTGTGTATGTGCTCAGATACTGTACAAATTTGTTGTGTCCTGTGTGTGTACACAGAAATTGTACACAGTTGTTGTGTCCTCTGTGTGTACTCAGATACTGAACACAGTTGTGTGTGTGTACTCAGATACTGCACACTGTTGTTGTGTCCTTTGTGTATACTCAGATACAGTACACACTTGTTGTGTCCTGTGTGTGTTTGCAGATACTGTACACAGTTGTGTGTGTGTACTCAGATACTGTACACAGTTGTGTCCTGTGTTTGTGCTCAAATACTGTACAAAATTGTTGTGTCCTCAGAGTGTACTCAGATACTGTACACATTTGTTGTGACATGTGTCTGTACTCGGATACTGTACACAGTTGTTGTGTTCTTTGTGCCTACAAAGATACTGTATACAGTCGTTGTGTCCTGTGTCTGCGCTCAGATATGTGACACAGTTGTTGTGTCCTCTGTGCCTACACAGATACTGTGCACTGTTGTTCTGTCCTGTGTGTGTACTCAGATAATGTAAAAAGTTGTTGTGTCTTGTGAGTGTACTCAGATACTGTACACAGTGTTTTTGTCCTGTGTGAGTACTCACATACTGTACGCAGTTGTTGTGTCCTGTTTGTCTACACAGATACTATACAGAATTATGTTGTCCTGTGTGTGGGCTCAGATACGGTACACAGTTGTTATGTCCTCTGTCTGTACTCAGATACTGTACACCGTTGTTGTGTCCTGTGTGTGTTCTCGGATACCGTACACAGTTGTTGTGTCCTGTGTGTGTACTCAAATAATGTACACAGTTTTTGTGTCCTGTGTATGTGTTCAGATACTGTACACAGTTGTTGTGTCTTCTGTGTGTACTCAGCTACTGTACACAGTTGTTGAGTCCTGTATGTGTGTTCAGATACTGTACACAGTTGTGTCCTTTGTGTGTACTCTTGTACTGAACACTTTGGTTGTGTCCTGTGTGTGTACTCAGATACTGTACACAGTTGTTTGGTCCTGTGTGTGCACACAGATACTATGCACACTTGTGTGTGGGTGGTCAGATACTGTACAAATTTGTTGTGCCCTGTGTGTGTACACAGATACTGTACACAGAAGTTGTGTCCTGTATATGTTTTCAGATACTGTACACAGTTGTTGTGTCCTCTGTGTGTACTCAGATACTGCACACAGTTGTCGTGTCCTGTGTGTGGACCCAGATACTGCACAATGTTTTATGTGTGTACTCAGATACTGTACACTGATGTTGTGTCCTGTGTGTGTACACAGATACTATACATAGTTTATGTTTCCTGTGGCTGTACTCAGATACTGCACACTGTTGTTGTGTCCTGTGTGTATACTCAGATACTGTACACAGTTGTGTCCTGTGTGTGTATACAGATACTGTACACAGTTGTGTGTGTGTGTTCTCAGATACTGTACACAGCTGTATCCTGTGTGTGTACTCAGATACGGTACACAGATGTGTCCTGTGTTTGTGCTCAAATACTGTACAAAGTTGTTGTGTCCTCAGAGTGTACTCAGATTCTGTACAAATTTGTTGTGTCATGTGTCTGTACTCAGATACTGTACACAGTTGTTGTGTTCTTAGTGCCGACAAAGATACTGTAAACAGTCCGTGTGACCTGTGTCTGCGCTCAGATACGTGAAACAGTTGTTGTGTCCTCTGTGTGTACTCAGCTACTGTGCACAGTTGTTGTGCTGTGTGTGTGTACTCGCATACTGTACACAGATGTTGTGTCCTGTGTATGTACACAGATACTGTACACAGTTATGTCCTTTGTGTGTACTCCGATACTGAACACTGTGGTTGTGTCCTGTGTGCGTACTCAGATACTGTACGCAATTGTTGGGTCCTGTGTGTGCACACAGACACTATGCACAGATGTGTGTATGTGCTCAGATACTGTACAGATTTGTTGTATCCTGTGTGTGTACTCGGATACTGTACACAAATGTTGTGTCCTGTGTATGCATACAGATACTGTACATAGTTGTGTGGGTGTACTCAGAAACTGTACACAGTTGTTTTGTCCTGTGTGTGTACACAGATACTGTACACAGTTTTTGTGTCCTGTGTGTGTGCTCAGATATTGTACACAGATGTTGTGTCCTCTGTGTGTACTCAGATACTGTGCACAGATGTTGTGTCTTGTGTGTGTACTCAGATATTGCACACCATTGTGTCCTGTGTGTGTACACAGGTACTGTACACAGTTGTTTGTGTGTACTCAGATACTGTACACAGTGGTTGTGTCCTGTGTGATTACACAGATACTATAGAAAATTTGTGTGACCTGTGGCTGTACTCAGATACTGCACACTATTGTTGTGTCCTGTGTGTATACTCAGATACTGTACACAGTTGTTGTGTCCAGTGTGTGTATACAGATACTGTACACAGTTGTGTGTGTGTACTCAGATACTGTACACAGTTGTGTCCTGTGTGTGTACTCAGATACTGTACACAGATGTTGTGTCCTGTGTTTGTGCTCAAATACTGTACAAATTTGTTGTGTCCTCAGAGTGTACTCAGATACTGTACACATTTGTTGTGTCATGTGTCTGTACTCATATACTGTACACCGTTGTTGTGTTCTTTGTGCCTACACAGATACTGTATACAGTGGTTGTGTCCTGTGTCTGCACCCAGATACGTGACACAGTTGTTGTGTCCTCTGTGTGTACACAGATACTGTGCACTGTTGTTCTGTCCTGTTTGTGTACTCAGATAATGTAAAAAGTTGTTGTGTCTTGTGTGTGTACTCAGATACTGTACACAGTTGTTGTGTCCTGTGTGAGTACTCAGATACTGAACGCGGTTGTTGTGTCCTGTTTGTCTACACAGATACTGTACACAGTGATGTTGTCCTGTGTGAGTGCCCAGATACGGTACACAGTTGTTATGTCCTCTGTCTGTGCTCAGTTACTGTACACAGTTGTTGTGTCCTGTGTGTGTTCTCGGATACCGTACACAGATGTTGTGTCCTGTGTGTGTACTCAAATATTGTACAGTTTTTGTTTCACTGTGTACGTGTTCAGATACTGTACACAGTTGTTGTGTCTTCCATGTGTACTCAGCTACTGTATACAGTTGTTGTGTCCTGTGTGTGTACTCATATACTGTACACAGTTGTTGTGTCCTGTGTGAGTACTCAGATACTGTACGCAGTTGTTGTGTCCTGTTTGTCTACACAGATACTGTACACAGTTATGTTGTCCTGTGTGAGTGCTCAGATACGGTACACAGTTGTTATGTCCTCTGTCTGTGCTCAGTTACTGTACACAGTTGTTGTGTCCTGTGTGTGTTCTCGGATACCGTACACAGATGTTGTGTCCTGTGTGTGTACTCAAATATTGTACGCAGTTTTTGTTTCCTGTGTACGTGTTCAGATACTGTACACAGTTTTTATGTCTTCTGTGTGTGCTCAGCTACTGTTCACAGTTGTTGTGTCCTGTGTATGTACACAGATAGTGTGGACAGTTATGTCATTTGTGTGCATACACAGGTAATGAACACTGTGGTTGTGTCCTGTGTGTGTACTCAGACACTGTACACAGTTGTCTGGCCCTGTGTGTGCACACAGATACTATGCACAGTTGTGTGTATGTGCTCAGATACTGTACAAATTTGTTGTGTCCTGTGTGTGTACACAGATACTGTACACAGTTGTTGTGTCCTCTGTGTGTACTCAGATACTGAACACAGTTGTTGTGTGTTGTGTGCGGACCCAGATACTGCACAATGTTGTATGTGTGTACTCAGATACTGTACACTGTTGTTGTGTCCTGTGTGTGTACACAGTTACTATACACAGTTTATGTTTCCTGTGGCTGTACTCAGATACTGCACACTGTTGTTGTGTCCTGTGTGTGTACTCAGATACTGTACACAGTTGTTGTGTCCTGTGTGTGTATACAGATACTGTATTCAGTTGTGTGTGTTCTCAGATACTGTACACAGTTGTGTCCTGTGTGTGTATTCAGATACGGTACACATATGTTGTGTCCTGTGTTTGTGCTCAAATACTGTACAAAGTTGTTGTGTCCTCAGAGTGTACTCAGATACTGTACACATTTGTTGTGTCATGTGTCTGTACTCAGATGCTGTAGACAGTTGTTGTGTTCTTTGCGCCCACAAAGATACTGTAAACAGTGGTTGTGTCCTGTGTCTGCGCTCAGATACGTGAAACAGTTGTTGTGACCTCTGTGTGTACTCAGCTACTGTACAAAGTTGTTGTGCCATGTGCGTGTACTCGCATACTGTACACAGTTGTTGTGTCCTGTGTAGGTACACAGATACTGTACACAGCTATGTCCTTTATGTGTACTCAGATACTGAACACTGTGCTTGTGTCTTGTGTGTTTACTCAGATTCTGTACACAATTGTTGTGTCTTATGTGTGCACACAGACACTATGCACAGTTGTGTGATACTTTACACATTTGTTGTATCCTGTGTGTGTACTCAGATACTGTACACAAATGTTGTGTCCTATGTATGCATACAGATACTGTGCATAGTTGTTTGGCTGTACTCAGAAACTGTACAAATTTGTTGTGTCCTGTGTGTGTACACAGAAATTGTACACAGTTGTTTTGTCCTCTGTGTGTACTCAGATACTGAACACAGTTGTGTGTGTGTACTCAGATACTGTACACAATTGTTGTGTCCTGTGTGTGTACTCAGATACTATAGACAGTTTATGTGTCCTGTGGCTTTACTCAGATACTGCACACTGTTGTTGTGTCCTCTGTGTATACTCAGATACAGTACACACTTGTTGTGTCCTGTGTGTGTTTGCAGATACGGTACACAGTTGTGTGTGTGTACTCAGATACTGTACACAGTTGTGTCCTGTGTTTGTGCTCAAATACTGTACAAAATTGTTGTGTCCTCAGAGTGTACTCAGATACTGTACACATTTGTTGTGACATGTGTCTGTACTCGGATACTGTACACAGTTGTTGTGTTCTTTGTGCCTACAAAGATACTGTATACAGTCGTTGTGTCCTGTGTCTGCGCTCAGATATGTGACACAGTTGTTGTGTCCTCTGTGCCTACACAGATACTGTGCACTGTTGTTCTGTCCTGTGTGTGTACTCAGATAATGTAAAAAGTTGTTGTGTCTTGTGAGTGTACTCAGATACTGTACACAGTGTTTTTGTCCTGTGTGAGTACTCACATACTGTACGCAGTTGTTGTGTCCTGTTTGTCTACACAGATACTATACAGAATTATGTTGTCCTGTGTGTGGGCTCAGATACGGTACACAGTTGTTATGTCCTCTGTCTGTACTCAGATACTGTACACCGTTGTTGTGTCCTGTGTGTGTTCTCGGATACCGTACACAGTTGTTGTGTCCTGTGTGTGTACTCAAATAATGTACACAGTTTTTGTGTCCTGTGTATGTGTTCAGATACTGTACACAGTTGTTGTGTCTTCTGTGTGTACTCAGCTACTGTACACAGTTGTTGTGTCCTGTATGTGTGTTCAGATACTGTACACAGTTGTTGTGTCCTGCGTATGTACACAGATACTGTACACAGTTATATCCTTTGTGTGTACTCTTGTACTGAACACTTTGGTTGTGTCCTGTGTGTGTACTCAGATACTTTACACAGTTAGTTTGGTCCTGTGTGTGCACACAGATACTATGCACAGTTGTGTGTGGGTGCTCAGATACTGTACAAATTTGTTGTGTCCTGTGTGTGTACACAGATACTGTACACAGAAGTTGTGTCCTGTATGTGTTTTCAGATACTGTACACAGTTGTTGTGTCCTCTGTGTGTGTGCTCAGATACTGTACACAGATGTTTTGTCCTCTGTGTGTACTCAGATACTGTACACAGTGGTTGTATCCTGTGTGTGTACTCAGATACTGTACACCGTTGTTGTGTCCTGTGTGTGTACACAGATACTGTACACAGTTGTGTGTGTGTACTCAGATACTGTACACAGATGTTGAGTCCTGTGTGTTTACACAGATACTATAGACAATTTATGTGTCCTGAAGGCTGTACTCAGATACTGCACACTGTTGTTGTGTCCTGTGTGTATACTCAGATACTGTACACAGTTGTTGTGTCCAGTGTGTGTATACAGATACTGTACACAGTTGTGTGTGTGTACTCACATACTGTACACAGTTGTGTCCTGTGGCTGTACTCAGATACTGTACACAGATGTTGTGTCCTGTGTTGTGTTCAAATACTGTACAAAGTTGTTGTGTCCTTAGAGTGTACTCAGATACTGTACACATTTGTTGTGTCATGTGTCTGTACTCAGATACTGTACACAGTTGTGTTCTTTGCGCTGACAAAGATACTGTAAACAGTGGTTGTATCCTGTGTCTGTGCTCAGATACGTGAAGCAGTTGTTGTGTCCTCTGTGTGTACTCTGCTACTGTACAAAGTTGTTGTGCCGTGTGTGTGTACATGCATACTGTGCACAGTTGTTGTGTCCTGTGTATGTACACAGATACTGTACACAGCTATGTCCTTTATGTGTACTCACATACTGAACACTGTGGTTGTGTCCTGTGTGTGTTCTCGGATACCATTCACAGATGTTGTGTCCTGTGTGTGTACTCAAATATTGTACACAGTTTTTGTTTCCTGTGTACGTGTTCAGATACTGTACACAGTTGTTTTGTCTTCTGTGTGTACTCAGCTACTGTACATAGTTGTTGTGTCCTGTGTGTGTTCAGATACTGTACACAGTTGTTGTGTCCTGTGTATGTACACAGATCTTGTACACAGTTATGTCCTTTGTGTGTACTCAGATACTGAACACAATGGTTGTGTCCTGTGTGTGTACTCAGATACTGTACACAGTTGTTGTGTCCTGTGTGTGTTCTCGGATACCGTACACAGATGTTGTGTCCTGTGTGAGTACTCAAATAATGTACACAGTTTTTGTGTCCTGTGTATTTGTTGAGATACTGTACACAGTTTTTGTGTCTTCTGTGTGTTCTCAGCTACTGTTCACAGTTGTTGTGTCCTGTGTGTGTATTCAGATACTGTACACAGTTGTTGTGTCCTGTGTATGTACACAGATAGTGTACACAGTTATGTCATTTGTGTACATACACAGGTAATGAACACTGTGGTTGTGTCCTGTGTGTGTACTCAGATACTTTGCACAGTTGTTTGGTCCTGTGTGTGCTCAGATACTATGCAGAGTTGTGTGTATGTGCTCAGATACTGTACAAATCTGTTGTGTCCTGTGTGTGTACACAGATACTGTACACAGTTGTTGTGTCCTCTGTGTGTACTCAGATACTGAACACAGTTGCTGTGTGTGGACGCAGATACTGCACAATGTTGTATGTGTGTACTCAGATACTGTACACTGTTGTTGTGTCCTGTGTGTGTACACAGATACTATACACAGTTTATGTTTCCTGCGGCTGTACTCAGATACTGCACACTGTTGTTGTGGCCTGTGTGTGTATTCAGATACTGTACACAGTTGTTGTGTCCTGTGTGTGTATACAGATACTGTACACAGTTGTGTGTGTACTCAGATACTGTACACAGTTGTGTCTTGTGTGTGTACTCAGATACGGTACACAGATGTTGTGTCTTGTGTTTGTGCTCAAATACTGTACAAAGTTGTTGTGTCCACAGAGTGTACTCAGAGATACTGTACACAATTGTTGTGTCAAGTGTCTGTACTCAGATACTGTACACAGTTGTTGTGTTCTTTGCGCCGACAAAGATACCGTAAACAGTGGTTGTGTCCTGTGTCTGCGCTCAGATACGTGAAACAGTTGTTGTGACCTCTGTGTGTACTCAGCTACTGTACAAAGTTGTTGTGCTGTGTGTGTGTACTCGCATACTATACACAGTTGTTGTGTCCCTTGTATGTACACAGATACTGTACACAGTTATGTCGTTTGTGTGTACTCAGATACTGAACACTGTGGTTGTGTCCTGTGTGTGTACTCAGATACTGTACAAAATTGTTGTGCCCTGTGTGTACACACAGACACTATGCACAGTTGTGTGTATGTGGTCAGATACTGTACACATTTGTTGTATCCTGTGTGTGTACTCAGATACTGTACACAAATGTTGTGTCCTGTGTATGCATACAGATACTGTACATAGTTGTTTGAGTGTACTCAGAAACTGTACACAGTTGTTGTGTCCTTTGTGTGTACACAGATACTGTACACAGTTGTTGTGTCCTGTGTGTGTGTGCTCAGATACGGTACACAGATGTTTTGTCCTCTGTGTGTACTCAGATACTGTACACAGTTGTTGTGTCCAGTGTGTGTATACAGATACTGTACACAGTTGTGTGTGTGTACTCACATACTGTACACAGTTGTGTCCTGTGGCTGTACTCAGATACTGTACACAGATGTTGTGTCCTGTGTTGTGTTCAAATACTGTACACATTTGTTGTGTCCTCAGAGTGTACTCAGATACTGTACACATTTGTTGTGTCATGTGTCTGTACTCAGATACTGTACACAGTTGTGTTATTTGTGCCTACACAGATACTGTATACAGTGGTTGTGTCCTGTGTCTGCGCCCAGATACGTGACACAGTTGTTGTGTCCTCTGTGTGTACACAGAAACTGTGCACTGTTGTTCTGTCCTGTTTGTGTACTCAGATAATGTAAAAAGTTGTTGTGTCTTGTGTGTGTACTCAGATACCATACACAGTTGTTGTGTCCTGTGTGAGTATTCAGGTACTGTACGCAGTTGTTGTGTCCTGTTTGTCTACACAGATACTGTACACAGTTATGTTGTCCTGTGTGAGTGCTCAGATACGGTACACAGTTGTTATGTCCTCTGTCTGTGCTCAGATACTGTACACAGTTGTTGTGTCCTGTATGTGTTCTCGGATACCGTACACAGATGTTGTGTCCTGTGTGTGTACTCAAATAATGTACACAGTTTTTGTGTCCTGTTTATGTGTTCAGATTCTGTACACAGTTGTTGTGTTTCTGTGTGTACTCAGCAAGTCAACACAGTTGTTGTGTCCTGTGTGTGTTCAGATACTGTACACAGTTGTTGTGTCTTGTGTATGTACACAGATCTTGTACACAGTTATGTCCTGTGTGTGTACTCAGATACTGTACAAAGTTGTTTGGACCAATGTGTGCACACAGATACTATGCACAGTTGTGTGTGTGTGCTCAGATACTGTACAAATTTGTCGTGTCTTGTGTCTGTACACAGATACTATACACAGTTGTTGTGTCCTGTGTGTGCACTCAGCTACTGTACACAATTGTTGTGCCATGTGTGTGTACTCGCATACTGTACACAATTGTTGTGTCTTGTGTGTGTACGCAGATACTGTACACAGATGTTGTGTCCTGTGTTTGTGCTCAAATACTGTACAAAGTTGTGTCCTCAGAGGGTACTCAGATACTGTACACATTTGTTGTGTCATGTGTCTGCACTCAGATACTGTACATAGTTGTTGTGTTCTTTGTGCTTACACAGATACTGTATAAAGTGGTTGTGTCCTGTGCCTGCGCCCAGATACGTGACACAGTTGTTGTGTCCTCTGTGTCCACACAGATACTGTGCACTGCTGTTCTGTCCTGTTTGTGTACTCAGATAATGTAAAAAGTTGTTGTGTCTTGTGTGTGTACTCAGATACTGTACACAGTGGTTGTATCCTGTGTGTGTACTCAGAAACTGTACACCGTTTTTGTGTCCCGTGTGTGTACTGAAATATTGTACACAGTTTTTGTGTCCTGTTTGTGTGTTCAGATACTGTACACAGTTGTTGTGTCCTGTGTATGTACTCAGATCTTGTACACAGTTATGTCCTTTGTGTGTACTCAGATACTGAACACTGTGGTTGTGTCCTGTGTGTGCACTCAGATACTCTACACAGTTGTTTTGTCCTGTGTGCACACAGATACTATGCACAGTTGTGTGTGTGTGCTCAGATACTGTACAAATTTGTCGTGTCCTGTGTGTGTACACAGATACCGTACACAGTTGTTGTGTCCTGTGTGTGTTTTCAGATACTGCACAGAGTTGTTGTGTCCTCTGTGTGCACTCAGTTACTGTACACAGTTGTTGTGCCTTGTGTGTGTACTCACATACTGTACACACTTATGTCCTTTGTGTGTACTCAGATACTGAACACTTTGGTTGTGTCCTGTGTGTGTACTCAGATACTGTACATAATTGTTGGGACCTTTGTGTGCACACAGATACTATGCACAGATGTGTGTGTGTGTGCTCAGATACTGTACACATTTGTTGTATCCTGTGTGTGTACTCCGATACTGTACACAAATGTTGTGTCCTGTATATGCATACAGATACTGTACATAGTTGTATCGGTGTACAAAGAAACTGTACACAGTTGAGGGCGTATAATCAGATAATGTACACAGCTGTTGTGTCCTGTGCATGTACTCAGATACTGTACAATGTTGTTGTGTCCTGTGTGTGCACACAGATACTGTACACAGTTGTGTGCGTGATCACATGCTGTACACAGTTGTGTCCGCTTTTGTTACTCAGATACTATACACAGTTGCTTTTTGCTGTGTGTGTACACAGATACTGAACACAGTTATGTCCTTCGTGTGTACTCAGATACTAAACAAAGTTGTTTTGTCCTGGGTGTGTACTCAGATACTGTACACAGTTGTTGAGTCCTGTGTGTGTACACAGATATTGCACAAAGTTGTGTGTGTGTACTCAGATACTGTACACTGTTGTTGTGTCCTGTGTGTGTACACAGTTACTGTACACAGTTGTTGTGTCCTGTATGTGTTTTCAGATACTGTACACAGTTGTTGTGTCCTCTGTGTGTACTCAGATAATGAACACAGTTGTGTCCTGTGTGCGCACTGAGACACTGTACACAGTTGTTGTGTCCTGTGTGTGTACTCAGATACTATACACAGTTTATGTGTCCTGTGGCTGTACTCAGATATTTCACTCTGTTTTGTGTCCTATGTGTGTACTCAGATACTGTACACAGTAGTTGTGTCCTGTGTGTGTATACAGATACTGTACACAGTTGTGTGTGTGTAGTCAGATACTGTACACTGTTGTGTCCTGTGTGTGTACTCAGATACTGTACACAGATGTTGTGTCCTTTGTTTGTGCTCAAATACTGTACACAGTTGTTGTGTTCTTTGTGCCTACACAGATACTGTAAACAGTGGTTGTGTCCTGTGTCTGCGCTCAGATAAGTGACAAAGTTGTTGAGTCCTCTGTGTGTACGCAGATACTGTGCACTGTTGTGACAAAGTTGTTGAGTCCTCTGTGTGTACGCAGATACTGTGCACTGTTGTTCTGTCCTTTGTGTGTGCTCAGATAATGTACAAAGTTGTTGTGTCTTGTGTGTGTATTCAGATACTGTATACAGTTATTGTGTCCTGTGTGAGTACTCAGATACTGTACACAGTTGTTGTGTCATGTGTCTGTACTCAGATACTGTACACAGTTGTTGTGTCCTGTATGTCTACACAGATACTGTATGCAGTTTTGGTGTCCTGTCTGTGTGCTCAGATAAGGTACACAGTTGTTATGTCCTCTGTCTGTACTCAGATACTGTACACAATTGTTGTGTCCTGTGTGTCTTCTCGGATACTGTACACTGATGTTGTGTCCTGTGTGTGTACTCTAATAATGTACACAGTTTTTGTGTCCTGTGTGCGTACACAGATACTGTACACAGTAGTGTTTGTGTAATCAGATACTGTACAAATTTGTCTTGTCCTGTGTGTGTACACAGATACTGTACACAGATGTTGTGTCCTGTGTGTGTGTTCAGATAGTGTACACAGTTGTTGTGTCCTGTGTGTGCACACAGATACTATGCACAGTTGTGAGTGTGTACTCAGATACTGAACACTGTGGTTGTGTCCTGTCTGTGTACTCAGATACTGTACAGAGTTGTTGGGTCCTGTGTGTGCACTCAGATACTATGCACAGTTGTGTGTCTGTGCTCAGATACCGTACACTGTTGTTGTGTCCTGTGTGTGTACACAGATACTGTACACAGTTGTGTGTGTTTACTCAGATATTGTACACAGTTGTTGTGTCCTGTGTGTGTACTCAGATAATTTACAAAGTTGTTGTGTCCTCTGCATGTACTCAGATACTGCACACAGTTGTTGCGTCCTGTGTGTGTTCTCAGATACTGTACACAGTTGTTTTTTACTCTGTGTGTACTCAGATACTGTACACAGTTGTGTCCTGTGTATACTAAGATACTGTACACTGTTGTCGTGTCCTGTGTGTGTACACAGATACTGTACACAATTGTTGTATTCTGTGTCTTTACACAGATACTTTACAAAGTTGTTGTGTCTGTTTGTGTGTGATCACATACTGTACACAGTTGTTGTGTCCTCTGTGTTTACTCAGATACTGTTCACAGTTCTTTTCTGCTGTGCATGTACACAGATACTGTACACAGTTTTGTGCGTGTGATCAGATACTGTACACAGTTGTTGTGTCCTGTGCGTGTACTCAGATACTGTACACTGTTGTTGTGTCCTGAGTGTGTACACACATACTGTACACAGTTGTGCGTGTGTAATAAGATATTTTACACAGTTACTGTGTCCTGTGTGTGTACTCAGATAATGTACAAAGTTGTTGTGTCTTGTGCGTCTACACAGATACTCCAGACAGTTGTTGCATCCTGTGTGTGTGCTCAGATACGGTACACAGTTGTTATGTCCTCTGTCTGTACTCAGATACTGTACCCAGTTGTTGTGTCCTGTGTGTGTACTCAAATATTGTACACACTTTTTGTGTCCTGTGTGCGTACACAGATTCTGTACAGTAGTGTTTGTGTAATCAGATACTGTACAAATTTGTCGTGTCCTGTGTGTGTACACAGATACTGTACACGAATGTTGAATGCATACAGATACTATACATAGTTGTGTTGGTGTACTGAGAAACTGTACACAGTTGTTTTGTCCTGTGCGTGTACACAGATTCTGTACACAGTTGTTTTGTCCTGTGGGTGTACACAGATTCAGCACACAGTTGTGTCCTGTGCGTGTGTGCTCAGATACTGTACACTGTTGTTGTATCTTGTGTGTGTACACAGATATTGTACACAGTTGTGTGTGTTTACTCAGATATTGTACACAGTTGTTGTGTCCTGTGTGTGTACTCAGATAATGTACAAATTTGTTGTGTCCTCTGCGTGTACTCAGATACTGCACACAGTTGTTGCGTCCTGTGTGTGTTCTCAGATACTGTACACAGTTGTTGTTTTACTCTGTGTGTACTCAGATACTGTACACAGTTGTGTCCTGTGTGTACTATGATACTGTACACTGTTGTCGTGTCCTGTGTGTGTACACAGATACTGTACACAATTGTTGTATTCTGTGTCTTTACACAGATACTTTACAAAGTTGTTGTGTCTGTTTGTGTGTGATCACATACTGTACACAGTTGTTGTGTCCTCTGTGTTTATTCAGATACTGTTCACAGTTCTTTTCTGCTGTGCGTGTACACAGATACTGTACACAGTTTTGTGCGTGTGATCAGATACTGTACACAGTTGTTGTGTCCTGTGCGTGTACTCAGATACTGTACACTGTTGTTGTGTCCTGAGTGTGTACACACATACTGTACACAGTTGTGCGTGTGTAATAAGATATTTTACACAGTTGCTGTGTCCTGTGTGTGTACTCAGATAATGTACAAAGTTGTTGTGTCTTGTGCGTCTATACAGATACTCCAGACAGTTGTTGCATCCTGTGTGTGTGCTCAGATACGGTACACAGTTGTTATGTCCTCTGTCTGTACTCAGATACTGTACCTAATTGTTGTGTCCTGTGTGTGTTCTCAGACACTGTACACAGTTGTTGTGTCCTGTCTGTGTACTCAAATACTGTACACAGTTGTTGTGTCCTGTGTGCGTAGACAGATACTGTACACTGTAGTGTGTGTGTACTCAGATACTGTACACATTTGTTGCGTCCTATGTGTGTACACAGATACTGTATACTGTTGTTGTGACCTCTGTGTGTGCTCAGATACAGTACACAGTTGTTTTGTCCTGTGTGTGTTCAGCAACACTGTACACAGTTACGTCCTGTGTGTGTAAACAGATACTGAACACGGTTGTTGTGTCCTGTGTGTGCACTCAGATACTGTACACAGTTGTTGGGTCCTTTGTGTGTACACAGATACTACGCACAGTTGTGTGTGTGTGCTCAGATACTGTACACAGCTGTTGTGTCCTGTGTATGTATACAGATACTGTACACAGTAGTGTGGGTGCACTCAGAAACTGTACACAGTTGTATTGTCCTGTGTGTACTCAGATACTGTACACAGTTGTGTACTCTGTGTGTGTGCTCAGATACTGTACACAGTTGTTTTGTCCTGTGTGTGTACTCAGATACAGTACACACTTGTTGTGTCCTGTGCGTGTGCTCAGATACTGTACACAGTTGTTCTCTCCTCTGTGTGTACGCAGATACTGTACACCATAAATCTGGCCTTTGTGTGTACTCAGTTACTGTATACAGTTGCTGTGTCCTGTGAGTGGGGTCAGATGCTGCACCCAGTTGTTGTGTCCTCTTTGTGTACTCAGATACTGTACACAGTTTTGCGCTGTGTGTACTCAGATACTGTCCACAGTTCTTCTGACCTCTGTGTGTACACAGATACTGTACACAGTTGTATGTGTGTATACGGATACTGTACTCTGTTGTGTCCGGTGTGTGTACACAGATACAGTTCAGAGTTGATGTGTTCAGTGTGTGTACTCAGATACTGTACACCGTTGTTGTGTCCGGTGTGTGTATTGAAATTACTGTTGTATCCAGTGTGTGTGCTCAGATATTGAACACAGTTGTTGTGTCCTCTTTGTGTACTCAGATACTGTACACTGTTGTTGTGTCCTGTGTGTGTACTCAGATACTGCACACTGTTGTTGTGCACTGTGTTTGAACTCAGATACTGTACACAGTTGTTGTGTCCTGTGTGTGTATACCGATACTGTACACAGTTGTGTGTGTGTACTCAGATACTGTACACAGTTGTGTCCTGTGTGTGTACTCAGATACTGTACACAGATGTTGTATCCTGTGTGTGTGCTCAATAATGTACACAGTTGTTGTGTCCTCTGTGTGTATACAGATACTGTACACAGTTGTTGTGCCGTGTGTGTGTACTCGCATACTGTACACAGTTGCTGTGTCCTCTGTGTGTACTCAGATATTGCACACAGTTGTTGTTTCCTGGTGTGTGTACTCAGATACTGTACACAGTTGTTGGGTCCGGTGTCTGTACTCAGATACTGCACACTGTTGTTGTGTCCTGTGTTTGTACTCAGATACTGTACACAGTTTTTTTGTCCTGTCTGTTTACTCAGATACAGTACACACTTGTTGTGTCCTGTGTGTGTACTCAGATACCGTACACCATTGTTCTGGCCTTTGTGTGTACTCAGTTACGGTATACAGTTGTTGTGTCCTGTGAGTGGGCTCAGATGCTGTACACAGTTGTTGTGTCCTCTGTGTTTATTCAGTGACTGTACCCAGTTGTTGTGTCCTGTTTGTGTACTCAGACACTGTATACAGTTCTGCTCATCTCTGTTTGTACACAAATACTGTTCACAGATGTCTGTGTGTATACTGATACTGTAATCTGTTGTTGTGTCTGGTGTGTGTACACAGATACTGTACACAGTTGAGGTGTTCAGTGTGTGTGTTCAGATACTGTGCACAGTTTTTGTGTCCTCTGTGTGCACTCAGATACTGTACACAGTTGTGCCATGTTTGTGTACTTGCATACTGTACACAGTTGTTGTGTTCTCTGTGTGTGCTCAGATGCAGTACACAGTTGTTGTGTCCTGTGTATGTACACAGATACTGTGCACAGTTATGTCCTGTGTGTGTAAACAGATACTGAACACTGTTGTTGTCTCCTGTGTGTGTACTCAGATACTGAACACAGTTGTTGGGTCCAGTGCATGTACACAGATACTACGCACAGTTGTCTGTGTGTGCTCAGATACTGTACACAGTTGTTGTGTCCTGTGTGTGTACTGAGAAACTGTACACTGTCGTTGTGTCCTGTGCATGTATACAGATATTGAACACAGTAGTGTGGATGTATTCAGAAACATAACACAGTTGTTTTGTCCTGTGTGTACTCAGATACTGTACACAGTTGTTGTGTACTGTGTGTGTGTGCTCAGATACTGTACAAAGTTGTTGTGTCCTCTGTGTGTACTCAGATATTGCACACAGTTGCTGTGCCCTGTGTGTGTACTCAGATACATTACACAGCTGTTGGATCCGGTGTCGGTACTCAGATATTGCACACTGTTGCTGTGTCCTGTGTTTGTACTCAGATCCTGGACACATTTGTTGTGTCCGGTGTGTGCTCACAGACAATGTACAGAGTTGTGTGTGTGTACTCAGATACTGTACACACTTGTTGTGTCCTATGTGTGTACTCAGGTACAGTACACACTTGTGTCCTGTGTGTGTGCTCACATATTGTACACAGTTGTTGTGCCCTCTGTGTGTACTCAGATACTGTACACCATTGTTCTGGCCTTTGTGAGTACTCAAATACTGTACAGTTGTTGTGTCCTGTGGGTGGGCTAAGATTCTGTACACAGTTGTTGTGTCCTCTGTGTGTACTCAGATACTGTACGCAGTTCTTATGACCACTGTGTGTACACAGATACTGTACACAGTTGTATCTGTGTACACGGATACTGTACTCTGTTGTTGTGTCCGGTGTGTGTACACAGATACTGTTCAGAGTTGATGTGTTCAGGGTGTGTACTCAGATACTGTACACAGTTGTTGTGTCATTTGTGTGTACTGAAATTATGTACACTGTTATTGTGTCCAGTGTGTGTGCTCAGATACTGAACACAGTTGTTGTGTCCTCTTTGTGTACTCAAATGCTGCACACTGTTGTTGTGTCCTGTGTGTGTACTTGGATACTGCACACCGTGGCTGTGCCCTGTGTTTGAACTCAGATACTGTACACAGTTGTTGTGTCCTGTGCGTGTATATGGATACTGTACACAGTTGTGTGTTTGTACTCAGATACTGTACACAGTTGTGTCCTGTGTGTACTCAGATTTTGTGTGTGCTCAATAATGTACACAGTTGTGTCCTCTGTTTGTATTCAGATACTGTACACAATTGTTGTGCCAAGTGTGTACTCGCACACTGTACACAGTTGTTGTGACCTGTGTGTGTGCTCAGGTACAGTACACCATTGTTCTGGCCTTTGTATGTAATCAGATACTCTACACAGTTGTTGTGCCCTGTGAGTGGGCTCAGATTCTGGAAAGAGTTGTTGTGTCCTCTGGGTGTACTCAGATACTGTACACAGTTCTTCTGACCTCTGTGTGTACACAGATACTGTACACTGTTGTATGTTTGCATACGGATACTGTACTATGTTGTTGTGTCCGGTGTGTGTACAAATATACTGTTCAGATGTGTTCAGTGTGCGTACTCAGATACTGTACACCGTTGTTGTGTCCGGTGTGTGTACTGAAATTATGTACACTGTTATTGTGTCCAGTGTGTGTGCTCAGATACTGAACACAGTTGTTGTGTCCTCTTTGTGTACTCAGATACTGTACACTATTGTTGTGTACTGTGTGTGTACTCAGATACTGTACACTGTTGTTGTGCCCTGTGTTTGTACTCAGATACTGTACACAGTTGTGTCCTCTGTGTGTATATGGATACTGTACACAGTTGTGTGTGTGTACTCAGATACTGTACACAGTTGTGTCCTGTGTGTGTACTCAGATACTGTACACAGATGTTGTGTCGTGTGTGTGCTCAATAATGTGCACAGTAGTTATGTGCTTTGTGTGTATTCAGATACTGTACACAGTTGTTGTGCCGTGTGTGTGTACTCGCATCTTGTACACAGCTGTTGTGACCTGTGTGTGTGCTCAGGTACAGTACACACTTGTTGTGTCCTCTGTGTGTACTCAGATACTGTACACAGTTGTTGTGTCATGTGTGTGTACACAGATACTGTACACAGTTATGTCCTGTGTGTGTAAACAGATACTGAACACTGTTGTTGTGTCCTGTGTGTGTACCCAGATACTGTACACAGTTATTGGGTCCTGTGTGTGTACACAGATACGCACAGTTGTGTGTGTTTGCTCAGATACTGTACACTGTTGTGTGCCCTTTCTATGTATACAGATACTGCACACAGTAGTGTGGGTGTACTCCGAAACTGTACACAGTTGTTTGGTCCTGTGTGTACTCAGATACTGTACACAGTTGTTGTGTCTTGTGTGTCTACACAGATACTGCACACAGTTGTGTCCTGTGTGTGTTCTCGGACACTGTACACAGTTGTTGTGTCCTCTGTGTGTACTCAAATACTGTACACTGTTGTTGTGTCCTGTGTGCATACACAGATACTGTACACTGTAGTGTGTGTGTACTCAGATACTGTACACTGTCGTTCTGTCCTTTCTATGTATACAGATACTGTACACAGTAGTGTGGGTGTACATTTCTTCTCACCTCTGTGTGTACACAGACACTGTACACAGTTGTATGTGTGTATACGGATACTGTACACAGTTGTTGTGTCCAGTGTGTGTACACAGATACTGTTCACAGCTGATGTGTTCATTGTGTGTACACAGATACTGTACACAGTTATGTCCTGTGTGCGTAAACAGATACTGAATACTGTTGTTGTGTCTTGTGTCTGTACCCAGACACTATACACAGTTAATGGGTCCTGTGTGTGTACGCAGATACTACGCACTGTTGTGTGTGTTTGCTCAGATACTGTACACAGTTGTTGTGTCCCCTGTGTGTGCTCAGATACTGAACACAGTTGTTGTGTCCTCTTTGTGTACTCAGATACTGCACACTGTTGTTGTGCCCTGTGTTTGTACTCAGATACTGTACACAGTTGTTGAGTACTGTGTGTGTATACAGATACTGTACACAGTTGTGTGTGTGTATTCAGATACAGTACACAGATGTTGTGTCCTGTGTGTGTACTCAGATACAGTACACAGATGTTGTGTCCTGTGTGTGTGCTCAATAATGTACACAGTTGTTGTGTCCTGTGTGTGTACTCAGATAATGTTCACTGTTGTTGTGCCCTTTCTCTGTATACACACAGTGTACAGAGTAGTGTGGGTGTACTCAGAAACTGTACACTGTTGATTTGTCCTGTGTATACTCAGATACTGTACACAGCTGTTGTGTCCTGTGTGTCTACACAGATACTGCACACAGTTGTTCTGTCCTGTGCGTGTTCTCGGACACTGTACACAATTGTTGTGTCTTGTGTTTGTACTCAAATACTTGCACAGTTGTTGTGTCCTGTGTGCATACACAGATACTGTACACTGTAGTGTGTGTGTACTGAGATACTGTACACTGTTGCTCTGTCCTTTCTATGTATACAGATACTGTACACAGTTGTGTCCTGTGTGGGTACTCAGATACTGTACACAGTTGTTGTGTCCTGTGTGTGTATACAGATACTGTACACAGATGTGTGTGTGTACTCAGATACTGTACACAGTTGTGTCTTGTGTGTGTACTCAGATACTGTGCACAGTTGCTGTGTCCTGTATGTGTGCCCAATATTGTACACAGTTGATGTGTCATCTGTGTGTATTCAGATACTGTACACAGTTGTTGTAGCCGTGCGTGTGTACTCGCATACTATACACAGCTGTGGTGACCTGTGTGTGTGCTCAGATACAGTACACAGTTGTTGTGTCCCCTGTATGTACTCAGATACTGTACAAAGTTATGTCCTGTGTGTGTAAACAGATACTGAACACTGTTGTTGTGTCCTGTGTGTGTACCCAGATACTGTACACAGTTATTGGCTCGTGTGTGTACACAGATACTATGCACAGTTGTGTCTGTTTGCTCAGATACATTACACAGGTGTTGTGTCCTGTGTGTGTACTCAGAAAATGTACACTGTTGTTGTGTCCTTTCTATGTATACAGATACTGTACACAGTAGTGTGGGTGTACTCAGAAACTGTACACAGTTGTTTTATCCTGTGTGTACTCAGATACTGTACACAGTTGTTGTGTCCTGTGTGTCTACACATATACTGCACACAATTGTTGTGTCCTGTGTGTGTGCTCAGTTACGGTACACAGTTGTTATGTCCTCTGTCTGTGCTCAGATACTGTACACAGTTAAGTCCTGTGTGTGTAAACAGATACTGAACACTGTTGTTGTGTCCTGTGTGTGTACTCAGATACTGTACACAGTTGTTGGGTCCTGTGTGTGTGTGCTCAGATACTGCACGCAGTTGTTGTGTCCTGTGTGTATACTCATATATTGTACACAGTTGTTGTGCCCTGTGTGTGTACTCAGATACTGTACACAGTTTTTGGGTCTGTGTCTGTACTCAGATAATGCACACTGTTGTTGTGTCCTGTGTTTGTACTCAGATACTGTACACAGGTTTTTCGTCTCTATGTTTACTCAGATACAGTACACACTTGTTGTGTCCTGTGTGTGTGCTTAGATACTGTACACAGTTGTTGTGTCCTCTGTGTATACTCAGATACTGTACACGATTGTTCTGGCCTTTGTGTGTACTCAGTTACTGTATACAGTTGTTGTGTCCTGTGAGTGGGCTCAGATGCTGTACACAGTTGTTGTGTCCTCTGTGTGTACTCAGATACTGTACACAGTTGTGTTGTTCGGTATGTGTACTCAGACACTGTACACAGTACTTCTGACTTCTGTTTGTACACAGATACTGTACACAGTTGTATGTGTGTATATGGATACTGTACTCTGTTGCTGTGTCCTCTGTGTGTACACAGATTCTGTACACAGTTGAGGTGTTCAGTGTGTGTACTCAGATACTGTACACAGTTGTTGTGTCCAGTGTGTGTGTTCAGATACTGTACACAGTTGTTGTGTGCTCTGTGTGTACTCAGATACTGTACAGTTGTTGTGCCATGTTTGAGTACTCGCATACTGTACACAGTTGTTGTGACCTCTGTGTGTGCTCAGATAGAGTACACAGTTGTTGTGTCCTGTGTGTGTACACAGATACTGTACACAGTTATGTCCTGTGTGTGTAAACAGATACTGAACACTGTTGTTGTGTCCTGTGTGTGTACTCAGATACTGAACACAGTTGTTTGGTCCAGTGTGTGTATACAGATACTACGCACAGTTGTGTGTGTGTGCTCAGTTACTGTACACAGTTGTTGTGTCCTCTGTGTGTACTCAGATACTGTACACAGTTGTTCTGTCCTGTGTGTGTACTCAGATACTGTACACAGTAGTTGTGTCCTCTGTGTGTGTTCAATTACTGTACACAGTTGTTTGTCCCCTGTGTGTACTCAGATACTGTACACAGTTATTTTGTGCTGTCTGTGTACTCAAATACTGCACACAGTTGTTGTGACCTTTGGGTACACACAGATACTGTACACAGTTTTTGTGTCCTGTGTGTGTGTTCAGATACTGTACACAGTTGTGTCCTGTGTGTGTATTCAGATACTGAACACTGTTGTTGTGTCTTGTGTGTGTGCTCAGATACTGTACACAGTTGTTATGTCCTGTGTGTGTAGCCAGATTCTGTACACAGTTATTGTGTCCTGTGTGTGTACACAGATACTGTAAACAGTTGTGTGTGTGTCTACTCAGTTGTGTGTGTGAGTGTACTCAGATACTGTACAAACTTGTTCTGTCCTTTGTGTGCGCTCAGATACTGTACATAATTGTTGTGTCCTCTGTTTACTCAGATACTGTATGCAGTAGTTGTGTCCTGTGTGTGTACACAGATACTGTACAAACCTGTGGTGTCCTCTGTTTGTACACAGATAATTTACACAGTTGTTGTGTCCTATGTGTGTGTTCAGATACTGTACAGAGTTGTTTTGTTCTGTGTGTACTCAGAAACTGCACACAGTTGTTGTGTCCTGTGTGTGTACTCATATTCTGCGCACAGTTGTTGTGTCTTGTGTTTGTACACAGATACTGGACACAGTTGTTGTGTCCTCTGTGTGTACTCAGATACTGTACACATTTGTTGTGTCCAATGGGTGTACTTCGATACTGTACACAGTTTTGTGTGTGTACTCAGTTGTGTGTGTGTGTGTGTGTGTGTGTGCACTCAGATACTGTAGAAACTTGTTGTGTCCTTTGTGTGCGCTCAGATACTGTACACAGTTGTTGTGCCCTATGTGTGTTCTCAGATACTGTACGCAGTAGTTGCGTCCTGTGTGTGTAAACAGATACTGTACAAACTTGTTGTGTCCTCTGTTTGTACACAGATAATTTACACAGTTATTGTGTCCTATGTGTTTGCTCAGGTACTGTACACAGTTATTTTAGCTTCTGTGTGCACTCAGATACTGCACAAAGTTGTTGTGTCCTGTGTGTGTACTCATATTCTGCGGACAGTCGTTGTGTCCTGTGTTTGTACACAGATACTGTACACAGTTGTTGTGTCCTCTGTGTGTACTCAGATACTGTACAGATTTATTGTGTCCAATGTGTGTACTTCGATACTGTACACAGTTGTGTGTGTTAACTCAGTTGTGTGTGTGTGTGTATGTGCACTCAGATACTGTACACAGTTGTTCTGTCCTTTGTGTGCGCTCAGATACTGTACACAGTTGTTGTGTCCTATGTGTGTTCTCAGATACTGTACGCAGTAGTTGTGTCCTGTGTGTGTAAACAGATACTGTACAAACTTGTTGTGTCCTTTGTTTGTACACAGATAATTTACTCAGTTGTGTCCTATGTGTTTGCTCAGATACTGTACACAGTTATTTTGTCCTCTGTGTGCACTCAGATACTGCACAAAGTTGTTGTGTCCTGTGTGTGTACTCATATTCTGCGGACAGTCGTTGTGTCCTGTGTTTGTACACAGATACTGTACACAGTTGTTGTGTCCTCTGTGTGTACTCAGAAACTGTACACAGTTATTGTGTCCTGTGCATGTACACAGATACTGTACACAGTTGTTGTATCCTCTGTGTGTACTCAGATACTGTACACATTTGTTGTGTCCAATGTGTGTAGTTCGATACTGTACACAGTTTTGAGTGTGTACTCAGTTGTGTGTGTGTGTGTGTGTGTGTGTGTGTGTGTGTGTGTGTGTGTGTGCACTCAGATACTGTACAAACTTGTTGTGTCCTCTGTGTGTACTCAGAAACTGTACATAATTGTGTCCTGTGTATGCACTCAGATATTGTACACTGTTGTTGTGTCCTGTGTGTGTACTCAGATACTGTACTCAGTTGTGTGTGTGTACTCAAATACTGCACGCAGTTGTTGTGTCCTCTGAGTGTACTCAGATACTGTACACAACTGTTTTGTCCTGTCTGTGTACTCAAATACTGAACACAGTTGTTGTGTCCTTTGGGTACACTCAGATACTGTACACAGTTTTTGTGACCTGTGTGTGTGCTCAGATACTGTACACAGTTGTTGTGTCCTGTGTGTGTACTCAGATACTGAACACTGTTGTTGTGTCCTCTGTGTGTACTCAGATACTGTACACATTTGTTGTGTCCAATGTGTGTACTTCGATACTGTACACAGATTTGTGTGTGTACTCAGTTGTGTGTGAGTGTGTGTGTGTGCACTCAGATACTGTAGAAACCTGTTGTGTCCTCTGTGTGTACTCAGTATCTGTACATAATTGCTGTGTCCTGTGTGTGCACTCAGATATTGTACAATGTTGTTGTGTCCTGTGTGTGTACTCAGATACTGTACTCAGTTTTGGTGTCCTGTGCGTGTACACATGTACTGTACACAGTTGTGTCCTCTGTGTGTGCTAAAATAGTGTATACAGTTGTTGTGTCCTCTGTGTGTACTCAGACACTGTACACAGTTGTTGTGTCCTATGTGTGTACTCAGATACTGTACACAGTTGTTGTGTCCTCTGTGTTTACTCAGATACTGTACACAGTTGTTGTGTCCTCTGTGTTTACTCAGATACTGTACACAGTTGTTGTGTCCTTTGTGTGTACTCAAATACTGTACACAGTTGCTCTGTCCTCTGTGTGTAATCAGATAATTTACACAGTTGTTGTGTCCTCTGAGTGTACTCAGATACTGTACACAGTAGTTGTGTCCTGTGTGGGTACACAGATACTGTACACAGTTGTTGTGAGCTGTGTGTGTGCTCAGATACAGTACACAGTTGTTGTGTCCTTTGTGTGTGCTCAGATACAGTACACAGTTGTTATGTCCTGTGTGTGTGCTCAGATACTGTACACAATTGTTGTGTCCTGTGTGTGTACTCAGATACTGAACACTGTTGTTGTGTCCTCTGTGTGTACTCTGATACTGTACACATTTGTAGTGTCTTGTGTGTGTACTTTGATACTGTACACAGATTTGTGTGTGTACTCAGTTGTGTGTGTGTGTGTGTGTGTGTGTGTGTGCACTCAGATACTGTAGAAGCTTGTTGTGTCCTCTGTGTGTACTCAGTAACTGTACATAATTGCTGTGTCCTGTGTGTGCACTCAGATATTGTACAATGTTGTTGTGTCCTGTGTGTGTACTCAGATACTGTACTCAGTTTTGGTGTCCTGTGTGTGTACACATGTACTGTACACAGTTGTGTCCTCTGTGTGTGCTCAAATACTGTACACAGTTGTTGTGTCCTCTGTGTGTTCTCAGATACTGTACACAGTTGTTGTGTCCTTTGTGTGTATTCAAATACTGTACACAGTTGCTGTGTCCTCTGTGTGTACTCAGATAATGTACACTGTTGTTGTGTCCTCTGAGTGTACTCAGATACTGTACGCAGTAGTTGTGTCCTGTGTGTGTACTCAGATAATATACACTATTGTGTGTGTGTACTCAGATACTGTACACAACTGTTGTGTCCTGTGTGTGTACTCAGATACTGTACACTGTTGTTGTGTCCTCTGAGTGTACTCAGATACTGTACGCAGTAGTTGTGTCCTGTGTGTATACACAGACACTGTACACAGTTGTGTGTGTGTACTCACACACTGTACACTGTTGTTGTGTCCTCTGTGTGTACTCAGATACTGTACATAGTTGTTGTGTCCTCTGTGTGTGCTGAAATACTGTACACAGTTGTTGTGTCCTCTGTGTGTACTCAGTTACTGTACACAGTTGTTGTGTCCTTTGTGTGTACTCAAATACTGTACACAGTTGCTCTGTCCTCTGTGTGTAATCAGATAATTTACACAGTTGTTGTGTCCTCTGAGTGTACTCAGATACTGTACACAGTAGTTGTGTCCTGTGTGGGTACACAGATACTGTACACAGTTGTTGTGTCCTTTGTGTGTGCTCAGATACAGTAAACAGTTGTTGTGCCCTCTGTGTGTACTCAGATATGGTACAGCGTTGTTGTGTCCTGTGTGTGTACTCAGAAACTGTACACAGTTATTGTCTCCTGTGTGTGTACTCAGATACTTTACACAGTTGTTGTATCCTCTATGTGTACTCAGATGCTGTACACAGTTGTTGTGTTCAATGTGTGTACTCAGATAGTGTACAGAGCTGTGTGTGTGTACTCAGTTGTGTGTGTGTGTGTGTTTACTCAGATACTGTACAAACTTGTTGTGTCCTTTGTGTGCACTCAGATACTGTACTTAATTGTTGTGTCCTCTATTTACTCAGATACTGTACGTAGTAGTTGTGTCCTGTGTTTGTACTCAGGTTCTGTACAAACTTGTTGTGTCCTCTGTTTGTACACAGATAATTTACACAGTTGTGGTGTCATATGTGTTTGCTCAGATACTGTACACAGTTGTTTTGTCCTCTGTGTGTACTCAGATACTGCACACAGTTGTTGTGTCCTGTGTGTGTAGTCATATTCTGCGCACAGTTGTTGTGTTTTGTGTTTGTACATAGATACTGTACACCGTTGTTGTATCCTCTGTGTGTACTCAGACACTGTACACATTTGTTGTGTCCAATGTGAGTACTTCGATACTGTACAAAGTTTTGTGTGTGTACTCAGATGTGTGTGTGTGTGTGTGTGTGTGTGCACTCAGATACTGTAGAAACTTGTTGTGTCCTCTGTGTGTACTCAGAGACTGTACACAATTGTTGAGTCCTGTGTGTGCACTCAGATATTGTACACTGTTGTTGTGTCCTGTGTGTGTACTCAGATACTGTACACAGTTGTTTTGTCCTGTCTGTGTACTCAAATACTGCACACAGTTGTTGTGTTCTTTGGGTACACACAGATACTGTACACAGTTGTTGTGTGCTGTGTGTGTGCTCAGATACTGTACACAGTTGTTGTGTCCTCTGTGTGTACTCAGATACTGTACATAGTTGTTGAGTCCTGTGTGTATACACAGACAATGTACACAGTTGTGTGTGTGTAATCAGACACTGTACACAGTTGTTGTGTCCTCTGTGTGTACTCAGATACTGTACATAGTTGTTGTGTCCTCTGTGTGTACTCAGATACTGTACACAGTTGTTGTGTCCTTTGTGTGTACTCAGATACTGTACTCAGTTGTGTGTGTGTACTCAGATACTGTACACAGTTGTGGTGTCCTGTGCGTGTACTCAGATACTGTACACATTTGTTCTGTCCTGTGTGTGTGCTCAGATGCTGTACACAGTTGTTGTGTCCTGTGTCTGTACTCTGATACTGTACATAGTTGTGTCCTGTGTGTGTACTCAGATACTTTAAACAGTTGTGTGTGTGTACTCAGATACTGTACACAATTGTTGTGTCCTGTGTGTGTGCTCAGATACAGTAAACAGTTGTTGTGCCCTCTGTGTGTACTCAGATATGGTACAGCGTTGTTGTCTCCTGTGTGTGTACTCAGATACTTTACACAGTTGTTGTATCCTCTATGTGTACTCAGATGCTGTACACAGTTGTTGTGTTCAATGTGTGTACTCAGATAGTGTACAGAGCTGTGTGTGTGTACTCAGTTGTGTGTGTGTGTGTGTTTACTCAGATACTGTACAAACTTGTTGTGTCCTTTGTGTGCACTCAGATACTGTACTTAATTGTTGTGTCCTCTATTTACTCAGATACTGTACGTAGTAGTTGTGTCCTGTGTTTGTACTCAGGTTCTGTACAAACTTGTTGTGTCCTCTGTTTGTACACAGATAATTTACACAGTTGTGGTGTCCTCTGTGTGTACTCAGATACTGCACACAGTTGTTGTGTCCTGTGTGTGTACTCATATTCTGCGCACAGTTGTTGTGTTTTGTGTTTGTACATAGATACTGTACACCGTTGTTGTATCCTCTGTGTGTACTCAGACACTGTACACATTTGTTGTGTCCAATGTGAGTACTTCGATACTGTACAAAGTTTTGTGTGTGTACTCAGATGTGTGTGTGTGTGTGTGTGTGTGTGCACTCAGATACTGTAGAAACTTGTTGTGTCCTCTGTGTGTACTCAGAGACTGTACACAATTGTTGAGTCCTGTGTGTGCACTCAGATATTGTACACTGTTGTTGTGTCCTGTGTGTGTACTCAGATACTGTACACAGTTGTTTTGTCCTGTCTGTGTACTCAAATACTGCACACAGTTGTTGTGTTCTTTGGGTACACACAGATACTGTACACAGTTGTTGTGTGCTGTGTGTGTGCTCAGATACTGTACACAGTTGTTGTGTCCTCTGTGTGTACTCAGATACTGTACATAGTTGTTGAGTCCTGTGTGTATACACAGACACTGTACACAGTTGTGTGTGTGTAATCAGACACTGTACACAGTTGTTGTGTCCTCTGTGTGTACTCAGATACTGTACACAGTTGTTGTGTTTTGTGTTTGTACATAGATACTGTACACCGTTGTTGTATCCTCTGTGTGTACTCAGACACTGTACACATTTGTTGTGTCCAATGTGAGTACTTCGATACTGTACAAAGTTTTGTGTGTGTACTCAGATGTGTGTGTGTGTGTGTGTGTGTGTGCACTCAGATACTGTAGAAACTTGTTGTGTCCTCTGTGTGTACTCAGAGACTGTACACAATTGTTGAGTCCTGTGTGTGCACTCAGATATTGTACACTGTTGTTGTGTCTTGTGTGTGTGCTCAGATACTGTACACAGTTGTTATGTCCTGTGTGTGTAGCCAGATTCTGTACACAGTTATTGTGTCCTGTGTGTGTACACAGATACTGTAAACAGTTGTGTGTGTGTCTACTCAGTTGTGTGTGTGAGTGTACTCAGATACTGTACAAACTTGTTCTGTCCTTTGTGTGCGCTCAGATACTGTACATAATTGTTGTGTCCTCTGTTTACTCAGATACTGTATGCAGTAGTTGTGTCCTGTGTGTGTACACAGATACTGTACAAACCTGTGGTGTCCTCTGTTTGTACACAGATAATTTACACAGTTGTTGTGTCCTATGTGTGTGTTCAGATACTGTACAGAGTTGTTTTGTTCTGTGTGTACTCAGAAACTGCACACAGTTGTTGTGTCCTGTGTGTGTACTCATATTCTGCGCACAGTTGTTGTGTCTTGTGTTTGTACACAGATACTGGACACAGTTGTTGTGTCCTCTGTGTGTACTCAGATACTGTACACATTTGTTGTGTCCAATGGGTGTACTTCGATACTGTACACAGTTTTGTGTGTGTACTCAGTTGTGTGTGTGTGTGTGTGTGTGTGTGCACTCAGATACTGTAGAAACTTGTTGTGTCCTTTGTGTGCGCTCAGATACTGTACACAGTTGTTGTGCCCTATGTGTGTTCTCAGATACTGTACGCAGTAGTTGCGTCCTGTGTGTGTAAACAGATACTGTACAAACTTGTTGTGTCCTCTGTTTGTACACAGATAATTTACACAGTTATTGTGTCCTATGTGTTTGCTCAGGTACTGTACACAGTTATTTTAGCTTCTGTGTGCACTCAGATACTGCACAAAGTTGTTGTGTCCTGTGTGTGTACTCATATTCTGCGGACAGTCGTTGTGTCCTGTGTTTGTACACAGATACTGTACACAGTTGTTGTGTCCTCTGTGTGTACTCAGATACTGTACAGATTTATTGTGTCCAATGTGTGTACTTCGATACTGTACACAGTTGTGTGTGTTAACTCAGTTGTGTGTGTGTGTGTATGTGCACTCAGATACTGTACACAGTTGTTCTGTCCTTTGTGTGCGCTCAGATACTGTACACAGTTGTTGTGTCCTATGTGTGTTCTCAGATACTGTACGCAGTAGTTGTGTCCTGTGTGTGTAAACAGATACTGTACAAACTTGTTGTGTCCTTTGTTTGTACACAGATAATTTACTCAGTTGTGTCCTATGTGTTTGCTCAGATACTGTACACAGTTATTTTGTCCTCTGTGTGCACTCAGATACTGCACAAAGTTGTTGTGTCCTGTGTGTGTACTCATATTCTGCGGACAGTCGTTGTGTCCTGTGTTTGTACACAGATACTGTACACAGTTGTTGTGTCCTCTGTGTGTACTCAGAAACTGTACACAGTTATTGTGTCCTGTGCATGTACACAGATACTGTACACAGTTGTTGTATCCTCTGTGTGTACTCAGATACTGTACACATTTGTTGTGTCCAATGTGTGTAGTTCGATACTGTACACAGTTTTGAGTGTGTACTCAGTTGTGTGTGTGTGTGTGTGTGTGTGTGTGTGTGTGTGTGTGTGTGTGTGCACTCAGATACTGTACAAACTTGTTGTGTCCTCTGTGTGTACTCAGAAACTGTACATAATTGTGTCCTGTGTATGCACTCAGATATTGTACACTGTTGTTGTGTCCTGTGTGTGTACTCAGATACTGTACTCAGTTGTGTGTGTGTACTCAAATACTGCACGCAGTTGTTGTGTCCTCTGAGTGTACTCAGATACTGTACACAACTGTTTTGTCCTGTCTGTGTACTCAAATACTGAACACAGTTGTTGTGTCCTTTGGGTACACTCAGATACTGTACACAGTTTTTGTGACCTGTGTGTGTGCTCAGATACTGTACACAGTTGTTGTGTCCTGTGTGTGTACTCAGATACTGAACACTGTTGTTGTGTCCTCTGTGTGTACTCAGATACTGTACACATTTGTTGTGTCCAATGTGTGTACTTCGATACTGTACACAGATTTGTGTGTGTACTCAGTTGTGTGTGAGTGTGTGTGTGTGCACTCAGATACTGTAGAAACCTGTTGTGTCCTCTGTGTGTACTCAGTATCTGTACATAATTGCTGTGTCCTGTGTGTGCACTCAGATATTGTACAATGTTGTTGTGTCCTGTGTGTGTACTCAGATACTGTACTCAGTTTTGGTGTCCTGTGCGTGTACACATGTACTGTACACAGTTGTGTCCTCTGTGTGTGCTAAAATAGTGTATACAGTTGTTGTGTCCTCTGTGTGTACTCAGACACTGTACACAGTTGTTGTGTCCTATGTGTGTACTCAGATACTGTACACAGTTGTTGTGTCCTCTGTGTTTACTCAGATACTGTACACAGTTGTTGTGTCCTCTGTGTTTACTCAGATACTGTACACAGTTGTTGTGTCCTTTGTGTGTACTCAAATACTGTACACAGTTGCTCTGTCCTCTGTGTGTAATCAGATAATTTACACAGTTGTTGTGTCCTCTGAGTGTACTCAGATACTGTACACAGTAGTTGTGTCCTGTGTGGGTACACAGATACTGTACACAGTTGTTGTGAGCTGTGTGTGTGCTCAGATACAGTACACAGTTGTTGTGTCCTTTGTGTGTGCTCAGATACAGTACACAGTTGTTATGTCCTGTGTGTGTGCTCAGATACTGTACACAATTGTTGTGTCCTGTGTGTGTACTCAGATACTGAACACTGTTGTTGTGTCCTCTGTGTGTACTCTGATACTGTACACATTTGTAGTGTCTTGTGTGTGTACTTTGATACTGTACACAGATTTGTGTGTGTACTCAGTTGTGTGTGTGTGTGTGTGTGTGTGTGTGTGCACTCAGATACTGTAGAAGCTTGTTGTGTCCTCTGTGTGTACTCAGTAACTGTACATAATTGCTGTGTCCTGTGTGTGCACTCAGATATTGTACAATGTTGTTGTGTCCTGTGTGTGTACTCAGATACTGTACTCAGTTTTGGTGTCCTGTGTGTGTACACATGTACTGTACACAGTTGTGTCCTCTGTGTGTGCTCAAATACTGTACACAGTTGTTGTGTCCTCTGTGTGTTCTCAGATACTGTACACAGTTGTTGTGTCCTTTGTGTGTATTCAAATACTGTACACAGTTGCTGTGTCCTCTGTGTGTACTCAGATAATGTACACTGTTGTTGTGTCCTCTGAGTGTACTCAGATACTGTACGCAGTAGTTGTGTCCTGTGTGTGTACTCAGATAATATACACTATTGTGTGTGTGTACTCAGATACTGTACACAACTGTTGTGTCCTGTGTGTGTACTCAGATACTGTACACTGTTGTTGTGTCCTCTGAGTGTACTCAGATACTGTACGCAGTAGTTGTGTCCTGTGTGTATACGCAGACACTGTACACAGTTGTGTGTGTGTACTCACACACTGTACACTGTTGTTGTGTCCTCTGTGTGTACTCAGATACTGTACATAGTTGTTGTGTCCTCTGTGTGTGCTGAAATACTGTACACAGTTGTTGTGTCCTCTGTGTGTACTCAGTTACTGTACACAGTTGTTGTGTCCTTTGTGTGTACTCAAATACTGTACACAGTTGCTCTGTCCTCTGTGTGTAATCAGATAATTTACACAGTTGTTGTGTCCTCTGAGTGTACTCAGATACTGTACACAGTAGTTGTGTCCTGTGTGGGTACACAGATACTGTACACAGTTGTTGTGTCCTTTGTGTGTGCTCAGATACAGTAAACAGTTGTTGTGCCCTCTGTGTGTACTCAGATATGGTACAGCGTTGTTGTGTCCTGTGTGTGTACTCAGAAACTGTACACAGTTATTGTCTCCTGTGTGTGTACTCAGATACTTTACACAGTTGTTGTATCCTCTATGTGTACTCAGATGCTGTACACAGTTGTTGTGTTCAATGTGTGTACTCAGATAGTGTACAGAGCTGTGTGTGTGTACTCAGTTGTGTGTGTGTGTGTGTTTACTCAGATACTGTACAAACTTGTTGTGTCCTTTGTGTGCACTCAGATACTGTACTTAATTGTTGTGTCCTCTATTTACTCAGATACTGTACGTAGTAGTTGTGTCCTGTGTTTGTACTCAGGTTCTGTACAAACTTGTTGTGTCCTCTGTTTGTACACAGATAATTTACACAGTTGTGGTGTCATATGTGTTTGCTCAGATACTGTACACAGTTGTTTTGTCCTCTGTGTGTACTCAGATACTGCACACAGTTGTTGTGTCCTGTGTGTGTAGTCATATTCTGCGCACAGTTGTTGTGTTTTGTGTTTGTACATAGATACTGTACACCGTTGTTGTATCCTCTGTGTGTACTCAGACACTGTACACATTTGTTGTGTCCAATGTGAGTACTTCGATACTGTACAAAGTTTTGTGTGTGTACTCAGATGTGTGTGTGTGTGTGTGTGTGTGTGCACTCAGATACTGTAGAAACTTGTTGTGTCCTCTGTGTGTACTCAGAGACTGTACACAATTGTTGAGTCCTGTGTGTGCACTCAGATATTGTACACTGTTGTTGTGTCCTGTGTGTGTACTCAGATACTGTACACAGTTGTTTTGTCCTGTCTGTGTACTCAAATACTGCACACAGTTGTTGTGTTCTTTGGGTACACACAGATACTGTACACAGTTGTTGTGTGCTGTGTGTGTGCTCAGATACTGTACACAGTTGTTGTGTCCTCTGTGTGTACTCAGATACTGTACATAGTTGTTGAGTCCTGTGTGTATACACAGACAATGTACACAGTTGTGTGTGTGTAATCAGACACTGTACACAGTTGTTGTGTCCTCTGTGTGTACTCAGATACTGTACATAGTTGTTGTGTCCTCTGTGTGTACTCAGATACTGTACACAGTTGTTGTGTCCTTTGTGTGTACTCAGATACTGTACTCAGTTGTGTGTGTGTACTCAGATACTGTACACAGTTGTGGTGTCCTGTGCGTGTACTCAGATACTGTACACATTTGTTCTGTCCTGTGTGTGTGCTCAGATGCTGTACACAGTTGTTGTGTCCTGTGTCTGTACTCTGATACTGTACATAGTTGTGTCCTGTGTGTGTACTCAGATACTTTAAACAGTTGTGTGTGTGTACTCAGATACTGTACACAATTGTTGTGTCCTGTGTGTGTGCTCAGATACAGTAAACAGTTGTTGTGCCCTCTGTGTGTACTCAGATATGGTACAGCGTTGTTGTCTCCTGTGTGTGTACTCAGATACTTTACACAGTTGTTGTATCCTCTATGTGTACTCAGATGCTGTACACAGTTGTTGTGTTCAATGTGTGTACTCAGATAGTGTACAGAGCTGTGTGTGTGTACTCAGTTGTGTGTGTGTGTGTGTTTACTCAGATACTGTACAAACTTGTTGTGTCCTTTGTGTGCACTCAGATACTGTACTTAATTGTTGTGTCCTCTATTTACTCAGATACTGTACGTAGTAGTTGTGTCCTGTGTTTGTACTCAGGTTCTGTACAAACTTGTTGTGTCCTCTGTTTGTACACAGATAATTTACACAGTTGTGGTGTCCTCTGTGTGTACTCAGATACTGCACACAGTTGTTGTGTCCTGTGTGTGTACTCATATTCTGCGCACAGTTGTTGTGTTTTGTGTTTGTACATAGATACTGTACACCGTTGTTGTATCCTCTGTGTGTACTCAGACACTGTACACATTTGTTGTGTCCAATGTGAGTACTTCGATACTGTACAAAGTTTTGTGTGTGTACTCAGATGTGTGTGTGTGTGTGTGTGTGTGTGCACTCAGATACTGTAGAAACTTGTTGTGTCCTCTGTGTGTACTCAGAGACTGTACACAATTGTTGAGTCCTGTGTGTGCACTCAGATATTGTACACTGTTGTTGTGTCCTGTGTGTGTACTCAGATACTGTACACAGTTGTTTTGTCCTGTCTGTGTACTCAAATACTGCACACAGTTGTTGTGTTCTTTGGGTACACACAGATACTGTACACAGTTGTTGTGTGCTGTGTGTGTGCTCAGATACTGTACACAGTTGTTGTGTCCTCTGTGTGTACTCAGATACTGTACATAGTTGTTGAGTCCTGTGTGTATACACAGACACTGTACACAGTTGTGTGTGTGTAATCAGACACTGTACACAGTTGTTGTGTCCTCTGTGTGTACTCAGATACTGTACACAGTTGTTGTGTTTTGTGTTTGTACATAGATACTGTACACCGTTGTTGTATCCTCTGTGTGTACTCAGACACTGTACACATTTGTTGTGTCCAATGTGAGTACTTCGATACTGTACAAAGTTTTGTGTGTGTACTCAGATGTGTGTGTGTGTGTGTGTGTGTGTGCACTCAGATACTGTAGAAACTTGTTGTGTCCTCTGTGTGTACTCAGAGACTGTACACAATTGTTGAG
Source organism: Isurus oxyrinchus (assembly GCA_026770705.1). Taxonomy (NCBI): domain Eukaryota; kingdom Metazoa; phylum Chordata; class Chondrichthyes; order Lamniformes; family Lamnidae; genus Isurus; species Isurus oxyrinchus. The sequence continues at coordinate 107,652,588 of JANJGN010000017.1, forward strand.
TCCTGTGTGTGCACTCAGATATTGTACACTGTTGTTGTGTCCTGTGTGTGTACTCAGATACTGTACACAGTTGTTTTGTCCTGTCTGTGTACTCAAATACTGCACACAGTTGTTGTGTTCTTTGGGTACACACAGATACTGTACACAGTTGTTGTGTGCTGTGTGTGTGCTCAGATACTGTACACAGTTGTTGTGTCCTCTGTGTGTACTCAGATACTGTACATAGTTGTTGAGTCCTGTGTGTATACACAGACACTGTACACAGTTGTGTGTGTGTAATCAGACACTGTACACAGTTGTTGTGTCCTCTGTGTGTACTCAGATACTGTACATAGTTGTTGTGTCCTCTGTGTGTACTCAGATACTGTACACAGTTGTTGTGTCCTTTGTGTGTACTCAAATACTGTACACAGTTGCTCTGTCCTCTGTGTGTAATCAGATAATTTACACAGTTGTTGTGTCCTCTGAGTGTACTCAGATACTGTACACAGTAGTTGTGTCCTGTGTGGGTACATAGATACTGTACACAGTTGTTGTGAGCTGTGTGTGTGCTCAGATACAGTACACAGTTGTTGTGTCCTTTGTGTGTGCTCAGATACAGTACCCAGTTGTTGTGTCCTCTGTGTGTACTCAGATACGGTACAGAGTTGTTGTGTCCTGTGTGTGTACTCAGAAACTGTACACAGTTATTGTCTCCTGTGTGTGTACTCAGATACTGTACACAGTTGTTGTATCCTCTATGTGTACTCAGATGCTGTACACAGTTGTTGTGTTCAATGTGTGTACTCAGATAGTGTACAGAGCTGTGTGTGTGTACTCAGTTGTGTGTGTGTGTGTTTACTCAGATACTGTACAAACTTGTTGTGTCCTTTGTGTGCACTCAGATACTGTACTTAATTGTTGTGTCCTCTATTTACTCAGATACTGTACGCAGTAGTTGTGTCCTGTGTGTGTACTCAGGTTCTGTACAAACTTGTTGTGTCCTCTGTTTGTACACAGATAATTTACACAGTTGTGGTGTCATAAGTGTTTGCTCAGATACTGTACACAGTTGTTTTGTCCTCTGTGTGTTCTCAGATACTGTGCACATTTATTGTGTCCTTTGTGTGTACTCAAATACTGTACACAGTTGCTGTGTCCTCTGTGTGTACTCAGATAATGTACACTGTTGTTGTGTCCTCTGAGTGTACTCAGATACTGTACGCAGTAGTTGTGTCCTGTGTGTGTACTCAGATACTATACACTGTTGTGTGTGTGTACTCAGATACTGTACACAATTTTTGTGTCCTGTGTGTGTACTCAGATACTGTGCACAGGTGTTGAGTCCTGTGTGTATACACAGACACTGTACACAGTTGTGTGTGTGTACTCAGACACTGTACACTGTTGTTGTGTCCTCTGTGTGTACTCAGATACTGTACACAGTTGTTGTGTCCTTTGTGTGTACTTAAATACTGTACACAGTTGCTCTGTCCTCTGTGTGTAATCAGATAATTTACACAGTTGTTGTGTCCTCTGAGTGTACTCAGATACTGTACACAGTAGTTGTGTCCTGTGTGGGTACATAGATACTGTACACAGTTGTTGTGAGCTGTGTGTGTGCTCAGATACAGTACACAGTTGTGTCCTATGTGTGTGCTCAGATACAGTACACAGCTGTTGTGTCCTCTGTGTGTGCTCAGATACGGTACAGAGTTGTGTCCTGTGTGTGTACTCAGAAACTGTACACAGTCATTGTCTCCTGTGTGTGTACTCAGATACTGTACACAGTTGTTGTATCCTTGTGTGTACTCAGATAGTGTACAGAGCTGTGTGTGTGTACTCAGTTGTGTGTGTGTGTGTGTTTACTCAGATACTGTACAAACTTGTTGTGTCCTTTGTGTTCACTCAGAAACTGTACACAGTTATTGTCTCCTGTGTGTGTACTCAGATACTGTACGCAGTAGTTGTGTCCTGTGTGTGTACTCAGGTTCTGTACAAACTTGTTGTGTCCTCTGTTTGTACACAGATAATTTACACAGTTGTGGTGTCATATTTGTTTGCTCAGATATTGTACACAGTTGTTTTGTCCTCTGTGTGTACTCAGATACTGCACATAGTTGTTGTGTCCTGTGTGTGTACTCATATTCTGCGCACAGTTGTTGTGTCTTGTGTTTGTACACAGATATTGTACAACGTTGTTGTAGCCTCTGTATGTACTCAGACACTGTACACATTTGTTGTGTCCTATGTGTGTACTTCGATACTGTACAAAGTTTTGTGTGTGTACTCAGTTGTGTGTGTGTGTGTGTGCACTCAGATACTGTAGAAACTTGTTGTGTCCTCTGTGTGTACTCAGAGACTGTACACAATTGTTGTGTCCTGTGTGTGCACTCAGATATTGTACACTGTTGTTGTGTCCTGTGTGTGTACTCAGATACTGTACTCAGTTGTGTGTGTGTACTCAGATACTGTACACAGTTGTGGTGTCCTGTGCGTGTACTCAGATACTGTACACATTTGTTCTGTCCTGTGTGTGTGCTCAGATGCTGTACACAGTTGTTGTGTCTTGTGTCTGTACTCTGATACTGTACATAGTTGTGTCCTGTGTGTGTACTCAGATACTTTAAACAGTTGTGTGTGTGTACTCAGATACTGTACACAATTGTTGTGTCCTGAGTGTGTACTCAGATACTGTACACAGAAGTTGTGTCCTCTTTGTGTGCTCAAATACTGTACACAGTTGTTGTGTCCTCTGTCTGTACTCAGATACTGTACACGGTTGTTTTGTCCTGTCTGTGTACTCAAATACTGCACACAGTTGTTGTGTTCTTTGGGTACACACAGATACTGTACACAGTTGTTGTGTCCTGTGTGTGTGCTCAGATACTGTACACAGTTGTTGTGTCCTCTGTGTGTACTCAGATACTGAACACTGTTGTTGTTTCCTCTGTGAGTACTCAGATACTGTACACTTTTGTTGTGTCCAATGTGTGTACTTCGATACTGTACACAGATTTGTGTGTGTACTCAGTTGTGTGTGTGTGTGTGTGTGTGTGTGTGTGTGTGTGTGTGTGTGTGTGTGCACTCTGATAGTGTAGAAACTTGTATCCTCTGTGTGTACTCAGTAACTGTACATAATTGCTGTGTCCTGTGTGTGCACTCAGATATTGTACAATGTTGTTGTGTCCTGTGTGTGTACTCAGATACTGTACTCAGTTTTGGTGTCCTGTGCATGTACACATGTATTGTACATAGTTGTGTCCTCTGTGTGTGCTCAAATACTGTACACAGTTGTTGTATCCTCTGTGTGTTCTCAGATACTGTACACAGTTGTTGTTTCCTTTGTGTGTACTCAGATAATGTAGACTGTTGTTGTGTCCTCTGAGTGTACTCATATACTGTACGCAGTAGTTGTGTCCTGTGTGTGTACTCCGATACTTGTAAAAGTTGTGTGTGTGTACTCAGCTACTGTACACAATTGTTGTGTCCTGTGTGTGTACTCAGATACTGTACACAGGTGTTGTATCCTCTGTGTTTGCTCAAATATTGTACACAGTTGTTGTGTCCTCTGTGTGTACTCAGATACTGTACACAGTTGTTTTGTCCTGTCTATGTACTCAAATACTGCACACAGTTGTTGTGTCCTTTGGGTACACACAGATACTGTACACAGTTTTTGTATCCTATGTGTGTGCTCAGATACTTTACACAGTTGTTGTGCCCTGTGTGTGTACTGAGATACTGAACACTGTTTTTGTGTCCTCTGTTTGTACTCAGATACTGTACACATTTGTTGTATGCAATGTGTGTACTTCGACACTGTACACCGATTTGTGTGTGTACTCAGTTTTGTGTGTGTGTGCGTGTGCACTCAGATACTGTAGAAACTTGTTGTGTCCTCTGTGTGTACTCAGTAACTGTACATAATAACTGTGTCCTGTGTGTGCACTCAGATATTGCACAATGTTGCTGTGTCCTGTGTGTGTACTCAGATACTGTACTCAGTTTTGGTGTCCTGTGTGTGTACACATGTACTGTACACAGTTGTGTCCTCTGTGTGTGCTCAAATACTGTACACAGTTGTTGTGTCCTCTGTGTGTTCTCAAGTACTGTACACAGTTGTTGTGTCCTTTGTGTGTACTCAAATACTGTACACAGTTGCTGTGTCCTCTGTGTGTACTCAGATAATGTACACTGTTGTTGTGTCCTCTGAGTGTACTCAGATACTGTACGCAGTAGTTGTGTCCTGTGTGGGTACACAGATACTGTACACAGTTGTGTCCTGTGTGTGTACTCAGATACTATACACTGTTGTGTGTGTGTACTCAGATACTGTACACAATTGTTGTGTCCTGTGTGTGTACTCAGATACTGTACACGGTGTTGAGTCCTGTGTGTATACACAGACACGGTACACAGTTGTGTGTGTGTACTCAGACACTGTACACAGTCGTTGTGTCCTCTTTGTGTACTCAGATAGTGTACATAGTTGTTGTGTCCTCTGTGTGTACTCAGATACTGTACACAGTTGTTGTTTCCTTTGTGTGTACTCAGATACTGTACATATTTGTTGTGTCCTCTGTTTACTCAGATACTGTACGCAGTAGGTGTGTCCTGTGTGTGTTATAAGGTACTGTACAAACTTGTTGTGCCCTCTGTTTGTACACAGTTAATTTACACAGTCGTGGTGTCATATGTGTTTGCTCAGATACTGTACAAAGTTGTTTTCTTCTCTGTGTGTACTCAGATACTGCACACAGTTGTTGTGTCCTGTGAGTGTACACATATTCTGCGCACAGTTGCTGTGTCCTGTGTTTGTACACAGAAACTGTACACAGTTGTTGTGCCCTCTGTGTGTACTCAGAAACTGTACACAGTTATTGTGTCCTGTGCGTGTACACAGATACTGTGCACAGTTGTTGTATCCTCTGTGTGTACTCAGATACTGTACACATTTGTTGTGTCCAATGTGTGTACTTCGATACTGTACAAAGTTTTGTGTGTGTACTCAGTTGTGTGTGTGTGTGTGTGTGTGTGTGTGCGCACTCAGATACTGTACAAACTTGTTGTGTTCTGTGTGTGTACTCAGATACTGTATACAATTGTTGTGTGTGTACTCAAATACTGTACACAGTTGTGGTGTCCTGTGCGTGTACTCAGATACTGTACACATTTGTTGTGTCCTGTGTGTGTGCTCAGATACTGTACACAGTTGTGTCCTGTGTGGGTACTCAGATACTGTACAAAGCTGTACACACAACTGTGTACACACAGACACACAACTGTGTACAAACATGCACACACAGGCACACAACTGTGTACACACAGACAAACACACACAACTGTGTGAACGCACACACACACACAACTGTGTACACACACTCACAACAGTGTACATACACACAAAAATGTGTACACACACATACACAAACAACACTGTGTACACACACACACATACATACACAATTGTGTACACACACACACAACTGTGCACACACACACACATACACATACCACTGCGTACACACACACACAACCATGTGCACACACACACACAACTGTCTACACACACACAACTGTGTACACACAAACACACACAAGTGTGTACACACACAAACACACAACTGTGTACACACACACACGCAACTGTGTACACACATATACTCAGATACTGTACACAATTGTTGTGTCCTCTGTGTGTACTCATATACTGTACACAGTAGATTTGTCCTCTGTGTGTGCTCAAATACTGTACACAGTTGTTGTGTCCTCTTTGTGTACACAGTTGAGTGTGTGTGTGTATATGTGTGTACACAGTTGCGTGTGTATGTGTACACAGTTTTGTCTGTGTACTTGTAGACACTTGCGTGTGTGTGTACACAGTTGTGTGTTTGTGTGTGGACACACTTGTGTGTGTTTAAACAGTTATGTGTGTGTGCATGTGCACACAGTTGTATGTGTACACAGTTGTGTGTGTGTACACAGATGTGTGTGTGCGTACACAGTTGTGTATGTGTGTACACAGTTGTGTGTGTGTGTACAGTTGTGTGTGTGTGTGTGTACACAGTTGTGTGTGTCCGTACACATTTGTGTGTGTCTGTGTGTGTACACAGTTGTGTGTGTTTATGTGTGTACACAGTTGTGTGTGTGTGTACACAGTTATGTTTGTGTGTGTGTGTACACAGTTGTGTGTGTGTATGTGTGTGTGTACACAGTTGTGTGTGTGTGTATACACTGTGTGTGCGTGTGTGTACACTGTGTTTTTGTGTACACTGAATGTGTGTGTGTGTGCGTGTGTACACTGTTGAGAGTGTGTCTGTGTACGCAGTTGTGTCTGTGTACACAGTGTGTGTGTGTACACAGTTGTGTGTGTGTGTGTGCACAGTTGTGTGTGCGTGTGTGCACAGTTGTGTATGTTTTTACACAGTTGTATGTGTGTACACAGTTGTGTGTGGGTGTGTGTGTGTACACAGTTGTGTGTGTATACACCCTTGTGTGTGTGTGCACACAGTTGTATGTGTACACAGTTGTGTGTGTGTACACAGATGTGTGTGTGTGTGTACACAGTTGTGTATGTGTGTACACAGTTGTGTGTGTGTGTACAGTTGTGTGTGTGTGTGTGTGTGTGTACACAGTTGTGTGTGTCCGTACACATTTGTGTGTGTCTGTGTGTGTACACAGTTGTGTGTGTTTATGTGTGTACACAGTTGTGTGTGTGTGTACACAGTTATGTTTGTGTGTGTGTGTGTACACAGTTGTGTGTGTGTATGTGTGTGTGTACACAGTTGTGTGTGTGTGTATACACTGTGTGTGCGTGTGTGTACACTGTGTTTTTGTGTACACTGAATGTGTGTGTGTGCGTGTGTACACTGTTGAGAGTGTGTCTGTGTACGCAGTTGTGTCTGTGTACACAGTGTGTGTGTGTACACAGTTGTGTGTGTGTGTGCACAGTTGTGTGTGCGTGTGTGCACAGTTGTGTATGTTTTTACACAGTTGTATGTGTGTACACAGTTGTGTGTGGGTGTGTGTGTGTACACAGTTGTGTGTGTGTACACCCTTGTGTGTGTGTGCACACAGTTGTGTGTGTGCATGTGTACACAGTTGTGTGTGTGCACACAGTTGTGTGTGTGTACACAGTTGTGTGTGTGTGTACACACTTGTGTGAGTGCGTACACTGTTGTGTGCATGTGTGTACACAGTTGTGTGTGTGTGTGCACATTTGTTTGTGTGTGTACACTATTGTGTGTGCGTGTGTGTGTGTGTACACAGCTGTGTGTGTGTGTGTGTACACAGTTAGGTGTGTGTGTGTGTGTGTGTGTGTGTGTGTGTGTGTGAGTGTACACAGTTGTGTGTGTCCGTGTGCACAGTTGTGTGTGTGTGTACATAGTTGTGTGCGTGTGTGTATGTGTGTGTACACATTTGTGTGTGTGTGTACACAGTTTTGTATGTGTGTGTTTGTACACATTTGTGTGTGCGTGTACACAGTTGTGTGTGTGTGCACACAGTTGTGTGTGTTTGTGTGTACACAGTTGTGTGTGTGTACAGAGTTCTGTGTGTGTCTGTGTACACTGTTGTGTGTGTGTGTACACAGCTGTGTGTGTGTGTCTGTGCGTGTGCGTATACACACTTGTGTGTGTGTGTACACAGTTGTCTGTGTGTGTGTGCACACAGTTTCGGGATATTGTGTTTACACAGTTCTGTGTTTGTACACAGTTTTGTGTGTGTGTGTACACTGTTGTGAGTGTGTGTGCGTATACTGTTGTGTGTGTGTAGACAGTGTGTGTGTAAACAGTTGTGTGTGTACACAGTTGTGTGTGTTTACACAGTTGTGTGTGTGTGTGCACACAGTTGTGTGTGTACACAGTTGTGTGTTTGTGTACACAGATGTGTGTGTGTACACAGTTGTGTATGTGTGTACACAGTTGTGTGTGTGTACACAGTTGTGTGTGAGTGCCTGTGGGTGTGTGTGTGCGCGTACACAGTTGAGTGTGTGTGTAGATAGTTGTGTGTGTGTGTGTGAGGGTGTGTACACAATGTGTGTGTCTGTACACAGTTATGTGTGTCTGAGTGTGTACACAGTTGGTGTGTTTATGTGTGTAAACAGTTGTGTTTGTGTGTACGAGTTGTGTTTGTGTGTGTGTGTACACAGTTGTGTGTGTGTATGTGTGTGTGTACGCAGCTGTGTGTGTGCATGTGTGTGTGTACACAGTTGTGTGTGTATACACAGTGTGTGTGCATGTGTGTGCGTGTGAGTACACTGTGTTTTTGTGTACACTGTATGTGTGTGTGTGTGTACACTGTTGAGAGTGTGTGTGTGTGTGTACGCAGTTGTGTCTGTGTACACAGTGTGTGTGTACACAGTTGTGTGTGTGTGTACACAGTTGTTTGTGTGTGTACACAGTTGTGTATGTTTGTACAAAGTTGTGTGTGTGTACACAGTTGTGTGGGTGTGTGCATACACTGTGTGTTTTTGTGGGTGTACACTGTGTGTTTTTGTGTACACTGTATGTGTGTGTGTGTATACTGTGGTGACTGTGTGTGCGTACACTGTTGTGTGTGTATATACACAGTTGTGTGTGTGTGTACACAGTTGTGTGTGTGTATGTCTGTACACAGTTGTGTGTGTGTGTACACAGTTGTATTTGTGTGTGTGTACACAGTTCTGTGTGTATGTGTGTGTGTACACAGTTGTGTGGGTGTGTGTATACTCTGTGTGTTTGTGTGTGTGTACACTGTGTGTTTTTGTGTATACTGTATGTGTGTGTGTGTATACTGTTGTGAGTGTGTGTGCGTACACTGTTGTGTGTGTGTGTTTGTGTGTGTGTACACAGTTGTGAGTGTGTGTGTGTGTACACAGTTGTGTGTGTGTTTACACAGTGTGTTTGTGTGTGTGTGTGTACACTGTGTGTGTGTGTACACAGTTGTGTGTGTGTGTATACACAGTTGTGTGCGTGTGTACACAGCTGTGTGTGTTTAAACAATTGTGTATGTGTGTCTGTTTACACAGTTGTGTGTGTGTACACAGTTGAGTGTGGGTGTCTGTGGGTGTCTGTGTGTGTAGACAGTTGAGAGTGTGTGTACACAGTTGTGTCTGTGTGTTTGTGCGTGTGTACACAATGTGCGTGTGTGTACACAGTTGTGTGTGTTTGTGTGCGTGAGTGTGTACACAGTTGTGTGTGTCTGTACACAGTTGTGTGTTTCTGTGCGTGTACACAGTTGTTTGAGTGTGTACACAGTTGTGTGTGTGTGTATGTCTGTTCACAGCTGTGTGTGTGTACACAGTTGTATTTGTGTGTGTATACACTGTGTGTTTGTGTGTGTGTACACTGTGTGTTTTTGTGTACACTGTATGTGTGTGTGTGTACACTGTTGTGAGTGTGTGTGCGTACACTGTTGTGTGCGTGTATACAGTGTGTGTGTACACAGTTGTATGTGTGTGTGAGTGTACACAGTTGTGTGTGTGTGTAAACAGTTGTGTGTGTGTACACAGTTGTGTGTGTGTGTGTTTGTGTGTCTGTACACAGTTGTGAGTGTGTGTGTGTACACAGTTGTGTGTGTGTGTACACAATTGTGTGTGTGAGTACACAGTTGTGCGTGTGTGTGTACAGTTATGTGTGTGAGTGTACAGAGTTGTGTGTGTGTGTACACAGTTGTGTGCGTGTGCATTTGTACACAGTTGTGTGTGTGTGTGTATGTGTGTGTACGCAGTTGCGTGTGTGTGTATACACAATTTTGTGTGTGTGTGTGTGTGTACACAGTTGTGTGTGTGTTTGTACACAGTGGAGTGTGCGTGTATGTGTGTGTGTGTGTACACAGTTGTGTGTGTGTGTGTACAAAGTTGTGATTGAGTTTGTACACAGTTTTGTGTGTGTGTGTGCACAGTTGTGTGTGTATGTACACAGTTGTGTGTGTGTTTACTCAGTTGTGTGAGTGTGTGTACACTGTTGTGTGTGTGTGTTTACACAGTTGTGTGTGTGAGTGTGTGTGTCCACAGTTGCGTGTCTGTGTGTGTGTTTGTGTACACAGTTGTGTGAGTGTGTGTACACAGTTGTGTGTGTGTGTGTACACAGTTGGGTGTGTGTGTACAGTTGTGTGCGTGTGTGTAGACAGTTGTGTGTGTGTGAGTACACATTTGTTTGTGTATGTACACTATTGTGTGTGTACACAGCAGTGTGTGTGTGTGTACACAGTTGTGTGTGTGTTTGTGTGTGCGTTCACAGTTGTGTGTCTCCGTGTACACAGTTGTGTGTGTGTGTACACACTTCTGTGCGTGTGTGTATGTGTGTGTACACTTTGTGTGTGTTTGTGTATGTACACAGTTTTGTATGTGTGTGCGTCTACACACTTGAATGTGCGTGTACGCAGTTGTGTTTGTGTGTGCACACAGTTGTGTGTGTGTACAGAGTTCTGTGTGTGTACAGAGTTGTGTGTGTGTGTACACAGCTTTGTGTGTGTGTGTGTGTGTGCGTATGCACACTTACGTGTGTGTATGCACAGTTGTGTGTGTGTGTGTACACAGTTGCGGGATTTTGTGTGTACACAGTTGTGTGTGTGTATAGAGTTCTGTGTGTGCGTGAGTGTGTGTCTCTGTACACAGTGTGTGTGTTTGAGTGCGACAGTGTGTACACAGTTGTGTGTGTCTGTACACTGTTGTGTGTTTCTGTGTGTGTACACAGTTGTGTGTGTGTATGTCTGTACACAGCTGTGTGTGTGTACACAGTTGTATTTGTGTGTGTGTACACAGTTGTGTGTGTATGTGTGTGTGTACACAGTTGTGTTTGTGTGTGTATACACTGTGTGTTTGTGTGTGTGTACACTGGGTGTTTTTGTGTACACTGTATGTGTGTGTGTGTACACTGTTGTGTGTGTGTGCGTACACTGTTGTGTGTGTGTAGACAGTGTGTGTGTGTGTACACAGTTGTATGTGTGTGTAAGTGTACACAGTTGTGTGTGTGTGTGTAAACAGTTGTGTGTGTGTACACAGTTGTGTGTGTGTGTGTTTGTGTGTCTGTACACAGTTGTGAGTGTGTGTGTACACAGTTGTGTGTGTGTGTGTACACAATTGTGTGTGTGTGAGTACACAGTTGTGCGTGTGTGTGTACAGTTATGTGTGTGAGTGTACACAGTTGTGTGTGTGTGTACACAGTTGTGTGTGTGTGTTTGTACACAGTTGTGTGTGTGTGTGTGTACACAATTTTGTGTGTGTGTGTGTACACAGTTGTGTTTGTGTTTGTACACAGTGGAGTGTGCGTGTATGTGTGTGTGTGTGTACACAGTTGTGTGTGTGTGTACAAAGTTGTGTGTGAGTTTGTACACAGTTTTGTGTGTGTGTGTGCACAGTTGTGTGTGTATGTACACAGTTGTGTGTGTGTTTACCCAGTTGTGTGAGTGTGTGTACACTGTTGTGTGTGTGTGTTTACACAGTTATGTGTGTGAGTGTGTGTGTCCACAGTTGCGTGTCTGTGTGTGTGTTTGTGTACACAGTTGTGTGTGTGTGTGTACACAATTGTGTGTGTGTGAGAACACAGTTGTGCGTGTGTGTGCACAGTTATGTGTGTGAGTGTACAGAGTTGTGTGTGTGTGTACGCAGTTGTGTGTGTGTGCGTTTGTACACAGTTGTGTGTGTGTGTGTATGTGTGTGTACGCAGTTGCGTGTGTGTGTGTACACAATTTTGTGTGTGTGTGTGTACACAGTTGTGTGTGTGTTTGTACACAGTGGAGTGTGCGTGTATGTGTGTGTGTGTGTACACAGTTGTGTGTGTGTGTGTACAAAGTTGTGTGTGAGTTTGTACACAGTTTTGTGTGTGTGTGTGCACAGTTGTGTGTGTATGTACACAGTTGTGTGTGTGTTTACCCAGTTGTGTGAGTGTGTGTACATGTTGTGTGTGTGTGTTTGCACAGTTGTGTGTGTGAGTGTGTGTGTCCACAGTTGCGTGTCTGTGTGTGTGTTTGTGTACACAGTTGTGTGAGTGTGTGTACACAGTTGTGTGTGTGTGTACACAGTTGGGTGTGTGCGTACAGTTGTGTGCGTGTGTGTAGACAGTTGTGTGCGTGTGAGTACACATTTGTTTGTGTGTGTACACTATTGTGTGTGTACACAGCAGTGTGTGTGTGTGTACACAGTTGGGTGTGTGTTTGTGTGTGCGTTCACAGTTGGGTGTCTCCGTGTACACAGTTGTGTGTGTGTGTACACACTTGTGTGCGTGTGTGTATGTGTGTGTACACTTTGTGTTTGTTTGTGTATGTACACAGTTTTGTATGTGTGTGCGTGTACACACTTGAATGTGCGTGTACACAGTTGTGTTTGTGTGTGCACACAGTTGTGAGTGTGTACAGAGTTCTGTGTGTGTGTACAGAGTTGTGTGTGTGTGTACACAGCTTTGTGTGTGTGTGTGTGTGTGTGCGTATGCACACTTATGTGTGTGTATGCACAGTTGTGTGTGTGTGTGTACACAGTTGCGGGATTTTGTGTGTACACAGTTGTGTGTGCGTATAGAGTTCTGTGTGTGCGTGAGTGTGTGTCTCTGTACACAGTGTATGTGTTTGAGTGCGTGAGTGTGTAAACAGTTGTGTGTGTCTGTACACTGTTGTGTGTTTCTGTGTGTGTACACAGTTGTTTGAGTGTGTACACAGTTGTGTGTGTGTGTATGTCTGTACACAGCTGTGTGTGTGTACACAGTTGTATTTGTGTGTGTGTACACAGTTGTGTGTGTATGTGTGTGTGTACACAGTTGTGTTTGTGTGTGTATACACTGTGTGTTTGTGTGTGTGTACACTGTGTGTTTTTGTGTACACTGTATGTGTGTGTACACTGTTGTGAGTGAGTGTGCGTACACTGTTGTGTGTGTGTAGACAGTGGGTGTGTGTACACACTTGTATGTGTGTGTGAGTGTACACAGTTGTGTGTGTGTGTGTAAACAGTTGTGTGTGTTTACACAGTTGTGTGTGTGTGTGTTTGTGTGTCTGTACACAGTTGTGAGTGTGTGTGTACACAGTTGTGTGTGTGTGTGTACACAATTGTGTGTGTGTGAGTACACAGTTGTGCGTGTGTGTGTACAGTTATGTGTGTGAGTGTACACAGTTGTGTGTGTGTGTACACAGTTTTGTGTGTGTGTGTTTGTACACAGTTGTGTGTGTGTATGTGTGTGTATGCAGATGCGTGTGTGTGTGTACACAATTTTGTGTGTGTGTGTGTACACAGTTGTGTGTGTGTTTGTACACAGTGGAGTGTGCGTGTATGTGTGTGTGTTTGTGTACACAGTTGTGTGTGTGTGTGTGTACAAAGTTGTGTGTGAGTTTGTACACAGTTTTGTGTGTGTGTGTGCACAGTTGTGTGTGTATGTACACAGTTGTGTGTGTGTTTACACAGTTGTGTGTGTGAGTGTACACAGTTGTGTGTGTGTGTGTGTGTACACAGTTGTGTGTGTGTACACAGTTGTGTGTGTGTGTGTTTGTGTGTGTGTACACTGTTGTGAGTGTGTGTGTGTACACAGTTGTGTGTGTGTGTGTATACACTGTGTGTGTGTGTGTATGTGTACACAGTTGTGTGTGTGTGTTTGTGTGCGTGTACACAGTGTGCGTGTGTGTACACAGTTGTGTGTGTGTGTGTGTGTGTGTGTAGACAGATGTTTGTGTGTGTACACAGTTGTGTGTGTGTACACAGTTGAGTGTGGGTGTCTGTGGGTGTCTGTATGTGTAGACAGTTGAGAGTGTGTGTACACAGTTGTGTCTGTGTGTTTGTGCGTGTGTACACAATGTGTGTGTGTGTACACAGTTGCATGTGTTTGTGTGCGTGACTGTGTACACAGTTGTGTGTGTCTGTACACAGTTGTTTGTTTCTGTGTGTGTACACAGTTGTTTGAGTGTGTACACAGTTGTGTGTGTATGTCTGTACACAGTTGTGTCTGTGTGTACACAGTTGTATTTGTGTGTGTGTACACAGTTATGTGTGTATGTGTGTGTGTACACAGTTGTGTGGGTGTGTGTATACACTGTTTGTTTGCGTGTGTGTACACTGTGTGTTTTTGTGTACACTGTACGTGTGTGTGTGTGTGTGTGTGTACACTGTTGTGAGTGTGTGTGCGTACACTGTTGTGTGTGTAGACTGTGTGTGTGTGTGTACACAGTTGTATGTGTGTGCGTGTACCCAGTTGTGTGTGTGTGTGTGTGTGTTTGTGTGTGTGTACACAGTTGTGAGTGTGTGTGTGTGTACACAGTTGTGTGTGTGTACACACAATTGTGTGTGTGTGAGTACACAGTTGTGTGTTTGTGTACAGATATGTGTGTGTGTAAACAGTTGTGTGTGTGTGTGTACACAGTTGTGTGTGTGTGTATACACAGTTGTGTGTGTGTACAAAGTTGTGTGTGTGTGTGTGTGTTTGTACACAGTTGTGTGTGTATGTTTGTGTACGCAGTTGTGTGTGTGTAAACAGTTTTGTGTGTGTGTGTACACAGTTGTGTGTGGGTTTGTACACAGTGGAGTGTGTGTGTGTGTGTGTGTGTGCGTGTGTGTGTGTACACAGTTGTGTGTGTGTACAAAGTTGTATGTGAGTTTGTACACAGTTTTGTGTGTGTGTGTGTGTAGACAGATGTTTGTGTGTGTACACAGTTGTGTGTGTGTACACAGTTGAATGTGGGTGTCTGTGGGTGTCTGTATGTGTAGACAGTTGAGAGTGTGTGTACACAGTTGTGTCTGTGTGTTTGTGCGTGTGTACACAATGTGTGTGTGTGTACACAGTTGCATGTGTTTGTGTGCGTGACTGTGTACACAGTTGTGTGTGTCTGTACACAGTTGTTTGTTTCTGTGTGTGTACACAGTTGTTTGAGTGTGTACACAGTTGTGTGTGTATGTCTGTACACAGTTGTGTCTGTGTGTACACAGTTGAATTTGTGTGTGTGTACACAGTTATGTGTGTATGTGTGTGTGTACACAGTTGTGTGGGTGTGTGTATACACTGTGTGTTTGCGTGTGTGTACACTGTGTGTTTTTGTGTACACTGTACGTGTGTGTGTGTGTGTGTACACTGTTGTGAGTGTGTGTGCGTACACTGTTGTGTGTGTAGACTGTGTGTGTGTGTGTACACAGTTGTATGTGTGTGCGTGTACCCAGTTGTGTGTGTGTGTGTGTGTGTGTTTGTGTGTGTGTACACAGTTGTGAGTGTGTGTGTGTGTACACAGTTGTGTGTGTGTACACACAATTGTGTGTGTGTGAGTACACAGTTGTGTGTTTGTGTACAGATATGTGTGTGTGTAAACAGTTGTGTGTGTGTGTGTGTACACAGTTGTGTGTGTGTGTATACACAGTTGTGTGTGTGTACAAAGTTGTGTGTGTGTGTGTGTGTGTTTGTACACAGTTGTGTGTGTGTATGTTTGTGTACGCAGTTGTGTGTGTGTGTGTACAAAATTTTGTGTGTGTGTGTGTGTACACAGTTGTGTGTGTGTAAACAGTTTTGTGTGTGTGTGTACACAGTGGTGTGTGGGTTTGTACACAGTGGAGTGTGTGTGTGTGTGTGTGTGCGTGTGTGTGTGTACACAGTTGTGTGTGTGTGTACAAAGTTGTATGTGAGTTTGTACACAGTTTTGTGTGTGTGTGTCTACACAGTTGTGTGTGTATGTACACAGTTGTGTGTGTGCGTACACAGTTGTGTGAGTGTGTGTACACTGTTGTGTGTGTGTGTTTACACAGTTGTGTGTGTGAGTGTGTGTGTCCACAGTTGCGTGTCTGTGTGTGTGTTTGTGTACACAGTTGTGTGTGTGTGTGTACACAGTTGTGTGCGTGTGTGTACACAGTTGTGTGTGTGAGTACACATTTTTTTGTGTGTGTACACACTTGTGTGCGTGTGTGTATGTGTGTGTACACATTTGTGTGTGTTTGTGTATGTAAACAGTTTTGTACGTGTGTGTGTACACACTTGAGTGTGCATGTACACAGTTGTGTGTGTGTGTGTACACAGTTGTGTGTGTTTGTGTGTACACAGTTGTGTGAGTGTACAGAGTTCTGTGTGTGTGTACACAGTAGTGTGTGTGTGTACACAGCTTTGTGTGTGTGGGTGTGTGTGCGTATACACACCTGTGTGTGTGTGTGTACGCAGTTGTGTGTGTGTGTATGTGTGTGTGTGTGTGTACACAGTTGCGGTATTTTGTGTGTACACAGTTGTGTGTGTGTACACAGTTCTGTGTGTGTGCGAGTGTGTGTGTGTACACAGTGTGTGTGTTTGTGTGCGTGAGTGTGTACACAGTTGTGTGTGTCTGTACACAGTTGTTTGTTTCTGTGTGTGTACACAGTTGTTTGAGTGTGTACACACTTGTGTGTGTGTATGTATGTACGCAGTTGTGTGTGTGTACACAGTTGTATTTGTGTGTGTGCACACAGTTGTGTGTGTATGTGTGTGTGTACACAGTTGTGTGGGTGTGCGTATACACTGTGTGTTTGTGTGTGTGTACACTGTGTGTTTTTATGTACACTGTATGTGTGTGTATACTGTCGTGAGTGTGTGTGCGTACACTGTTGTGTGTGTAGACAGTGTGTGTGTGTACACAGTTGTATGTGTGTGAGTGTACACAGTTGTGTGTGTGTGTGTAAACTGTTGTGTGTGTGTGTTTGTGTGTGTGTACACAGTTGTGAGTGCGTGTGTGTACACAGTTTTGTGTGTGTGTACACAATTGTGTGTGTGTGAGCACACAGTTGTGTGTGTTTGTGTCCGTGAGTGTGTACACAGTTGTGTGTGTCTGTACACAGTTGTGTGCTTCTGTGTGTGTACACAGTTGTTTGAGTGTGTACACAGTTGTGTGGGTGTGTATGTCTGTACACAGTTGTGTGTGTGTACACAGTTGTATTTGTGTGTGTGTACACAGTTCTGTGTGTATGTGTGTGCGTACACAGTTGTGTGGGTGTGTGTATACACTGTGTGTCTGTGTGTGTGTACACTGTGTGTTTTTGTGCACACTGTATGTGTGTGTGTGTACACTGTTGTGAGTGTGTGTGCGTACACTGTTGTGTGTGTGTAGACAGTGTGTGTGTGTTACACAGTTGTATGTGTGTGAGTGTACACAGTTGTGTGCGTGTGTGTAAACAGTTGTGCGTGTGTACACAGTTGTGTGTGTGTGTGTTTGTGTGTGTGTACACAGTTGTGAGTGCGTGTTTGTACACAGTTGTGTGTGTGTACACAATTGTGTGTGTGTGAGTACACAGTTGTGTGTCTGTGTGTACAGTTATGTGTGTGTGTGTACACAGTTGTGTGTGTGAGTGCACACAGTTGTGAGTGTGTGTGTACACAGTTGTGTGTGTGTGTACAAAGTTGTGTGTGTGTGTGTTTGTACACAGTTGTGTGTGTGTGTGTATGTTTGTGTATGCAGTTGCGTGTGTGTGTGTACACAATTTTGTGTGTGTGTGTGTACACAGTTGTGTGTGTGTAAACAGTTTTGTGTGTGTGTGTACACAGTTGTGTGTGTGTTTGTACACAGTGGAGTGTGTGTGTGTGTGTGTGTGTATGTGTACACAGTTTAATTTGTGTGTGTGTCTACAAAGTTGTGTGTGAGTTTGTACACAGTTTTGTGTGTGTGTCTACACAGTTGTGTGTGTGTGTACACAGTTGTGTGAGTGTCTGTACACTGTTGTGTGTGTGTGTTTACACAGTTGTGTGTGTGTGAGTACACAGTTGTGTGTGTGTGTACACAGTTGTGTGTGTGCGTACACAGTTGTGTGCGTGTGTGTACACAGTTGTGTTTGTGTGAGTACACATTTGTTTGTGTGTGTACACACTTGTGTGCGTGTGTGTATGTGTGTGTACACATTTGTGTGTGTTTGTGTATGTAAACAGTTTTGTATGTGTGTGTGTGTACACAGTTGAGTGTGCGTGTACACAGTTGTGTGTGTGTGTGCACACAGTATTGTGTGTTTGTGTGTACACAGTTGTGTGTGTGTACAGAGTTCTGTGTGTGTGTAAACAGTTGTGTGTGTCTACACAGCTTTGTGTGTGTGCGTGTGTGTGCGTACACACACTTGTGTGTGTGTGTACACAGTTGTGTGTGTGTGTGTGTGCACAGTTGCGGTATTTTGTGTGTACACAGTTGTGTGTGTGTACACAATTGTGTGTGTGTGAGTACACAGTTGTGTGTGTGTGTGTACAGTTATGTGTGTGTGTGTACACAGTTGTGTGTGTGAGTGTACACTGTTGTGAGTGTGTGTGTACACAGTTGTGTGTGTGTGTACAAAGTTGTGTGTGTGTTTGTACACAGTGGAGTGTGTGTGTGTGTGTGTGTGTATGTGTACACAGTTTAATGTGTGTGTGTGTATGTTTGTGTATGCAGTTGCGTGTGTGTGTGTACACAATTGTGTGTGTGTGTGTGTACACAGTTGTGTGTGTGTAAACAGTTTTGTGTGTGTGTGTACACAGTTGTGTGTGTGTTTGTACACAGTGGAGTGTGTGTGTGTGTGTGTGTATGTGTACACATTTTAATGTGTGTGTGTGTCTACACAGTTGTGTGTGTGTGTACACAGTTGTGTGAGTGTCTGTACACTGTTGTGTGTGTGTGTGTTTACACAGTTGTGTGTGTGAGTCTGTGTGTCCACAGTTGCGTGTCTGTGTGTGTGTTTGTGTACACAGTTGTGTGTGTGTGTACACTGTTGTGTGTATGTGCATATACACACTTGTGTTGTGTACACAGTTGTGTGTGTGCGTGTGTGTGCACAGTTGCGGTATTTTGTGTGCACACAGTTGTGTGTGTGTACACAGTTGTGTGTGTGTGTGAGTGTGTGTGTGTGTACACAGTGTGTGTGTTTGTGTGCCTGAGTGTGTACACAGTTGTGTGTGTCTGTACACAGTTGTTTGTTTCAGTGTGTGTACACAGTTGTTTGAGTGTGTACACCGTTGTGTGTGTGTACGTCTGTACAGAGTTGTGTGTGTGTGTACACAGTTGTGTGTGTATGTGTGTGTGTACACAGTTGTGTGGGTGTGTGTATAGACTGTGTGTTTGTGCGTGTGTACACTGTGTGTTTTTGTGTACACTGTATGTGTGTGTGTGTATACTGTTGTGAGTGTGTGTGCGTACACTATTGTGTGTGTGTAGACAGTGTGTGTGTGTACACAGTTGTATGTGTGTGAGTGTACACAGTGGTGTGCGTGTGAGTAAACTGTTGTGTGTGTGTACACAGTTGTGTGTGTGTGTGTTTGTGTATACGGTTGTGAGTGCGTGTGTGTACACAGTTGTGTGTGTATGTACACAATTGTGTGTGTGTGAGCACACAGTTGTGTGTGTTTGTGTCCGTGAGTGTGTACACAGTTGTGTGTGTCTGTACACAGTTGTGTGCTTCTGTGTGTGTACACAGTTGTTTGAGTGTGTACACAGTTGTGTGTGTGTGTATGTCTGTACACAGTTGTGTGTGTGTACACAGTTGTATTTGTGTGTGTGTACACAGTAATGTGTGTATGTGTGTGTGTACACAGTTGTGTGGGTGTGTGTAGACACTGTGTGTTTGTGTGTGTGTACACTGTGTGTTTTTGTTTACACTGTATGTGTGTGTGTGTAAACTGTTGTGAGTGTGTGTGCGTACACTGTTGTGTGTGTGTAGACAGTGTGTGTGTGTACACAGTTGTATGTGTATGAGTGTACACAGTTGTGTGCGTGTGTGTAAACAGTTGTGTGTGTACACAGTTGTGTGTGTGTGTTTGTGTGTGTGTACACAGTTGTGAGTGCGTGTGTGCACACAGTTGTGTGTGTGTACACAATTGTGTGTGTGTGTACACAGTTGAGTGTGCGTGTACACAGTTGTGTGTGTGTGTGCACACAGTATTGTGTGTTTGTGTGTACACAGTTGTGTGTGTGTACAGAGTTCTGTGTGTGTGTGTACACAGTTGTGTGTGTCTACACAGCTTTGTGTGTGTGCGTGTGTGTGCGTACACACACTTGTGTGTGTGTGTACACAGTTGTGTGTGTGTGTGTACACAGTTGCGGTATTTTGTGTGTACACAGTTGTGTGTGTGTTTGTACACAGTGGAGTGTGTGTGTGTGTGTGTGTGTATGTGTACACAGTTTAATGTGTGTGTGTGTATGTTTGTGTATGCAGTTGCGTGTGTGTGTGTACACAATTGTGTGTGTGTGTGTACACAGTTGTGTGTGTGTAAACAGTTTTGTGTGTGTGTGTACACAGTTGTGTGTGTGTTTGTACACAGTGGAGTGTGTGTGTGTGTGTGTGTGTGTATGTGTACACAGTTTAATGTGTGTGTGTGTCTACACAGTTGTGTGTGTGTGTACACAGTTGTGTGAGTGTCTGTACACTGTTGTGTGTGTGTGTGTTTACACAGTTGTGTGTGTGAGTCTGTGTGTCCACAGTTGCGTGTCTGTGTGTGTGTTTGTGTACACAGTTGTGTGTGTGTGTACACTGTTGTGTGTATGTGCATATACACACTTGTGTTGTGTACACAGTTGTGTGTGTGCGTGTGTGTGCACAGTTGCGGTATTTTGTGTGTACACAGTTGTGTGTGTGTACACAGTTGTGTGTGTGTGTGAGTGTGTGTGTGTGTACACAGTGTGTGTGTTTGTGTGCCTGAGTGTGTACACAGTTGTGTGTGTCTGTACACAGTTGTTTGTTTCAGTGTGTGTACACAGTTGTTTGAGTGTGTACACCGTTGTGTGTGTGTACGTCTGTACAGAGTTGTGTGTGTGTGTACACAGTTGTGTGTGTATGTGTGTGTGTACACAGTTGTGTGGGTGTGTGTATACACTGTGTGTTTGTGCGTGTGTACACTGTGTGTTTTTGTGTACACTTTATGTGTGTGTGTGTATACTGTTGTGAGTGTGTGTGCGTACACTATTGTGTGTGTGTAGACAGTGTGTGTGTGTACACAGTTGTATGTGTGTGAGTGTACACAGTGGTGTGCGTGTGAGTAAACTGTTGTGTGTGTGTACACAGTTGTGTGTGTGTGTGTTTGTGTACACGGTTGTGAGTGCGTGTGTGTACACAGTTGTGTGTGTGTGTACACAATTGTGTGTGTGTGAGCACACAGTTGTGTGTGTTTGTGTCCGTGAGTGTGTACACAGTTGTGTGTGTCTGTACACAGTTGTGTGCTTCTGTGTGTGTACACAGTTGTTTGAGTGTGTACACGGTTGTGTGTGTGTGTATGTCTGTACACAGTTGTGTGTGTGTACACAGTTGTATTTGTGTGTGTGTACACAGTAATGTGTGTATGTGTGTGTGTACACAGTTGTGTGGGTGTGTGTATACACTGTGTGTTTGTGTGTGTGTACACTGTGTGTTTTTGTTTACACTGTATGTGTGTGTGTGTAAACTGTTGTGAGTGTGTGTGCGTACACTGATGTGTGTGTGTAGACAGTGTGTGTGTGTACACAGTTGTATGTGTATGAGTGTACACAGTTGTGTGCGTGTGTGTGTAAACAGTTGTGTGTATACACAGTTGTGTGTGTGTGTTTGTGTGTGTGTACACAGTTGTGAGTGCGTGTGTGCACACAGTTGTGTGTGTGTACACAATTGTGTGTGTGTGTACACAGTTGAGTGTGCGTGTACACAGTTGTGTGTGTGTGTGCACACAGTATTGTGTGTTTGTGTGTACACAGTTGTGTGTGTGTACAGAGTTCTGTGTGTGTGTGTACACAGTTGTGTGTGTCTACACAGCTTTGTGTGTGTGCGTGTGTGTGCGTACACACACTTGTGTGTGTGTGTACACAGTTGTGTGTGTGTGTGTACACAGTTGCGGTATTTTGTGTGTACACAGTTGTGTGTGTGTACACAATTGTGTGTGTGTGAGTACACAGCTGTGTGTGTGTGTACAGTTATGTGTGTGTGTGAACACAGTTGTGCGTGTGAGTGTACACTGTTGTGAGTGTGTGCGTACACAGTTGTGTGTGTGTACAAAGTTGTGTGTGTGTGTGTGTTTGTACACAGTTGTGTGTGTGTGTGTATGTTTGTGTATGCAGTTGCGTGTGTGTGTGTACACAATTTTGTGTGTGTGTGTGTGTACACAGTTGTGTGTGTGTAAACAGTTTTGTGTGTGTGTGTACACAGTTGTGTGTTTGTTTGTACACAGTGGAGTGTGTGTGTGTGTGTGTGTGTATGTGTACACAGTTTAATGTGTGTGTGTGTATACAAAGTTGTGTGTGAGTTTGTACACAGTTTTGTGTGTGTGTGTCTACACAGTTGTGTGTGTGTGTACGCAGTTGTGTGAGTGTCTGTACACTGTTGTGTGTGTGTGTGTTTACACTGTTGTGTGTGTGTGAGTACACAGTTGTGTGTGTGTGTACACAGTTGTGTGTGTGCGTACACAGTTTTGTGCGTGTGTGTAAACAGTTGTGTTTGTGTGAGTACACATTTGTTTGTGTGTGTACACACTTGTGTGCGTGTGTGTATGTGTGTGTACACATTTGTGTGTGTTTGTGTATGTAAACAGTTTTGTATGTGTGTGTGTGTACACAGTTGAGTGTGCGTGTACACAGTTGTGTGTGTGTGTGCACACAGTATTGTGTGTTTGTGTGTACACAGTTGTGTGTGTGTACAGAGTTCTGTGTGTGTGTACACAGTTGTGTGTGTCTACACAGCTTTGTGTGTGTGCGTGTGTGTGCGTACACAGTTGTGTGTGTGTGTGTGCACAGTTGCGGTATTTTGTGTGTACACAGTTGTGTGTGTGTACACAGTTGTGTGTGTGTGTACAGTTATGTGTGTGTGTACACAGTTGTGTGTGTGAGTGTACACTGTTGTGAGTGTGTGTGTACACAGTTGTGTGTGTGTGTGTACAAAGTTGTGTGTGTGTTTGTACACAGTTGTGTGTGTGTGTGTATGTTTGTGTATGCAGTTGCGTGTGTGTGTGTACACAATTGTGTGTGTGTGTGTACACAGTTGTGTGTGTGTAAACAGTTTTGTGTGTGTGTGTACACAGTTGTGTGTGTGTTTGTACACAGTGGAGTGTGTGTGTGTGTATGTGTACACAGTTTAATGTGTGTGTGTGTCTACACAGTTGTGTGTGTGTGTACACAGTTGTGTGTGTGCGTACACAGTTGTGTGCGTGTGTGTACACAGTTGTGTTTGTGTGAGTACACATTTGTTTGTGTGTGTACACACTTGTGTGCGTGTGTGTATGTGTGTGTACACATTTGTGTGTGTTTGTGTATGTAAACAGTTTTGTATGTGTGTGTGTGTACACAGTTGAGTGTGCGTGTACACAGTTGTGTGTGTGTGTGCACACAGTATTGTGTGTTTGTGTGTACACAGTTGTGTGTGTGTACAGAGTTCTGTGTGTGTGTAAACAGTTGTGTGTGTCTACACAGCTTTGTGTGTGTGCGTGTGTGTGCGTACACACACTTGTGTGTGTGTGTACACAGTTGTGTGTGTGTGTGTGTGCACAGTTGCGGTATTTTGTGTGTACACAGTTGTGTGTGTGTACACAATTGTGTGTGTGTGAGTACACAGTTGTGTGTGTGTGTACAGTTATGTGTGTGTGTGTACACAGTTGTGTGTGTGAGTGTACACTGTTGTGAGTGTGTGTGTACACAGTTGTGTGTGTGTGTACAAAGTTGTGTGTGTGTTTGTACACAGTGGAGTGTGTGTGTGTGTGTGTGTATGTGTACACAGTTTAATGTGTGTGTGTGTATGTTTGTGTATGCAGTTGCGTGTGTGTGTGTACACAATTGTGTGTGTGTGTGTGTACACAGTTGTGTGTGTGTAAACAGTTTTGTGTGTGTGTGTACACAGTTGTGTGTGTGTTTGTACACAGTGGAGTGTGTGTGTGTGTGTGTGTGTGTGTATGTGTACACATTTTAATGTGTGTGTGTGTCTACACAGTTGTGTGTGTGTCTACACAGTTGTGTGAGTGTCTGTACACTGTTGTGTGTGTGTGTGTTTACACAGTTGTGTGTGTGAGTCTGTGTGTCCACAGTTGCGTGTCTGTGTGTGTGTTTGTGTACACAGTTGTGTGTGTGTGTACACTGTTGTGTGTATGTGCATATACACACTTGTGTTGTGTACACAGTTGTGTGTGTGCGTGTGTGTGCACAGTTGCGGTATTTTGTGTGTACACAGTTGTGTGTGTGTACACAGTTGTGTGTGTGTGTGAGTGTGTGTGTGTGTACACAGTGTGTGTGTTTGTGTGCCTGAGTGTGTACACAGTTGTGTGTGTCTGTACACAGTTGTTTGTTTCAGTGTGTGTACACAGTTGTTTGAGTGTGTACACCGTTGTGTGTGTGTACGTCTGTACAGAGTTGTGTGTGTGTGTACACAGTTGTGTGTGTATGTGTGTGTGTACACAGTTGTGTGGGTGTGTGTATACACTGTGTGTTTGTGCGTGTGTACACTGTGTGTTTTTGTGTACACTGTATGTGTGTGTATACTGTTGTGAGTGTGTGTGCGTACACTGATGTGTGTGTGTAGACAGTGTGTGTGTGTACACAGTTGTATGTGTATGAGTGTACACAGTTGTGTGCGTGTGTGTAAACAGTTGTGTGTATACACAGTTGTGTGTGTGTGTTTGTGTGTGTGTACACAGTTGTGAGTGCGTGTGTGCACACAGTTGTGTGTGTGTACACAATTGTGTGTGTGTGTACACAGTTGAGTGTGCGTGTACACAGTTGTGTGTGTGTGTGCACACAGTATTGTGTGTTTGTGTGTACACAGTTGTGTGTGTGTACAGAGTTCTGTGTGTGTGTGTACACAGTTGTGTGTGTCTACACAGCTTTGTGTGTGTGCGTGTGTGTGCGTACACACACTTGTGTGTGTGTGTACACAGTTGTGTGTGTGTGTGTACACAGTTGCGGTATTTTGTGTGTACACAGTTGTGTGTGTGTACACAATTGTGTGTGTGTGAGTACACAGCTGTGTGTGTGTGTACAGTTATGTGTGTGTGTGAACACAGTTGTCTGTGTGAGTGTACACTGTTGTGAGTGTGTGCGTACACAGTTGTGTGTGTGTACAAAGTTGTGTGTGTGTGTGTGTTTGTACACAGTTGTGTGTGTGTGTGTATGTTTGTGTATGCAGTTGCGTGTGTGTGTGTACACAATTTTGTGTGTGTGTGTGTGTACACAGTTGTGTGTGTGTAAACAGTTTTGTGTGTGTGTGTACACAGTTGTGTGTGTGTTTGTACACAGTGGAGTGTGTGTGTGTGTGTGTATGTGTACACAGTTTAATGTGTGTGTGTGTCTACAAAGTTGTGTGTGAGTTTGTACACAGTTTTGTGTGTGTGTGTCTACACAGTTGTGTGTGTGTGTACGCAGTTGTGTGAGTGTCTGTACACTGTTGTGTGTGTGTGTGTTTACACAGTTGTGTGTGTGTGAGTACACAGTTGTGTGTGTGTGTACACAGTTGTGTGTGTGCGTACACAGTTGTGTGCGTGTGTGTAAACAGTTGTGTTTGTGTGAGTACACATTTGTTTGTGTGTGTACACACTTGTGTGCGTGTGTGTATGTGTGTGTACACATTTGTGTGTGTTTGTGTATGTAAACAGTTTTGTATGTGTGTGTGTGTACACAGTTGAGTGTGCGTGTACACAGTTGTGTGTGTGTGTGTGCACACAGTATTGTGTGTTTGTGTGTACACAGTTGTGTGTGTGTACAGAGTTCTGTGTGTGTGTACACAGTTGTGTGTGTCTACACAGCTTTGTGTGTGTGCGTGTGTGTGCGTACACAGTTGTGTGTGTGTGTGTGCACAGTTGCGGTATTTTGTGTGTACACAGTTGTGTGTGTGTACACAGTTGTGTGTGTGTGTACAGTTATGTGTGTGTGTACACAGTTGTGTGTGTGAGTGTACACTGTTGTGAGTGTGTGTGTACACAGTTGTGTGTGTGTGTGTACAAAGTTGTGTGTGTGTTTGTACACAGTTGTGTGTGTGTGTATGTTTGTGTATGCAGTTGCGTGTGTGTGTGTACACAATTGTGTGTGTGTGTGTGTGTACACAGTTGTGTGTGTGTAAACAGTTTTGTGTGTTTGTGTACACAGTTGTGTGTGTGTTTGTACACAGTGGAGTGTGTGTGTGTGTATGTGTACACAGTTTAATGTGTGTGTGTGTCTACACAGTTGTGTGTGTGTGTACACAGTTGTGTGTGTGTGTACACAGTTGTGTGCGTGTGTGTACACAGTTGTGTTTGTGTGAGTACACATTTGTTTGTGTGTGTACACACTTGTGTGCTTGTGTGTATGTGTGTGTACACATTTGTGTGTGTTTGTGTATGTAAACAGTTTTGTATGTGTGTGTGTGTACACAGTTGAGTGTGCGTGTACACAGTTGTTTATGTGTGTGCACACAGTATTGTGTGTTTGTGTGTACACAGTTGTGTGTGTGTACAGAGTTCTGTGTGTGTGTAAACAGTTGTGTGTGTCTACACAGCTTTGTGTGTGTGCGTGTGTGTGCGTACACACACTTGTGTGTGTGTGTACACAGTTGTGTGTGTGTGTGTGTGCACAGTTGCGGTATTTTGTGTGTACACAGTTGTGTGTGTGTACACAATTGTGTGTGTGTGAGTACACAGTTGTGTGTGTGTGTACAGTTATGTGTGTGTGTGTACACAGTTGTGTGTGTGAGTGTACACTGTTGTGAGTGTGTGTGTACACAGTTGTGTGTGTGTGTACAAAGTTGTGTGTGTGTTTGTACACAGTGGAGTGTGTGTGTGTGTGTGTGTATGTGTACACAGTTTAATGTGTGTGTGTGTATGTTTGTGTATGCAGTTGCGTGTGTGTGTGTACACAATTGTGTGTGTGTGTGTGTACACAGTTGTGTGTGTGTAAACAGTTTTGTGTGTGTGTGTACACAGTTGTGTGTGTGTTTGTACACAGTGGAGTGTGTGTGTGTGTGTATGTGTACACATTTTAATGTGTGTGTGTGTCTACACAGTTGTGTGTGTGTGTACACAGTTGTGTGAGTGTCTGTACACTGTTGTGTGTGTGTGTGTTTACACAGTTGTGTGTGTGAGTCTGTGTGTCCACAGTTGCGTGTCTGTGTGTGTGTTTGTGTACACAGTTGTGTGTGTGTGTACACTGTTGTGTGTATGTGCATATACACACTTGTGTTGTGTACACAGTTGTGTGTGTGCGTGTGTGTGCACAGTTGCGGTATTTTGTGTGTACACAGTTGTGTGTGTGTACACAGTTGTGTGTGTGTGTGAGTGTGTGTGTGTGTACACAGTGTGTGTGTTTGTGTGCCTGAGTGTGTACACAGTTGTGTGTGTCTGTACACAGTTGTTTGTTTCAGTGTGTGTACACAGTTGTTTGAGTGTGTACACCGTTGTGTGTGTGTACGTCTGTACAGAGTTGTGTGTGTGTGTACACAGTTGTGTGTGTATGTGTGTGTGTACACAGTTGTGTGGGTGTGTGTATACACTGTGTGTTTGTGCGTGTGTACACTGTGTGTTTTTGTGTACACTGTATGTGTGTGTGTGTATACTGTTGTGAGTGTGTGTGCGTACACTATTGTGTGTGTGTAGACAGTGTGTGTGTGTACACAGTTGTATGTGTGTGAGTGTACACAGTGGTGTGCGTGTGAGTAAACTGTTGTGTGTGTGTACACAGTTGTGTGTGTGTGTGTTTGTGTATACGGTTGTGAGTGCGTGTGTGTACACAGTTGTGTGTGTGTGTACACAATTGTGTGTGTGTGAGCACACAGTTGTGTGTGTTTGTGTCCGTGAGTGTGTACACAGTTGTGTGTGTCTGTACACAGTTGTGTGCTTCTGTGTGTGTACACAGTTGTTTGAGTGTGTACACAGTTGTGTGTGTGTGTATGTCTGTACACAGTTGTGTGTGTGTACACAGTTGTATTTGTGTGTGTGTACACAGTAATGTGTGTATGTGTGTGTGTACACAGTTGTGTGGGTGTGTGTAGACACTGTGTGTTTGTGTGTGTGTACACTGTGTGTTTTTGTTTACACTGTATGTGTGTGTGTGTAAACTGTTGTGAGTGTGTGTGCGTACACTGTTGTGTGTGTGTAGACAGTGTGTGTGTGTACACAGTTGTATGTGTATGAGTGTACACAGTTGTGTGCGTGTGTGTAAACAGTTGTGTGTGTACACAGTTGTGTGTGTGTGTTTGTGTGTGTGTACACAGTTGTGAGTGCGTGTGTGCACACAGTTGTGTGTGTGTACACAATTGTGTGTGTGTGTACACAGTTGAGTGTGCGTGTACACAGTTGTGTGTGTGTGTGCACACAGTATTGTGTGTTTGTGTGTACACAGTTGTGTGTGTGTACAGAGTTCTGTGTGTGTGTGTACACAGTTGTGTGTGTCTACACAGCTTTGTGTGTGTGCGTGTGTGTGCGTACACACACTTGTGTGTGTGTGTACACAGTTGTGTGTGTGTGTGTACACAGTTGCGGTATTTTGTGTGTACACAGTTGTGTGTGTGTACACAATTGTGTGTGTGTGAGTACACAGCTGTGTGTGTGTGTACAGTTATGTGTGTGTGTGAACACAGTTGTGCGTGTGAGTGTACACTGTTGTGAGTGTGTGCGTACACAGTTGTGTGTGTGTACAAAGTTGTGTGTGTGTGTGTGTTTGTACACAGTTGTGTGTGTGTGTGTATGTTTGTGTATGCAGTTGCGTGTGTGTGTGTACACAATTTTGTGTGTGTGTGTGTGTACACAGTTGTGTGTGTGTAAACAGTTTTGTGTGTGTGTGTACACAGTTGTGTGTGTGTTTGTACACAGTGGAGTGTGTGTGTGTGTGTGTATGTGTACACAGTTTAATGTGTGTGTGTGTCTACAAAGTTGTGTGTGAGTTTGTACACAGTTTTGTGTGTGTGTGTCTACACAGTTGTGTGTGTGTGTACGCAGTTGTGTGAGTGTCTGTACACTGTTGTGTGTGTGTGTGTTTACACAGTTGTGTGTGTGTGAGTACACAGTTGTGTGTGTGTGTACACAGTTGTGTGTGTGCGTACACAGTTGTGTGCGTGTGTGTAAACAGTTGTGTTTGTGTGAGTACACATTTGTTTGTGTGTGTACACACTTGTGTGCGTGTGTGTATGTGTGTGTACACATTTGTGTGTGTTTGTGTATGTAAACAGTTTTGTATGTGTGTGTGTGTACACAGTTGAGTGTGCGTGTACACAGTTGTGTGTGTGTGTGCACACAGTATTGTGTGTTTGTGTGTACACAGTTGTGTGTGTGTACAGAGTTCTGTGTGTGTGTACACAGTTGTGTGTGTCTACACAGCTTTGTGTGTGTGCGTGTGTGTGCGTACACAGTTGTGTGTGTGTGTGTGCACAGTTGCGGTATTTTGTGTGTACACAGTTGTGTGTGTGTACACAGTTGTGTGTGTGTGTACAGTTATGTGTGTGTGTACACAGTTGTGTGTGTGAGTGTACACTGTTGTGAGTGTGTGTGTACACAGTTGTGTGTGTGTGTGTACAAAGTTGTGTGTGTGTTTGTACACAGTTGTGTGTGTGTGTATGTTTGTGTATGCAGTTGCGTGTGTGTGTGTACACAATTGTGTGTGTGTGTGTGTACACAGTTGTGTGTGTGTAAACAGTTTTGTGTGTGTGTGTACACAGTTGTGTGTGTGTTTGTACACAGTGGAGTGTGTGTGTGTGTGTATGTGTACACAGTTTAATGTGTGTGTGTGTCTACACAGTTGTGTGTGTGTGTACACAGTTGTGTGTGTGCGTACACAGTTGTGTGCGTGTGTGTACACAGTTGTGTTTGTGTGAGTACACATTTGTTTGTGTGTGTACACACTTGTGTGCGTGTGTGTATGTGTGTGTACACATTTGTGTGTGTTTGTGTATGTAAACAGTTTTGTATGTGTGTGTGTGTACACAGTTGAGTGTGCGTGTACACAGTTGTGTGTGTGTGTGCACACAGTATTGTGTGTTTGTGTGTACACAGTTGTGTGTGTGTACAGAGTTCTGTGTGTGTGTAAACAGTTGTGTGTGTCTACACAGCTTTGTGTGTGTGTGTGTGTGTGCGTACACACACTTGTGTGTGTGTGTACACAGTTGTGTGTGTGTGTGTGTGCACAGTTGCGGTATTTTGTGTGTACACAGTTGTGTGTGTGTATACACAATTGTGTGTGTGTGAGTACACAGTTGTGTGTGTGTGTACAGTTATGCGTGTGTGTGTACACAGTTGTGTGTGTGAGTGTACACTGTTGTGAGTGTGTGTGTACACAGTTGTGTGTGTGTACAAAGTTGTGTGTGTGTTTGTACACAGTGGAGTGTGTGTGTGTGTGTATGTGTACACAGTTTAATGTGTGTGTGTGTATGTTTGTGTATGCAGTTGCGTGTGTGTGTGTACACAATTGTGTGTGTGTGTGTGTACACAGTTGTGTGTGTGTAAACAGTTTTGTGTGTGTGTGTACACAGTTGTGTGTGTGTTTGTACACAGTGGAGTGTGTGTGTGTGTGTGTGTGTGTGTGTGTATGTGTACACATTTTAATGTGTGTGTGTGTCTACACAGTTGTGTGTGTGTGTACACAGTTGTGTGAGTGTCTGTACACTGTTGTGTGTGTGTGTGTTTACACAGTTGTGTGTGTGAGTCTGTGTGTCCACAGTTGCGTGTCTGTGTGTGTGTTTGTGTACACAGTTGTGTGTGTGTGTACACTGTTGTGTGTATGTGCATATACACACTTGTGTTGTGTACACAGTTGTGTGTGTGCGTGTGTGTGCACAGTTGCGGTATTTTGTGTGTACACAGTTGTGTGTGTGTACACAGTTGTGTGTGTGTGTGAGTGTGTGTGTGTGTACACAGTGTGTGTGTTTGTGTGCCTGAGTGTGTACACAGTTGTGTGTGTCTGTACACAGTTGTTTGTTTCAGTGTGTGTACACAGTTGTTTGAGTGTGTACACCGTTGTGTGTGTGTACGTCTGTACAGAGTTGTGTGTGTGTGTACACAGTTGTGTGTGTATGTGTGTGTGTACACAGTTGTGTGGGTGTGTGTATACACTGTGTGTTTGTGCGTGTGTACACTGTGTGTTTTTGTGTACACTGTATGTGTGTGTGTGTATACTGTTGTGAGTGTGTGTGCGTACACTATTGTGTGTGTGTAGACAGTGTGTGTGTGTACACAGTTGTATGTGTGTGAGTGTACACAGTGGTGTGCGTGTGAGTAAACTGTTGTGTGTGTGTACACAGTTGTGTGTGTGTGTGTTTGTGTATACGGTTGTGAGTGCGTGTGTGTACACAGTTGTGTGTGTGTGTACACAATTGTGTGTGTGTGAGCACACAGTTGTGTGTGTTTGTGTCCGTGAGTGTGTACACAGTTGTGTGTGTCTGTACACAGTTGTGTGCTTCTGTGTGTGTACACAGTTGTTTGAGTGTGTACACAGTTGTGTGTGTGTGTATGTCTGTACACAGTTGTGTGTGTGTACACAGTTGTATTTGTGTGTGTGTACACAGTAATGTGTGTATGTGTGTGTGTACACAGTTGTGTGGGTGTGTGTAGACACTGTGTGTTTGTGTGTGTGTACACTGTGTGTTTTTGTTTACACTGTATGTGTGTGTGTGTAAACTGTTGTGAGTGTGTGTGCGTACACTGTTGTGTGTGTGTAGACAGTGTGTGTGTGTACACAGTTGTATGTGTATGAGTGTACACAGTTGTGTGCGTGTGTGTAAACAGTTGTGTGTATACACAGTTGTGTGTGTGTGTTTGTGTGTGTGTACACAGTTGTGAGTGCGTGTGTGCACACAGTTGTGTGTGTGTACACAATTGTGTGTGTGTGTACACAGTTGAGTGTGCGTGTACACAGTTGTGTATGTGTGTGCACACAGTATTGTGTGTTTGTGTGTACACAGTTGTGTGTGTGTACAGAGTTCTGTGTGTGTGTGTACACAGTTGTGTGTGTCTACACAGCTTTGTGTGTGTGCGTGTGTGTGCGTACACACACTTGTGTGTGTGTGTACACAGTTGTGTGTGTGTGTGTACACAGTTGCGGTATTTTGTGTGTACACAGTTGTGTGTGTGTACACAATTGTGTGTGTGTGAGTACACAGCTGTGTGTGTGTGTACAGTTATGTGTGTGTGTGAACACAGTTGTGCGTGTGAGTGTACACTGTTGTGAGTGTGTGCGTACACAGTTGTGTGTGTGTACAAAGTTGTGTGTGTGTGTGTGTTTGTACACAGTTGTGTGTGTGTGTGTATGTTTGTGTATGCAGTTGCGTGTGTGTGTGTACACAATTTTGTGTGTGTGTGTGTGTACACAGTTGTGTGTGTGTAAACAGTTTTGTGTGTGTGTGTACACAGTTGTGTGTGTGTTTGTACACAGTGGAGTGTGTGTGTGTGTGTGTATGTGTACACAGTTTAATGTGTGTGTGTGTCTACAAAGTTGTGTGTGAGTTTGTACACAGTTTTGTGTGTGTGTGTCTACACAGTTGTGTGTGTGTGTACGCAGTTGTGTGAGTGTCTGTACACTGTTGTGTGTGTGTGTGTTTACACAGTTGTGTGTGTGTGAGTACACAGTTGTGTGTGTGTGTACACAGTTGTGTGTGTGCGTACACAGTTGTGTGCGTGTGTGTAAACAGTTGTGTTTGTGTGAGTACACATTTGTTTGTGTGTGTACACACTTGTGTGCGTGTGTGTATGTGTGTGTACACATTTGTGTGTGTTTGTGTATGTAAACAGTTTTGTATGTGTGTGTGTGTACACAGTTGAGTGTGCGTGTACACAGTTGTGTGTGTGTGTGCACACAGTATTGTGTGTTTGTGTGTACACAGTTGTGTGTGTGTACAGAGTTCTGTGTGTGTGTACACAGTTGTGTGTGTCTACACAGCTTTGTGTGTGTGCGTGTGTGTGCGTACACAGTTGTGTGTGTGTGTGTGCACAGTTGCGGTATTTTGTGTGTACACAGTTGTGTGTGTGTACACAGTTGTGTGTGTGTGTACAGTTATGTGTGTGTGTACACAGTTGTGTGTGTGAGTGTACACTGTTGTGAGTGTGTGTGTACACAGTTGTGTGTGTGTGTGTACAAAGTTGTGTGTGTGTTTGTACACAGTTGTGTGTGTGTGTGTATGTTTGTGTATGCAGTTGCGTGTGTGTGTGTACACAATTGTGTGTGTGTGTGTGTGTGTACACAGTTGTGTGTGTGTAAACAGTTTTGTGTGTGTGTGTACACAGTTGTGTGTGTGTTTGTACACAGTGGAGTGTGTGTGTGTGTGTGTACACAGTTTAATGTGTGTGTGTGTCTACACAGTTGTGTGTGTGTGTACACAGTTGTGTGAGTGTCTGTACACTGTTGTGTGTGTGTGTGTTTACACAGTTGTGTGTGTGAGTCTGTGTGTCCACAGTTGCGTGTCTGTGTGCGTGTTTGTGTACACAGTTGTGTGAGTGTGTGTACACTGTTGTGTGTATGTGCATATACACACTTGTGTTGTGTACACAGTTGTGTGTGTGCGTGTGTGTGTGCACAGTTGCGGTATTTTGTGTGTACACAGTTGTGTGTGTGTACACAGTAGTGTGTGTGTGTGAGTGTGTGTGTGTGTACACAGTGTGTGTGTTTGTGTGCCTGAGTGTGTACACAGTTGTGTGTGTCTGTACACAGTTGTTTGTTTCAGTGTGTGTACACAGTTGTTTGAGTGTGTACACCGTTGTGTGTGTGTACGTCTGTACAGAGTTGTGTGTGTGTGTACACAGTTGTGTGTGTATGTGTGTGTGTACACAGTTGTGTGGGTGTGTGTATACACTGTGTGTTTGTGCGTGTGTACACTGTGTGTTTTTGTGTACACTGTATGTGTGTGTGTGTATACTGTTGTGAGTGTGTGTGCGTACACTATTGTGTGTGTGTAGACAGTGTGTGTGTGTACACAGTTGTATGTGTGTGAGTGTACACAGTGGTGTGCGTGTGAGTAAACTGTTGTGTGTGTGTACACAGTTGTGTGTGTGTGTGTTTGTGTATACGGTTGTGAGTGCGTGTGTGTACACAGTTGTGTGTGTGTGTACACAATTGTGTGTGTGTGAGCACACAGTTGTGTGTGTTTGTGTCCGTGAGTGTGTACACAGTTGTGTGTGTCTGTACACAGTTGTGTGCTTCTGTGTGTGTACACAGTTGTTTGAGTGTGTACACAGTTGTGTGTGTGTGTATGTCTGTACACAGTTGTGTGTGTGTACACAGTTGTATTTGTGTGTGTGTACACAGTAATGTGTGTATGTGTGTGTGTACACAGTTGTGTGGGTGTGTGTAGACACTGTGTGTTTGTGTGTGTGTACACTGTGTGTTTTTGTTTACACTGTATGTGTGTGTGTGTAAACTGTTGTGAGTGTGTGTGCGTACACTGTTGTGTGTGTGTAGACAGTGTGTGTGTGTACACAGTTGTATGTGTATGAGTGTACACAGTTGTGTGCGTGTGTGTAAACAGTTGTGTGTATACACAGTTGTGTGTGTGTTTGTGTGTGTGTACACAGTTGTGAGTGCGTGTGTGCACACAGTTGTGTGTGTGTACACAATTGTGTGTGTGTGTACACAGTTGAGTGTGCGTGTACACAGTTGTGTGTGTGTGTGCACACAGTATTGTGTGTTTGTGTGTACACAGTTGTGTGTGTGTACAGAGTTCTGTGTGTGTGTGTACACAGTTGTGTGTGTCTACACAGCTTTGTGTGTGTGCGTGTGTGTGCGTACACACACTTGTGTGTGTGTGTACACAGTTGTGTGTGTGTGTGTACACAGTTGCGGTATTTTGTGTGTACACAGTTGTGTGTGTGTACACAATTGTGTGTGTGTGAGTACACAGCTGTGTGTGTGTGTACAGTTATGTGTGTGTGTGAACACAGTTGTGCGTGTGAGTGTACACTGTTGTGAGTGTGTGCGTACACAGTTGTGTGTGTGTACAAAGTTGTGTGTGTGTGTGTGTTTGTACACAGTTGTGTGTGTGTGTGTATGTTTGTGTATGCAGTTGCGTGTGTGTGTGTACACAATTTTGTGTGTGTGTGTGTGTACACAGTTGTGTGTGTGTAAACAGTTTTGTGTGTGTGTGTACACAGTTGTGTGTGTGTTTGTACACAGTGGAGTGTGTGTGTGTGTGTGTATGTGTACACAGTTTAATGTGTGTGTGTGTCTACAAAGTTGTGTGTGAGTTTGTACACAGTTTTGTGTGTGTGTGTCTACACAGTTGTGTGTGTGTGTACGCAGTTGTGTGAGTGTCTGTACACTGTTGTGTGTGTGTGTGTTTACACAGTTGTGTGTGTGTGAGTACACAGTTGTGTGTGTGTGTACACAGTTGTGTGTGTGCGTACACAGTTGTGTGCGTGTGTGTAAACCGTTGTGTTTGTGTGAGTACACATTTGTTTGTGTGTGTACACACTTGTGTGCGTGTGTGTATGTGTGTGTACACATTTGTGTGTGTTTGTGTATGTAAACAGTTTTGTATGTGTGTGTGTGTACACAGTTGAGTGTGCGTGTACACAGTTGTGTGTGTGTGTGCACACAGTATTGTGTGTTTGTGTGTACACAGTTGTGTGTGTGTACAGAGTTCTGTGTGTGTGTACACAGTTGTGTGTGTCTACACAGCTTTGTGTGTGTGCGTGTGTGTGCGTACACAGTTGTGTGTGTGTGTGTGCACAGTTGCGGTATTTTGTGTGTACACAGTTGTGTGTGTGTACACAGTTGTGTGTGTGTGTACAGTTATGTGTGTGTGTACACAGTTGTGTGTGTGAGTGTACACTGTTGTGAGTGTGTGTGTACACAGTTGTGTGTGTGTGTGTACAAAGTTGTGTGTGTGTTTGTACACAGTTGTGTGTGTGTGTGTATGTTTGTGTATGCAGTTGCGTGTGTGTGTGTACACAATTGTGTGTGTGTGTGTGTACACAGTTGTGTGTGTGTAAACAGTTTTGTGTGTGTGTGTACACAGTTGTGTGTGTGTTTGTACACAGTGGAGTGTGTGTGTGTGTGTATGTGTACACAGTTTAATGTGTGTGTGTGTCTACACAGTTGTGTGTGTGTGTACACAGTTGTGTGTGTGCGTACACAGTTGTGTGCGTGTGTGTACACAGTTGTGTTTGTGTGAGTACACATTTGTTTGTGTGTGTACACACTTGTGTGCGTGTGTGTATGTGTGTGTACACATTTGTGTGTGTTTGTGTATGTAAACAGTTTTGTATGTGTGTGTGTGTACACAGTTGAGTGTGCGTGTACACAGTTGTGTGTGTGTGTGCACACAGTATTGTGTGTTTGTGTGTACACAGTTGTGTGTGTGTACAGAGTTCTGTGTGTGTGTAAACAGTTGTGTGTGTCTACACAGCTTTGTGTGTGTGTGTGTGTGTGCGTACACACACTTGTGAGTGTGTGTACACAGTTGTGTGTGTGTGTGTGTGCACAGTTGCGGTATTTTGTGTGTACACAGTTGTGTGTGTGTACACAATTGTGTGTGTGTGAGTACACAGTTGTGTGTGTGTGTACAGTTATGTGTGTGTGTGTACACAGTTGTGTGTGTGAGTGTACACTGTTGTGAGTGTGTGTGTACACAGTTGTGTGTGTGTGTACAAAGTTGTGTGTGTGTTTGTACACAGTGGAGTGTGTGTGTGTGTGTGTGTATGTGTACACAGTTTAATGTGTGTGTGTGTATGTTTGTGTATGCAGTTGCGTGTGTGTGTGTACACAATTGTGTGTGTGTGTGTGTACACAGTTGTGTGTGTGTAAACAGTTTTGTGTGTGTGTGTGTACACAGTTGTGTGTGTGTTTGTACACAGTGGAGTGTGTGTGTGTGTGTGTGTGTGTATGTGTACACATTTTAATGTGTGTGTGTGTCTACACAGTTGTGTGTGTGTGTACACAGTTGTGTGAGTGTCTGTACACTGTTGTGTGTGTGTGTGTTTACACAGTTGTGTGTGTGAGTCTGTGTGTCCACAGTTGCGTGTCTGTGTGTGTGTTTGTGTACACAGTTGTGTGTGTGTGTACACTGTTGTGTGTATGTGCATATACACACTTGTGTTGTGTACACAGTTGTGTGTGTGCGTGTGTGTGCACAGTTGCGGTATTTTGTGTGTACACAGTTGTGTGTGTGTACACAGTTGTGTGTGTGTGTGAGTGTGTGTGTGTGTACACAGTGTGTGTGTTTGTGTGCCTGAGTGTGTACACAGTTGTGTGTGTCTGTACACAGTTGTTTGTTTCAGTGTGTGTACACAGTTGTTTGAGTGTGTACACCGTTGTGTGTGTGTACGTCTGTACAGAGTTGTGTGTGTGTGTACACAGTTGTGTGTGTATGTGTGTGTGTACACAGTTGTGTGGGTGTGTGTATACACTGTGTGTTTGTGCGTGTGTACACTGTGTGTTTTTGTGTACACTGTATGTGTGTGTGTGTATACTGTTGTGAGTGTGTGTGCGTACACTGATGTGTGTGTGTAGACAGTGTGTGTGTGTACACAGTTGTATGTGTATGAGTGTACACAGTTGTGTGCGTGTGTGTAAACAGTTGTGTGTATACACAGTTGTGTGTGTGTGTTTGTGTGTGTGTACACAGTTGTGAGTGCGTGTGTGCACACAGTTGTGTGTGTGTACACAATTGTGTGTGTGTGTACACAGTTGAGTGTGCGTGTACACAGTTGTGTGTGTGTGTGCACACAGTATTGTGTGTTTGTGTGTACACAGTTGTGTGTGTGTACAGAGTTCTGTGTGTGTGTGTACACAGTTGTGTGTGTCTACACAGCTTTGTGTGTGTGCGTGTGTGTGCGTACACACACTTGTGTGTGTGTGTACACAGTTGTGTGTGTGTGTACACAGTTGCGGTATTTTGTGTGTACACAGTTGTGTGTGTGTACACAATTGTGTGTGTGTGAGTACACAGCTGTGTGTGTGTGTAAAGTTATGTGTGTGTGTGAACACAGTTGTGTGTGTGAGTGTACACTGTTGTGAGTGTGTGCGTACACAGTTGTGTGTGTGTACAAAGTTGTGTGTGTGTGTGTGTTTGTACACAGTTGTGTGTGTGTGTGTATGTTTGTGTATGCAGTTGCGTGTGTGTGTGTACACAATTTTGTGTGTGTGTGTGTGTACACAGTTGTGTGTGTGTAAACAGTTTTGTGTGTGTGTGTACACAGTTGTGTGTGTGTTTGTACACAGTGGAGTGTGTGTGTGTGTGTGTGTATGTGTACACAGTTTAATGTGTGTGTGTGTCTACAAAGTTGTGTGTGAGTTTGTACACAGTTTTGTGTGTGTGTGTCTACACAGTTGTGTGTGTGTGTGTACGCAGTTGTGTGAGTGTCTATACACTGTTGTGTGTGTGTGTGTTTACACAGTTGTGTGTGTGTGAGTACACAGTTGTGTGTGTGTGTACACAGTTGTGTGTGTGCGTACACAGTTGTGTGCGTGTGTGTAAACAGTTGTGTTTGTGTGAGTACACATTTGTTTGTGTGTGTACACACTTGTGTGCGTGTGTGTATGTGTGTGTACACATTTGTGTGTGTTTGTGTATGTAAACAGTTTTGTATGTGTGTGTGTGTACACAGTTGAGTGTGCGTGTACACAGTTGTGTGTGTGTGTGTGCACACAGTATTGTGTGTTTGTGTGTACACAGTTGTGTGTGTGTACAGAGTTCTGTGTGTGTGTACACAGTTGTGTGTGTCTACACAGCTTTGTGTGTGTGCGTGTGTGTGCGTACACAGTTGTGTGTGTGTGTGTGCACAGTTGCGGTATTTTGTGTGTACACAGTTGTGTGTGTGTACACAGTTGTGTGTGTGTGTACAGTTATGTGTGTGTGTACACAGTTGTGTGTGTGAGTGTACACTGTTGTGAGTGTGTGTGTACACAGTTGTGTGTGTGTGTGTACAAAGTTGTGTGTGTGTTTGTACACAGTTGTGTGTGTGTGTGTATGTTTGTGTATGCAGTTGCGTGTGTGTGTGTACACAATTGTGTGTGTGTGTGTGTGTACACAGTTGTGTGTGTGTAAACAGTTTTGTGTGTGTGTGTACACAGTTGTGTGTGTGTTTGTACACAGTGGAGTGTGTGTGTGTGTGTATGTGTACACAGTTTAATGTGTGTGTGTGTCTACACAGTTGTGTGTGTGTGTACACAGTTGTGTGTGTGTGTACACAGTTGTGTGCGTGTGTGTACACAGTTGTGTTTGTGTGAGTACACATTTGTTTGTGTGTGTACACACTTGTGTGCTTGTGTGTATGTGTGTGTACACATTTGTGTGTGTTTGTGTATGTAAACAGTTTTGTATGTGTGTGTGTGTACACAGTTGAGTGTGCGTGTACACAGTTGTGTGTGTGTGTGCACACAGTATTGTGTGTTTGTGTGTACACAGTTGTGTGTGTGTACAGAGTTCTGTGTGTGTGTAAACAGTTGTGTGTGTCTACACAGCTTTGTGTGTGTGCGTCTGTGTGCGTACACACACTTGTGTGTGTGTGTACACAGTTGTGTGTGTGTGTGTGTGCACAGTTGCGGTATTTTGTGTGTACACAGTTGTGTGTGTGTACACAATTGTGTGTGTGTGAGTACACAGTTGTGTGTGTGTGTACAGTTATGTGTGTGTGTGTACACAGTTGTGTGTGTGAGTGTACACTGTTGTGAGTGTGTGTGTACACAGTTGTGTGTGTGTGTACAAAGTTGTGTGTGTGTTTGTACACAGTGGAGTGTGTGTGTGTGTGTGTGTGTATGTGTACACAGTTTAATGTGTGTGTGTGTATGTTTGTGTATGCAGTTGCGTGTGTGTGTGTACACAATTGTGTGTGTGTGTGTACACAGTTGTGTGTGTGTAAACAGTTTTGTGTGTGTGTGTACACAGTTGTGTGTGTGTTTGTACACAGTGGAGTGTGTGTGTGTGTGTGTGTGTATGTGTACACATTTTAATGTGTGTGTGTGTCTACACAGTTGTGTGTGTGTGTACACAGTTGTGTGAGTGTCTGTACACTGTTGTGTGTGTGTGTGTTTACACAGTTGTGTGTGTGAGTCTGTGTGTCCACAGTTGCGTGTCTGTGTGTGTGTTTGTGTACACAGTTGTGTGTGTGTGTACACTGTTGTGTGTATGTGCATATACACACATGTGTTGTGTACACAGTTGTGTGTGTGCGTGTGTGTGCACAGTTGCGGTATTTTGTGTGTACACAGTTGTGTGTGTGTACACAGTTGTGTGTGTGTGTGAGTGTGTGTGTGTGTACACAGTGTGTGTGTTTGTGTGCCTGAGTGTGTACACAGTTGTGTGTGTCTGTACACAGTTGTTTGTTTCAGTGTGTGTACACAGTTGTTTGAGTGTGTACACCGTTGTGTGTGTGTACGTCTGTACAGAGTTGTGTGTGTGTGTACACAGTTGTGTGTGTATGTGTGTGTGTACACAGTTGTGTGGGTGTGTGTATACACTGTGTGTTTGTGCGTGTGTACACTGTGTGTTTTTGTGTACACTGTATGTGTGTGTGTGTATACTGTTGTGAGTGTGTGTGCGTACACTATTGTGTGTGTGTAGACAGTGTGTGTGTGTACACAGTTGTATGTGTGTGAGTGTACACAGTGGTGTGCGTGTGAGTAAACTGTTGTGTGTGTGTACACAGTTGTGTGTGTGTGTGTTTGTGTATACGGTTGTGAGTGCGTGTGTGTACACAGTTGTGTGTGTGTGTACACAATTGTGTGTGTGTGAGCACACAGTTGTGTGTGTTTGTGTCCGTGAGTGTGTACACAGTTGTGTGTGTCTGTACACAGTTGTGTGCTTCTGTGTGTGTACACAGTTGTTTGAGTGTGTACACAGTTGTGTGTGTGTGTATGTCTGTACACAGTTGTGTGTGTGTACACAGTTGTATTTGTGTGTGTGTACACAGTAGTGTGTGTATGTGTGTGTGTACACAGTTGTGTGGGTGTGTGTAGACACTGTGTGTTTGTGTGTGTGTACACTGTGTGTTTTTGTTTACACTGTATGTGTGTGTGTGTAAACTGTTGTGAGTGTGTGTGCGTACACTGTTGTGTGTGTGTAGACAGTGTGTGTGTGTACACAGTTGTATGTGTATGAGTGTACACAGTTGTGTGCGTGTGTGTAAACAGTTGTGTGTATACACAGTTGTGTGTGTGTGTTTGTGTGTGTGTACACAGTTGTGAGTGCGTGTGTGCACACAGTTGTGTGTGTGTACACAATTGTGTGTGTGTGTACACAGTTGAGTGTGTGTGTGTACACAGTTGCGGTATTTTGTGTGTACACAGTTGTGTGTGTGTACACAATTGTGTGTGTGTGAGTACACAGCTGTGTGTGTGTGTACAGTTATGTGTGTGTGTGAACACAGTTGTGCGTGTGAGTGTACACTGTTGTGAGTGTGTGCGTACACAGTTGTGTGTGTGTACAAAGTTGTGTGTGTGTGTGTTTGTACACAGTTGTGTGTGTGTGTATGTTTGTGTATGCAGTTGCGTGTGTGTGTGTACACAATTTTGTGTGTGTGTGTGTGTACACAGTTGTGTGTGTGTAAACAGTTTTGTGTGTGTGTGTACACAGTTGTGTGTGTGTTTGTACACAGTGGAGTGTGTGTGTGTGTGTGTATGTGTACACAGTTTAATGTGTGTGTGTGTCTACAAAGTTGTGTGTGAGTTTGTACACAGTTTTGTGTGTGTGTGTCTACACAGTTGTGTGTGTGTGTACGCAGTTGTGTGAGTGTCTGTACACTGTTGTGTGTGTGTGTGTTTACACAGTTGTGTGTGTGTGAGTACACAGTTGTGTGTGTGTGTACACAGTTGTGTGTGTGCGTACACAGTTGTGTGCGTGTGTGTAAACAGTTGTGTTTGTGTGAGTACACATTTGTTTGTGTGTGTACACACTTGTGTGCGTGTGTGTATGTGTGTGTACACATTTGTGTGTGTTTGTGTATGTAAACAGTTTTGTATGTGTGTGTGTGTACACAGTTGAGTGTGCGTGTACACAGTTGTGTGTGTGTGTGCACACAGTATTGTGTGTTTGTGTGTACACAGTTGTGTGTGTGTACAGAGTTCTGTGTGTGTGTACACAGTTGTGTGTGTCTACACAGCTTTGTGTGTGTGCGTGTGTGTGCGTACACAGTTGTGTGTGTGTGTGTGCACAGTTGCGGTATTTTGTGTGTACACAGTTGTGTGTGTGTACACAGTTGTGTGTGTGTGTACAGTTATGTGTGTGTGTACACAGTTGTGTGTGTGAGTGTACACTGTTGTGAGTGTGTGTGTACACAGTTGTGTGTGTGTGTGTGTACAAAGTTGTGTGTGTGTTTGTACACAGTTGTGTGTGTGTGTGTATGTTTGTGTATGCAGTTGCGTGTGTGTGTGTACACAATTGTGTGTGTGTGTGTGTGTACACAGTTGTGTGTGTGTAAACAGTTTTGTGTGTGTGTGTACACAGTTGTGTGTGTGTTTGTACACAGTGGAGTGTGTGTGTGTGTGTGTGTGTACACAGTTTAATGTGTGTGTGTGTCTACACAGTTGTGTGTGTGTGTACACAGTTGTGTGAGTGTCTGTACACTGTTGTGTGTGTGTGTGTTTACACAGTTGTGTGTGTGAGTCTGTGTGTCCACAGTTGCGTGTCTGTGTGCGTGTTTGTGTACACAGTTGTGTGAGTGTGTGTACACTGTTGTGTGTATGTGCATATACACACTTGTGTTGTGTACACAGTTGTGTGTGTGCGTGTGTGTGTGCACAGTTGCGGTATTTTGTGTGTACACAGTTGTGTGTGTGTACACAGTAGTGTGTGTGTGTGAGTGTGTGTGTGTGTACACAGTGTGTGTGTTTGTGTGCCTGAGTGTGTACACAGTTGTGTGTGTCTGTACACAGTTGTTTGTTTCAGTGTGTGTACACAGTTGTTTGAGTGTGTACACCGTTGTGTGTGTGTACGTCTGTACAGAGTTGTGTGTGTGTGTACACAGTTGTGTGTGTATGTGTGTGTGTACACAGTTGTGTGGGTGTGTGTATACACTGTGTGTTTGTGCGTGTGTACACTGTGTGTTTTTATGTACACTGTATGTGTGT
This sequence comes from Isurus oxyrinchus, assembly GCA_026770705.1. NCBI lineage: Eukaryota > Metazoa > Chordata > Chondrichthyes > Lamniformes > Lamnidae > Isurus > Isurus oxyrinchus. The sequence continues at coordinate 107,695,374 of JANJGN010000017.1, forward strand.
GTGTGTATACTGTTGTGAGTGTGTGTGCGTACACTATTGTGTGTGTGTAGACAGTGTGTGTGTGTACACAGTTGTATGTGTGTGAGTGTACACAGTGGTGTGCGTGTGAGTAAACTGTTGTGTGTGTGTACACAGTTGTGTGTGTGTGTGTTTGTGTACACGGTTGTGAGTGCGTGTGTGTACACAGTTGTGTGTGTGTGTACACAATTGTGTGTGTGTGAGCACACAGTTGTGTGTGTTTGTGTCCGTGAGTGTGTACACAGTTGTGTGTGTCTGTACACAGTTGTGTGCTTCTGTGTGTGTACACAGTTGTTTGAGTGTGTACACAGTTGTGTGTGTGTGTATGTCTGTACACAGTTGTGTGTGTGTACACAGTTGTATTTGTGTGTGTGTACACAGTTCTGTGTGTATGTGTGTGCGTACACTGTTGTGTGTGTGTAGACAGTGTGTGTGTGTTACACAGTTGTATATGTGTGAGTGTACACAGTTGTGTGCGTGTGTGCAAACAGTTGTGTGTGTGTACACAGTTGTGTGTGTGTGTTTGTCTGTCTGTGTGTACACAGTTGTGAGTGCGTCTGTGTACACAGTTGTGTGTGTGTACACAATTGTGTGTGTGTGCCCAGTTGTGTGTGTGAGTGTACACTGTTGTGAGTGTGTGTGTACACAGTTGTGTGTGTGTGTACAAAGTTGTGTGTGTGTGTGTTTGTACACAGTTGTGTGTGTGTGTGTGTATGTTTGTGTATGCAGTTGCGTGTGTGTGTGTACACAATTTTGTGTGTGTGTGTGTCCACAGTTGTGTGTGTGTGAACAGTTTTGTGTGTGTGTGTACACAGTTGTGTGTGTGTTTGTACACAGTGGAGTGTGTGTGTGTGTATGAGTACACAGTTTAATGTGTGTGTGTCTACAAAGTTGTGTGTGAGTTTGTACACAGTTTTGTGTGTGTGTGTCTACACAGTTGTGTGTGTGTGTACACAGTTGTGTGTGTGAGTCTGTGTGTCCACAGTTGCGTGTCTGTGTGTGTGTTTGTGTACACAGTTGTGTGAGTGTGTGTACACAGTTGTGTGTGTGTGTACACAGTTGTGTGTGTGCGTACACAGTTGTGTGCGTGTGTGTACACAGTTGTGTGTGTGTGAGTACACATTTGTTTGTGTGTGTACACACTTGTGTGCGTGTGTGTATGTGTGTGTACACATTTGTGCGTGTTTGTGTATGTAAAAAGTTATGTATGTGTGTGTGTACACAGTTGAGTGTGCGTGTACACAGTTGTGTGTGTGTGTGCACACAGTATTGTGTGTTTGTGTGTACACAGTTGTGTATGTGTACAGAATTCTGTGTGTGTGACACAGTTGTGTGTGTCTACACAGCTTTGTGTGTGTGCGTGTGTGTGCGTACACACACTTGTGAGTGTGTGTACACAGTTGTGTGTGTGTGTGTGTGTACACAGTTGCGGTATTTTGTGTGTACACAGTTGTGTGTGCGTACACAGTTCTGTGTGTGTGTGAGTGTGTGTGTGTGTGTGTGTACACAGTGTGTGTGTCTGTACACAGTTGTTTGTTTCTCTGTGTGTACACAGCTGTTTGAGTGTGTACACAGTTGTGTGTGTGTATGTCTGTACACAGTTGTGTGTGTGTGTGTGTACACAGTTGTACTTGTGTGTGTGTACACAGTTCTGTGTGTATGTGTGTGTGTACACAGTTGTGTGGGTGTGCGTATACACTGTCTGTTTGTGTGTGTGTACACTGTGTGTTTTTGTGTACACTGTATGTGTGTGTGTATACTGTTGTGAGTGTGTGTGCGTAAACTGTTGTGTGTGTGTAGACAGTGTGTGTGCGTACACAGTTGTATGTGTGTGAGAGTGTACATAGTTGTGTGTGTGTGTACACAGTTGTGTGTGTGTACACAGTTGTGTGTGTGTGTTTGTATGTGTGTGTACACAGTTGTGAGTGTGTGTGTGTACACAGTTGTGTGTGTGTGTATATACACTGTGTGTGTGTGTGTGTGTGTACACAGGGTATGTGTGTGTACACAGTTGTGTATGTGTGTATACACAGTTGTGTGCGTGTGTACACAGTTGTGTGTGTTTAAACAATTGTGTATGTGTGTGTGTTTACACAGTTGTGTGTGTGTGTAGACAGATGTGTGTGTGTGTACACAGTTGTGTGTGTGTACACAGTTGAGTGTGGGTGTCCGTGGGTGTCTGTGCGTGTTGGCAGTTGAGAGTATTTGTACACAGTTGTGTCTGTGTGTTTGTGCGTGTGTACACAATGTGTGTGTGTGTACACAGTTGTGTGTGTTTGTGTGCGTGAATGTGTACAAGGTTGTGTGTCTGTACACAGCTGTGTGTTTCTCTGTGTGTACACAGTTGTTTGTGTGTGTACACTGTTGTGTGTGTGTGTATGTCTGTACACAGTTGTGTGTGTGTACACAGTTGTATTTGTGTGTGTGTACACAGTTATGTGTGTATGTGTGTGTGTACACAGTTGTGTGGGTGTGTTTATACACTGTGTGTTTGTGTGTGTGTACACTGTGTGTTTTTCTGTACACTGTATGTATGTGTGTGTTCACTGTTGTGAGTGTGTGTGCGTACATTGTTGTGTGTGTGTAGACAGTGTGTGTGTGTACACAGTTGTATGTATGTGTGAGTATACACAGTTGTGTGTGTGTACACAGTTGTGTGTGTGTACACAGTTGTGTGTGTGTTTGTGTGTGTACACAGTTGTGAGTGTGTGTGTGTGTACACAGTTTTGTGTGTGTGTGTACACAATCGTGTGTGTGTAAGTACACAGTTGTGTGTGTGTATGTACAGTTATGTGTGTGTGTGTACACAGTTGTGTATGTTTAAACAATTGTGTATGTGTGTGTGTTTACAGAGTTGTTTGTGTACACAGTTGTGTGTGTGTGTGTAGACAGATGTGTGTGTGTGTACACAGTTGTGTGTGTGTTCACAGTTGAGTGTGGGTGTCTGTTGGTGTCTGTGGGTGTCTGTGTGTGTAGACAGTTGAGAGTGTGTGTACACAGTTGTGTCTGTGTGTTTGTGCGTGAGGTTGTGTGTGTTTGTTTACGTGAGTGTGTACAAGGTTGTGTGTCTGTACACAGCTGTGTGTTTCTGTGTGTGTACACAGTTGTTTGAGTGTGTACACAGTTGTGGGTGCATGTCTTTACACAGGTGTGTGTGTACACAGTTGTATTTGTGTGTGTGTACACAGTTATGTGTGTATGTGTGTGTGTACACAGTTGTGTGGGTGTCTGTATACACTGTGTGTTTGTGTGTGTACACTGTGTATTTTTGTGTACGCTGTATGTGTGTGTGTGTACACTGTTGTGAGTGTGTGCGCGTACACTGTTGTGTGTGTGTAGACAGTGTGATTGTATACACAGATGTATGTGTGTGTGAGTGTACACAGTTGTGTGTATGTGTGTACACAGTTGTGTGTGTGTACACAGTTGTGTGTGTGTGTGAGTGTGTGTGTGTACACAGTTTTGTGTGTGTGTGTACACAATTGTGTGTGTGTGAGTACACTTGTGTGTGTGTGTACAGTCATGTGTGTGTGTGTGTACACAGTTGTGTATGTGAGTGTAAACAGTTGTATGCGTGTGTGTACACAGTTGTGTGTGTGTGAGTACACATTTGTTTGTGTGTGTACACACTTGTGTGCGTGTGTGTATGTGTGTGTACACATTTGTGTGTGTTTGTGTATGTAAACAGTTTTGTATGTGTGTGTGTATACACAGTTGAGTGTGCGTGTACACAGTTGTGTGTGTGTGCACACAGTATTGTGTGTTTGTGTGTACACAGTTTGTGTGTACAGAGTTCTGTGTGTGTGTACACAGTTGTGTGTGTCTACACAGCTTTGTGTGTGTGCGTGTGTGTGCGTACACACACTTGTGTGTGTGTGTACACAGTTGTGTGTGTGTGTGTACACAGTTGCGGTATTTTGTGTGTACACAGTTGTGTGTGTGTACACAGTTCTGTGGGTGTGTGAGTGTGTGTGTGTGTGTACACAGTGTGTGTGTCTGTACACAGTTGTTTGTTTCTCTGTGTGTACACAGTTGTTTGAGTGTGTACACAGTTGTGTGTGTATGTCTGTACACAGTTGTGTGTGTGTGTACACAGTTGTATTTGTGTGTGTGTGTACACAGTTCTGTGTGTATGTGTGTGTGTACACAGTTGTGTGGGTGTGTATATACACTGTGTGTTTGTGTGTGTACACTGTGTGTTTTTGTGTACACTGTATGTGTGTGTATACTGTTGTGAGTGTGTGTGCGTAAACTGTTGTGTGTAGACAGTGTGTATGTGTACACAGTTGTATGTGTGTGTGAGTGTACATAGTTGTGTGTGTGTGTACACAGTTGTGTGTGTGTACACAGTTGTGTGTGTGTGTTTGTGTGTGTGTTTACACAGTTGTGAGTGTGTGTGTGTACACAGTTGTGTGTGTGTGTGTATACACTGTGTTTGTGTGGGTGTGTACACAGGGTATGTGTGTGTACACAGTTGTGTATGTGTGTATACACAGTTGTGTGCGTGTGTACACAGTTGTGTGTGTTTAAACAATTGTGTATGTGTGTGTGTTTACACAGTTGTGTGTGTGTGTAAACAGTTGTGTGTGTGTACACAGTTGTGTGCGTGTACACAGTTGAGTTTGGGTGTCCGTGGGTGTCTGTGTGTGTAGACAGTTGAGAGTATGTGTACACAGTTGTGTCTGTGTGTTTGTGCGTGTGTACACAATGTGTGTGTGTGTACACAGTTGTGTGTGTTTGTGTGCGTGAATGTGTACAAGGTTGTGTGTCTGTACACAGCTGTGTGTTTCTCTGTGTGTACACAGTTGTTTGAGTGTGTACACAGTTGTGTGTGTGTGTATGTATGTCTGTACACAGTTGTGTGTGTGTACACAGTTGTATTTGTGTGTGTGTACACAGTTATGTGTGTATGTGTGTGTGTACACAGTTGTGTGGGTGTGTTTATACACTGTGTGTTTGTGTGTGTGTACACTGTGTGTTTTTCTGTACACTGTATGTGTGTGTGTGTGTGTTCACTGTTGTGAGTGTGTGTGCGTACATTGTTGTGTGTGTGTAGACAGTGTGTGTGTGTACACAGTTGTATGTATGTGTGAGTATACACAGTTGTGTGTGTGTACACAGTTGTGTGTGTGTACACAGTTGTGTGTGTGTGTGTGTACACAATCGTGTGTGTGTAAGTAAACAGTTGTGTGTGTGTGTGTTTGTGTGTGTAAACAGTTTTGTGTGTGTGTGTTTGTACACAGTGGAGTGTGTGTGTGTGTGTGTGTGTCTCTCTGTGTGTGTGTGTACACAGTTGTGTGTGTGTGTGTGTGTACAAAGTTGTGTGTGAGTTTGTACACAGTTTTGGGTATGTGTACACAGTTGTGTGTGTATGTACACAGTTGTGTGTGTGTGTACACAGTTGTGTGAGTGTGTGTACACAGTTGTGAGTGTGTGTGTGTGTACACAGTTGTGTGTGTGTGTACACAATCGTGTGTGTGTAAGTAAACAGTTGTGTGTGTGTGTGTTTGTGTGTGTAAACAGTTTTGTGTGTGTGTGTTTGTACACAGTGGAGTGTGTGTGTGTGTGTGTGTTTGTGTCTGTGTGTGTGTGTGTGTGTACACAGTTGTGTGTGTGTGTAAAAAGTTGTGTGTGAGTTTGTACACAGTTTTGGGTATGTGTACACAGTTGTGTGTGTATGTACACAGTTGTGTGTGTGTGTAGACAGTTGTGTGAGTGTGTGTACACAGTTGTGTGTGTGTGTGTGTTTACACAGTTGTGTGTGTGAGTGTGTGTGTCCACAGTTGCGTGTCTGTGTGTGTGTTTGTGTACACAGTTGTGTGAGTGTGTGTACACTGTTGTGTGTGTGTGTTTACACAGTTGTGCGTGTGAGTGTGTGTGTCCACAGTTGCGTGTCTGTGTGTGTGTTTGTGTACACAGTTGTGTGAGTGTGTGTACACAGTTGTGTGTGTGTGTACATAGTTGTGAGTGTGTGTGTGTGTACACAGTTGTGTGTGTGTGTGTATGTACACAATTGTGTGTGTGTGAGTGCACAGTTGTGTGTGTGTGTACAGTTATGTGTGTGTACACAGTTGTGTATGTTTAAACAATTGTGTATGTGTGTGTGTTTACACAGTTGTTTGTGTACACAGTTGTGTGTGTGTGTGTAGACAGATGTGTGTGTGTACACAGTTGTGTCTGTGTGTTTGTGCGTGTGTACACAATGTGTGTGTGTACACAGTTGTGTGTGTTTGTGTGCGTATGTACAAGGTTGTGTGTCTGTACACAGCTGTGTGTGTACACAGTTGTTTGAGTGTGTACACAGTTGTGTGTGTGTGTATGTCTGTACACAGTTGTGTGTGTGTACACAGTTGTATTTGTGTGTGTGTACACAGTTATGTGTGTATGTGTGTGTGTACACAGTTGTGTGGGTGTGTGTATACACTGTGTGTTTGTGTGTGTGTACACTGTGTGTTTTTGTGTACACTGTATGTGTGTGTGGGTACACTGTTGTGAGTGTGTGCGCATACACTGTTGTGTGTGTGTAGACAGTGTGATTGTATACACAGTTGTATGTGTGTGTGAGTGTACACAGTTGTGTGTGTGTACACAGTTATGTGTGTGTGTGTTTGTGTGTGTACACAGTTGTGAGTGTGTGTGTGTACACAGTTGTGAGTGTGTGTGTGTACACAATTGTGTGTGTGTGAGTACAATTGTGTGTGTGTGTACAGTTATGTGTGTGTGTGTACACAGTTGTGTATGTGAGTGTAAACAGTTGTGTGTGTGTGTGTACAAAGTTGTGTTTGTGTACACAGTTGTGTGTGTGTGTGTACACAGTTGTGTGTGTGTGTACACAGTTGTGTGTGTGTACACAGTTGTGTGCGTGTGTGTAGACAGTTGTGTGTGTGTGTACACATTTGTGTGTGTGTGTACACAGTTGGGAGTGTGTGTGTATGTGTCTGTACACAGTTGTGTGTGTCCGTGAACACAGTTTTGTGTGTGTGTACACACTTGTTTGCGTGTGTTTATGTGTGTGTACACATTTGTGTGTGTTTGTGTATGTACACAGTTTTGTATGTGTGTGTGTGTACACACTTGAGTGTGCGTGTACACAGTTGTGTACACAGTTGTATGTGTGTGTAAACAGCTTTGTGTGTGTGTGTGTGTGTGCGTATACACACTTGTGTGTGTGTGTAAACAGTTGTGTGTGTGCGTGTGTGTACACAGTTGTGGTATTTTGTGTGTACACAGTTGTGTGTGTACTCAGTTCTGAGTGTGTGTGAGTGTGTGTGTGTGTACACAGTGTGTGTATTTGTGTGCGTGAGTGTGTACACAGTTGTGTGTGTCTGTACACAGTTGTTTGTTTCTGTGTGTGTACACAGTTGTTTGAGAGTGTACACAGATGTGTGTGTGTGTACACAGTTGTATTTGTGTGTGTGTACACATTTCTGCGTGTATGTGTGTGTGCACACAGTTGTGTGAGTGTGTCTATACACTGGGTGTTTGTGTGTGTGTACACTGTGTGTTTTTGTGTACACTGTATGTGTGTGTGTGTATACTGTTGTGAGTGTGTGTGCGTACACCGTTGTGTGTGTAGACACTGTGTGTGTACACGGTTTTATGTGTGTGTGAGTGTACATAGTTGTGTGTGTGTGTACACAGTTGTGTGTGTGTGTTTGTGTGTGTGTGTACACAGTTGTGAGAGTGTGTGTGTGTACACAGTTGTGTGTGTGTATACACAGTGTTTGTATGTGTGTGTGTACACAGAGTGTGTGTGTGTACACAGTTGTGTGTGTGTGTATACACTGTTGTGAGAGTGTGTACACAGTTGTGTGTGTTTAAACAATTGTGTATGTGTGTGTGTTTACAGAGTTGTGTGTGTACACAGTTGTGTGTGTGTGTGTAGACAGATTTGTGTGTGTGTGTACACAGTTGTGTGTGTGTACACAGTTGAGTGTGGGTGTCTGTGTGTGTAGACAGTTGAGAGTGTGTGTACACAGTTGTGTCTGTGTGTTTGTGCGTGTGTACACAATGTGTGTGTGTACACAGTTGTGTGTGTTTGTGTGCGTGAGTGTGTACAAGGTTGTGTGTCTGTACACAGCTGTGTGTTTCTGTGTGTGTACACAGTTGTTTGAGTGTGTACACAGTTGTGTGTGTGTGTGTGTGTCTGTACACAGTTGTGTGTGTGTACACAGTTGTATTTGTGTGTGTGTACACAGTTCTGTGTGCATGTGTGTGTGTACACAGTTGTGTGGGTGTGTGTATACACTGTGTGTTTGTGTGTGTGTACACTGTGCGTTTTTGTGTACACTGTATGTGTGTGTGTGTACACTGTTGTGAGTGTGTGCGCGTACAATGTTGTGTGTGTGTAGACAGTGTGATTGTATACACAGTTGTATGTGTGCGTGAGTGTACACAGTTGTGTGTGTGTTTGTGTGTGTGTACACAGTTATGAGTGTGTGTGTGTACACAGTTGTGTGTGTGTGTGTACACAATTGTGTGTGTGTTAGTACACTTGTGTGTGTGTGTGTGTACACAGTTGTGTATGTGAGTGTAAACAGTTGTGTGTGTGTACACAGTTGTGTGTGTGTGTACAAAGTTGTGTGTGTGTGTGTTTGGACACAGTTGTGTGTGTGTGTGTTTGTGTGTGTACGCAGTTGCGTGTGTGTGTGTACACAATTTTGTGTGTGTGTGTGTACACAATTGTGTGTGTGTAAACAGTTTTGTGTATGTGTGTTTGTACACAGTGGTGTGTGTGTGTGTGTGTACACAGTTGTGTGTGTGTGTGTGTGTACAACGTTGTGTGTGTGTTTTTAGACTGTGTGCGTACACAGTTTTGTGTGTGTACACAGTTGTGCGTGTATGTACACAGTTGTGTGTGTGTGTAACATTTGTGTGTCTGTGTGTACACAGTTGTGTGTGTCTGTGTACACTGTTGTGTGTGTGTGTTCACACAGTTTTGTGTATGTGTACACAGTTGTGTGTGTGTATACACAGTTGTGTGTGTGTGTACACAGTTGTCTGTGTGTGTGTACACAGTTGTGTGTGTGTGCGTACACAGTTGTTTGTTTGTGTACACAGTTGTGGGTGTGTATGTGTGTACACAGTTGTGCATGTGTGTTTACAGTGTGTGTGTGTGCACACAGTGTGTGTGTGTGTACACAGTGTGTGTGTACACAGTTGTGTGTGTGTGTACACAGTTGTGTGTGTGTGTATACAAAGAGTGTGTGTGTGTGTGTGTGTACAGACGGTGTGTGTGTACACAGTTCCGTGTGTGTGCACACAGTTGTGCGTGTGTGTACACAGTTGTGTGTGTTTACAAAGCTGTGTGTATTTGTGTGTACACATTTGTGTGTGTACACACATGTGTGTGTGTCTACACCGTTGTGTGTGTGTGTGTACACTTTTGTGTATGTTTATTGACAGTTGTGTGTGTGTACACAGTTGTGTGTGAGAATGTGTGTGTGTGGGTACACAGTTGTATGTGTGTGTACACAGTTGTGTGTGTGTACACAGTTGTGCGTGTGTACACAGTTGTGTGTGTTTCTACACAGTTGTGTGTGTGTGTACACAGTTGTGTGTGTGTGTACACAGTTGTGTGTTTGTGTGTGTAAACAGATGTGTGTGTGCGTGTGTACAAAGCTGTGTGTGTGTACACACATTTGTGTGTGTGTACACAGTTGTGTGTGTGTACACAGTTGTGTGTGTGTGTGTGTAACATTTGTGTGTCTGTGTGTACACAATGATGTGTGTCTGTGTGTGTGTACATAGTTTTGTGTGTGTGTGTGTACAGAGTTGTGTGTGTCTGAGTACAGTGTTCTGTGTGTGTGTTCACACAGTTGTATGTGTGAGTATGTGTGTACACAGTTGTGTGTGCGTCTGTGTGTGTGTACACAGTTGTGTGTTTGTGTACACATTTGTGTGTGTGTACAGAGTTGTTTCTGTGTGTTCACAGTTGTGTCTGTGTGTACACAGTTCTGTGTGTGTGTACACAGTTGTGTGTGTGTGTACACAGTTTGTGTGTGTGTGTACACTGTTTTGTGTGTGTGTGTGTGTGTACACAGTTGTGTGTGTATGTGTGTATAACAGTTGTGTGTGTGCGTACACAGTTGTGTGAGTGTGTGTGTATACTGTGTGTGTGTATTTAGACTGTGTGTGTACACAGTGTGTTTTTGTGCAAACTGTGTGGGTGTGGGTGTGTACACTGTTGTGTGTGTGTGTGTCCGTACACTGTTGTGTGTGTGTGTGTACACAGTGCATGTGTGTGTGTGTACAAAGTTGTGTGTGTGTGTTTGTAAACAGTTGTGTGTGTGTGTGTTTTTGTGTGTGTACGCAGTTGCGCGTGTGTGTGTACACAATTTTGTGTGTGTGTGTGTACACAGTTGTGTGTTTGTAAACACTTTTGTGTGTGTGTGTTTGTACACAGTGGAATGTGTGTGTGTGTGTGTGTGTGTGTCTGTGTGTGTGTGTGTGTACAAAGTTGTGTGTGAGTTTGTACAGAGTTTTGTGTGTGTGTGTGTACACAGTTGTGTGTGTGTACACAGTTGTGTGTGTAACATTTGTGTGTCTGTGTGTACACAGTTGTATGTGTGAGTGTGTGTGTACACAGTGAGTGTGTGCGTCTTTGTGTGTGTACACAGTTGTGTGTTTGTGTACACAGTTGTGTGTGTGTGTACACAGTTGTTTCTGTGTGTTCACAGTTGTGTCTGTGTGTACACAGTTCTGTGTGTACACAGTTGTGTGTTTGTGTACACAGTTGTGTGTGTGTGTACACTGTTTTGTGTGTGTGTGTACACAGTTGTGTGTGTATGTGTGTACACAGTTGTGTGTGTGTGTGTACACAGTTGTGTGAGTGTGTGCGTACACTGTGTGTGTGTGCTTTTAGACTGTGTGTGTACACAGTGTGTTTTTGTGCAAACTGTGTGGGTGTGGGTGTGTACGTTGTTGTGTGTGTGTGTCCGTACACTGTTGTGTGCATGTGTGTACACAGTGCGTGTGTGTACACTGTGTGTGTATACATTGTCTCTGTGTGTGTGTACACAGTGTGTGTGTATACAGTGCACGTGTGTTTATACACAGAGCGTGTGTGTGTGTGTGTGTACACAGTATGTGTGTATACACAGTGTGTGTGCGCACAGTTGTGTGTGTGTGTATGTGTATACACAGTTTGTGTGTGTGTCCAGAGTGTGTGTGCGTGTGTACACAATTTTGTGTGTGTGTGTACAAAGTTGTGCGTGTGTGTGTACACAGTTGTGTTTGTGTGTGCACACAGTGTGTGTGTGTATACACAGTTGTGTTTGTGTGTGTACACAGTGTGTGTGTGTGTGTATACACAGTTGTGTGTGTGTGTGTACACAGTTGTTTGTATGTGTACAAAGTTGTGTGGGTGTATACAGTTGTGTGTGTGTATGTGTGTACACAGTTGTGTGTGTGTACCCAGTTGTGTGTGTGTGTACACAGTTGTGTGTGTATATGAGCGTGTACACAGTTGTGTGTGTGTCTGTAGACTGTGTGTGTGTACAGTGTGTGTGTGTGTACACTGTTGTGTGTGTGTGTGCGTTCACTGTTGTGTGTGTACACAGTGTGTGTGTGTACACAGTGTGTGTGTGTGTACACAGTGTGTGTGTATACACAGTGTATGTGTGTATATACAGTGTATGTGTGTATACACAGTGTTTGTGTGTGTGTATGTGCTCTGTTTTGTGTGCGTGTGTGTACACAATGTGTGTGTGTGTTTATACACTGTGTGTGTGTGCACAGTGTGTGTGTGTGTGTACACAGTTCCGTGAGTGTGTGTACACATTTTTGTGTGTGTGTGTGCGTATACAGTTGTGTGCGTGCGCACACAGTTGTGTGTGTTTTTGTGTACGCAGTAGTGTGTGTGTGAGTGTACACAGTGGTGTGTGTGTGTACACAGTTGTGTGTGTCTGTACACAGTTGTGTGTGTGTGTGCACAGTTGTGTGTGTGTACACAGTTGTGTGTGTGTGTACACAGTTTTTGTGCGCGTACACAGTTGTGTGCGTGTGTGTACATTTTTGTGTGTGTGTGCGTACACAGTTGTGTGTGTGTGTACACAGTTGTGTATGTGTGTGTACACAGCTGTGTGTGTGTGTACACAGTTGTGTGTGTGTGTGTACACAGTGGTAAGTGTGTGTATACACAGTTGTGTGTGTGTGTGTTTACACAGTTGTGTGTGTACACAGTTGTGCGTCTGTACACAGTTGTGTGTGTGTGTGCACAGTTATGTGCGTGTGTGTGTACACACAGTTGTGTGCGTGTGTGTACACAGTTGTGTGTGTGTCTGTACACAGTTGTATGTGCGCGTACACAGTTGTGTGTGTGTGTACATAGTGGTTTGTGTGTGTGTACACAATTGTGTGTGTGTACATAGCTGTGTGTGTGTGTACACAGATGTGTGTGTGTGTACACAGTTGTGTGTGTGTGTACACAGTTGTGTGTGCATGTACACAGTTGTGTGTGTATACTCAGTTGTTTACATGCACAGTTGTGTGTGTGTGTACAGTTGTGTGTGGGTGTGTACACAGTTGTGCGTGTGTGTGTGCACAGTTGTGTGTGTGTGTGTGTGTGAACACAGTTGTTTGTGTGTGTACACAGTTGGGTGTGTGTGTATGTGTGTACACAGTTGTGTGTGTGTGTACACAGTTGTGTATGTGTGTGTGTACACAGTTGTGTGTGTGTACACTGTGTGAATTTGTGTGTGTGTACACTGTAGTGTGTTTGTGCGTTCACTGTTGTGTGTGTACACAGTGTGTGTGTGCACAGTGTGTGTGTGTGTACGCAGTGTGTGTGTGTATACACAGTGTATGTGTGTATACACAGTATATATGTGTACACAAAGTGTTTGTGTGTGTTTGTGTGTACACTGTGTGTGTGTACAGTGTGCGTGACTGTTGTGTGTGTACACAGTGTGTGTGTGTGTACACAGTGTGTGTGTACACAGTGTGTATACACAGTGTATGTGTGTATATACAGTGTATGTGTGTATACGCAGTGTTTGTGTGTGTGTAGGTGCTCTGTTTTCTGTGCGTGTGTGTACACAATGTTTGTGTGTGTGTTTATACACTGTGTGTGTGTGCACAGTGTGTGTGTGTGTACACAGTTCCGTGTGTGTGTACACATTTTTGTGTGTGTGTGTGTGCATACAGTTGTGTGTGTGCGCACACAGTTGTGTGTGTTTTTGTGTAAACAGTTGTGTGTGTGTGTGAGTGTACACAGTGGTGTGTGTGTGTACACAGTTGTGTGTGTCTGTACACAGTTGTGTGTGTGTGTGTACACAGTTTTTGTGCGCGTACACAGTTGTGTGCGTGTGTGTACATTTTTGTGTGTGTGTGCGTACACAGTTGTGTGTGTGTGTACACAGTTGTGTATGTGTGTGTACACAGCTGTGTGTGTGTGTACACAGTTGTGTGTGTGTGTGTACACAGTGGTAAGTGTGTGTATACACAGTTGTGTGTGTGTGTGTTTACACAGTTGTGTGTGTACACAGTTGTGCGTCTGTACACAGTTGTGTGTGTGTGTGTGCACAGTTGTGTGCGTGTGTGTGTACACACAGTTGTGTGCGTGTGTGTACACAGTTGTGTGTGTGTCTGTACACAGTTGTATGTGCGCGTACACAGTTGTGTGTGTGTGTACATAGTGGTTTGTGTGTGTGTACACAATTGTGTGTGTGTACATAGCTGTGTGTGTGTGTACACAGTTGTGTGTGTGTGTACACAGTTGTGTGTGTGTGTACACAGTTGTGTGTGCATGTACACAGTTGTGTGTGTATACTCAGTTGTTTACATGCACAGTTGTGTGTGTGTGTACAGTTGTGTGTGGGTGTGTACACAGTTGTGCGTGTGTGTGTGCACAGTTGTGTGTGTGTGTGTGTGAACACAGTTGTTTGTGTGTGTACACAGTTGGGTGTGTGTGTATGTGTGTACACAGTTGTTTGTGTGTACACAGTTGTGTATGTGTGTGTGTACACAGTTGTGTGTGTGTACACTGTGTGAATTTGTGTGTGTGTACACTGTAGTGTGTTTGTGCGTTCACTGTTGTGTGTGTACACAGTGTGTGTGTGCACAGTGTGTGTGTGTGTACGCAGTGTATGTGTGTATACACAGTGTATGTGTGTATACACAGTATATATGTGTACACAAAGTGTTTGTGTGTGTTTGTGTGTACACTGTGTGTGTGTACAGTGTGCGTGTGTGTGTACACTGTTGTGTGTGTGTGTGCGTTCACTGTTGTGTGTGTACACAGTGTGTGTGTGTGTACACAGTGTGTGTGTACACAGTGTGTATACACAGTGTATGTGTGTATATACAGTGTATGTGTGTATACGCAGTGTTTGTGTGTGTGTAGGTGCTCTGTTTTCTGTGCGTGTGTGTACACAATGTTTGTGTGTGTGTTTATACACTGTGTGTGTGTGCACAGTGTGTGTGTGTGTACACAGTTCCGTGTGTGTGTACACATTTTTGTGTGTGTGTGTGTGCATACAGTTGTGTGTGTGCGCACACAGTTGTGTGTGTTTTTGTGTAAACAGTTGTGTGTGTGTGTACACATTGGTGTGTGTGTGTGTGTACACAGTTGTGTGTGTCTGTACACAGTTGTGTGTGTGTGTGCACAGTTGTGTGTGTGTGTGTGCACATTTGTGTGTGTAATCACATGTGTGTGTGTCTAAACCGTTGTGTGTGTTTGTGTGTACACTTTTGTGTATGTTTATTCACAGTTGTGTGTGTGTACACAGTTGTGCGTGAGTGTGTGTGTGTGTGTGGGTACACAGTTGTTTTGTGTGCGTGAGTGTACACAATGTTGGTGTGTGTGTTTATACACTGTGTGTGTGTGCACAGTATGTGTGTGTGTGTGTACACAGTTCCGTGTGTGTGTGTACATATTTTCGTGTGTGTGTGTGCGTATATAGTTGTGTGTGTGCGCCCACGGTTGTGTGTGTTTTTGTGTACGCAGTTGTGTGTGTGTGTACACATTGGAGTGTGTGTGTGTGTGTACACAGTTGTGTGTGTGTGTGCACATTTGTGTGTGTGTGTGTGTGCACATTTGTGTGTGTGTGTGTGTGCACATTTGTGTGTGTACACACATGTGTGTGTGTCTAAACCGTTGTGTGTGTGTGTGTGTACACTTTTGTGTATGTTTATTCACAGTTGTGTGTGTGTACACAGTTGTGCGTGAGTGTGTGTGTGTGTGTGTGGGTACACAGTTGTGTGTGTGTGTACACAGTTGTGTGTGTGTACACAGTTGTGCGTGTGTACACAATTGCGTGTGTATCTACACAGTTGTGTGTGTGTACACAGTTGTGTGTTTGTGTGTACACTGTGTGTGGTTACAATGTGTGTGTGTGTACACTGTTGTGTGTGTGTGTGCGTTCACTGTTGTGTGTGTACACAGTGTGTGTGTGTGTACACAGTGTGTGTCTGTGTGTGTACACAGTGTGTGTGTATACACAGTGTATGTGTGTATACACAGTGTTTGTGTGTGGGTGTATGTGCTCTGTTTTGTGTGCGTCTGTGTACATAATGTGTGTGTGTGTGTGTTTATACACTGTGTGTGTGTGTGTGCACAGTGTGTGTGTGTGTACACAGTTCCGTGTGTGTGTACACATTTGTGTGTGTGTGTGCATACAGCTGTGTGTGTGCGCACACAGTTGTCTGTGTTTTTGTGTAAACAGTTGTGTGTGTGTACACATTGGAGTGTGCGTGTGTGTGTGTACACAGTTGTGTGTGTCTGTACACAGTTGTGTGTGTGTGTGTGCACAGTTGTGTGTGTGTGTGTACACATTTGTGTGTGTACACACATGTGTGTGTGTCTACACCGTTGTGTGTGTGTGTGTACACTTTTGTGTATGTTTATTCACAGTTGTGTGTGTGTACACAGTTGTGCGTGAGTGTGTGTGTGTGTGTGGGTACACAGTTGTGTGTGTGTGTACACAGTTGTGCGTGTGTACACAATTGTGTGTGTATCTACACAGTTGTGTGATTGTGTGTACACAGTTGTGTGTGTGTGTACACAGTTGTGTGTTTGTGTATGTAAACAGATGTGTGTGTGCGTGTGTACAAAGTTGTGTGTGTGTGCGTACACACAGTTGTGTGTGTGTGCACACAGTTGTGTGTGTGTACACAGTTGTGTGTGTGTGTGTGTAACATTTGTGTGTCTGTGTGTACACAATGATGTGTGTATGTGTGTGTGTGTACATAGTTTTTTTTGTGTGTGTGTACACACTTGTGTGTGTATGTGTACAGTGTTGTGTGTGTGTGTTCACACAGTTGTATGTGTGAGTGTGTGTGTACACAGTTGTGTGTGCATCTGTGTGTATGTACACAGTTGTGTGTTCGTGTACATAGTTGTGTGTATGTACACATTTGTGTGTGTGTTTGTGTACACAGTTGTGTGTGTGTCTACACAATTGTTTCTGTGTGTTCACAGTTGTGTGTGTGTGTGTACACAGTTCTGTGGTGTGTACACAGTTGTGTGTGTGTGTACACAGATTGTGAGTGTGTGTGTACACTGTTTTGTGTGCGTGTACACAGTTGAGTGTGTATGTGTGTACACAGTTGTGTGTGTGTACACAGTTGTGTGAGTGTGTGTGTACACAGTTGTGTGTGTGTGTATGTGTGTGTTTGTGTACACAGTTGTATGTGTGTGTGTGTACACTGTGTGTGTGTTTTTAGACTGTGTGTGTACACTGTGTGTTTTTGTGTAAACTGTGTGGGTGTGTGTGTGTGTACACTGTTGTGTGTGTGTGTCCGTACACTGTTTTGTGTTTGTGTGTGTGTACACAGTGAGTGTGTGTACACTGTGTGTGTGTATACATTGTCTGTGTGTGTACACAGTGTGTGTGTGTATACAGTGCACGTGTGTTTATACACAGTGTGCGTGTGTGTGTGTGTGTGTGTGTACACAGTGTGTGTGTATACACAGTGTGTGTCTGCACAGTTGTGTGTGTGTGTGTGTATGTGTATACACAGTTTGTGTGTGTGTGTGTACAGAGTGTGTGTGCGTGTGTACACAATTTTGTGTGTGTGTGTACAAAGTTGAGCGTGTGTGTACACAGTTGTGTTTGTGTGTGTACACAGTGTGTGTGTATACACAGTTGTGTGTGTGTGTACTCAGTTGTGTGTGTTTACACAGATGTTTGTGTGTGTACACAGTGTGTGTGTGTGTGTGTGTGTGTGTACACAGTGTGTGTCTGTGTGTGTACACAGTGTGTGTGTATACACAGTGTATGTGTGTATATGTGTGTGTGTGTACACAGTTGTGTGAGTGTGTGCGTACACTGTGTGTGTGTGCTTTTAGACTGTGTGTGTACACAGTGTGTTTTTGTGCAAACTGTGTGGGTGTGGGTGTGTACGTTGTTGTGTGTGTGTGTCCGTACACTGTTGTGTGCGTGTGTGTACACAGTGCGTGTGTGTACACTCTGTGTGTATACATTGTCTCTGGGTGTGTGTACACAGTGTGTGTGTATACAGTGCACGTGTGTTTATACACAGAGCGTGTGTGTGTGTGTGTGTACACAGTGTGTGTGTATACACAGTGTGTGTGCGCACAGTTGTGTGTGTGTATGTGTATACACAGTTTGTGTGTGTGTCCAGAGTGTGTGTGCGTGTGTACACAATTTTGTGTGTGTGTGTACAAAGTTGTGCGTGTGTGTGTACACAGTTGTGTTTGTGTGTGCACACAGTGTGTGTGTGTATACACAGTTGTGTTTGTGTGTGTACACAGTGTGTGTGTGTGTGTATACACAGTTGTGTGTGTGTGTGTACACAGTTGTTTGTATGTGTACAAAGTTGTGTGGGTGTATACAGTTGTGTGTGTGTATGTGTGTACACAGTTGTGTGTGTGTACCCAGTTGTGTGTGTGTGTACACAGTTGTGTGTGTATATGTGCGTGTACACAGTTGTGTGTGTGTCTGTAGACTGTGTGTGTGTACAGTGTGTGTGTGTGTGTACACTGTTATGTGTGTGTGTGCGTTCACTGTTGTGTGTGTACACAGTGTGTGTGTGTACACAGTGTGTGTGTGTGTGTACAGTGTGTGTGTATACACAGTGTATGTGTGTATATACAGTGTATGTGTGTATACACAGTGTTTGTGTGTGTGTATGTGCTCTGTTTTGTGTGCGTGTGTGTACACAATGTGTGTGTGTGTTTATACACTGTGTGTGTGTGCACAGTGTGTGTGTGTGTGTACACAGTTCCGTGTGTGTGTGTACACATTTTTGTGTGTGTGTGTGCGTATACAGTTGTGTGCGTGCGCACACAGTTGTGTGTGTTTTTGTGTACGCAGTAGTGTGTGTGTGAGTGTACACAGTGGTGTGTGTGTGTACACAGTTTGTGTGTCTGTACACAGTTGTGTGTGTGTGTGCACAGTTGTGTGTGTGTACACAGTTGTGTGTGTGTGTACACAGTTTTTGTGCGCGTACACAGTTGTGTGCGTGTGTGTACATTTTTATGTGTGTGTGCGTACACAGTTGTGTGTGTGTGTACACAGTTGTGTATGTGTGTGTACACAGCTGTGTGTGTGTGTACACAGTTGTGTGTGTGTGTGTACACAGTGGTAAGTGTGTGTATACACAGTTGTGTGTGTGTGTGTTTACACAGTTGTGTGTGTACACAGTTGTGCGTCTGTACACAGTTGTGTGTGTGTGTGCACAGTTGTGTGCGTGTGTGTGTACACACAGTTGTGTGCGTGTGTGTACACAGTTGTGTGTGTGTCTGTACACAGTTGTATGTGCGCGTACACAGTTGTGTGTGTGTGTACATAGTGGTTTGTGTGTGTGTACACAATTGTGTGTGTGTACATAGCTGTGTGTGTGTGTACACAGTTGTGTGTGTGTGTGTACACAGTTGTGTGTGTGTGTACACAGTTGTGTGTGCATGTACACAGTTGTGTGTGTATACTCAGTTGTTTACATGCACAGTTGTGTGTGTGTGTACAGTTGTGTGTGGGTGTGTACACAGTTGTGCGTGTGTGTGTGCACAGTTGTGTGTGTGTGTGTGTGAACACAGTTGTTTGTGTGTGTACACAGTTGGGTGTGTGTGTATGTGTGTACACAGTTGTGTGTGTGTACACAGTTGTGTATGTGTGTGTGTACACAGTTGTGTGTGTGTACACTGTGTGAATTTGTGTGTGTGTACACTGTAGTGTGTTTGTGCGTTCACTGTTGTGTGTGTACACAGTGTGTGTGTGCACAGTGTGTGTGTGTGTACGCAGTGTGTGTGTGTATACACAGTGTATGTGTGTATACACAGTATATATGTGTACACAAAGTGTTTGTGTGTGTTTGTGTGTACACTGTGTGTGTGTACAGTGTGTGTGTGTGTGTGTACACTGTTGTGTGTGTGTGTGCGTTCACTGTTGTGTGTGTACATAGTGTGTGTGTGTGTACACAGTGTGTGTGTGTACACAGTGTGTATACACAGTGTATGTGTGTATATACAGTGTATGTGTGTATACACAGTGTTTGTGTGGGTGTAGGTGCTCTGTTTTGCGTGCGTGTGTGTACACAATGTTTGTGTGTGTGTTTATACACTGTGTGTGTGTGCACAGTGTGTGTGTGTGTGTACACAGTTCCGTGTGTGTGTACACATTTTTGCGTGTGTGTGTGTGTGCATACAGTTGTGTGTGTGCGCACACAGTTGTGTGTGTTTTTGTGTAAACAGTTGTGTGTGTGTGTACACATTGGAGTGTGTGTGTGTCTGTACACAGTTGTGTGTGTCTGTACACAGTTGTGTGTGTGTGTGCACAGTTGTGTGTGTGTGTGCACATTTGTGTGTGTGTAATCACATGTGTGTGTCTAAACCGTTGTGTGTGTGTGTGTACACTTTTGTGTATGTTTATTCACAGTTGTGTGTGTGTACACAGTTGTGCGTGAGTGTGTGTGTGTGTGTGGGTACACAGTTGTTTTGTGTGCGTGAGTGTACACAATGTTTGTGTGTGTGTTTATACACTGTGTGTGTGTGCACAGTGTGTGTGTGTGTGTGTGTGTACACAGTTCCGTGTGTGTGTGTACATATTTTTGTGTGTGTGTGTGTGCGTATATAGTTGTGTGTGTGCGCCCACGGTTGTGTGTGTTTTTGTGTACGCAGTTGTGTGTGTGTGTACACATTGGAGTGTGTGTGTGTGTGTACACAGTTGTGTGTGTCTGTACACAGTTGTGTGTGTGTGTGCACATTTGTGTGTGTGTGTGTGTGCACATTTGTGTGTGTACACACATGTGTGTGTGTCTAAACCGTTGTGTGTGTGTGTGTGTGTACACTTTTGTGTATGTTTATTCACAGTTGTGTGTGTGTACACAGTTGTGCGTGAGTGTGTGTGTGTGTGTGTGGGTACACAGTTGTGTGTGTGTGTACACAGTTGTGTGTGTGTACACAGTTGTGCGTGTGTACACAATTGCGTGTGTATCTACACAGTTGTGTGTGTGTGTACACAGTTGTGTGTTTGTGTGTACACTGTGTGTGGTTACAGTGTGTGTGTGTGTACACTGTTGTGTGTGTGTGTGCGTTCACTGTTGTGTGTGTACACAGTGTGTGTGTGTGTACACAGTGTGTGTCTGTGTGTGTACACAGTGTGTGTGTATACACAGTGTATGTGTGTATACACAGTGTTTGTGTGTGGGTGTATGTGCTCTGTTTTGTGTGCGTCTGTGTACATAATGTGTGTGTGTGTGTTTATACACTGTGTGTGTGTGTGTGCACAGTGTGTGTGTGTGTGTACACAGTTCCGTGTGTGTGTACGCATTTTTGTGTGTGTGTGTGTGTGCATACAGCTGTGTGTGTGCGCACACAGTTGTGTGTGTTTTTGTGTAAACAGTTGTGTGTGTGTACACATTGGAGTGTGCGTGTGTGTGTGTACACAGTTGTGTGTGTCTGTACACAGTTGTGTGTGTGTGTGCACAGTTGTGTGTGTGTGTGTGTACACATTTGTGTGTGTACACACACGTGTGTGTGTCTACACCGTTGTGTGTGTGTGTGTACACTTTTGTGTATGTTTATTCACAGTTGTGTGTGTGTACACAGTTGTGCGTGAGTGTGTGTGTGTGTGTGGGTACACAGTTGTGTGTGTGTGTACACAGTTGTGCGTGTGTACACAATTGTGTGTGTATCTACACAGTTGTGTGATTGTGTGTACACAGTTGCGTGTGTGTGTACACAGTTGTGTGTTTGTGTATGTAAACAGATGTGTGTGTGCGTGTGTACAGAGTTGTGTGTGTGTGTGTACACACAGTTGTGTGTGTGTGTACACAGTTGTGTGTGTGTACACAGTTGTGTGTGTGTGTGTAACATTTGTGTGTCTGTGTGTACACAATGATGTGTGTATGTGTGTGTGTGTACATAGTTTAGTGTGTGTGTGTACACACTTGTGTGTGTATGTGTACAGTGTTGTGTGTGTGTTCACACAGTTGTATGTGTGAGTGTATGTGTACACAGTTGTGTGTGCATCTGCTTGTGTGTACACAGTTGTGTGTTCGAGTACATAGTTGTGTGTATGTACACATTTGTGTGTGTGTTTGTGTACACAGTTGTGTGTGTGTCTACACAATTGTTTCTGTGTGTTCACAGTTGTGTGTGTGTGTACACAGTTCTGTGGTGTGTACACAGTTGTGTGTGTGTGTACACAGATTGTGAGTGTGTGTGTACACTGTTTTGTGTGTGTGTACACAGTTGAGTGTGTATGTGTGTACACAGTTGTGTGTGTGTACACAGTTGTGTGAGTGTGTGTGTACACAGTTGTGTGTGTGTGTATGTGTGTGTTTGTGTACACAGTTGTATGTGTGTGTGTGTACACTGTGTGTGTGTTTTTAAACTGTGTGTGTACACTGTGTGTTTTTGTGTAAACTGTGTGGGTGTGTGTGTGTGTCCGTACACTGTTTTGTGTGTGTGTGTGTGTACACAGTGAGTGTGTGTACACTGTGTGTGTATATACATTGTCTGTGTGTGTACACAGTGTGTGTGTGTATACAGTGCGCATGTGTTTATACACAGTGCGTGTGTGTGTGTGTGTGTACACAGTGTGTGTGTATACACAGTGTGTGTCTGCACAGTTGTGTGTGTGTGTGTATGTGTATACACAGTTTGTGTGTGTACAGAGTGTGTGTGCGTGTGTACACAATTTTGTGTGTGTGTGTACAAAGTTGAGCGTGTGTGTACACAGTTGTGTTTGTGTGTGTACACAGTGTGTGTGTGTATACACAGTTGTGTGTGTGTGTACTCAGTTGTGTGTGTGTTTACACAGATGTTTGTGTGTGTACACAGTTGTGTGTGTATGTGTGTACACAGTTGTGTGTGTGTGTACCCAGTTGTGTGTGTGTGTACACAGTTTGGTGTGTGTGTGTACACAGTGTATGTGTGTATACACAGTGTTTGTGTGTGTGTGTATGTGCTCTGTTTTGTGTGCGTGTGTGTACACAATGTGTGTGTGTGTGTTTATACACTGTGTGTGTGTGTGTACACAGTTCCGTATGTGTGTGTACACATTTTGTGTGTGTGTGTTTATACAGTTGTGTGTGTGCGCACTCAGTTGTGTGTGTTTTTGTGTAAACAGTTGTGTGTGTGTGTGTGTGTACACAGTGGTGTGTGTGTGTGTGTGTGTGTGTACACAGTTGTGTGTGTCTGTACACAGTTGTGTGTGTGTGTGCACAGTTGTGTGTGTGTGTGTACACCGTTGTGTGTGTGTGTACACAGTTGTGTGTGCGCGTACACAGTTGTGTGCATGTGTGTACACAGTTGTGTGTGTGTGTACACAGTTGTGTGTGTGTGTGTACACAGTTGTGTGTGTGTACACAGTGGTGTGTGTGTGTGTGTACACAGTTGTGTGTGTGTGTACACAGTTGTGCGTGTACACAGTTGTGCATCTGTACACAGTTGTGTGTGTGTGTGCGTAGTTGTGTGTGTGTGTACACACAGTTGTGTGCGTGTGTGTACACAGTTTGTGTGTGTGTGTGTACACTGTTTTATGTGTGTGTGTACACAGTTGTGTGTGTATGTGTGTACACAGTTGTGTGTGTGTGTACCCAGTTGTGTGTGTATGTACACAGTTTGGTGTGTGTGTGTACACAGTGTATGTGTGTATACACAGTGTTTGTGTGTGTGTGTATGTGCTCTGTTTTGTGTGCGTGTGTGTACACAATGTGTGTGTGTGTGTTTATACACTGTGTGTGTGTGTGTACACAGTTCCGTATGTGTGTGTACACATTTTGTGTGTGTGTGTTTATACAGTTGTGTGTGTGCGCACTCAGTTGTGTGTGTTTTTGTGTAAACAGTTGTGTGTGTGTGTGTGTGTGTACACAGTGGTGTGTGTGTGTGTGTGTGTGTACACAGTTGTGTGTGTCTGTACACAGTTGTGTGTGTGTGTGTGCACAGTTGTGTGTGTGTGTGTACACCGTTGTGTGTGTGTGTACACAGTTGTGTGTGTGTACACAGTGGTGTGTGTGTGTGTGTACACAGTTGTGTGTGTGTGTGTACACAGTTGTGCGTGTACACAGTTGTGCATCTGTACACAGTTGTGTGTGTGTGTGCGTAGTTGTGTGTGTGTGTACACACAGTTGTGTGCGTGTGTGTACACAGTTTGTGTGTGTGTGTGTATACACTGTTTTATGTGTGTGTGTACACAGTTGTGTGTGCATGTGTGTACACAGCTGTGTGTGTGTGTACACAGTTGTGTGAGTGTGTGTGTACACAGTTGTGTGTGTGTGTATGTGTGTGTTTGTGTACACAGTTGTGTGTGTGTGTGTACACTCTGTGTGTGTGTTTTTAGACAATGTGTGTACACTGTGTGTTTTTGTCTAAACTGTGTGGGTGTGTGTGTGTACACTGCTGTGTGTGTGTGTCCGTACACTGTTGTGTGTGTGTGTGTGTACACAGTGCGTGTGTGTACACTGTGTGTGTGTATACATTGTCTGTGTGTGTGTGTACACAGTGTGCGTGTGTATACAGTGCATGTGTGTTTATACACAGTGCGTGTGTGTGTACACAGTGTGTGTATACACAGTGTGTGTGCACAGATGTGTGTGTGTATACACAGTTTGTGTGTGTGTGTACAGAGTGTGTGTGCGTGTGTACATAGTTTTGTGTATGTGTGTACAAAGTTGTGCTTGTGTGTACACAGTTGTGTTTGTGCGTGTGTACACAGTGTGTGTGTGAATACACAGTTGTGTGTGTGTGTGTGTGTACTCAGTTGCGTGCGTGTGTACACAGTTGTCTGTGTGTGTGTACACAGATCTTTGTATGTGTACACAGTTGTGTGTGTGTATGTGTGTACATAGTTGTGTGTGTGTACCCAGTTGTGTGTGTGTGTACACAGTTGTGTGTGTATATGTGTGTGTGTACACAGTTGTGTGTTTGTGTGTACACTGTGTGTGGGTACAGTGTGTGTGTGTGTACACTGTTGTGTGTGTACACAGTGTGTGTGTGTGTACACAGTGTGTGTGTATACACAGTGTATGTGTGTATACACAGTGTTTGTGTGTGGGTGTATGTGCTCTGTTTTGTGTGCGTGTGTGTACACAATGTGTGTGTGTGTTTATACACTGTGTGTGTGTGCACAGTGTGTGTGTGTGTGTACACAGTTCCGTGTGTGTGTACACATTTGTGTGTGTGTGTGTGTGTGCATACAGTTGTGTGTGTGCGCACACAGTTGTGTGTGTTTTTGTGTAAACATTTGTGTGTGTGTGTGTACACATTGGAGTGTGTGTGTGTGTACACAGTTGTGTGTGTCTGTACACAGTTGTGTGTGTGTGTGCACAGTTGTGTGTGTGTGTGTGTGCACATTTGTGTGTGTACACACATGTGTGTGTGTCTAAACCGTTGTGTGTGTGTGTGTGTACACTTTTGTGTATGTTTATTCACAGTTGTGTGTGTGTACACAGTTGTGCGTGAGTTTGTGTGTGTGTGTGGGTACACAGTTGTGTGTGTGTGTACACAGTTGTGTGTGTGTACACAGTTGTGCGTGTGTACACAATTGTGTGTGTATCTACACAGTTGTGTGTGTGTGTACACAGTTGTGTGTTTGTGTGTACACTGTGTGTGGTTACAGTGTGTGTGTGTGTACACTGTTGTGTGTGTGTGCGTTCACTGTTGTGTGTGTACACAGTGTGTGTGTGTGTGTGTACACAGTGTGTGTCTGTGTGTGTACACAGTGTGTGTGTATACACAGTGTTTGTGTGTGGGTGTATGTGCTCTGTTTTGTGTGCGTGTGTGTACACAATGTGTGTGTGTGTGTGTGTTTATACACTGTGTGTGTGTGTGTGCACTGTGTGTGTGTGTGTGTACACAGTTCCGTGTGTGTGTACACATTTTTGTGTGTGTGTGTGTGCGTACAGCTGTGTGTGTGCGCACACAGTTGTGTGTGTTTTTGTGTAAACAGTTGTGTGTGTGTACACATTGGAGTGTGTGTGTGTGTGTGTACACAGTTGTGTGTGTCTGTACACAGTTGTGTGTGTGTGTGTGTACACATTTGTGTGTGTACACACACGTGTGTGTGTCTACACAGTTGTGTGTGTGTGTGTACACTTTTGTGTATGTTTATTCACAGTTGTGTGTGTGTACACAGTTGTGCGTGAGTGTGTGTGTCTGTGTGGGTACACAGTTGTGTGTGTGTGTACACAGTTGTGCGTGTGTACACAATTGTGTGTGTATCTACACAGTTGTGTGATTGTGTGTACACAGTTGTGTGTGTGTGTACACAGTTGTGTGTTTGTGTATGTAAACAGATTTGTGTGTGCGTGTGTAAAAAGTTGTGTGTGTGTGTGTACACAGTTGTGTGTGTGTACACAGTTGTATGTGTGTGTAACATTTGTGTGTCTGTGTGTACACAATGATGTTTGTATGTGTGTGTGTACCTAGTTTTTTGTGTGTGTGTGTGTACACACTTGTGTGTGTATGTGTACAGTGTTGTGTGTGTGTGTTCACACAGTTGTATGTGTGAGTGTGTGTGTACACAGTTGTGTGTGCATCTGTGTGTGTGTACACAGTTGTGTGTTCGTGTACATAGTTGTGTGTATGTACACATTTGTGTGTGTGTTTGTGTACACAGTTGTGTGTGTGTCTACACAATTGTTTCTGTGTGTTCACAGTTGTGTGTGTGTGTGTACACAGTTCTGTGGTGTGTACACAGTTGTGTGTGTGTGTGTACACAGATTGTGAGTGTGTGTGTACACTGTTTTGTGTGTGTGTACACAGTTGAGTGTGTATGTGTGTACACAGTTGTGTGTGTGTACACAGTTGTGTGAGTGTGTGTGTACACAGTTGTGTGTGTGTGTATGTGTGTGTTTGTGTACACAGTTGTATGTGTGTGTGTGTACACTGTGTGTGTGTTTTTAGACTGTGTGTGTACACTGTGTGTTTTTGTGTAAACTGTGTGGGTGTGTGTGTGTGTACACTGTTGTGTGTGTGTGTCCGTACACTGTTTTGTGTGTGTGTGTGTGTACACAGTGAGTGTGTGTACACTGTGTGTGTGTATACATTGTCTGTGTGTGTACACAGTGTGTGTGTGTATACAGTGCACGTGTGTTTATACACAGTGTGTGTGTGTGTGTGTGTGTGTGTGTGTACACAGTGTGTGTGTATACACAGTTTGTGTCTGCACAGTTGTGTGTGTGTGTATGTGTATACACAGTTTGTGTGTGTGTGTGTACAGAGTGTGTGTGCGTGTGTACACAATTTTGTGTGTGTGTGTACAAAGTTGAGCGTGTGTGTACACAGTTGTGTTTGTGTGTGTACACAGTGTGTGTGTATACACAGTTGTGTGTGTGTGTACTCAGTTGTGTGTGTGTTTACACAGATGTTTGTGTGTGTACACAGTTGTGTGTGTATGTGCGTACACAGTTGTGTGTGTGTGTACCCAGTTGTGTGTGTGTGTACCCAGTTGGGTGTGTGTGTGTACACAGTGTGTGGTTACAGTGTGTGTGTGTATACACTGTTGTGTGTGTGTGTACGTTCACTGTTGTGTGTGTACACAGTGTGTGTATGTGTACACAGTGTGTGTCTGTGTGTGTACACAGTGTGTGTGTATACACAGTGTATGTGTGTATACACAGTGTTTGTGTGTGGGTGTATGTGCTCTGTTTTGTGTGCGTGTGTGTACACAATGTGTGTGTGTGTTTATACACTGTGTGTGTGTGCACAGTGTGTGTGTGTGTGTACACAGTTCCGTGTGTGTGTACACATTTGTGTGTGTGTGTGTGTGTGCATACAGTTGTGTGTGTGCGCACACAGTTGTGTGTGTTTTTGTGTAAACATTTGTGTGTGTGTGTGTACACATTGGAGTGTGTGTGTGTGTGTACACAGTTGTGTGTGTCTGTACACAGTTGTGTGTGTGTGTGCACAGTTGTGTGTGTGTGTGTGTGCACATTTGTGTGTGTACACACATGTGTGTGTGTCTAAACCGTTGTGTGTGTGTGTGTGTACACTTTTGTGTATGTTTATTCACAGTTGTGTGTGTGTACACAGTTGTGCGTGAGTTTGTGTGTGTGTGTGGGTACACAGTTGTGTGTGTGTGTACACAGTTGTGTGTGTGTACACAGTTGTGCGTGTGTACACAATTGTGTGTGTATCTACACAGTTGTGTGTGTGTGTACACAGTTGTGTGTTTGTGTGTACACTGTGTGTGGTTACAGTGTGTGTGTGTGTGTGTGTACACTGTTGTGTGTGTGTGCGTTCACTGTTGTGTGTGTACACAGTGTGTGTGTGTGTGTGTACACAGTGTGTGTCTGTGTGTGTACACAGTGTGTGTGTATACACAGTGTATGTGTGTATACACAGTGTTTGTGTGTGGGTGTATGTGCTCTGTTTTGTGTGCGTGTGTGTACACAATGTGTGTGTGTGTGTGTGTTTATACACTGTGTGTGTGTGTGTGCACTGTGTGTGTGTGTGTGTACACAGTTCCGTGTGTGTGTACACATTTTTGTGTGTGTGTGTGTGCGTACAGCTGTGTGTGTGCGCACACAGTTGTGTGTGTTTTTGTGTAAACAGTTGTGTGTGTGTACACATTGGAGTGTGTGTGTGTGTGTGTACACAGTTGTGTGTGTCTGTACACAGTTGTGTGTGTGTGTGTACACATTTGTGTGTGTACACACACGTGTGTGTGTCTACACAGTTGTGTGTGTGTGTGTACACTTTTGTGTATGTTTATTCACAGTTGTGTGTGTGTACACAGTTGTGCGTGAGTGTGTGTGTCTGTGTGGGTACACAGTTGTGTGTGTGTGTACACAGTTGTGCGTGTGTACACAATTGTGTGTGTATCTACACAGTTGTGTGATTGTGTGTACACAGTTGTGTGTGTGTGTACACAGTTGTGTGTTTGTGTATGTAAACAGATTTGTGTGTGCGTGTGTAAAAAGTTGTGTGTGTGTGTGTACACAGTTGTGTGTGTGTACACAGTTGTATGTGTGTGTAACATTTGTGTGTCTGTGTGTACACAATGATGTTTGTATGTGTGTGTGTACCTAGTTTTTTTTGTGTGTGTGTGTACACACTTGTGTGTGTATGTGTACAGTGTTGTGTGTGTGTGTTCACACAGTTGTATGTGTGAGTGTGTGTGTACACAGTTGTGTGTGCATCTGTGTGTGTGTACACAGTTGTGTGTTCGTGTACATAGTTGTGTGTATGTACACATTTGTGTGTGTGTTTGTGTACACAGTTGTGTGTGTGTCTACACAATTGTTTCTGTGTGTTCACAGTTGTGTGTGTGTGTGTACACAGTTCTGTGGTGTGTACACAGTTGTGTGTGTGTGTGTACACAGATTGTGAGTGTGTGTGTACACTGTTTTGTGTGTGTGTACACAGTTGAGTGTGTATGTGTGTACACAGTTGTGTGTGTGTACACAGTTGTGTGAGTGTGTGTGTACACAGTTGTGTGTGTGTGTATGTGTGTGTTTGTGTACACAGTTGTATGTGTGTGTGTGTACACTGTGTGTGTGTTTTTAGACTGTGTGTGTACACTGTGTGTTTTTGTGTAAACTGTGTGGGTGTGTGTGTGTGTACACTGTTGTGTGTGTGTGTCCGTACACTGTTTTGTGTGTGTGTGTGTGTACACAGTGAGTGTGTGTACACTGTGTGTGTGTATACATTGTCTGTGTGTGTACACAGTGTGTGTGTGTATACAGTGCACGTGTGTTTATACACAGTGTGTGTGTGTGTGTGTGTGTGTGTGTGTGTACACAGTGTGTGTGTATACACAGTTTGTGTCTGCACAGTTGTGTGTGTGTGTATGTGTATACACAGTTTGTGTGTGTGTGTGTACAGAGTGTGTGTGCGTGTGTACACAATTTTGTGTGTGTGTGTACAAAGTTGAGCGTGTGTGTACACAGTTGTGTTTGTGTGTGTACACAGTGTGTGTGTATACACAGTTGTGTGTGTGTGTACTCAGTTGTGTGTGTGTTTACACAGATGTTTGTGTGTGTACACAGTTGTGTGTGTATGGGCGTACACAGTTGTGTGTGTGTGTACCCAGTTGTGTGTGTGTGTACCCAGTTGGGTGTGTGTGTGTACACAGTGTGTGGTTACAGTGTGTGTGTGTATACACTGTTGTGTGTGTGTGTACGTTCACTGTTGTGTGTGTACACAGTGTGTGTATGTGTACACAGTGTGTGTCTGTGTGTGTACACAGTGTGTGTGTATACACAGTGTATGTGTGTATACACAGTGTTTGTGTGTGGGTGTATGTGCTCTGTTTTGTGTGCG
Source organism: Isurus oxyrinchus (assembly GCA_026770705.1). Taxonomy (NCBI): domain Eukaryota; kingdom Metazoa; phylum Chordata; class Chondrichthyes; order Lamniformes; family Lamnidae; genus Isurus; species Isurus oxyrinchus. The sequence goes on from JANJGN010000017.1 coordinate 107,725,063, forward strand.
TGTGTGTACACAATGTGTGTGTGTGTGTGTTTATACACTGTGTGTGTGTGTGTGCACAGTGTGTGTGTGTGTGTGTACACAGTTCCGTGTGTGTGTACACATTTTTGTGTGTGTGTGTGTGCATACAGCTGTGCGTGTGCGCACACAGTTGTGTGTGTTTTTGCGTAAACAGTTGTGTGTGTGTACACATTGGAGTGTGTGTGTGTGTACACAGTTGTGTGTGTCTGTACACAGTTGTCTGTGTGTGTGCACAGTTGTGAGTGTGAGTGTGTGTGTACTCAGTTGCGTGCGTGTGTACACAGTTGTCTGTGTGTGTGTACACAGATCTTTGTATGTGTACACACTTGTGTGTGTGTATGTGTGTACATAGTTGTGTGTGTGTACCCAGTTGTGTGTGTGTGTACACATTTGTGTGTGTATATGTGTGTGTGTACACAGTTGTGTGTTTGTGTGTACACTGTGTGTGGGTACAGTGTGTGTGTGTGTACACTGTTGTGTGTGTACACAGTGTGTGTGTGTGTACACAGTGTGTGTCTGTGTGTGTACACAGTGTGTGTGTATACACAGTGTATGTGTGTATATACAGTGTTTGTGTGTGGGTGTATGTGCTCTGTTTTGTGTGCGTGTGTGTACACAATGTGTGTGTGTGTGTTTATACACTGTGTGTGTGTGCACAGTGTGTGTGTGTGTGTACACAGTTCCGTGTGTGTGTACACATTTTTGTGTGTGTGTGTGTGCATACAGTTGTGTGTGTGCGCACACAGTTGTATGTGTATTTGTGTAAACAGTTGTGTGTGTGTACACATTGGAGTGTGTGTGTGTGTGTGTACACAGTTGTGTGTGTCTGTACACAGTTGTGTGTGTGTGTGCGCGCAGTTTTGTGTGTGTGTGTGTGTGCACATTTGTGTGTGTACACACATGTGTGTGTGTCTAAACCGTTGTGTGTGTGTGTGTGTGTACACTTTTGTGTATGTTTATTCACAGTTGTGTGTGTGTACACAGTTGTGCGTGAGTGTGTGTGTGTGTGCGGGTACACAGTTGTGTGTGTGTGTACACAGTTGTGTGTGTGTACACAGTTGTGCGTGTGTACACAATTGTGTGTGTATCTACACAGTTGTGTGTGTGTGTACACAGTTGTGTGTTTGTGTGTACACTGTGTGTGGTTACAGTGTGTGTGTGTGTACACTGTTGTGTGTGTGTGTGCGTTCACTGTTGTGTGTGTACACAGTGTGTGTGTGTGTACACAGTGTGTGTCTGTGTGTGTACACAGTGTGTGTGTATACACAGTGTATGTGTGTATACACAGTGTTTGTGTGTGGGTGTATGTGCTCTGTTTTGTGTGCGTGTGTGTACACAATGTGTGTGTGTGTGTGTTTATACACTGTGTGTGTGTGCACAGTGTGTATGTGTGTGTGTGTGTGTACACAGTTCCGTGTGTGTGTACACATTTTTGTGTGTGTGTGTGTGCATACAGCTGTGTGTGTGCGCACACAGTTGTGTGTGTTTTTGTGTAAACAGTTGTGTGTGTGTACACATTGGAGTGTGCGTGTGTGTGTGTACACAGTTGTGTGTGTCTGTACACAGTTGTGTGTGTGTGTGTGCACAGTTGTGTGTGTGTGTGTACACAGTTGTGTGTGTCTGTACACAGTTGTCTGTGTGTGTGCACAGTTGTGAGTGTGAGTGTGTGTGTACTCAGTTGCGTGCGTGTGTACACAGTTGTCTGTGTGTGTGTACACAGATCTTTGTATGTGTACACACTTGTGTGTGTGTATGTGTGTACATAGTTGTGTGTGTGTACCCAGTTGTGTGTGTGTGTACACATTTGTGTGTGTATATGTGTGTGTGTACACAGTTGTGTGTTTGTGTGTACACTGTGTGTGGGTACAGTGTGTGTGTGTGTACACTGTTGTGTGTGTACACAGTGTGTGTGTGTGTACACAGTGTGTGTCTGTGTGTGTACACAGTGTGTGTGTATACACAGTGTATGTGTGTATATACAGTGTTTGTGTGTGGGTGTATGTGCTCTGTTTTGTGTGCGTGTGTGTACACAATGTGTGTGTGTGTGTTTATACACTGTGTGTGTGTGCACAGTGTGTGTGTGTGTGTACACAGTTCCGTGTGTGTGTACACATTTTTGTGTGTGTGTGTGTGCATACAGTTGTGTGTGTGCGCACACAGTTGTATGTGTATTTGTGTAAACAGTTGTGTGTGTGTACACATTGGAGTGTGTGTGTGTGTGTGTACACAGTTGTGTGTGTCTGTACACAGTTGTGTGTGTGTGTGCGCGCAGTTTTGTGTGTGTGTGTGTGCACATTTGTGTGTGTACACACATGTGTGTGTGTCTAAACCGTTGTGTGTGTGTGTGTGTGTACACTTTTGTGTATGTTTATTCACAGTTGTGTGTGTGTACACAGTTGTGCGTGAGTGTGTGTGTGTGTGTGGGTACACAGTTGTGTGTGTGTGTACACAGTTGTGTGTGTGTACACAGTTGTGCGTGTGTACACAATTGTGTGTGTATCTACACAGTTGTGTGTGTGTGTACACAGTTGTGTGTTTGTGTGTACACTGTGTGTGGTTACAGTGTGTGTGTGTGTACACTGTTGTGTGTGTGTGTGCGTTCACTGTTGTGTGTGTACACAGTGTGTGTGTGTGTACACAGTGTGTGTCTGTGTGTGTACACAGTGTGTGTGTATACACAGTGTATGTGTGTATACACAGTGTTTGTGTGTGGGTGTATGTGCTCTGTTTTGTGTGCGTGTGTGTACACAATGTGTGTGTGTGTGTGTTTATACACTGTGTGTGTGCGTGTGCACAGTGTGTGTGTGTGTGTGTGTGTGTACACAGTTCCGTGTGTGTGTACACATTTTTGTGTGTGTGTGTGTGCATACAGCTGTGTGTGTGCGCACACAGTTGTGTGTGTTTTTGTGTAAACAGTTGTGTGTGTGTACACATTGGAGTGTGTGTGTGTGTACACAGTTGTGTGTGTCTGTACACAGTTGTGTGTGTGTGTGCACAGTTGTGTGTGTGTGTGTGCACATTTGTGTTTGTACACACATGTGTGTGTGTCTACACCGTTGTGTGTGTGTGTGTGTACACTTTTGTGTATGTTTATTCACAGTTGTGTGTGTGTACACAGTTGTGCGTGAGTGTGTGTGTGTGTGTGGGTACACAGTTGTGTGTGTGTGTACACAGTTGTGCGTGTGTACACAATTGTGTGTGTATGTGTACAGTGTTGTGTGTGTGTGTTCACACAGTTGTATGTGTGAGTGTGTGTGTACACAGTTGTGTGTGCATCTGCGTGTGTGTACACAGTTGTGTGTGTGTTTGTGTACACAGTTGTGTGTGTGTCTACACAATTGTTTCTGTGTGTTCACAGTTGTGTGTGTGTGTGTGTACACAGTTCTGTGGTGTGTACACAGTTGTGTGTGTGTGTACACAGATTGTGAGTGTGTGTGTACACTGTTTTGTGTGTGTGTACACAGTTGAGTGTGTATGTGTGTACACAGTTGTGTGTGTGTACACAGTTGTGTGAGTGTGTGTGTACACAGTTGTGTGTATGTGTGTGTTTGTGTACACAGTTATATGTGTGTGTGTGTACACTGTGTGTGTGTTTTTAGACTGTGAGTGTACACTGTGTGTTTTTGTGTAAACTGTGTGGGTGTGTGTGCGTGTGTACACTGTTGTGTGTGTGTGTCCGTACACTGTTTTGTGTGTGTGTGTGTACACAGTGAGTGTGTGTACACTGTGTGTGTGTATACATTGTCTGTGTGTGTACACAGTGTGTGTGTGTATACAGTGCACGTGTGTTTATACACAGTCCGTGTGTGTGTGTGTGTGTGTACACAGTGTGTGTGTATACACAGTGTGTGTCTGCACAGTTGTGTGTGTGTGTGTGTGTGTGTGTGTATGTGTATACACAGTTTGTGTGTGTGTGTACAGAGTGTGTGTGCGTGTGTACACACTTTTGTGTGTGTGTGTACAAAGTTGAGCGTGTGTGTACACAGTTGTGTTTGTGTGTGTACACAGTGTGTGTGTATACACAGTTGTGTGTGTGTGTACTCAGTTGTGTGTGTGTTTACACAGATGTTTGTGTGTGTACACAGTTGTGTGTGTATGTGTGTACACAGTTGTGTGTGTGTGTACCCAGTTGTGTGTGTGTGTACACAGTTGGGTGTGTGTGTGTACACAGTGTATGTGTGTATACACAGTGTTTGTGTGTGTGTGTATGTGCTCTGTTTTGTGTGCGTGTGTGTACACAATGTGTGTGTGTTTATACACTGTGTGTGTGTGTGTGTACACAGTTCCGTGTGTGTGTGTACACATTTTGTGTGTGTGTGTTTATACAGTTGTGTGTGTGCGCACTCAGTTGTGTGTGTTTTTGTGTAAACAGTTGTGTGTGTGTGTGTGTACACAGTGGATGGTGTGCACAGTTGTGTGTGTGTGTACACAGTTGTGTGTGTCTGTACACAGTTGTGTGTGTGTGTGCACAGTTGTGTGTGTGTACACAGTTGTGTGTGTGTGTACACAGTTGTGTGTGCGCGTACACAGTTGTGTGCGTGTGTGTACACAGTTGTGTGTGTGTGTACACAGTTGTGTGTGTGTGTACACAGTTGTGTGTGTGTGTACACAGTGTTGTGTGTGTGTGTGTACACAGTTGTGTGTGTGTGTGTACACAGTTGTGTGTGTACACAGTTGTGCATCTGTACACAGTTGTGTGTGTGTGTGCGTAGTTGTGTGTGTGTGTACACACAGTTGTGTGCGTGTGTGTACACAGTTTGTGTGCGTGTGTGTACACTGTTTTATGTGTGTGTGTACACAGTTGTGTGTGTATGTGTGTACACAGCTGTGTGTGTGTGTACACAGTTGTGTGAGTGTGTGCGTACACAGTTGTGTGTGTGTGTATGTGTGTGTTTGTGTACACAGTTGTGTGTGTGTGTGTACACTCTGTGTGTGTGTTTTTAGACTATGTGTGTACACTGTGTGTTTTTGTCTAAACTGTGTGGGTGTGTGTGTGCACACTGTTGTGTGTGTGTGTCCGTACACTGTTGTGCGTGTGTGTGTGTACACAGTGCGTGTGTGTACACTGTGTGTGTGTATACATTGTCTGTGTGTGTGTGTACACAGTGTGCGTGTGTATACAGTGCACGTGTGTTTATACACAGTGCGTGTGTGTGTACACAGTGTGTGTATACATAGTGTGTGTGCACAGATGTGTGTGTGTGTGTATGTGTATACACAGTTTGTGTGTGTGTGTACAGAGTGTGTGTGCGTGTGTACACAGTTTTGTGTATGTGTGTACAAAGTTGTGCTTGTGTGTACACAGTTGTGTTTGTGTGTGTGTACACAGTGTGTGTGTGAATACACAGTTGTCTGTGTGTGTGTGTACTCAGTTGCGTGCGTGTGTACACAGTTGTCTGTGTGTGTGTACACAGATCTTTGTATGTGTACACAGTTGTGTGTGTGTATGTGTGTACATAGTTGTGTGTGTGTGTACCCAGTTGTGTGTGTGTGTACACACTTGTGTGTGTATATGTGTGTGTGTACATAGTTGTGTGTTTGTGTGTACACTGTGTGTGGTTACAGTGTGTGTGTGTGTACACTGTTGTGTGTGTGTGCGTTCACTGTTGTGTGTGTACACAGTGTGTGTGTGTGTACACAGTGTGTGTCTGTGTGTGTACACAGTGTGTGTGTATACACAGTGTATGTGTGTATACACAGTGTTTGTGTGTGGGTGTATGTGCTCTGTTTTGTGTGCGTGTGTGTACACAATGTGTGTGTGTGTGTGTTTATACACTGTGTGTGTGTGTGTGTGCACAGTGTGTGTGTGTGTGTGTGTACACAGTTCCGTGTGTGTGTACACATTTTTGTGTGTGTGTGCATACAGCTGTGTGTGCGCACACAGTTGTGTGTGTTTTTGTGTAAACAGTTGTGTGTGTGTACACATTGGAGTGTGTGTGTGTGTGTGTACACAGTTGTGTGTGTCTGTAAACAGTTGTGTGTGTGTGTGTGCACAGTTGTGTGTGTGTGTGTGTACACATTTGTGTGTTTACACACAGGTGTGTGTGTCTACACCGTTGTGTGTGTGTGTACACTTTTGTGTATGTTTATTCACAGTTGTGTGTGTGTACACGGTTGTGCGTGAGTGTGTGTGTGTGTGTGTGGGTACACAGTTGTGTGTGTGTGTACACAGTTGTGCGTGTGTACACAATTGTGTGTGTATCTACACAGTTGTGTGATTGTGTGTACGCAGTTGTGTGTTTGTACACAGTTGTGCGTGTGTACACAATTGTGTGTGTATCTACACAGTTGTGTGTTTGTGTGTACACTGTGTGTGGTTACAGTGTGTGTGTGTGTACACTGTTGTGTGTGTGTGTGCGTTCACTGTTGTGTGTATACACAGTGTGTGTGTGTGTACACAGTGTGTGTCTGTGTGTGTACACAGTGTGTGTGTATACACAGTGTATGTTTGTATACACAGTGTTTGTGTGTGGGTGTATGTGCTCTGTTTTGTGTGCGTGTGTGTACACAATGTGTGTGTGTATGTGTTTATACACTGTGTGTGTGTGTGCACAGTGTGTGTGTGTGTGTACACAGTTCCGTGTGTGTGTACAAATTTTTGTGTGTGTGTGTGTGTGTGTGCATACAGCTGTGTGTGTGCGCACACAGTTGTGTCTGTTTTTGTGTAAACAGTTGTGTGTGTGTACACATTGGAGTGTGTGTGTGTGTGTGTGTACACAGTTGTGTGTGTCTGTACACAGTTGTGTGTGTGTGTGCACAGTTGTGTGTGTGTGTGTGTACACATTTGTGTTTGTACACACATGTGTGTGTGTCTACACCGTTGTGTGTGTGTGTGTGCACACTTTTGTGTATGTTTATTCACAGTTGTGTGTGTGTACACAGTTGTGCGTGAGTGTGTGTGTGTGTGTGGGTACGCAGTTGTGTGTGTGTGTACACAGTTGTGCCTGTGTACACAATTGTGTGTGTATCTACACAGTTGTGTGATTGTGTGTACACAGTTGTGTGTGTGTGTACACAGTTGTGTGTTTGTGTATGTAAACAGATGTGTGTGTGCGTGTGTACAAAGTTGTGTGTCTGTGTGTGTACACACAGTTGTGTGTGTGTGTACACAGTTGTGTGTGTGTACACAGTTGTGTGTGTGTGTAACATTTGTGTGTCTGTGTGTACACAATGATGTGTGTATGTGTGTGTGCGTACATAGTTTTGTGTGTGTGTGTGTGTACACACTTGTGTGTGTATGTGTACAGTGTTGTGTGTGTGTGTTCACACAGTTGTATGTGTGAGTGTGTGTGTATACAGTTGTGTGTGCATCTGTGTGTGTGTACACAGTTGTGTGTTCGTGTACATAGTTGTGTGTATGTACACATTTGTTTGTGTGTTTGTGTACACAGTTGTGTGTGTGTGTACACAATTGATTCTGTGTGTTCACAGTTGTGACTGTGTGTACACAGTTCTGTGTGTGTGTACACAGTTGTGTGTGTGTACACAGTTTGTGTGTGTGTGTGCTCTGTTTTATGTGTGTGTGTACACAGTTGTGTGTGTATGTGTGTACACAGCTGTGTGTGTGTGTACACAGTTGTGTGAGTGTGTGTGTACACAGTTGTGTGTGTGTGTATGTGTGTGTTTGTGTACACAGTTGTGTGTGTGTGTGTACACTCTGTGTGTGTGTTTTTAGACTGTGTGTGTACACTGTGTGTTTTTGTCTAAACTGTGTGGGTGTGTGTGTGTACACTGCTGTGTGTGTGTGTCCGTACACTGTTGTGCGTGTGTGTGTGTACACAGTGCGTGTGTGTACACTGTGTGTGTGTATACATTGTCTGTGTGTGTTTGTGTACACAGTGTGCGTGTGTATACAGTGCACGTGTGTTTATACACAGTGCGTGTGTGTGTACACAGTGTGTGTATACACAGTGTGTGTGCACAGATGTGTGTGTGTGTGTATGTGTATACAGTTTGTGTGTGTGTGTACAGAGTGTGTGTGCGTGTGTACACAGTTTTGTGTATGTGTGTACAAAGTTGTGCGTGTGTGTACACAGTTGTGTTTGTGTGTGTGTACACAGTGTGTGTGTGTGAATACACAGTTGTGTGTGTGTGTGTGTGTACTCAGTTGCGTGCGTGTGTACACAGTTGTCTGTGTGTGTGTACACAGATCTTTGTATGTGTACACAGTTGTGTGTGTGTGTACACAGTTGTGTGTGTATATGTGTGTGTGTACACAGTTGTGAGTTTGTGTGTACACTGTGTGTGGGTACAGTGTGTGTGTGTGTACACTGTTGTCTGTGTACACAGTGTGTGTGTGTGTACACAGTGTGTGTCTGTGTGTGTACACAGTGTGTGTATACACAGTGTATGTGTGTATACACAGTGTTTGTGTGTGGGTGTATGTGCTCTGTTTTGTGTGCGTGTGTGTACACAATGTGTGTGTGTGTGTTTATACACTGTGTGTGTGTGCACAGTGTGTGTGTGTGTACACAGTTCCGTGTGTGTGTACACATTTTTGTGTGTGTGTGTGTGCATACAGTTGTGTGTGTGCGCACACAGTTGCGTGTGTTTTTGTGTAAACAGTTGTGTGTGTGTGTACACATTGGAGTGTGTGTGTGTGTGTACACAGTTGTGTGTGTCTGTACACAGTTGTGTGTGTGTGTGCACAGTTGTGTGTGTGTGTGTGCACATTTGTGTGTGTACACACATGTGTGTGTGTCTAAACCGTTGTGTGTGTGTGTGTGTGTACACTTTTGTGTATGTTTATTCACAGTTGTGTGTGTGTACACAGTTGTGCGTGAGTGTGTGTGTGTGTGTGTGGGTACACAGTTGTGTGTGTGTGTACACAGTTGTGCATGTGTACACAATTGTGTGTGTATCTACACAGTTGTGTGTGTGTGTACACAGTTGTGTGTTTGTGTGTACACTGTGTGTGGTTACAGTGTGTGTGTGTGTACACTGTTGTGTGTGTGTGTGCGTTTACTGTTGTGTGTGTACACAGTGTGTGTGTGTGTACACAGTGTGTGTCTGTGTGTGTACACAGTGTGTGTGTATACACAGTGTATGTGTGTATACACAGTGTTTGTATGTGTGTGTATGTGCTCTGTTTTGTGTGCTTGTGTGTACACAATGTGTGTGTGTGTGTTTATACACTGTGTGTGTGCGTGTGCACAGTGTGTGTGTGTGTGTGTGTGTACACAGTTCCGTGTGTGTGTACACATTTTTGTGTGTGTGTGTGTGTGCATACAGCTGTGTGTGTGCGCACACAGTTGTGTGTGTTTTTGTGTAAACAGTTGTGTGTGTGTACACATTGGAGTGTGTGTGTGTGTACACAGTTGTGTGTGTCTGTACACAGTTGTGTGTGTGTGTGCACAGTTGTGTGTGTGTGTGTGTGTGTGTACTCAGTTGCGTGCGTGTGTACACAGTTGTCTGTGTGTGTGTACACAGATCTTTGTATGTGTACACAGTTGTGTGTGTGTATGTGTGTACATAGTTGTGTGTTTGTGTGTACACTGTGTGTGGTTACAGTGTGTGTGTGTGTACACTGTTGTGTGTGTGTGTGCGTTTACTGTTGTGTGTGTACACAGTGTGTGTGTGTGTACACAGTGTGTGTCTGTGTGTGTACACAGTGTGTGTGTATACACAGTGTATGTGTGTATACACAGTGTTTGTATGTGTGTGTATGTGCTCTGTTTTGTGTGCTTGTGTGTACACAATGTGTGTGTGTGTGTTTATACACTGTGTGTGTGCGTGTGCACAGTGTGTGTGTGTGTGTGTGTGTACACAGTTCCGTGTGTGTGTACACATTTTTGTGTGTGTGTGTGTGTGCATACAGCTGTGTGTGTGCGCACACAGTTGTGTGTGTTTTTGTGTAAACAGTTGTGTGTGTGTACACATTGGAGTGTGTGTGTGTGTACACAGTTGTGTGTGTCTGTACACAGTTGTGTGTGTGTGTGCACAGTTGTGTGTGTGTGTGTGTGTGTACTCAGTTGCGTGCGTGTGTACACAGTTGTCTGTGTGTGTGTACACAGATCTTTGTATGTGTACACAGTTGTGTGTGTGTATGTGTGTACATAGTTGTGTGTGTGTACCCAGTTGTGTGTGTGTGTACACAGTTGTGTGTGTATATGTGTGTGTGTACACAGTTGTGTGTTTGTGTGTACAATGTGTGTGGGTACAGTGTGTGTGTGTGTACACTGTTGTGTGTGTACACAGTGTGTGTGTGTGTACACAGTGTGTGTCTGTGTGTGTACACAGTGTGTGTATACACAGTGTATGTGTGTATACACATTGTTTGTGTGTGGGTGTATGTGCTCTGTTTTGTGTGCGTGTGTGTACACAATGTGTGTGTGTGTTTATACACTGTGTGTGTGCACAGTGTGTGTGTGTGTACACAGTTCCGTGTGTGTGTACACATTTTTGTGTGTGTGTGTGTGTGCATACAGTTGTGTGTGTGCGCACACATTTGTGTGTGTTTTTGTGTAAACAGTTGTGTGTGTGTACACATTGGAGTGTGTGTGTGTGTGTGTACACAGTTGTGTGTGTCTGTACACAGTTGTGTGTGTGTGTGCGCAGTTGTGTGTGTATGTGTGTGCACATTTGTGTGTGTACACACATGTGTGTGTGTCTAAACCGTTGTGTGTGTTTGTGTGTGTGTACACTTTTGTGTATGTTTATTCACAGTTGTGTGTGTGTACACAGTTGTGCGTGAGTGTGTGTGTGTGTGTGGGTACACAGTTGTGTGTGTGTGTACACAGTTGTGTGTGTGTACACAGTTGTGCGTGTGTACACAATTGTGTGTGTATCTACACAGTTGTGTGTGTGTGTACACAGTTGTGTGTTTGTGTGTACACTGTGTGTGGTTACAGTGTGTGTGTGTGTACACTGTTGTGTGTGTGTGTGCGTTCACTGTTGTGTGTGTACACAGTGTGTGTGTGTGTACACAGTGTGTGTCTGTGTGTGTACACAGTGTGTGTGTATACACAGTGTATGTGTGTATACACAGTGTTTGTGTGTGGGTGTATGTGCTCTGTTTTGTGTGCGTGTGTGTACACAATGTGTGTGTGTGTGTGTTTATACACTGTGTGTGTGTGTGCACAGTGTGTGTGTGTGTGTGTGTACACAGTTCCGTGTGTGTGTACACATTTTTGTGTGTGTGTGTGTGCACACAGCTGTGTGTGTGCGCACACAGTTGTGTGTGTTTTTGTGTAAACAGTTGTGTGTGTGTACACATTGGAGTGTGTGTGTGTGTACACAGTTGTGTGTGTCTGTACACAGTTGTGTGTGTGTGTGCACAGTTGTGTGTGTGTGTGTGTACACATTTGTGTTTGTACACACATGTGTGTGTGTCTACACCGTTGTGTGTGTGTGTGTGTACACTTTTGTGTATGTTTATTCACAGTTGTGTGTGTGTATACAGTTGTGCGTGAGTGTGTGTGTGTGTGTGGGTGCACAGTTGTGTGTGTGTGTACACAGTTGTGCGTGTGTACACAATTGTGTGTGTATCTACACAGTTGTGTGATTGTGTGTACACAGTTGTGTGTGTGTGTACACAGTTGTGTGTTTGTGTATGTAAACAGATGTGTGTGTGCGTGTGTACAAAGTTGTGTGTGTGTGTACACACAGTTGTGTGTGTGTGTACACAGTTGTGTGTGTGTACACAGTTGTGTGTGTGTGTAACATTTGTGTGTCTGTGTGTACACAATGATGTGTGTATGTGTGTGTGCGTACATAGTTTTGTGTGTGTGTGTGTGTGCACACTTGTGTGTGTATGTGTACAGTGTTGTGTGTGTGTGTTCACACAGTTGTATGTGTGAGTGTGTGTGTACACAGTTGTGTGTGCATCTGTGTGTGTGTACACAGTTGTGTGTTCGTGTACATAGTTGTGTGCATGTACACATTTGTGTGTGTGTTTGTGTACACAGTTGTGTGTGTGTGTACACAATTGTTTCTGTGTGTTCACAGTTGTGACTATGTGTACACAGTTCTGTGTGTGTGTACACAGTTCTCTGTGTGTGTACACAGTTGTGTGTGTGTACACAGTTTGTGTGTGTGTGTACACTGTTTTATGTGTGTGTGTACACAGTTGTGTGTGTATGTGTGTACACAGCTGTGTGTGTGTGTGTACACAGTTGTGTGAGTGTGTGTGTACACAGTTGTGTGTGTGTGTGTATGTGTGTGTTTGTGTACACAGTTGTGTGTGTGTGTACACTCTGTGTGTGTGTTTTTAGACTGTGTGTGTACACTGTGTGTTTTTGTCTAAACTGTGTGGGTGTGTGTGTGTACACTGCTGTGTGTGTGTGTCCGTACACTGTTGTGCGTGTGTGTGTGTACACAGTGCGTGTGTGTACACTGTGTGTGTGTATACATTGTCTGTGTGTGTGTACACAGTGTGCGTGTGTATACAGTGCACGTGTGTTTATACACAGTGCGTGTGTGTGTACACAGTGTGTGTATACACAGTGTGTGTGCACAGATGTGTGTGTGTATGTGTATACACAGTTTGTGTGTGTGTACAGAGTGTGTGTGCGTGTGTACACAGTTTTGTGTATGTGTGTACAAAGTTGTGCGTGTGTGTACACAGTTGTGTTTGTGTGTGTGTACACAGTGTGTGTGTGAATACACAGTTGTGTGTGTGTGTGTGTGTGTGTACTCAGTTGCGTGCGTGTGTACACAGTTGTCTGTGTGTGTGTACACAGATCTTTGTATGTGTACACAGTTGTGTGTGTGTATGTGTGTACATAGTTGTGTGTGTGTACCCAGTTGTGTGTGTGTGTACACAGTTGTGTGTGTATATGTGTGTGTGTACACAGTTGTGTGTTTGTGTGTACACTGTGTGTGGGTACAGTGTGTGTGTGTGTACACTGTTGTGTGTGTACACAGTGTGTGTGTGTGTACACAGTGTGTGTCTGTGTGTGTACACAGTGTGTGTGTATACACAGTGTATGTGTGTATACACAGTGTTTGTGTGTGGGTGTATGTGCTCTGTTTTGTGTGCGTGTGTGTACACAATGTGTGTGTGTGTGTTTATACACTGTGTGTGTGTGCACAGTGTGTGTGTGTGTGTACACAGTTCCGTGTGTGTGTACACATTTTTGTGTGTGTGTGTGTGCATACAGTTGTGTGTGTGCGCACACAGTTGTGTGTGTTTTTGTGTAAACAGTTGTGTGTGTGTGTGTACACATTGGAGTGTGTGTGTGTGTGTACACAGTTGTGTGTGTCTGTACACAGTTGTGTGTGTGTGTGCACATTTGTGTGTGTACACACATGTGTGTGTGTCTAAACCGTTGTGTGTGTGTGTGTGTACACTTTTGTGTATGTTTATTCACAGTTGTGTGTGTGTACACAGTTCTGCGTGAGTGTGTGTGTGTGTGGGTACACAGTTGTGTGTGTGTGTACACAGTTGTGTGTGTGTACACAGTTGTGCATGTGTACACAATTGTGTGTGTATCTACACAGTTGTGTGTGTGTGTACACAGTTGTGTGTTTGTGTGTACACTGTGTGTGGTTACAGTGTGTGTGTGTGTACACTGTTGTGTGTGTGTGCGTTCACTGTTGTGTGTGTACACAGTGTGTGTGTGTGTACACAGTGTGTGTCTGTGTGTGTACACAGTGTGTGTGTATACACAGTGTATGTGTGTATACACAGTGTTTGCGTGTGTGTGTATGTGCTCTGTTTTGTGTGCGTGTGTGTACACAATGTGTGTGTGTGTTTATACACTGTGTGTGTGTGTGTGTGTGTGCACAGTGTGTGTGTGTGTGTGTACACAGTTCCGTGTGTGTGTACACATTTTTGTGTGTGTGTGTGTGTGCGCATACAGCTGTGTGTGTGCGCACACAGTTGTGTGTGTTTTTGTGTAAACAGTTGTGTGTGTGTACACATTGGAGTGTGTGTGTGTGTGTGTGTACACAGTTGTGTGTGTCTGTACACAGTTGTGTGTGTGTGTGCACAGTTGTGTGTGTGTGTGTGTGTACTCAGTTGCGTGCGTGTGTACACAGTTGTCTGTGTGTGTGAACACAGATCTTTGTGTGTGTACCCAGTTGTATGTGTGTGTACACAGTTGTGTGTGTATATGTGTGTGTACACAGTTGTGTGTTTGTGTGTACACTGTGTGTGGGTACAGTGTGTGTGTGTGTACACTGTTGTGTGTGTACACAGTGTGTGTGTGTGTGTACACAGTGTGTGTCTGTGTGTGTACACAGTGTGTGTGTATACACAGTGTATGTGTGTATATACAGTGTTTGTGTGTGGGTGTATGTGCTCTGTTTTGTGTGCGTGTGTGTACACAATGTGTGTGTGTGTGTTTATACACTGTGTGTGTGTGCACAGTGTGTGTGTGTTTGTGTGTGTACACAGTTCCGTGTCTGTGTACACATTTTTGTGTGTGTGTGTGTGCATACAGTTGTGTGTGTGCGCACACAGTTGTATGTGTATTTGTGTAAACAGTTGTGTGTGTGTGTACACATTGGAGTGTGTGTGTGTGTGTACACAGTTGTGTGTGTCTGTACACAGTTGTGTGTGTGTGTGCGCAGTTGTGTGTGTGTGTGTGTGCACATTTGTGTGTGTACACACATGTGTGTGTGTCTAAACCGTTGTGTGTGTGTGTGTGTACACTTGTGTGTATGTTTATTCACAGTTGTGTGTGTGTACACAGTTGTGCGTGAGTGTGTGTGTGTGTGTGTGGGTACACAGTTGTGTGTGTGTGTACACAGTTGTGTGTGTGTACACAGTTGTGCGTGTGTACACAATTGTGTGTGTATCTACACAGTTGTGTGTGTGTGTACACAGTTGTGTGTTTGTGTGTACACTGTGTGTGGTTACAGTGTGTGTGTGTGTACACTGTTGTGTGTGTGTGTGCGTTCACTGTTGTGTGTGTACACAGTGTGTGTGTGTGTACACAGTGTGTGTCTGTGTGTACACAGTGTGTGTGTATACACAGTGTATGTGTGTATACACAGTGTTTGTGTGTGGGTGTATGTGCTCTGTTTTGTGTGCGTGTGTGTACACAATGTGTGTGTGTGTGTTTATACACTGTGTGTGTGTGCACACTGCGTGTGTGTGTGTGTGTGTACACAGTTCCGTGTGTGTGTACACATTTTTGTGTGTGTGTGTGTGCATACAGCTGTGTGTGTGCGCACACAGTTGTGTGTGTTTTTGTGTAAACAGTTGTGTGTGTGTACACATTGGAGTGTGTGTGTGTGTGTGTGTGTACACAGTTGTGTGTGTCTGTACACAGTTGTGTGTGTGTGTGCACAGTTGTGTGTGTGTGTGTACACATTTGTGTTTGTACACACATGTGTGTGTGTCTACACCGTTGTGTGTGTGTGTGTGTACACTTTTGTGTATGTTTATTCACAGTTGTGTGTGTGTACACAGTTGTGCGTGAGTGTGTGTGTGTGTGGGTACACAGTTGTGTGTGTGTACACAGTTGTGCGTGTGTACACAATTGTGTGTGTATCTACACAGTTGTGTGATTGTGTGTACACAGTTGTGTGTGTGTGTACACAGTTGTGTGTTTGTGTATGTAAACAGATGTGTGTGTGCGTGTGTACAAAGTTGTGTGTGTGTGTGTGTACACACAGTTGTGTGTGTGTGTACACAGTTGTGTGTGTGTACACAGTTGTGTGTGTGTGTAACATTTGTGTGTCTGTGTGTACACAATGATGTGTGTATGTGTGTGTGCGTACATAGTTTTGTGTGTGTGTGTGTGCACACTTGTGTGTGTATGTGTACAGTGTTGTGTGTGTGTTCACACAGTTGTATGTGTGAGTGTGTGTGTACACAGTTGTGTGTGCATCTGTGTGTGTGTACACAGTTGTGTGTTCGTGTACATAGTTGTGTGTATGTACACATTTGTGTGTGTGTTTGTGTACACAGTTGTGTGTGTGTGTACACAATTGTTTCTATGTGTTCACAGTTGTGTCTGTGTGTACACAGTTCTTTGTGTGTGTACACAGTTGTGTGTGTGTACACAGTTTGTGTGTGTGTGTACACTGTTTTATGTGTGTGTGTACACAGTTGTGTGTGTATGTGTGTACACAGCTGTGTGTGTGTGTACACAGTTGTGTGAGTGTGTGTGTACACAGTTGTGTGTGTGTGTATGTGTGTGTTTGTGTACACAGTTGTGTGTGTGTGTGTACACTCTGTGTGTGTGTTTTTAGACTGTGTGTGTACACTGTGTGTTTTTGTCTAAACTGTGTGGGTGTGTGTGTGTACACTGTTGTGTGTGTGTGTCCGTACACTGTTGTGTGTGTGTGTGTGTGTACACAATGCGTGTGTGTACACTGTGTGTGTGTATACATTGCCTGTGTGTGTGTGTGTACACAGTGTGCGTGTGTATACAGTGCACGTGTGTTTATACACAGTGCGTGTGTGTGTACACAGTGTGTGTATACACAGTGTGTGTGCACAGTTGGGTGTGTGTGTGTATGTGTATACACAGTTTGTGTGTGTGTGTACAGTGTGTGTGTGCGTGTGTACACAGTGTTGTGTATGTGTGTACAAAGTTGTGCGTGTGTGTACACAGTTGTGTGTGTGAGTGTACACATTTGTGTGTGTGTGTGCACACAGTTTTGTGTGTGTGTGTGTGTACGCAGTTGTGTGCGTGCATGTGTGTACACTGTTGCATGTGTGTGTGTACAGAATTTTGTGTGTGTGTACACACTTGTGTGTGTGAACACATTTGTGTGTGTGTGTACACAGTTGTGTTTCTATGTGTGTACACAGTTGTGTGTGTGTGTGTACTCAGTTGCGTGCGTGTGTACACAGTTGTCTGTGTGTGTGTGTACACAGATCTTTGTATGTGTACACAGTTGTGTGTGTGTATGTGTGTACATAGTTGTGTGTGTGTGTACCCAGTTGTGTGTGTGTGTACACACTTGTGTGTGTATATGTGTGTGTGTACATAGTTGTGTGTTTGTGTGTACACTGTGTGTGGTTACAGTGTGTATCTACACAGTTGTGTGTGTGTGTACACAGTTGTGTGTTTGTGTGTGCACTGTGTGTGGTTACAGTGTGTGTGTGTGTACACTGTTGTGTGTGTGTGCGTTCACTGTTGTGTGTGTACACAGTGTGTGTGTGTACACAGTGTGTGTCTGTGTGTGTACACAGTGTGTGTGTATACACAGTGTATGTGTGTATACACAGTGTTTGTGTGTGGGTGTATGTGCTCTGTTTTGTGTGTACACAATGTGTGTGTGTGTGTATTTATACACTGTGTGTGTGTGTGTGCACAATGTGTGTGTGTGTGTGTGTGTGTGTACACAGTTCCGTGTGTGTGTACACATTTTTGTGTGTGTGTGTGTGCATACAGCTGTGTGTGTGCGCACACAGTTGTGTGTGTTTTTGTGTAAACAGTTGTGTGTGTGTACACATTGGAGTGTGTGTGTGTGTGTACACAGTTGTGTGTGTCTGTACACAGTTGTGTGTGTGTGTGCACAGTTGTGTGTGTGTGTGTGTGCACATTTGTGTGTGTACACACATGTGTGTGTGTCTACACCGTTGTGTGTGTGTGTGTGTACACTTTTGTGTATGTTTATTCACAGTTGTGTGTGTGTACACAGTTGTGCGTGAGTGTGTGTGTGTGTGGGTACACAGTTGTGTGTGTGTGTACACAGTTGTGCGTGTGTACACAATTATGTGTGTATCTACACAGTTGTGTGATTATGTGTACACAGTTGTGTGTGTGTGTACACAGTTGTGTGTTTGTGTATGTAAACAGATGTGTGTGTGCGTGTGTACAAAGTTGTGTGTGTACACACAGTTGTGTGTGTGTGTACACAGTTGTGTGTGTGTACACAGTTGTGTGTGTGTGTAACATTTGTGTGTCTGTGTGTACACAATGATGTGTGTATGTGTGTGTGTGTACATAGTTTTGTGTGTGTGTGTGTACACACTTGTGTGTGTATGTGTACAGTTATGTGTGTGTGTGTTCACACAGTTGTATGTGTGAGTGTGTGTGTACACAGTTGTGTGTGCATCTGTGTGTGTGTACACAGTTGTGTGTTCGTGTACATAGTTGTGTGTATGTACACATTTGTGTGTGTGTTTGTGTACACAGTTGTGTGTGTGTCTACACAATTGTTTCTGTGTGTTCACAGTTGTGTGTGTGTGTGTACACAGTTCTGTGGTGTGTACACAGTTGTGTGTGTGTACACAGATTGTGAGTGTGTGTGTACACTGTTTTGTGTGTGTGTACACAGTTGAGTGTGTATGTGTGTACACAGTTGTGTGTGTGTACACAGTTGTGTGAGTGTGTGTGTACACAGTTGTGTGAGTGTGTATGTGTGTGTTTGTGTACACAGTTGTATGTGTGTGTGCACCCTGTGTGTGTCTTTTTAGACTGTGTGTGTACACTGTGTGTTTTTGTGTAAACTGTGTGGGTGTGTGTGTGTGTACACTGTTGTGTGTGTGTGTGCGTACACTGTTTTGTGTGTGTGTGTGTGTGTACACAGTGAGTGTGTGTACACTGTGTGTGTGTATACATTGTCTGTGTGTGTACACAGTGTGTGTGTGTATACAGTGCACGTGTGTTTATACACAGTGTGTGTGTGTGTGTGTACACAGTGTGTGTGTATACACAGTGTGTGTCTGCACAGTTGTGTGTGTGTGTGTATGTGTATACACAGTTTGTGTGTGTGTGTACAGAGTGTGTGTGCGTGTGTACACAATTTTGTGTGTGTGTGTACAAAGTTGAGCGTGTGTGTACACAGTTGTGTTTGTGTGTGTACACAGTCTGTGTGTATACACAGTTGTGTGTGTGTGTACTCGGTTGTGTGTGTGTTTACACAGATGTTTGTGTGTGTACACAGTTGTATGTATATGTGTGTACACAGTTGTGTGTGTATGTACCCAGTTGTGTGTGTGTGTGTACACAGTTGGCTGTGTGTGTGTACACAGTGTATGTGTGTATACACAGTGTTTGTGTGTGTGTGTATGTGCTCTGTTTTGTGTGCATGTGTGTACACAATGTGTGTGTGTGTTTATACACTGTGTGTGTGTGTGTGTACACAGTTCCGTGTGTGTGTGTACACATTTTGTGTGTGTGTGTTTATACAGTTGTGTGTGTGCGCACTCAGTTGTGTGTGTTTTTGTGTAAACAGTTGTGTGTGTGTGTGTGTACACAGTGGTGTGTGTGTGTGTGTGTGTGTGTGTACACAGTTGTGTGTGTCTGTACACAGTTGTGTGTGTGTGTGCACAGTTGTGTGTGTGTACACCGTTGTGTGTGTGTACACAGTTGTGTGTGCACGTACACAGTTGTGTGCGTGTGTGTACACAGTTGTGTGTGTGTGTGTACACAGTTGTGTGTGTGTGTGTACACAGTGTGTGTGTGCACAGTGTGTGTGTGTGTGTACACAGTTCCGTGTGTGTGTGTACATATTTTTGTGTGTGTGTGTGCGTATACAGTTGTGTGTGTGCGCCCACGGTTGTGTGTGTGTGAGTGTACACAGTGGTGTGTGTGTGTGTACACAGTTGTGTGTGTCTGTACACAGTTGTGTGTGTGTGTGCACTGTTGTGGGTGTGTGTACACAGTTGTGTGTGTGTGCACACAGTTGTGTGTGCGCGTACCCTGTTGTGTGCGTGTGTGTACATTTTTGTGTGTGTCTGTGTGTACACAGTTGTGTGTGTGTGTACACAATTGTGTATGTGTGTGTACACAGCTGTGTGTGTGTGTACACAGTTGTGTGTGTGTGTACACAGTGGTGTGTGTGTGTTTACACAGTTGTGTGTGTGTGTGTATTCAGTTGTGTGTGTACACAGTTGTGCGTCTGTACACAGTTGTGTGTGTGTGTGCACAGTTGTGTGCGTGTGTGTGTACACACAGTTGTGTGCGTGTGTGTACACAGTTGTGTGCGTGTGTTCACAGTTGTTTGTGTGTGTACACAATTGTGTGTGTGTACACAGCTGTGTGTGTGTGTACACAGTTGTGTGTTTGTGTACACAGTTGTGTGTGCATGTACACAGTTGTGTGTGTGTACTCAGTTGTGTGTGTGTACACAGTTGTGTGTGTGTGTGTACAGTTGTGTGTGGTAGTGTACACAGTTGTGCGTGTGTGCGTGCACAGTTGTGTGTGTGTGTGAACACAGTTGTTTGTGTGTGTACACAGTTGTGTGTGTGTATGTGTGTACACAGTTGTGTGTGTGTACACAGTTGTGTGTGTGTGTCTGTACACAGTTGAGTGTGTGTATGTGTGTGTGAACACAGTTGTGTGTGTGTACACTGTGTGAATGTGTGTGTGTACACTGTAGTGTGTTTGTGCGTTCACTGTTGTGTGTGTACACAGTGTGTGTGTGCACAGTGTGTGTGTGTACGCAGTGTGTGTGTGTATACACATTGTATGTGTGTATACACAGTATATATGTGTATACAAAGTGTTTGTGTGTGTTTGTGTGTACACAGTTGCGTGTGTGTGTGTGTGAGTGTACACATTTGTGTGTGTGTGTGCACACAGTTTTGTGTGTGTGTGTGTGTACGCAGTTGTGTGCGTGCATGTGTGTACACTGTTGCATGTGTGTGTGTACAGAATTTTGTGTGTGTGTACACACTTGTGTGTGTGAACACATTTGTGTGTGTGTGTACACAGTTGTGTTTCTATGTGTGTACACAGTTGTGTGTGTGTACACAGTTTTGTGCGTGTGTGCACACTGTTGTGTGTGTGATTGTAAACAGGTGTGTGTGTGTGTACACAGTTGTGTGTGTGCACACAGTTGTGTGTATGTGTGTCTGTACACAGTTTTGTGTGTGCCTACACAGTTGTGTGTGTATGTACATAGCTTGTGTGTGTGTGTACACAGTTGTATTTGTGAGTGTGTGTGTACACAGCTGTGCGTGCGTGTGTGTGTGTGTGTGTACACAGATGTTTGTGTGTGTACACAGTGTGAGTGTGTACACAGTTGTGTGTGTGTGGGTGTGCACAGTTGTGTGTGTGCGTACAAAGTCGTGTGTGTGTGTGTACACAATGTGTGTGTATGTGTGTACACTGTTTTGTGTGTGTGTACACAATTGTTTGTGCGTGTACACAGTTGTGTGTGTATGTGTGTACACAGTTGTGTGTGTGTGTACACAGTTGTGTTTGTGTGTGTGTACACAGTTGTGTGTGTATGCGTGTGTATACACAGTTGTGTGTTTGTGTACACAGTTGTGTGTGTGTGTACACAGTTGTGTGTGTGTGTACACAATTGTGTGTGTGCATACACAATTGTGTGCGTGTGTGTACACAGTTGTGTGTCTGTGTGTAAACAGTTGTGTGTGTGCATGTACACAATTGTGTATGTGTGTGTACACAGCTGTGTGTGTCTGTGCACACAGTTGTGTGTGTGTGTACACAGTTGTGCGTCTGTACACAGTTGTGTGTGTGTGCACAGTTGTGTGTGTGTGTGTACACACAGTTGTGTGCGTGTGTGTACACTGTTGTGTGTGTGTGTACACTGTTGTGTGTGCGTGTACACAGTTGTGTGCGTGTGTGTACACAGTTATGGGTATGTGTGTACACAGTTGTGTGTGTGTGTCCACAATTGTCTGTGTGTACACAGCTGTGTGTGTGTACACAGTTGTGTGTGTGTGTATACACAGTGTGTGTGTGTACACAGTTGTGTGTGTGTGCACAGTTGTGTGCGTGTGTGTATGTGTGTACACAGTTGTGTGTGTGTGTACACAGTTGTGTGGGTGTGTACACTGTGCGTGTGTGTACACTGTGTGAATGTATGTGTGTGTACACTGTAGTTTGTGTGTGTGCGTTCATTGTTGTGTGTGTACACAGTGTGTGTGTGCACAGTGTGTGTGTGTATACACAGTGTATGTGTGTATACACAGTTTATGTGTGTATACAAAGTGTTTGTGTGTGTGTTTGTGTGTACACAGTTGCGTGTGTGTGTGAGTGTACACTGTTGTGTGTGTATGTACACATTTGTGTGTGTCTGTACACAGTTGTGTGTGTGTGTGTACACAGTTTTGTGTGTGTGTACACATTTGTGTGTATGCATGTGTGTACACAGTTGCGTGTGTGTGTGTACAGAATTTAGTGCGTGTGTGTGTACACAGTTGTGTGTGTGAACACAGTTGTGTGTGTGTGTACACAGTTGTGTTTCTAAAAGTGTACACAGTTGTGTGTGTGTATACACAGTTGTGTGTGTGTGTACACAGTTGTCTGTGTGTGTGTGTACACAGTTGTGTGTGTTTGTACACAGTTGTTTGTTTGTGTACACAGTTGTGTGTGTATGTGTGTACACAGTTGTGTGTGTGTGTTCACAGTGTGTGTGTGTGTGTGTATGTGCACAGTGTGTGTGTGTGTGTGTGTGTGTACACAGTGTGTGTGTACACAGTTGTGTGTGTGTGTACACAGTTGTGTGTTTGTGTGTATACAAAGTGTGTGTGTGTACACAGGGTGTGTGTGTACACAGTTCCGTGTGTGTGCACACAGTTGTGCGTGTGTGTACACAGTTGTGTGTGTTTACTAAGCTGTGTGTACGTGTGTGTACACATTGGTATGTGTACACACATGAGTGTGTGTCTACACCGTTGTGTGTGTGTGTGTACACTTTTGTGTATGTTTATTCACAGTTGTGTGTGTGTACACAGTTGTGTGTGAGTGTGTGTGTTTGTGTGTTCACTGTTGTGTGTGTACACAGTGTGTGTGTGTGTACGCAGTGTGTGTGTGTATACACATTGTATGTGTGTATACACAGTATATATGTGTATACAATGTGTTTGTGTGTGTTTGTGTGTACACAGTTGCGTGTGTGTGTGTGTGAGTGTACACATTTGTGTGTGTGTGTGCACACAGTTTTGTGTGTGTGTGTGTGTGTGTACGCAGTTGTGTGCGTGCATGTGTGTACACTGTTGCATGTGTGTGTGTACAGAATTTTGTGTGTGTGTACACACTTGTGTGTGTGAACACATTTGTGTGTGTGTGTACACAGTTGTGTTTCTATGTGTGTACACAGTTGTGTGTGTGTACACAGTTTTGTGCGTGTGTGCACACTGTTGTGTGTGTGATTGTAAACAGGTGTGTGTGTGTGTGTACACAGTTGTGTGTGTGCACACAGTTGTGTGTATGTGTGTCTGTACACAGTTTTGTGTGTGCCTACACAGTTGTGTGTGTATGTACACAGCTTGTGTGTGTGTGTACACAGTTGTATGTGTGAGTGTGTGTGTACACAGCTGTGCGTGCGTGTGTGTGTGTGTGTACACAGATGTTTGTGTGTGTACACAGTGTGAGTGTGTACACAGTTGTGTGTGGGTGTGCACAGTTGTGTGTGTGCGTACAAAGTCGTGTGTGTGTGTACACAGTTGTGTGTGTGTGTGTGTACACAATGTGTGTGTATGTGTGTACACTGTTTTGTGTGTGTGTACACAATTGTTTGTGCGTGTACACAGTTGTGTGTGTATGTGTGTACACAGGTGTGTGTGTGTGTACACAGTTGTGTTTGTGTGTGTGTACACAGTTGTGTGTGTATGCGTGTGTGTACACAGTTGTGTGTTTGTGTACACAGTTGTGTGTGTGTGTGTACACAGTTGTGTGTGTGTGTACACAATTGTGTGTGTGCATACACAATTGTGTGCGTGTGTGTACACAGTTGTGTGTCTGTGTGTAAACAGTTGTGTGTGTGCATGTACACAATTGTGTATGTGTGTGTACACAGCTGTGTGTGTCTGTGCACACAGTTGTGTGTGTGTGTACACAGTTGTGTGTGTACACAGTTGTGTGTCTGTACACAGTTGTGTGTGTGTGCACAGTTGTGTGTGTGTGTGTGTACACACAGTTGTGTGCGTGTGTGTACACTGTTGTGTGTGTGTGTACACTGTTGTGTGTGCGTGTACACAGTTGTGTGCGTGTGTGTACACAGTTATGGGTGTGTGTGTACACAGTTGTGTGTGTGTGTCCACAATTGTCTGTGTGTACACAGCTGTGTGTGTGTACACAGTTGTGTGTGTGTGTATACACAGTGTGTGTGTGTACACAGTTGTGTGTGTGTACACAGTTGTGTGCGTGTGTGTATGTGTGTACACAATTGTGTGTGTGTGTACACAGTTGTGTGGGTGTGTACACTGTGCGTGTGTGTACACTGTGTGAATGTATGTGTGTGTACACTGTAGTTTGTGTGTGTGCGTTCATTGTTGTGTGTGTACACAGTGTGTGTGTGCACAGTGTGTGTGTGTATACACAGTGTATGTGTGTATACACAGTTTATGTGTGTATACAAAGTGTTTGTGTGTGTGTTTGTGTGTACACAGTTGCGTGTGTGTGTGTGAGTGTACACTGTTGTGTGTGTATGTAAACATTTGTGTGTGTCTGTACACAGTTGTGTGAGTGTGTACACAGTTTTGTGTGTGTGTGTGTGTACACATTTGTGTGTATGCATGTGTGTACACAGTTGCGTGTGTGTGTGTACAGAATTTAGTGTGTGTGTGTGTACACAGTTGTGTGTGTGAACACAGTTGTGTGTGTGTGTACACAGTTGTGTGTGTGAACACAGTTGTGTGTGTGTGTACACAGTTGTGTTTCTAAAAGTGTACACAGTTGTGTGTGTATACACAGTTGTGTGTGTGTGTACACAGTTGTCTGTGTGTGTGTGTACACAGTTGTGTGTGTTTGTACACAGTTGTTTGTTTGTGTACACAGTTGTGTGTGTATGTGTGTACACAGTTGTGTGTGTGTTCACAGTGTGTGTGTGTGTGTATGTGTACAGTGTGTGTGTGTGTGTGTGTACACAATGTGTGTGTACACAGTTGTGTGTGTGTGTGTACACAGTTGTGTGTTTGTGTGTATACAATGTGTGTGTGTGTAGACAGGGTGTGTGTGTACACAGTTCCGTGTGTGTGCACACAGTTGTGCGTGTGTGTACACTGTTGTGTGTGTTTACTAAGCTGTGTGTACGTGTGTGTACACATTGGAATGTGTACACACATGAGTGTGTGTCTACACAGTTGTGTGTGTGTGTGTACACTTTTGTGTATGTTTATTCACAGTTGTGTGTGTGTACACAGTTGTGTGTGAGTGTGTGTGTTTGTGGGTACTCAGTTGTGTGTGTGTACACAGTTGTGAGTGTGTAAACAGTTGTGCGTGTGTACACAGTTGAGTGTGTTTCTACACAGTTGTGTGATTGTGTGTGCACAGTTGTGTGTGTACACAGTTGTGTGTTTGTGTGTGTAAACAGATATGTGTGTGCGTGTGTACAAAGTTGTGTGTGTGTGTACACACAGTTGTCTGTGTGTGCACACAGTTGTGTGTGTGTGAAACATTTGTGTGTCTGTGTGTACACAATGATGTGTGTATGTGTGTGTGTACATAGTTTTGTGTGTGTGTGTGTGTACACAGTTGTTTGTGTCTGTGTACAGTGTTGTGTGTGTGTGTTCACACAGTTGTATGTGTGCGTCTGTGTGTGTGTACACAGTTGTGTGTTCGTGTACATAGTTGTGTGTGTGTACACATTTGTGTGTGTGTTTGTGTACACAGTTGTGTGTGTGTGTACACAGTGGTTTCTGTGTGTTCACAGTTGTGTCTGTGTGTACACAGTTCTGTGTGTGTACACAGTTGTGTGTGTGTGTACACAGTTTGTGTGTGTGTGTGTACACTGTTTTATGTGTGTGTGTACACAGTTGAGTGTGTGTGTACACACAGTTGTCTGTGTGTGCACACAGTTGTGTGCGTGTACACAGTTGTGTGTGTGTGTAACATTTGTGTGTCTGTGTGTACACAATGATGTGTGTATGTGTGTGTGTACATAGTTTTGTGTGTGTGTGTGTAAACAGTTGTTTGTGTCTGTGTACAGTGTTGTGTGTGTGTGTTCACACAGTTGTATGTGTGCGTCTGTGTGTGTGTACACAGTTGTGTGTTCGTGTACATAGTTGTGTGTGTGTACACATTTGTGTGTGTGTTTGTGTACACAGTTGTGTGTGTGTGTACACAGTGGTTTCTGTGTGTTCACAGTTGTGTCTGTGTGTGCACAGTTCTGTGTGTGTACACAGTTGTGTGTGTGTGTACACAGTTTGTGTGTGTGTGTACACTGTTTTATGTGTGTGTGTACACAGTTGCGTGTGTATGTGTGTACACAGCTGTGTGTGTGTGTACACAGTTGTGTGAGTGTGTGTGTACACAGTTGTGTGTGTGTGTATGTGTGTGTTTGTGTACACAGTTGTGTGTGTGTGTGTACACTCTGTGTGTGTGTTTTTAGACTATGTGTGTACACTGTGTGTTTTTGTCTAAACTGTGTGTGTGTGTGTGTACACTGCTGTGTGTGTGTGTCCGTACACTGTTGTGCGTGTGTGTGTGTACACAGTGCGTGTGTGTACACTGTGTGTGTGTATACATTGTCTGTGTGTGTGTGTACACAGTGTGCGCATGTATACAGTGCACGTGTGTTTATACACAGTGCGTGTGTGTGTGTACACTGTGTGTATACACAGTGTGTGTGCACAGATGTGTGTGTGTGTGTGTATGTGTATACACAGTTTGTGTGTGAGTGTACAGAGTGTGTGTGCGTGTGTACACAGTTTTGTGTATGTGTGTACAAAGTTGTGCGTGTGTGTACACAGTTGTGTTTGTGTGTGTGTACACAGTGTGTGTGTGAATACACAGTTGTGTGTGTGTGTGTGTACTCAGTTGCGTGCGTGTGTACACAGTTGTCTGTGTGTGTGTACACAGATCTTTGTATGTGTACACAGTTGTGTGTGTGTATGTGTGTACATAGTTGTGTGTGTGTACCCAGTTGTGTGTGTGTGTACACAGTTGTGTGTGTATATGTGTGTGTGTACACAGTTGTGTGTTTGCGTGTACACTGTGTGTGGGTACAGTGTGTGTGTGTGTACACTGTTGTGTGTGTACACAGTGTGTGTGTGTGTACACAGTGTGTGTCTGTGTGTGTACACAGTGTGTGTGTATACACAGTGTATGTGTGTATACACAGTGTTTGTGTGTGGGTGTATGTGCTCTGTTTTGTGTGCGTGTGTGTACACAATGTGTGTGTGTGTGTTTATACAATGTGTGTGTGTGCACAGTGTGTGTGTGTGTGGACACAGTTCCGTGTGTGTGTACACATTTTTGTGTGTGTGTGTGTGCATACAGTTGTGTGTGTGCGCACACAGTTGTGTGTGTTTTTGTGTAAACAGTTGTGTGTGTGTGTACACATTGGAGTGTGTGTGTGTGTGTACACATTTGTGTGTGTCTGTACACAGTTGTGTGTGTGTGTGCACAGTTGTGTGTGTGTGTGTGCACATTTGTGTGTGTACACACATGTGTGTGTGTCTAAACCGTTGTGTGTGTGTGTGTACACTTTTGTGTATGTTTATTCACAGTTGTGTGTGTGTGTACAGTTGTGCGTGAGTGTGTGTGTGTGTGTGTGGGTACACAGTTGTGTGTGTGTGTACACAGTTGTGTGTGTGTACACAGTTGTGCGTGTGTACACAATTGTGTGTGTATCTACACAGTTGTGTGTGTGTGTACACAGTTGTGTGTTTGTGTGTACACTGTGTGTGGTTACAGTGTGTGTGTGTACACTGTTGTGTGTGTGTGTGCGTTTACTGTTGTGTGTGTACACAGTGTGTGTGTGTGTACACAGTGTGTGTCTGTGTGTACACAGTGTGTGTGTATACACAGTGTATGTGTGTATACACAGTGTTTGTGTGTGGGTGTATGTGCTCTGTTTTGTGTGCGTGTGTGTACACAATGTGCGTGTGTGTGTGTGTTTATACACTGTGTGTGTGTGTGCACAGTGTGTGTGTGTGTGTGTACACAGTTCCGTGTGTGTGTACACATTTTTGTGTGTGTGTGTGTGCATACAGCTGTGTGTGTGCGCACACAGTTGTGTGTGTTTTTGTGTAAAAAGTTGTGTGTGTGTACACATTGGAGTGTGTGTGTGTGTGTGTGTACACAGTTGTGTGTGTCTGTACACAGTTGTGTGTGTGTGTGCACAGTTGTGTGTGTGTGTGTGTGTACTCAGTTGCGAGCGTGTGTACACAGTTGTCTGTGTGTGTGTACACAGATCTTTGTATGTGTACACAGTTGTGTGTGTGTATGTGTGTACATCGTTGTGTGTGTGTACCCAGTTGTGTGTGTGTGTACACAGTTGTGTGTGTATATGTGTGTGTGTACACAGTTGTGTGTTTGTGTGTACACTGTGTGTGGGTACAGTGTGTGTGTGTGTACACTGTTGTGTGTGTACACAGTGTGTGTGTGTACACAGTGTGTGTCTGTGTGTGTACACAGTGTGTGTGTATACACAGTGTATGTGTGTATACACAGTGTTTGTGTGTGGGTGTATGTGCTCTGTTTTGTGTGCGTGTGTGTACACAATGTGTGTGTGTGTGTTTATACACTGTGTGTGTGTGTGTGCACAGTGTGTGTGTGTGTGTGTACACAGTTCCGTGTGTGTACACATTTGTGTGTGTGTGTGTGTGCATACAGTTGTGTGTGTGCGCACACAGTTGTGTGTGTTTTTGTGTAAACAGTTGTGTGTGTGTGTACACATTGGAGTGTGTGTGTGTGTGTACACAGTTGTGTGTGTCTGTACACAGTTGTGTGTGTGTGTGCACAGTTGTGTGTGTGTGTGTGCACATTTGTGTGTGTACACACATGTGTGTGTGTCTAAACCGTTGTGTGTGTGTGTGTACACTTTTGTGTATGTTTATTCACAGTTGTGTGTGTGTACACAGTTGTGCGTGAGTGTGTGTGTGTGTGTGTACACAGTTGTGTGTGTGTGTACACAGTTGTGTGTGTGTACACAGTTGTGCGTGTGTACACAATTGTGTGTGTATCTACACAGTTGTGTGATTGTGTGTTCACAGTTGTGTGTGTGTACACAGTTGTGTGTTTGTGTGTGTAAACAGATGTGTGTGTGCGTGTGTAAAAAGTTGTGTGTGTGTGTGTACACAGTTGTGTGTGTACACAGTTGTGTGTGTGTGTAACATTTGTGTGTCTGTGTGTACACAATGATGTGTGTATGTGTGTGTGTACATAGTTTTGTGTGTGTGTGTACACACTTGTGTGTGTCTGTGTACAGTGTTGTGTGTGTGTGTTCACACAGTTGTATGTGTGAGTGTATGTGTACGCAGTTGTGTGTGCATCTGTGTGTGTGTACACAGTTGTGTGTTCGTGTACATAGTTGTGTGTATGTACACATTTGTGTGTGTGTTTGTGTGCACAGTTGTGTGTGTGTGTACACAATTGTTTCTGTGTGTTCACAGTTGTGTGTGTGTGTGTACACAGTTCTGTGGTGTGTACACAGTTGTGTGTGTGTGTACACAGATTGTGAGTGTGTGTGTACACTGTTTTGTGTGTGTGTGTACACAGTTGAGTGTGTATGTTTTTTTACACAGTTGTGTGTGTGTGTACACAGTTGTGTGAGTGTGTTTGTACACAGTTGTGTGTGTGTGTATGTGTGTGTTTGTGTACACAGTTGTGTGTGTGTGTGTGTGTACACTGTGTGTGTGTTTTTAGACTGTGTGTGTACACTGTGTGTTTTTGTCTAAACTGTGTGGGTGTGTGTGTGTACACTGTTGTGTGTGTGTGTCCGTACACTGTTGTGTGTGTGTGTGTGTACACAGTGAGTGTGTGTACACTGTGTGTGTGTATACATTGTCTGTGTGTGTACACAGTGTGTGCGTATACAGTGCACGTGTGTTTATACACAGTGCGTGTGTGTGTGTGTGTGTGTGTGTACACAGTGTGTGTGTATACACAGTGTGTGTCTGCATAGTTGTGTGTGTGTGTGTACACAGTGGTGTGTGTGTGTACACAGTTGTGTGTGTGTGTGCACACAGTTGTGTGTGTACACAGTTGTGCATCTGTACAGAGTTGTGTGTGTGTGTGTGCGTAGTTGTGTGTGTGTGTACACACAGTTGTGTGCGTGTGTGTACACAGTTTGTGTGTGTGTGTGTACACTGTTTTATGTGTGTGTGTACACAGTTGTGTGTGTATGTGTGTATACAGCTGTGTGTGTGTGTACACAGTTGTGTGAGTGTGTGTGTACACAGTTGTGTGTGTGTGTATGTGTGTGTTTGTGTACACAGCTGTGTGTGTGTGTGTACACTCTGTGTGTTTGTTTTTAGACTGTGTGTGTACACTGTGTGTTTTTGTCTAAACTGTGTGGGTGTGTGTGTGTACACTGTTGTGTGTGTGTGTCCGTACACTATTGTGTGTGTGTGTGTGTACACAGTGTCGTGTGTGTGTACACTGAGTGTGTGTGTATACATTGTCTGTGTGTGTGTACACAGTGTGCGTGTGTATACAGTGCACATGTTTTTATACACAGTGCGTGTGTGTGTACACAGTGTGTGTATACACAGTGTGTGTGCACAGTTGCGTGTGTGTGTGTATGTGTATACACAGTTTGTGTGTGTGTGTACAGAGTGTGTGTGCGTGTGTACACAATTTTGTGTATGTGTGTACAAAGTTGTGTGTGTGTGTACACAGTTGTGTTTGTGTGTGTACACAGTGTGTGTGTGTATACACAGTTGTGTGTGTGTGTGTACTCAGTTGCGTGCGTGTGTACACAGTTGTCTGTGTGTGTGTGTACACATATCTTTGTATGTATACACAGTTGTGTGTGTGTATGTGTGTACATAGTTGTGTGTGTGTACCCAGTTGTGTGTGTGTTTACACAGTTGTGTGTGTATATGTGTGTGTGTACACAGTTGTGTGTTTGTGTGTACACTGTGTGTGGGTACAGTGTGTGTGTGTGTACACTGTTGTGTGTGTGTGTGCGTTCACTGTTGTGTGTGTACACAGTGTGTGTGTGTGTACACAGTGTGTGTCTGTGTGTGTACACAGTGTGTGTGTATACACAGTGTATGTGTGTATACACAGTGTTTGTGTGTGGGTGTATGTGCTCTGTTTTGTGTGCGTGTGTGTACACAATGTGTGTGTGTGCACAGTGTGTGTGTGTGTGTGTGTACACAGTTCCGTGTGTGTGTACACATTTTTGTGTGTGTGTGTGTCTGCATACAGTTGTGTGTGTGCGCACACAGTTGTGTGTGTTTTTGTGTAAACAGTTGTGTGTGTGTGTACACATTGGAGTGTGTGTGTGTATGTACACAGTTGTGTGTGTCTGTACACAGTTGTGTGTGTGTGTGTGCACAGTTGTGTGTGTGTGTGTGTACACATTTGTGTGTGTACACACATGTGTGTGTCTACACCGTTGTGTGTGTGTGTGTACACAGTTTTGTGTATGTGTGTACAAAGTTGTGCGTGTGTGTACACAGTTGTGTTTGTGTGTGTACACAGTGTGTGTGTGTGAATACACAGCTTTGTGTGTGTGTGTACTTAGTTGCGTGCGTGTGTACACAGTTGTCTGTGTGTGTGTGTACACAGATCTTTGTATGTGTACACAGTTGTGTGTGTGTATGTGTGTACATAGTTGTGTGTGTGTACCCAGTTGTTTGTGTGTGTACACAGTTGTGTGTGTATATGTGTGTGTGTGTACACAGTTGTGTGTTTGTGTGTACACTGTGTGTGGGTACAGTGTGTGTGTGTAAACTATTGTGTGTGTGTGTGTGCGTTCAATGTTGTGTGTGTACACAGTGTGTGTGTGTGTACACAGTGTGTGTCTGTGTGTGTACACAGTGTGTGTGTATACACAGTGTATGTGTGTATACACAGTGTTTGTGTGTGGGTGTATGTGCTCTGTTTTGTGTGCGTGTGTGTACACAATGTGTGTGTGTGTGTTTATACACTGTGTGTGTGTGCACAGTGTGTATGTGTGTGTACACAGTTCCGTGTGTGTGTACACATTTTTGCGTGTGTGTGTGTGCATACAGTTGTGTGTGTGCGCACACAGTTGTGTGTGTCTGTACACAGTTGTGTTTGTGTGTGCACAGTTGTGTGTGTGTGTGCACATTTGTGTATGTTTATTCACAGTTGTGTGTGTGTACACAGTTGTGCGTGAGTGTGTGTGTGTGTGGGTACACAGTTGTGTGTGTGTGTACACAGTTGTGTGTGTGCACACAGTTGTGTGTGTGCTCACAATTGTGTGTGTATCTACACAGTTGTGTGATTGTGTGTACACAGTTGTGTGTGTGTACACAGTTGTGTGTGTGTGTAACATTTGTGTGTCTGTGTGTACACAATGATGTGTGTATGTGTGTGTGTACATAGTTTTGTGTGTGTGTGTGTGTATACACTTGTGTGTGTCTGTGTACAGTGTTGTGTGTGTGTGTTCACACAGTTGTATGTGTGAGTGTGTGTGTACACAGTTGTGTGTGCATCTGTGTGTGTGTACACAGTTGTGTGTTCGTGTACATAGTTGTGTGTATGTACACATTTGTGTGTGTGTTTGTGTACACAGTTGTGTGTGTGTGTGTACACAATT
This sequence comes from Isurus oxyrinchus, assembly GCA_026770705.1. Taxonomy (NCBI): domain Eukaryota; kingdom Metazoa; phylum Chordata; class Chondrichthyes; order Lamniformes; family Lamnidae; genus Isurus; species Isurus oxyrinchus. The sequence goes on from JANJGN010000017.1 coordinate 107,757,364, forward strand.
GTTTCTGTGTGTTCACAGTTGTGTGTGTGTGTGTACACAGTTCTGTGGTGTGTACACAGTTGTGTGTGTGTGTACACAGATTGTGAGTGTGTGTGTACACTGTTTTTTGTGTGTGTGTACACAGTTGAGTGTGTATGTGCGTACACAGTTGTGTGTGTGTGTGTACACAGTTGTGTGAGTGTGTGTGTACACAGTTGTGTGTGTGTGTACGTGTGCGTTTGTGTACACAGTTGTGTGTGTGTTTGTGTGTGTACACTGTGTGTGTTTTTAGACTGTGTGTGTACACTGTGTGTTTTTGTGTAAACTGTGTGGGTGTGTGTGTGTACACTGTTGTGTGTGTGTGTCCGTACACTGTTGTGTGTGTGTGTGTGTACACAGTGAGTGTGTGTACACTGTGTGTGTATACATTGTCTGTGTGTGTGTACACAGTGTGTGCGTATACAGTGCACGTGTGTTTATACACAGTGCGTGTGTGTGTGTGTGTGTGTGTGTGTACACAGTGTGTGTGTATACACAGTGTGTTTCTGCACAGTTGTGTGTGTGTGTATGTACACAGTTGTGTGTGTCTGTACACAGTTGTGTGTGTGTGTGCACAGTTGTGTGTGTGTGTGTGTACACATTTGTGTGTGTACACACATGTGTGTGTCTACACCGTTGTGTGTGTGTGTGTACACAGTTTTGTGTATGTGTGTACAAAGTTGTGCGTGTGTGTACACAGTTGTGTTTGTGTGTGTACACAGTGTGTGTGTGAATACACAGCTTTGTGTGTGTGTGTACTCAGTTGCGTGCGTGTGTACACAGTTGTCTGTGTGTGTGTGTACACAGATCTTTGTATGTGTACACAGTTGTGTGTGTGTATGTGTGTACATAGTTGTGTGTGTGTACCCAGTTGTTTGTGTGTGTACACAGTTGTGTGTGTATATGTGTGTGTGTACACAGTTGTGTGTTTGTGTGTACACTGTGTGTGGGTACAGTGTGTGTGTGTGTAAACTGTTGTGTGTGTGTGTGCGTTCAATGTTGTGTGTGTACACAGTGTGTGTGTGTGTACACAGTGTGTGTCTGTGTGTTTACACAGTGTGTGTGTATACACAGTGTATGTGTGTATACACAGTGTTTGTGTGTGGGTGTATGTGCTCTGTTTTGTGTGCGTGTGTGTACACAATGTGTGTGTGTGTTTATACACTGTGTGTGTGTGCACAGTGTGTATGTGTGTGTACACAGTTCCGTGTGTGTGTACACATTTTTGCGTGTGTGTGTGTGCATACAGTTGTGTGTGTGCGCACACAGTTGTGTGTGTCTGTACACAGTTGTGTGTGTGTGTGCACAGTTGTGTGTGTGTGTGCACATTTGTGTATGTTTATTCACAGTTGTGTGTGTGTACACAGTTGTGCGTGAGTGTGTGTGTGTGTGTGGGTACACAGTTGTGTGTGTGTGTACACAGTTGTGTGTGTGCACACAGTTGTGCGTGTGCACACAATTGTGTGTGTATCTACACAGTTGTGTGATTGTGTGTACACAGTTGTGTGTGTGTACACAGTTGTGTGTGTGTGTAACATTTGTGTGTCTGTGTGTACACAATGATGTGTGTATGTGTGTGTGTACATAGTTTTGTGTGTGTGTGTACACACTTGTGTGTGTCTGTGTACAGTGTTGTGTGTGTGTGTTCACACAGTTGTATGTGTGAGTGTGTGTGTACACAGTTGTGTGTGCATCTGTGTGTGTGTACACAGTTGTGTGTTCGTGTACATAGTTGTGTGTATGTACACATTTGTGTGTGTGTTTGTGTACACAGTTGTGTGTGTGTGTACACAATTGTTTCTGTGTGTTCACAGTTGTGTGTGTGTGTGTACACAGTTCTGTGGTGTGTACACAGTTGTGTGTGTGTGTACACAGATTGTGAGTGTGTGTGTACACTGTTTTGTGTGTGTGTGTACACAGTTGAGTGTGTATGTGTGTACACAGTTGTGTGTGTGTGTGTACACAGTTGTGTGAGTGTGTGTGTACACAGTTGTGTGTGTGTGTATGTGTGCGTTTGTGTACACAGTTGTGTGTGTGTGTGTGTGTACACTGTGTGTGTTTTTAGACTGTGTGTGTACACTGTGTGTTTTTGTGTAAACTGTGTGGGTGTGTGCGTGTACACTGTTGTGTGTGTGTGTCCGTACACTGTTGTGTGTGTGTGTGTACACAGTGAGTGTGTGTACACTGTGTGTGTATACATTGTCTGTGTGTGTGTACACAGTGTGTGCGTATACAGTGCACGTGTGTTTATACACAGTGCGTGTGTGTGTGTGTGTGTGTGTGTGTGTGTACACAGTGTGTGTGTAAACACAGTGTGTTTCTGCACAGTTGTGTGTGTGTGTATGTACACAGTTGTGTGTGTCTGTACACAGTTGTGTGTGTGTGTGCACAGTTGTGTGTGTGTGTGTGTACACATTTGTGTGTGTGCATATACAGTTGTATGTGTGTGTGTACACAGTTGTGTGTGTATGTACACAGTTGTGTGTGTGTCTACACCGTTGTGTGTGTGTGTGTACACAGTTTTGTGTATGTGTGTACAAAGTTGTGCGTGTGTGTACACAGTTGTGTTTGTGTGTGTACACAGTGTGTGTGTGAATACACAGCTTTGTGTGTGTGTGTACTCAGTTGCGTGCGTGTGTACACAGTTGTCTGTGTGTGTGTGTACACAGATCTTTGTATGTGTACACAGTTGTGTGTGTGTATGTGTGTACATAGTTGTGTGTGTGTACCCAGTTGTTTGTGTGTGTACACAGTTGTGTGTGTATATGTGTGTGTGTACACAGTTGTGTGTTTGTGTGTACACTGTGTGTGGGTACAGTGTGTGTGTGTGTAAACTGTTGTGTGTGTGTGTGCGTTCAATGTTGTGTGTGTACACAGTGTGTGTGTGTGTACACAGTGTGTGTCTGTGTGTTTACACAGTGTGTGTGTATACACAGTGTATGTGTGTATACACAGTGTTTGTGTGTGGGTGTATGTGCTCTGTTTTGTGTGCGTGTGTGTACACAATGTGTGTGTGTGTTTATACACTGTGTGTGTGTGCACAGTGTGTAATTGTGTGTACACAGTTCCGTGTGTGTGTACACATTTTTGCGTGTGTGTGTGTGCATACAGTTGTGTGTGTGCGCACACAGTTGTGTGTGTCTGTACACAGTTGTGTGTGTGTGTGCACAGTTGTGTGTGTGTGTGCACATTTGTGTATGTTTATTCACAGTTGTGTGTGTGTACACAGTTGTGCGTGAGTGTGTGTGTGTGTGTGGGTACACAGTTGTGTGTGTGCACACAGCTGTGCGTGTGCACACAATTGTGTGTGTATCTACACAGTTGTGTGATTGTGTGTACACAGTTGTGTGTGTGTACACAGTTGTGTGTGTGTAACATTTGTGTGTCTGTGTGTACACAATGATGTGTGTATGTGTGTGTGTACATAGTTTTGTGTGTGTGTGTGTACACACTTGTGTGTGTCTGTGTACAGTGTTGTGTGTGTGTGTTCACACAGTTGTATGTGTGAGTGTGTGTGTACACAGTTGTGTGTGCATCTGTGTGTGTGTACACAGTTGTGTGTTCGTGTACATAGTTGTGTGTATGTACACATTTGTGTGTGTGTGTACACAATTGTTTCTGTGTGTTCACAGTTGTGTGTGTGTGTGTACACAGTTCTGTGGTGTGTACACAGTTGTGTGTGTGTGTACACAGATTGTGAGTGTGTGTGTACACTGTTTTGTGTGTGTGTGTACACAGTTGAGTGTGTATGTGTGTACACAGTTGTGTGTGTGTGTGTACACAGTTGTGTGAGTGTGTGTGTGTACACAGTTGTGTGTGCGTGAATGTGTGCGTTTGTGTACACAGTTGTGTGTGTGTGTGTGTGTGTGTACACTGTGTGTGTTTTTAGACTGTGTGTGTACACTGTGTGTTTTTGTGTAAACTGTGTGGGTGTGTGTGTGTACACTGTTGTGTGTGTGTCCGTACACTGTTGTGTGTGTGTGTGTGTACACAGTGAGTGTGTGTACACTGTGTGTGTATACATTGTCTGTGTGTGTGTACACAGTGTGTGCGTATACAGTGCACGTGTGTTTATACACAGTGCGTGTGTGTGTGTGTGTGTGTGTGTGTGTACACAGTGTGTGTGTATACACAGTGTGTTTCTGCACAGTTGTGTGTGTGTGTATGTGTATACACAGTTTGTGTGTGTGTGTACAGAGTGTGTGTGCGTGTGTACACAATTTTGTGTGTGTGTGTGTACAAAGTTTAGCGTGTGTGTACACAGTTGTGTTTGTGTGTGTACACAGTGTGTGTGTGTATTCACAGTTGTGTGTGTGTGTACTCAGTTGTGTGTGTGTTTACACAGATGTTTGTGTGTGTACACAGTTGTGTGTGTATGTGTGTACACAGTTGTGTGTGTGTGTACCCAGTTGTGTGTGTGTGTACACAGTTGGGTGTGTGTGTGAACACAGTGTGTGTGTATACACAGTGTTTGTGTGTGTGTATGTGCTCTGTTTTGTGTGCGTGTGTGTACACAATGTGTGTGTGTGTTTATACACTGTGTGTGTGTGTACACAGTTCCGTGTGTGTGTGTACACATTTTGTGTGTGTGTGTGTGTGTGTGTGTGTATACAGTTGTGTGTGTGCGCACTCAGTTGTGTGTGTATGTGTGTAAACAGTTGTGTGTGTGTGTGTGTGTACACAGTGGTGTGTGTATGTGTGTGTGTGTACACTGTTGTGTGTGTCTGTACACAGTTGTGTGTGTGTGTGCACAGTTGTGTGTGTGTACACAGTTGTGTGTGGGTGTACACAGTTGTGTGTGCGCGTACACAGTTGTGTGCATGTGTGTACACAGTTGTGTGTGTGTGCACACAGTTGTGTGTGTGTGTATACAGTTGTGTGTGTGTGTGTACACAGTGGTGTGTGTGTGTGTACACTGTTGTGTGTGTGTGTCCGTACACTGTTGTGTGTGTGTGTGTGTGTGTACACAGTGAGTGTGTGTACACTGTGTGTGTGTGTGTATACATTGTCTGTGTGTGTGTACACAGTGTGTGTGTGTATACAGTGCACGTGTGTTTATACACAGTGCGTGTGTGTGTGTGTACACTGTGTGTGTGTATACACAGTGTGTGTCTGCACAGTTATGTGTGTGTGTGTATGTGTATACACAGTTTGTGTGTGTGTGTACAGAGTGTGGGTGCGTGTGTACACAATTTTGTGTGTGTGTGTACAAAGTTGTGCGTTTGTGTACACAGTTGTGTTTGTGAGTGTACACAGTGTGTGTGTGTATACACAGTTGTGTGTGTGTGTGTGTACTCAGTTGTGTGTGTGCTTACACAGATGTTTGTGTGTGTACACAGTGTGTGTGTGTACACAGTGCGTGACTGTGTGTGTACACAGTGTGTGTGTATACACAGTGTATGTGTGTATACACAGTGTTTGTGTGTGTGTGTATGTGCTCTGTTTTGTGTGCGTGAGTGTACACAATGTGTGTGTGTGTTTATACACTGTGTGTGTGTGTGTACACAGTTCCGTGTGTGTGTACACATTTTGTGTGTGTGTGTGTATACAGTTGTGTGTGTGCGCACTCAGTTGTGTGTGCTTTTGTGTAAACAGTTGTGTGTGTGTGTGTGTACACAGTGGTGTGTGTATGTGTGTGTGTACACAGTTGTGTGTGTCTGTACACAGTTGTGTGTGTGTGTGCACAGTTGTGTGTGTGTGTGTGCGTACACAGTTGTGTGTGTGTGTACACAGTTGTGTGAGCGCGTACACAGTTGTGTGCGTGTGTGTACACAGTTGTGTGTGTGTGTGTACACAGTGGTGTGTGTGTGTGTACACTGTTGTATGTGTGTGTCCGTACACTGTTGTGTGTGTGTGTGTGTGTGTACACAGTGAGTGTGTGTACACTGTGTGTGTGTATACATTGTCTGTGTGTGTGTACACAGTGTGTGTGTGTATACAGTGCACGTGTGTTTATACACAGTGCGTGTGTGTGTGTGTACACAGTGTGTGTGTATACACAGTGTGTGTCTGCACTGTTATGTGTGTGTGTGTGTGTGTATGTGTATACACAGTTTGTGTGCGTGTGTAAAGAGTATGGGTGCGTGTGTACACAATTTTGTGTGTGTGTGTGTACAAAGTTGTGCGTGTGTGTACACAGTTGTGTTTGTGAGTGTACACAGTGTGTGTGTATACACAGTTGTGTGTGTGTGTACTCAGTTGTGTGTGTGTTTACACAGATGTTTGTGTGTGTACACAGTTGTGTGTGTATGTGTGTACACAGTTGTGTGTGTGTGTACCCAGTTGTGTGTGTGTGTACACAGTTGGGTATGTGTGTGTACACAGTGTATGTGTGTATACACAGTGTTTGTGTGTGTGTGTATGTGCTCTGTTTTGTGTGCGTGTGTGTACACAATGTGTGTGTGTGTGTTTATACACTGTGTGTGTGTGTATACACAGTTCCGTGTGTGTGTGTACACATTTTGTGTGTGTGTGTATACATTTGTCTGTGTGCGCACACAGTTGTGTGTGTTTTTGTGTAAACAGTTGTGTGTGTGTGTGTGTGTACACAGTGTGTGTGTGTGTGTATGTACACAGTTGTGTGTGTCTGTACTCAGTTGTGTGTGTGTGTGTACACCGTTGTGTGTGTGTGTACACAGTTGTGTGTGCGTGTACGCAGTTGTGTGCGTGTGTGTACACAGTTGTGTGTGTGTGTACACAGTTGTGTGTGTGTGTGTACACAGTTGTGTGTGTGTGTGTACACAGTGGTGTGTGTGTACACAGTTGTGTGTGTGTGTACACAGTTGTGTGTGTACACAGTTGTGCATCTGTACACAGTTGTGTGTGTGTGTGTGCATAGTTGTGTGTATGTGTACACAGTTGTGTGTGCACGTACACAGTTGTGTGCGTGTGTGTACACAGTTGTGTGTTTGTGTACACAGTTGTGTGTGTGTACACAATTGTGTGTGTGTGTACACAGCTGTGTGTGTGTGTACACAGTTGTGTGTGTGTGTGTTCACAGTTGTGTGTGTGTATACACAGTTCTGTGTATATGTACACTGTTGTGTGTGTGTACACAGTTGTGTGTGTGTACACAGTTGTGTGCGTGTGTGTATGTGTGTGTACACATTTGTGTGTGTGTGTTTACACAGTTGTGTGTGTGTGTGTACACAGTTGTGTGTGTGTGTACACAGTTGTGTGTGTGTGTACACAGTTGTTTGTGTGTGTACATAGTTGTGTGTGTGTGTGTACACAGTTGTGTGTGTGTGTGTACACAGTTGTGTGTGCGCGTACACATTTGTGTGCGTGTGTGTACACAGTTGTGTGTGTGTGTACACAGTTGTGTGTGTGTACACAATTGTGTGAGTGTGTGTACACAGCTGTGTGTGTGTGTACACAGTTGTATGTGTGTGTACACTGTTGTGTGTCTGTGTATACACATTCTGTGTGTATGTACACAGTTGTGTGTGTGTACACAGTTGTGTGCGTGTGTGTGTGTACACTGTGTGTTTGTGTTTTTAGACTGTGTGTGTACACTGTGTGTTTTTGTGTAAACTGTGTGGGAGTGTGTGTCCGTACACTGTTGGGTGTGTCTGTGTACACAATGCGTGTGTGTACACTGTGTGTGTGTATACATTGTCTGTGTGTGTGTGTACACAGTGTGTGTGTGTATACAGTGCACGTGTGTTTATACACAGTGCGTGTGTGTGTGTGTGTACACAGCGTGTGTGTATACACAGTGTGTGTGTGCACAGTTGTGTGTGTGTGTATGTGTATACACAGTTTGTGTGTGTGTGTGTACAGAATGTGTGTGCGTGTGTACGCAATTTTGTGTGTGTGTGTGTACAAAGTGTGTGTGTGTGTATACACAGTTGTGTGTGCGCGTACACAGTTGTGTGCGTGTGTGTACACAGTTGTGTGTTTGTGTACACAGTTGTGTGTGTGTACACAATTGTGTGTGTGTGTACACAGCTGTGTGTGTGTGTACACAGTTGTGAGTGTGTGTGTACACAGTTGTGTGTGTGTATACACAGTTCTGTGTATATGTACACTGTTGTGTGTGTGTACACAGTTGTGTGTGTGTACACAGTTGTGTGCGTGTGTGTATGTGTGTGTACACATTTGTGTGTATGTGTACACAGTTGTGTGTGCGCGTACACAGTTGTGTGCGTGTGTGTACACAGTTGTGTGTTTGTGTACACAGTTGTGTGTGTGTACACAATTGTGTGTGTGTGTACACAGCTGTGTGTGTGTGTACACAGTTGTGAGTGTGTGTGTACACAGTTGTGTGTGTGTATACACAGTTCTGTGTATATGTACACTGTTGTGTGTGTGTACACAGTTGTGTGTGTGTACACAGTTGTGTGCGTGTGTGTATGTGTGTGTACACATTTGTGTGTGTGTGTACACAGTTGTGTGTGTGTGTACACAGTTGTGTGTGAGTGTACACAGTTGTTTGTGTGTGTACATAGTTGTGTGTGTGTGTGTACACAGTTGTGTGTGTGTGTGTGCACAGTTGTGTGTGCGCGTACACATTTGTGTGCGTGTGTGTACACAGTTGTGTGTGTGTACACAGTTGTTTGTGTGTACACAATTGTGTGAGTGTGTGTACACAGCTGTGTGTGTGTGTACACAGTTGTATGTGTGTGTGTACACTGTTGTGTGTCTGTGTATACACAGTTCTGTGTGTATGTACACAGTTGTGTGTGTGTACACAGTTGTGTATGTGTGTGTGTACACTGTGTGTTTGTGTTTTTAGACTGTGTGTGTACACTGTGTGTTTTTGTGTAAACTGTGTGGGAGTGTGTGTCCGTACACTGTTGGGTGTGTGTGTGTACACAGTGCGTGTGTGTACACTGTGTGTGTGTATACATTGTCTGTGTGTGTGTGTACACAGTGTGTGTGTGTGTACACAGTTGTGTGCGTGTGTACACAGTTGTGTGTGTGTGTATACACAGTTCTGTGTGTATGTACACAGTTGTGTGTGTGTACACAGTTGTGTGTGTGTACACAGTTGTGTGCGTGTGTGTATGTGTGCGTACACATTTGTGTGTGTGTGTGTGTATAGTTGTGTGTGTGTGTACACAGTTGTGTGTGTGTGTACACAGTTGTGTGTGTGTGTGTACACAGTTGTTTGTGTGTGTACACAGTTGTGTGTGGGTGTATGTGTGTATACAGTTGTGTGTGTGTGTGTGTATACACAGTTTGTGTGTGTGTGTGTACATAGTGTGTGTGCGTGTGTACACAATTTGGTGTATGTGTGTACAAAGTTGTGCGTGTGTGTACACAGTTGTGTTTGTGTGTGTACACAGTGTGTGTGTATACACAGTTGTGTGTGTGTGTAGTCAGTTGCGTGCGTGTGTACACAGTTGTCTGTGTGTGTACACAGATCTTTGTATGTGTACGCAGTTGTGTGTGTGTATGTGTGTACATAGTTGTGTGTGTGTGTACACAGTTGTGTGTGTGTACACAGTTGTGTGTGTATATGTGTGTGTACACAGTTGTGTGTTTCTGTGTACACTGTGTGTGTGTACACTGTGTGTGTGTGTACACTGTTGTGTGTGTGTGTGCGTTCACGGTTGTATGTGTACACAGTGTGTGTGTGTGTACACAGTGTGTGTGTGTGTACACAGTGTGTGCGTATACACAGTGTATGTGTGTATACACAGTGTTTGTGTGTGGGTGTATGTGCTCTGTTTTGTGTGCGAGTGTGTACACAATGTGTGTGTGTGTGTTTATACACTGTGTGTGTGTACACAGTTGTGTGCGTGTGTAACATTTGTGTGTCTGTGTGTACAGAATGATGTGTGTATCTGTGTGTACATAGTTTTGTGTGTGTGTGTGTACACACTTGTGTGTGTCTGTGTACAGTGTTGTGTGTGTGTGTTCACACAGTTGTATGTGTGCGTCTGTGTGTGTGTACACAGTTGTGTGTTCGTGTACATAGTTGTGTGTGTGTACACATTTGTGTGTGTGATTGTGTACACAGTTGTGGTGTGTGTACACAGTGGATTCTGTGTGTTCACAGTTGTGTCTGTGTGTACACAGTTCTGTGTGTGTGTACACAGTTGTGTGTGTGTGTACACAGTTTGTGTGTGTGTACACTGTTTTATGTGTTTGTGTACACAGTTGTGTGTGTATGTGTGTACACAGCTGTGTGTGTGTGTACACAGTTGTGTGTGTGTGTATGTGTGTGTTTGTGTACACAGTTGTGTTTGTGTGTGTACACACTGTGTGTGTGTTTTTAGACTTTGTGTGTACACTGTGTGTTTTTGTCTAAACTGTGTGGGTGTGTGTGTGTACACTGCTGTGTGTGTGTGTCCGTACACTGTTGTGCGTGTGTGTGTGTACACAGTGCGTGTGTGTACACTGTGTGTGTGTATACATTGTCTGTGTGTGTGTGTACACAGTGTGCGTGTGTATACAGTGCACGTGTGTTTATACACAGTGCGTGTGTGTGTACACAGTGTGTGTATACACAGTGTGTGTGCACAGTTGGGTGTGTGTGTGTATGTGTATACACAGTTTGTGTGTGTGTGTACAGTGTGTGTGTGCGTGTGTACACAATTTTGTGTTTGTGTGTACAAGGTTGTGCGTGTGTGTACACAGTTGTGTTTGTGTGTGTACACAGTGTGTGTGTGTATACACAGTTGTGTGTGTGTGTGTGTGTACTCAGTTGCGTGCGTGTGTACACAGTTGTCTGTGTGTGTGTGTACACAGATCTTTGTATGTGTACACAGTTGTGTGTGTGTGTGTACATAGTTGTGTGTGTGTGTACACACTTGTGTGTGTGTGTACACACTTGTGTGTGTATGTGTGTGTGTACACAGTTGTGTGTTTGTGTGTACACTGTGTGTGGGTACATTGTGTGTGTGTGTACACTGTTGTGTGTGTGTGTGTGCGTTCACTGTTGTGTGTGTACACAGTATGTGTGTGTGTACACAGTGTGTGTCTGTGTGTGTACACAGTGTGTGTGTATACACAGTGTATGTGTGTATACACAGTGTTTGTGTGTGGGTGTATGTGCTCTGTATTGTGTGCGTGTGTGTACACAATGTGTGTGTGTGTGTTTACACACTGTGTGTGTGTGCACAGTGTGTGTGTGTGTGTACACAGTTCCGTGTGTGTGTACACATTTTTGTGTGTGTGTGTGTGCATACAGTTGTGTGTGTGCGCACACAGTTGTGTGTGTTTTTGTGTAAACAGTTGTGTGTGTGTGTACACATTGGAGTGTGTGTGTGTGTGTACACAGTTGTGTGTGTCTGTACAAAGTTGTGTGTGTGTGTGCACAGTTGTGTGTGTGTGTGTGCACATTTGTGTGTGTACACACATGTGTATGTGTCTACACCGTTGTGTGTGTGTGTGTGTACACATTTGTGTATGTTTATTCACAGTTGTGTGTGTGTACACAGTTGTGCGTGATTGTGTGTGTGTGTGGGTACACAGTTGTGTGTGTGTGTACACAGTTGTGTGTGTGTACACAGTTGTGCTTGCGTACACAATTGTGTGTGTATCTACACAGTTGTGTGATTGTGTGTACACAGTTGTGTGTGTGTACACAGTTGTGTGTTTGTGTGTGTAAACAGATGTGTGTGTGCGTGTGTACAAAGTTGTGTGTGTGTGTGTACACAGTTGTGTGTGTGTGTACACAGTTGTGTGTGTGTACACAGTTGTGTGTGTGTGTGTAACATTTGTGTGTCTGTGTGTACACAATGATATGTGTATGTGTGTGTGTGTACATAGTTTTGTGTGTGTGTGTACAAACTTGTGTGTGTCTGTGTACAGTGTTGTGTGTGTGTGTTCACACAGTTGTATGTGTGAGTGTGTGTGTACACAGTTGTGTGTGCATCTGTGTGTGTGTACACAGTTGTGTGTTCGTGTACATAGTTGTGTGTATGTACACATTTGTGTGTGTGTTTGTGTACACAGTTGTGTGTGTGTCTACACAATTGTTTCTGTGTGTTCATAGTTGTGTGTGTGTGTACAGTTCTGTGGTGTGTACACAGTTGTGTGTGTGTGTACACAGATTGTGAGTGTGTTTGTAAACTGTTTTGTGTGTGTGTGGGTACACAGTTGTGTGTGTGTGTACACAGTTGTGTGTGTGTACACAGTTGTGCTTGCGTACACAATTGTGTGTGTATCTACACAGTTGTGTGATTGTGTGTACACAGTTGTGTGTGTGTACACAGTTGTGTGTTTGTGTGTGTAAACAGATGTGTGTGTGCGTGTGTACAAAGTTGTGTGTGTGTGTGTACACAGTTGTGTGTGTGTGTACACAGTTGTGTGTGTGTACACAGTTGTGTGTGTGTGTGTAACATTTGTGTGTCTGTGTGTACACAATGATATGTGTATGTGTGTGTGTGTACATAGTTTTGTGTGTGTGTGTACAAACTTGTGTGTGTCTGTGTACAGTGTTGTGTGTGTGTGTTCACACAGTTGTATGTGTGAGTGTGTGTGTACACAGTTGTGTGTGCATCTGTGTGTGTGTACACAGTTGTGTGTTCGTGTACATAGTTGTGTGTATGTACACATTTGTGTGTGTGTTTGTGTACACAGTTGTGTGTGTGTCTACACAATTGTTTCTGTGTGTTCATAGTTGTGTGTGTGTGTACAGTTCTGTGGTGTGTACACAGTTGTGTGTGTGTGTACACAGATTGTGAGTGTGTTTGTAAACTGTTTTGTGTGTGTGTGGGTACACAGTTGTGTGTGTGTGTACACAGTTGTGTGTGTGTACACAGTTGTGCTTGCGTACACAATTGTGTGTGTATCTACACAGTTGTGTGATTGTGTGTACACAGTTGTGTGTGTGTACACAGTTGTGTGTTTGTGTGTGTAAACAGATGTGTGTGTGCGTGTGTACAAAGTTGTGTGTGTGTGTGTACACAGTTGTGTGTGTGTGTACACAGTTGTGTGTGTGTACACAGTTGTGTGTGTGTGTGTAACATTTGTGTGTCTGTGTGTACACAATGATATGTGTATGTGTGTGTGTGTACATAGTTTTGTGTGTGTGTGTACACACTTGTGTGTGTCTGTGTACAGTGTTGTGTGTGTGTGTTCACACAGTTGTATGTGTGAGTGTGTGTGTACACAGTTGTGTGTGCATCTGTGTGTGTGTACACAGTTGTGTGTTCGTGTACATAGTTGTGTGTATGTACACATTTGTGTGTGTGTTTGTGTACACAGTTGTGTGTGTGTCTACACAATTGTTTCTGTGTGTTCATAGTTGTGTGTGTGTGTACAGTTCTGTGGTGTGTACACAGTTGTGTGTGTGGGTACACAGATTGTGAGTGTGTTTGTAAACTGTTTTGTGTGTGTGTGTGTACACAGTTGAGTGTGTATGTGTGTACACAGTTGTGTGTGTGTGTATGTGTGTGTTTGTGTACACAGTTGTGTGTGTGTGTGTGTACACTGTGTGTGCGTTTTTAGACTGTGTGTGTACACTGTGTGTTTTTGTGTAAACTGTGTGGGTGTGTGTGTTTACACTGTTGTGTGTGTGTGTGTCCGTACACTGTTGTGTGTGTGTGTGTGTACACAGTGAGTGTGTGTACACTGTGTGTGTGCATACATTGTCTGTGTGTGTGTACACAGTGTGTGCGTATACAGTGCACGTGTGTTTATACACAGTGCGTGTGTGTGTGTGTGTGTGTGTGTGTACACAGTGTGTGTGTATACACAGTGTGTGTCTGAACAGTTGTATGTGTGTGTGTGTACTCAGTTGCGTGCGTGTGTACACAGTTGTCTGTGTGTGTGTGTACACAGATCTTTGTATGTGTACACAGTTGTGTTTGTGTATGTGTGTACATAGTTGTGTGTGTGTGTACACAGTTGTGAGTGTGTGTGTACACAGTTGTGTGTGTGTATACACAGTTCTGTGTATATGTACACTGTTGTGTGTGTGTACACAGTTGTGTGTGTGTACACAGTTGTGTGCGTGTGTGTATGTGTGTGTACACATTTGTGTGTGTGTGTACACAGTTGTGTGTGTGTGTACACAGTTGTGTGTGAGTGTACACAGTTGTTTGTGTGTGTGTGCACAGTTGTGTGTGCGCGTACACATTTGTGTGCGTGTGTGTACACAGTTGTGTGTGTGTGTACACAGTTGTTTGTGTGTACACAATTGTGTGAGTGTGTGTACACAGCTGTGTGTGTGTGTACACAGTTGTATGTGTGTGTGTACACTGTTGTGTGTCTGTGTATACACAGTTCTGTGTGTATGTACACAGTTGTGTGTGTGTACACAGTTGTGTATGTGTGTGTGTACACTGTGTGTTTGTGTTTTTAGACTGTGTGTGTACACTGTGTGTTTTTGTGTAAACTGTGTGGGAGTGTGTGTCCGTACACTGTTGGGTGTGTGTGTGTACACAGTGCGTGTGTGTACACTGTGTGTGTGTATACATTGTCTGTGTGTGTGTGTACACAGTGTGTGTGTGTGTACACAGTTGTGTGCGTGTGTACACAGTTGTGTGTGTGTGTATACACAGTTCTGTGTGTATGTACACAGTTGTGTGTGTGTACACAGTTGTGTGTGTACACAGTTGTGTGCGTGTGTGTATGTGTGCGTACACATTTGTGTGTGTGTGTGTGTATAGTTGTGTGTGTGTGTACACAGTTGTGTGTGTGTGTACACAGTTGTGTGTGTGTGTGTACACAGTTGTTTGTGTGTGTACACAGTTGTGTGTGGGTGTATGTGTGTATACAGTTGTGTGTGTGTGTGTGTATACACAGTTTGTGTGTGTGTGTGTACATAGTGTGTGTGCGTGTGTACACAATTTGGTGTATGTGTGTACAAAGTTGTGCGTGTGTGTACACAGTTGTGTTTGTGTGTGTACACAGTGTGTGTGTATACACAGTTGTGTGTGTGTGTAGTCAGTTGCGTGCGTGTGTACACAGTTGTCTGTGTGTGTACACAGATCTTTGTATGTGTACGCAGTTGTGTGTGTGTATGTGTGTACATAGTTGTGTGTGTGTGTAAACAGTTGTGTGTGTGTACACAGTTGTGTGTGTATATGTGTGTGTACACAGTTGTGTGTTTCTGTGTACACTGTGTGTGTGTACACTGTGTGTGTGTGTACACTGTTGTGTGTGTGTGTGCGTTCACGGTTGTATGTGTACACAGTGTGTGTGTGTGTACACAGTGTGTGTGTACACAGTGTGTGCGTATACACAGTGTATGTGTGTATACACAGTGTTTGTGTGTGGGTGTATGTGCTCTGTTTTGTGTGCGAGTGTGTACACAATGTGTGTGTGTGTGTTTATACACTGTGTGTGTGTGTACACAGTTGTGTGCGTGTGTAACATTTGTGTGTCTGTGTGTACAGAATGATGTGTGTATCTGTGTGTACATAGTTTTGTGTGTGTGTGTGTACACACTTGTGTGTGTCTGTGTACAGTGTTGTGTGTGTGTGTTCACACAGTTGTATGTGTGCGTCTGTGTGTGTGTACACAGTTGTGTGTTCGTGTACATAGTTGTGTGTGTGTACACATTTGTGTGTGTGATTGTGTACACAGTTGTGGTGTGTGTACACAGTGGATTCTGTGTGTTCACAGTTGTGTCTGTGTGTACACAGTTCTGTGTGTGTGTACACAGTTGTGTGTGTGTGTACACAGTTTGTGTGTGTGTACACTGTTTTATGTGTTTGTGTACACAGTTGTGTGTGTATGTGTGTACACAGCTGTGTGTGTGTGTACACAGTTGTGTGTGTGTGTATGTGTGTGTTTGTGTACACAGTTGTGTTTGTGTGTGTACACACTGTGTGTGTGTTTTTAGACTTTGTGTGTACACTGTGTGTTTTTGTCTAAACTGTGTGGGTGTGTGTGTGTACACTGCTGTGTGTGTGTGTCCGTACACTGTTGTGCGTGTGTGTGTGTACACAGTGCGTGTGTGTACACTGTGTGTGTGTATACATTGTCTGTGTGTGTGTGTACACAGTGTGCGTGTGTATACAGTGCACGTGTGTTTATACACAGTGCGTGTGTGTGTACACAGTGTGTGTATACACAGTGTGTGTGCACAGTTGGGTGTGTGTGTGTATGTGTATACACAGTTTGTGTGTGTGTGTACAGTGTGTGTGTGCGTGTGTACACAATTTTGTGTTTGTGTGTACAAGGTTGTGCGTGTGTGTACACAGTTGTGTTTGTGTGTGTACACAGTGTGTGTGTGTATACACAGTTGTGTGTGTGTGTGTGTGTACTCAGTTGCGTGCGTGTGTACACAGTTGTCTGTGTGTGTGTGTACACAGATCTTTGTATGTGTACACAGTTGTGTGTGTGTGTGTACATAGTTGTGTGTGTGTGTACACACTTGTGTGTGTGTGTACACACTTGTGTGTGTATGTGTGTGTGTACACAGTTGTGTGTTTGTGTGTACACTGTGTGTGGGTACATTGTGTGTGTGTGTACACTGTTGTGTGTGTGTGTGCGTTCACTGTTGTGTGTGTACACAGTATGTGTGTGTGTACACAGTGTGTGTCTGTGTGTGTACACAGTGTGTGTGTATACACAGTGTATGTGTGTATACACAGTGTTTGTGTGTGGGTGTATGTGCTCTGTATTGTGTGCGTGTGTGTACACAATGTGTGTGTGTGTGTTTACACACTGTGTGTGTGTGCACAGTGTGTGTGTGTGTGTACACAGTTCCGTGTGTGTGTACACATTTTTGTGTGTGTGTGTGTGCATACAGTTGTGTGTGTGCGCACACAGTTGTGTGTGTTTTTGTGTAAACAGTTGTGTGTGTGTGTACACATTGGAGTGTGTGTGTGTGTGTACACAGTTGTGTGTGTCTGTACAAAGTTGTGTGTGTGTGTGCACAGTTGTGTGTGTGTGTGTGCACATTTGTGTGTGTACACACATGTGTATGTGTCTACACCGTTGTGTGTGTGTGTGTGTACACATTTGTGTATGTTTATTCACAGTTGTGTGTGTGTACACAGTTGTGCGTGATTGTGTGTGTGTGTGGGTACACAGTTGTGTGTGTGTGTACACAGTTGTGTGTGTGTACACAGTTGTGCTTGCGTACACAATTGTGTGTGTATCTACACAGTTGTGTGATTGTGTGTACACAGTTGTGTGTGTGTACACAGTTGTGTGTTTGTGTGTGTAAACAGATGTGTGTGTGCGTGTGTACAAAGTTGTGTGTGTGTGTGTACACAGTTGTGTGTGTGTACACTGTTGTGTGTGTGTCCGTACACTGTTGTGTGTGTGTGTGTGTACACAGTGAGTGTGTGTACACTGTGTGTGTATACATTGTCTGTGTGTGTGTACACAGTGTGTGCGTATACAGTGCACGTGTGTTTATACACAGTGCGTGTGTGTGTGTGTGTGTGTGTGTGTGTACACAGTGTGTGTGTATACACAGTGTGTTTCTGCACAGTTGTGTGTGTGTGTATGTGTATACACAGTTTGTGTGTGTGTGTACAGAGTGTGTGTGCGTGTGTACACAATTTTGTGTGTGTGTGTGTGTACAAAGTTTAGCGTGTGTGTACACAGTTGTGTTTGTGTGTGTACACAGTGTGTGTGTGTATTCACAGTTGTGTGTGTGTGTACTCAGTTGTGTGTGTGTTTACACAGATGTTTGTGTGTGTACACAGTTGTGTGTGTATGTGTGTACACAGTTGTGTGTGTGTGTACCCAGTTGTGTGTGTGTGTACACAGTTGGGTGTGTGTGTGAACACAGTGTGTGTGTATACACAGTGTTTGTGTGTGTGTATGTGCTCTGTTTTGTGTGCGTGTGTGTACACAATGTGTGTGTGTGTTTATACACTGTGTGTGTGTGTACACAGTTCCGTGTGTGTGTGTACACATTTTGTGTGTGTGTGTGTGTGTGTGTGTGTATACAGTTGTGTGTGTGCGCACTCAGTTGTGTGTGTATGTGTGTAAACAGTTGTGTGTGTGTGTGTGTGTACACAGTGGTGTGTGTATGTGTGTGTGTGTACACTGTTGTGTGTGTCTGTACACAGTTGTGTGTGTGTGTGCACAGTTGTGTGTGTGTACACAGTTGTGTGTGGGTGTACACAGTTGTGTGCGCGCGTACACAGTTGTGTGCATGTGTGTACACAGTTGTGTGTGTGTGCACACGGTTGTGTGTGTGTGTATACAGTTGTGTGTGTGTGTGTACACAGTGGTGTGTGTGTGTGTACACTGTTGTGTGTGTGTGTCCGTACACTGTTGTGTGTGTGTGTGTGTGTGTACACAGTGAGTGTGTGTACACTGTGTGTGTGTGTGTATACATTGTCTGTGTGTGTGTACACAGTGTGTGTGTGTATACAGTGCACGTGTGTTTATACACAGTGCGTGTGTGTGTGTGTACACTGTGTGTGTGTATACACAGTGTGTGTCTGCACAGTTATGTGTGTGTGTGTATGTGTATACACAGTTTGTGTGTGTGTGTACAGAGTGTGGGTGCGTGTGTACACAATTTTGTGTGTGTGTGTACAAAGTTGTGCGTTTGTGTACACAGTTGTGTTTGTGAGTGTACACAGTGTGTGTGTGTATACACAGTTGTGTGTGTGTGTGTGTACTCAGTTGTGTGTGTGCTTACACAGATGTTTGTGTGTGTACACAGTGTGTGTGTGTACACAGTGCGTGACTGTGTGTGTACACAGTGTGTGTGTATACACAGTGTATGTGTGTATACACAGTGTTTGTGTGTGTGTGTATGTGCTCTGTTTTGTGTGCGTGAGTGTACACAATGTGTGTGTGTGTTTATACACTGTGTGTGTGTGTGTACACAGTTCCGTGTGTGTGTACACATTTTGTGTGTGTGTGTGTATACAGTTGTGTGTGTGCGCACTCAGTTGTGTGTGCTTTTGTGTAAACAGTTGTGTGTGTGTGTGTGTGTACACAGTGGTGTGTGTATGTGTGTGTGTACACAGTTGTGTGTGTCTGTACACAGTTGTGTGTGTGTGTGCACAGTTGTGTGTGTGTGTGTGCGTACACAGTTGTGTGTGTGTGTACACAGTTGTGTGAGCGCGTACACAGTTGTGTGCGTGTGTGTACACAGTTGTGTGTGTGTGTGTACACAGTGGTGTGTGTGTGTGTACACTGTTGTATGTGTGTGTCCGTACACTGTTGTGTGTGTGTGTGTGTGTGTACACAGTGAGTGTGTGTACACTGTGTGTGTGTATACATTGTCTGTGTGTGTGTACACAGTGTGTGTGTGTATACAGTGCACGTGTGTTTATACACAGTGCGTGTGTGTGTGTGTACACAGTGTGTGTGTATACACAGTGTGTGTCTGCACTGTTATGTGTGTGTGTGTGTGTGTATGTGTATACACAGTTTGTGTGCGTGTGTACAGAGTGTGGGTGCGTGTGTACACAATTTTGTGTGTGTGTGTGTACAAAGTTGTGCGTGTGTGTACACAGTTGTGTTTGTGAGTGTACACAGTGTGTGTGTATACACAGTTGTGTGTGTGTGTACTCAGTTGTGTGTGTGTTTACACAGATGTTTGTGTGTGTACACAGTTGTGTGTGTATGTGTGTACACAGTTGTGTGTGTGTGTACCCAGTTGTGTGTGTGTGTACACAGTTGGGTATGTGTGTGTACACAGTGTATGTGTGTATACACAGTGTTTGTGTGTGTGTGTATGTGCTCTGTTTTGTGTGCGTGTGTGTACACAATGTGTGTGTGTGTGTTTATACACTGTGTGTGTGTGTACACAGTTCCGTGTGTGTGTGTACACATTTTGTGTGTGTGTGTGTATACATTTGTCTGTGTGCGCACACAGTTGTGTGTGTTTTTGTGTAAACAGTTGTGTGTGTGTGTGTGTGTACACAGTGTGTGTGTGTGTGTATGTACACAGTTGTGTGTGTCTGTACTCAGTTGTGTGTGTGTGTGTACACCGTTGTGTGTGTGTGTACACAGTTGTGTGTGCGTGTACGCAGTTGTGTGCGTGTGTGTACACAGTTGTGTGTGTGTGTACACAGTTGTGTGTGTGTGTGTACACAGTTGTGTGTGTGTGTGTACACAGTGGTGTGTGTGTACACAGTTGTGTGTGTGTGTACACAGTTGTGTGTGTACACAGTTGTGCATCTGTACACAGTTGTGTGTGTGTGTGTGCATAGTTGTGTGTATGTGTACACAGTTGTGTGTGCACGTACACAGTTGTGTGCGTGTGTGTACACAGTTGTGTGTTTGTGTACACAGTTGTGTGTGTGTACACAATTGTGTGTGTGTGTACACAGCTGTGTGTGTGTGTACACAGTTGTGTGTGTGTGTGTTCACAGTTGTGTGTGTGTATACACAGTTCTGTGTATATGTACACTGTTGTGTGTGTGTACACAGTTGTGTGTGTGTACACAGTTGTGTGCGTGTGTGTATGTGTGTGTACACATTTGTGTGTGTGTGTTTACACAGTTGTGTGTGTGTGTGTACACAGTTGTGTGTGTGTGTACACAGTTGTGTGTGTGTGTACACAGTTGTTTGTGTGTGTACCCAGTTGTGTGTGTGTGTACACAGTTGGGTGTGTGTGTGAACACAGTGTGTGTGTATACACAGTGTTTGTGTGTGTGTATGTGCTCTGTTTTGTGTGCGTGTGTGTACACAATGTGTGTGTGTGTTTATACACTGTGTGTGTGTGTACACAGTTCCGTGTGTGTGTGTACACATTTTGTGTGTGTGTGTGTGTGTGTGTGTATACAGTTGTGTGTGTGCGCACTCAGTTGTGTGTGTATGTGTGTAAACAGTTGTGTGTGTGTGTGTGTGTACACAGTGGTGTGTGTATGTGTGTGTGTGTACACTGTTGTGTGTGTCTGTACACAGTTGTGTGTGTGTGTGCACAGTTGTGTGTGTGTACACAGTTGTGTGTGGGTGTACACAGTTGTGTGTGCGCGTACACAGTTGTGTGCATGTGTGTACACAGTTGTGTGTGTGTGCACACAGTTGTGTGTGTGTGTATACAGTTGTGTGTGTGTGTGTACACAGTGGTGTGTGTGTGTGTACACTGTTGTGTGTGTGTGTCCGTACACTGTTGTGTGTGTGTGTGTGTGTGTACACAGTGAGTGTGTGTACACTGTGTGTGTGTGTGTATACATTGTCTGTGTGTGTGTACACAGTGTGTGTGTGTATACAGTGCACGTGTGTTTATACACAGTGCGTGTGTGTGTGTGTACACTGTGTGTGTGTATACACAGTGTGTGTCTGCACAGTTATGTGTGTGTGTGTATGTGTATACACAGTTTGTGTGTGTGTGTACAGAGTGTGGGTGCGTGTGTACACAATTTTGTGTGTGTGTGTACAAAGTTGTGCGTTTGTGTACACAGTTGTGTTTGTGAGTGTACACAGTGTGTGTGTGTATACACAGTTGTGTGTGTGTGTGTGTACTCAGTTGTGTGTGTGCTTACACAGATGTTTGTGTGTGTACACAGTGTGTGTGTGTACACAGTGCGTGACTGTGTGTGTACACAGTGTGTGTGTATACACAGTGTATGTGTGTATACACAGTGTTTGTGTGTGTGTGTATGTGCTCTGTTTTGTGTGCGTGAGTGTACACAATGTGTGTGTGTGTTTATACACTGTGTGTGTGTGTGTACACAGTTCCGTGTGTGTGTACACATTTTGTGTGTGTGTGTGTATACAGTTGTGTGTGTGCGCACTCAGTTGTGTGTGCTTTTGTGTAAACAGTTGTGTGTGTGTGTGTGTGTACACAGTGGTGTGTGTATGTGTGTGTGTACACAGTTGTGTGTGTCTGTACACAGTTGTGTGTGTGTGTGCACAGTTGTGTGTGTGTGTGTGCGTACACAGTTGTGTGTGTGTGTACACAGTTGTGAGAGCGCGTACACAGTTGTGTGCGTGTGTGTACACAGTTGTGTGTGTGTGTGTACACAGTGGTGTGTGTGTGTGTACACTGTTGTATGTGTGTGTCCGTACACTGTTGTGTGTGTGTGTGTGTGTGTACACAGTGAGTGTGTGTACACTGTGTGTGTGTATACATTGTGTGTGTGTACACAGTGTGTGTGTGTATACAGTGCACGTGTGTTTATACACAGTGCGTGTGTGTGTGTGTACACAGTGTGTGTGTATACACAGTGTGTGTCTGCACTGTTATGTGTGTGTGTGTGTGTGTGTATGTGTATACACAGTTTGTGTGCGTGTGTACAGAGTGTGGGTGCGTGTGTACACAATTTTGTGTGTGTGTGTGTACAAAGTTGTGCGTGTGTGTACACAGTTGTGTTTGTGAGTGTACACAGTGTGTGTGTATACACAGTTGTGTGTGTGTGTACTCAGTTGTGTGTGTGTTTACACAGATGTTTGTGTGTGTACACAGTTGTGTGTGTATGTGTGTACACAGTTGTGTGTGTGTGTACCCAGTTGTGTGTGTGTGTACACAGTTGGGTATGTGTGTGTACACAGTGTATGTGTGTATACACAGTGTTTGTGTGTGTGTGTATGTGCTCTGTTTTGTGTGCGTGTGTGTACACAATGTGTGTGTGTGTGTTTATACACTGTGTGTGTGTGTACACAGTTCCGTGTGTGTGTGTACACATTTTGTGTGTGTGTGTGTATACATTTGTCTGTGTGCGCACACAGTTGTGTGTGTTTTTGTGTAAACAGTTGTGTGTGTGTGTGTGTGTACACAGTGTGTGTGTGTGTGTATGTACACAGTTGTGTGTGTCTGTACTCAGTTGTGTGTGTGTGTGTACACCGTTGTGTGTGTGTGTACACAGTTGTGTGTGCGTGTACGCAGTTGTGTGCGTGTGTGTACACAGTTGTGTGTGTGTGTACACAGTTGTGTGTGTGTGTGTACACAGTTGTGTGTGTGTGTGTACACAGTGGTGTGTGTGTACACAGTTGTGTGTGTGTGTACACAGTTGTGTGTGTACACAGTTGTGCATCTGTACACAGTTGTGTGTGTGTGTGTGCATAGTTGTGTGTATGTGTACACAGTTGTGTGTGCACGTACACAGTTGTGTGCGTGTGTGTACACAGTTGTGTGTTTGTGTACACAGTTGTGTGTGTGTACACAATTGTGTGTGTGTGTACACAGCTGTGTGTGTGTGTACACAGTTGTGTGTGTGTGTGTTCACAGTTGTGTGTGTGTATACACAGTTCTGTGTATATGTACACTGTTGTGTGTGTGTACACAGTTGTGTGTGTGTACACAGTTGTGTGCGTGTGTGTATGTGTGTGTACACATTTGTGTGTGTGTGTTTACACAGTTGTGTGTGTGTGTGTACACAGTTGTGTGTGTGTGTACACAGTTGTGTGTGTGTGTACACAGTTGTTTGTGTGTGTACATAGTTGTGTGTGTGTGTGTACACAGTTGTGTGTGTGTGTGTACACAGTTGTGTGTGCGCGTACACATTTGTGTGCGTGTGTGTACACAGTTGTGTGTGTGTGTACACAGTTGTGTGTGTGTACACAATTGTGTGAGTGTGTGTACACAGCTGTGTGTGTGTGTACACAGTTGTATGTGTGTGTACACTGTTGTGTGTCTGTGTATACACATTCTGTGTGTATGTACACAGTTGTGTGTGTGTACACAGTTGTGTGCGTGTGTGTGTGTACACTGTGTGTTTGTGTTTTTAGACTGTGTGTGTACACTGTGTGTTTTTGTGTAAACTGTGTGGGAGTGTGTGTCCGTACACTGTTGGGTGTGTCTGTGTACACAATGCGTGTGTGTACACTGTGTGTGTGTATACATTGTCTGTGTGTGTGTGTACACAGTGTGTGTGTGTATACAGTGCACGTGTGTTTATACACAGTGCGTGTGTGTGTGTGTGTACACAGCGTGTGTGTATACACAGTGTGTGTGTGCACAGTTGTGTGTGTGTGTATGTGTATACACAGTTTGTGTGTGTGTGTACAGAATGTGTGTGCGTGTGTACGCAATTTTGTGTGTGTGTGTGTACAAAGTGTGTGTGTGTGTATACACAGTTGTGTGTGCGCGTACACAGTTGTGTGCGTGTGTGTACACAGTTGTGTGTTTGTGTACACAGTTGTGTGTGTGTACACAATTGTGTGTGTGTGTACACAGCTGTGTGTGTGTGTACACAGTTGTGAGTGTGTGTGTACACAGTTGTGTGTGTGTATACACAGTTCTGTGTATATGTACACTGTTGTGTGTGTGTACACAGTTGTGTGTGTGTACACAGTTGTGTGCGTGTGTGTATGTGTGTGTACACATTTGTGTGTATGTGTACACAGTTGTGTGTGCGCGTACACAGTTGTGTGCGTGTGTGTACACAGTTGTGTGTTTGTGTACACAGTTGTGTGTGTGTACACAATTGTGTGTGTGTGTACACAGCTGTGTGTGTGTGTACACAGTTGTGAGTGTGTGTGTACACAGTTGTGTGTGTGTATACACAGTTCTGTGTATATGTACACTGTTGTGTGTGTGTACACAGTTGTGTGTGTGTACACAGTTGTGTGCGTGTGTGTATGTGTGTGTACACATTTGTGTGTGTGTGTACACAGTTGTGTGTGTGTGTACACAGTTGTGTGTGTGTGTACATAGTTGTGTGTGTGTGTGTACACAGTTGTGTGTGTGTGTGTGCACAGTTGTGTGTGCGCGTACACATTTGTGTGCGTGTGTGTACACAGTTGTGTGTGTGTACACAGTTGTTTGTGTGTACACAATTGTGTGAGTGTGTGTACACAGCTGTGTGTGTGTGTACACAGTTGTATGTGTGTGTGTACACTGTTGTGTGTCTGTGTATACACAGTTCTGTGTGTATGTACACAGTTGTGTGTGTGTACACAGTTGTGTATGTGTGTGTGTACACTGTGTGTTTGTGTTTTTAGACTGTGTGTGTACACTGTGTGTTTTTGTGTAAACTGTGTGGGAGTGTGTGTCCGTACACTGTTGGGTGTGTGTGTGTACACAGTGCGTGTGTGTACACTGTGTGTGTGTATACATTGTCTGTGTGTGTGTGTACACAGTGTGTGTGTGTGTACACAGTTGTGTGCGTGTGTACACAGTTGTGTGTGTGTGTATACACAGTTCTGTGTGTATGTACACAGTTGTGTGTGTGTACACAGTTGTGTGTGTGTACACAGTTGTGTGCGTGTGTGTATGTGTGCGTACACATTTGTGTGTGTGTGTGTGTATAGTTGTGTGTGTGTGTACACAGTTGTGTGTGTGTGTACACAGTTGTGTGTGTGTGTGTACACAGTTGTTTGTGTGTGTACACAGTTGTGTGTGGGTGTATGTGTGTATACAGTTGTGTGTGTGTGTGTGTATACACAGTTTGTGTGTGTGTGTGTACATAGTGTGTGTGCGTGTGTACACAATTTGGTGTATGTGTGTACAAAGTTGTGCGTGTGTGTACACAGTTGTGTTTGTGTGTGTACACAGTGTGTGTGTATACACAGTTGTGTGTGTGTGTAGTCAGTTGCGTGCGTGTGTACACAGTTGTCTGTGTGTGTACACAGATCTTTGTATGTGTACGCAGTTGTGTGTGTGTATGTGTGTACATAGTTGTGTGTGTGTGTACACAGTTGTGTGTGTGTACACAGTTGTGTGTGTATATGTGTGTGTACACAGTTGTGTGTTTCTGTGTACACTGTGTGTGTGTACACTGTGTGTGTGTGTACACTGTTGTGTGTGTGTGTGCGTTCACGGTTGTATGTGTACACAGTGTGTGTGTGTGTACACAGTGTGTGTGTGTGTACACAGTGTGTGCGTATACACAGTGTATGTGTGTATACACAGTGTTTGTGTGTGGGTGTATGTGCTCTGTTTTGTGTGCGAGTGTGTACACAATGTGTGTGTGTGTGTTTATACACTGTGTGTGTGTGTACACAGTTGTGTGCGTGTGTAACATTTGTGTGTCTGTGTGTACAGAATGATGTGTGTATCTGTGTGTACATAGTTTTGTGTGTGTGTGTGTACACACTTGTGTGTGTCTGTGTACAGTGTTGTGTGTGTGTGTTCACACAGTTGTATGTGTGCGTCTGTGTGTGTGTACACAGTTGTGTGTTCGTGTACATAGTTGTGTGTGTGTACACATTTGTGTGTGTGATTGTGTACACAGTTGTGGTGTGTGTACACAGTGGATTCTGTGTGTTCACAGTTGTGTCTGTGTGTACACAGTTCTGTGTGTGTGTACACAGTTGTGTGTGTGTGTACACAGTTTGTGTGTGTGTACACTGTTTTATGTGTTTGTGTACACAGTTGTGTGTGTATGTGTGTACACAGCTGTGTGTGTGTGTACACAGTTGTGTGTGTGTGTATGTGTGTGTTTGTGTACACAGTTGTGTTTGTGTGTGTACACACTGTGTGTGTGTTTTTAGACTTTGTGTGTACACTGTGTGTTTTTGTCTAAACTGTGTGGGTGTGTGTGTGTACACTGCTGTGTGTGTGTGTCCGTACACTGTTGTGCGTGTGTGTGTGTACACAGTGCGTGTGTGTACACTGTGTGTGTGTATACATTGTCTGTGTGTGTGTGTACACAGTGTGCGTGTGTATACAGTGCACGTGTGTTTATACACAGTGCGTGTGTGTGTACACAGTGTGTGTATACACAGTGTGTGTGCACAGTTGGGTGTGTGTGTGTATGTGTATACACAGTTTGTGTGTGTGTGTACAGTGTGTGTGTGCGTGTGTACACAATTTTGTGTTTGTGTGTACAAGGTTGTGCGTGTGTGTACACAGTTGTGTTTGTGTGTGTACACAGTGTGTGTGTGTATACACAGTTGTGTGTGTGTGTGTGTGTACTCAGTTGCGTGCGTGTGTACACAGTTGTCTGTGTGTGTGTGTACACAGATCTTTGTATGTGTACACAGTTGTGTGTGTGTGTGTACATAGTTGTGTGTGTGTGTACACACTTGTGTGTGTGTGTACACACTTGTGTGTGTATGTGTGTGTGTACACAGTTGTGTGTTTGTGTGTACACTGTGTGTGGGTACATTGTGTGTGTGTGTACACTGTTGTGTGTGTGTGTGCGTTCACTGTTGTGTGTGTACACAGTATGTGTGTGTGTACACAGTGTGTGTCTGTGTGTGTACACAGTGTGTGTGTATACACAGTGTATGTGTGTATACACAGTGTTTGTGTGTGGGTGTATGTGCTCTGTATTGTGTGCGTGTGTGTACACAATGTGTGTGTGTGTGTTTACACACTGTGTGTGTGTGCACAGTGTGTGTGTGTGTGTACACAGTTCCGTGTGTGTGTACACATTTTTGTGTGTGTGTGTGTGCATACAGTTGTGTGTGTGCGCACACAGTTGTGTGTGTTTTTGTGTAAACAGTTGTGTGTGTGTGTACACATTGGAGTGTGTGTGTGTGTGTACACAGTTGTGTGTGTCTGTACAAAGTTGTGTGTGTGTGTGCACAGTTGTGTGTGTGTGTGTGCACATTTGTGTGTGTACACACATGTGTATGTGTCTACACCGTTTTGTGTGTGTGTGTGTGTACACATTTGTGTATGTTTATTCACAGTTGTGTGTGTGTACACAGTTGTGCGTGATTGTGTGTGTGTGTGGGTACACAGTTGTGTGTGTGTGTACACAGTTGTGTGTGTGTACACAGTTGTGCTTGCGTACACAATTGTGTGTGTATCTACACAGTTGTGTGATTGTGTGTACACAGTTGTGTGTGTGTACACAGTTGTGTGTTTGTGTGTGTAAACAGATGTGTGTGTGCGTGTGTACAAAGTTGTGTGTGTGTGTGTACACAGTTGTGTGTGTGTGTACACAGTTGTGTGTGTGTACACAGTTGTGTGTGTGTGTGTAACATTTGTGTGTCTGTGTGTACACAATGATATGTGTATGTGTGTGTGTGTACATAGTTTTGTGTGTGTGTGTACACACTTGTGTGTGTCTGTGTACAGTGTTGTGTGTGTGTGTTCACACAGTTGTATGTGTGAGTGTGTGTGTACACAGTTGTGTGTGCATCTGTGTGTGTGTACACAGTTGTGTGTTCGTGTACATAGTTGTGTGTATGTACACATTTGTGTGTGTGTTTGTGTACACAGTTGTGTGTGTGTCTACACAATTGTTTCTGTGTGTTCATAGTTGTGTGTGTGTGTACAGTTCTGTGGTGTGTACACAGTTGTGTGTGTGTGTACACAGATTGTGAGTGTGTTTGTAAACTGTTTTGTGTGTGTTTGGGTACACAGTTGTGTGTGTGTGTACACAGTTGTGTGTGTGTACACAGTTGTGCTTGCGTACACAATTGTGTGTGTATCTACACAGTTGTGTGATTGTGTGTACACAGTTGTGTGTGTGTACACAGTTGTGTGTTTGTGTGTGTAAACAGATGTGTGTGTGCGTGTGTACAAAGTTGTGTGTGTGTGTGTACACAGTTGTGTGTGTGTGTACACAGTTGTGTGTGTGTACACAGTTGTGTGTGTGTGTGTAACATTTGTGTGTCTGTGTGTACACAATGATATGTGTATGTGTGTGTGTGTACATAGTTTTGTGTGTGTGTGTACACACTTGTGTGTGTCTGTGTACAGTGTTGTGTGTGTGTGTTCACACAGTTGTATGTGTGAGTGTGTGTGTACACAGTTGTGTGTGCATCTGTGTGTGTGTACACAGTTGTGTGTTCGTGTACATAGTTGTGTGTATGTACACATTTGTGTGTGTGTTTGTGTACACAGTTGTGTGTGTGTCTACACAATTGTTTCTGTGTGTTCATAGTTGTGTGTGTGTGTACAGTTCTGTGGTGTGTACACAGTTGTGTGTGTGTGTACACAGATTGTGAGTGTGTTTGTAAACTGTTTTGTGTGTGTGTGTGTACACAGTTGAGTGTGTATGTGTGTACACAGTTGTGTGTGTGTGTATGTGTGTGTTTGTATACACAGTTGTGTGTGTGTGTGTGTACACTGTGTGTGCGTTTTTAGACTGTGTGTGTACACTGTGTGTTTTTGTGTAAACTGTGTGGGTGTGTGTGTTTACACTGTTGTGTGTGTGTGTGTCCGTACACTGTTGTGTGTGTGTGTGTGTACACAGTGAGTGTGTGTACACTGTGTGTGTGCATACATTGTCTGTGTGTGTGTACACAGTGTGTGCGTATACAGTGCACGTGTGTTTATACACAGTGCGTGTGTGTGTGTGTGTGTGTGTGTGTACACAGTGTGTGTGTATACACAGTGTGTGTCTGAACAGTTGTATGTGTGTGTGTGTACTCAGTTGCGTGCGTGTGTACACAGTTGTCTGTGTGTGTGTGTACACAGATCTTTGTATGTGTACACAGTTGTGTTTGTGTATGTGTGTACATAGTTGTGTGTGTGTGTACACAGTTGTGAGTGTGTGTGTACACAGTTGTGTGTGTGTATACACAGTTCTGTGTATATGTACACTGTTGTGTGTGTGTACACAGTTGTGTGTGTGTACACAGTTGTGTGCGTGTGTGTATGTGTGTGTACACATTTGTGTGTGTGTGTACACAGTTGTGTGTGTGTGTACACAGTTGTGTGTGAGTGTACACAGTTGTTTGTGTGTGTGTGCACAGTTGTGTGTGCGCGTACACATTTGTGTGCGTGTGTGTACACAGTTGTGTGTGTGTGTACACAGTTGTTTGTGTGTACACAATTGTGTGAGTGTGTGTACACAGCTGTGTGTGTGTGTACACAGTTGTATGTGTGTGTGTACACTGTTGTGTGTCTGTGTATACACAGTTCTGTGTGTATGTACACAGTTGTGTGTGTGTACACAGTTGTGTATGTGTGTGTGTACACTGTGTGTTTGTGTTTTTAGACTGTGTGTGTACACTGTGTGTTTTTGTGTAAACTGTGTGGGAGTGTGTGTCCGTACACTGTTGGGTGTGTGTGTGTACACAGTGCGTGTGTGTACACTGTGTGTGTGTATACATTGTCTGTGTGTGTGTGTACACAGTGTGTGTGTGTGTACACAGTTGTGTGCGTGTGTACACAGTTGTGTGTGTGTGTATACACAGTTCTGTGTGTATGTACACAGTTGTGTGTGTGTACACAGTTGTGTGTGTGTACACAGTTGTGTGCGTGTGTGTATGTGTGCGTACACATTTGTGTGTGTGTGTGTGTATAGTTGTGTGTGTGTGTACACAGTTGTGTGTGTGTGTACACAGTTGTGTGTGTGTGTGTACACAGTTGTTTGTGTGTGTACACAGTTGTGTGTGGGTGTATGTGTGTATACAGTTGTGTGTGTGTGTGTGTATACACAGTTTGTGTGTGTGTGTGTACATAGTGTGTGTGCGTGTGTACACAATTTGGTGTATGTGTGTACAAAGTTGTGCGTGTGTGTACACAGTTGTGTTTGTGTGTGTACACAGTGTGTGTGTATACACAGTTGTGTGTGTGTGTAGTCAGTTGCGTGCGTGTGTACACAGTTGTCTGTGTGTGTACACAGATCTTTGTATGTGTACGCAGTTGTGTGTGTGTATGTGTGTACATAGTTGTGTGTGTGTGTACACAGTTGTGTGTGTGTACACAGTTGTGTGTGTATATGTGTGTGTACACAGTTGTGTGTTTCTGTGTACACTGTGTGTGTGTACACTGTGTGTGTGTGTACACTGTTGTGTGTGTGTGTGCGTTCACGGTTGTATGTGTACACAGTGTGTGTGTGTGTACACAGTGTGTGTGTGTGTACACAGTGTGTGCGTATACACAGTGTATGTGTGTATACACAGTGTTTGTGTGTGGGTGTATGTGCTCTGTTTTGTGTGCGAGTGTGTACACAATGTGTGTGTGTGTGTTTATACACTGTGTGTGTGTGTACACAGTTGTGTGCGTGTGTAACATTTGTGTGTCTGTGTGTACAGAATGATGTGTGTATCTGTGTGTACATAGTTTTGTGTGTGTGTGTGTACACACTTGTGTGTGTCTGTGTACAGTGTTGTGTGTGTGTGTTCACACAGTTGTATGTGTGCGTCTGTGTGTGTGTACACAGTTGTGTGTTCGTGTACATAGTTGTGTGTGTGTACACATTTGTGTGTGTGATTGTGTACACAGTTGTGGTGTGTGTACACAGTGGATTCTGTGTGTTCACAGTTGTGTCTGTGTGTACACAGTTCTGTGTGTGTGTACACAGTTGTGTGTGTGTGTACACAGTTTGTGTGTGTGTACACTGTTTTATGTGTTTGTGTACACAGTTGTGTGTGTATGTGTGTACACAGCTGTGTGTGTGTGTACACAGTTGTGTGTGTGTGTATGTGTGTGTTTGTGTACACAGTTGTGTTTGTGTGTGTACACACTGTGTGTGTGTTTTTAGACTTTGTGTGTACACTGTGTGTTTTTGTCTAAACTGTGTGGGTGTGTGTGTGTACACTGCTGTGTGTGTGTGTCCGTACACTGTTGTGCGTGTGTGTGTGTACACAGTGCGTGTGTGTACACTGTGTGTGTGTATACATTGTCTGTGTGTGTGTGTACACAGTGTGCGTGTGTATACAGTGCACGTGTGTTTATACACAGTGCGTGTGTGTGTACACAGTGTGTGTATACACAGTGTGTGTGCACAGTTGGGTGTGTGTGTGTATGTGTATACACAGTTTGTGTGTGTGTGTACAGTGTGTGTGTGCGTGTGTACACAATTTTGTGTTTGTGTGTACAAGGTTGTGCGTGTGTGTACACAGTTGTGTTTGTGTGTGTACACAGTGTGTGTGTGTATACACAGTTGTGTGTGTGTGTGTGTGTACTCAGTTGCGTGCGTGTGTACACAGTTGTCTGTGTGTGTGTGTACACAGATCTTTGTATGTGTACACAGTTGTGTGTGTGTGTGTACATAGTTGTGTGTGTGTGTACACACTTGTGTGTGTGTGTACACACTTGTGTGTGTATGTGTGTGTGTACACAGTTGTGTGTTTGTGTGTACACTGTGTGTGGGTACATTGTGTGTGTGTGTACACTGTTGTGTGTGTGTGTGTGCGTTCACTGTTGTGTGTGTACACAGTATGTGTGTGTGTACACAGTGTGTGTCTGTGTGTGTACACAGTGTGTGTGTATACACAGTGTATGTGTGTATACACAGTGTTTGTGTGTGGGTGTATGTGCTCTGTATTGTGTGCGTGTGTGTACACAATGTGTGTGTGTGTGTTTACACACTGTGTGTGTGTGCACAGTGTGTGTGTGTGTGTACACAGTTCCGTGTGTGTGTACACATTTTTGTGTGTGTGTGTGTGCATACAGTTGTGTGTGTGCGCACACAGTTGTGTGTGTTTTTGTGTAAACAGTTGTGTGTGTGTGTACACATTGGAGTGTGTGTGTGTGTGTACACAGTTGTGTGTGTCTGTACAAAGTTGTGTGTGTGTGTGCACAGTTGTGTGTGTGTGTGTGCACATTTGTGTGTGTACACACATGTGTATGTGTCTACACCGTTTTGTGTGTGTGTGTGTGTACACATTTGTGTATGTTTATTCACAGTTGTGTGTGTGTACACAGTTGTGCGTGATTGTGTGTGTGTGTGGGTACACAGTTGTGTGTGTGTGTACACAGTTGTGTGTGTGTACACAGTTGTGCTTGCGTACACAATTGTGTGTGTATCTACACAGTTGTGTGATTGTGTGTACACAGTTGTGTGTGTGTACACAGTTGTGTGTTTGTGTGTGTAAACAGATGTGTGTGTGCGTGTGTACAAAGTTGTGTGTGTGTGTGTACACACAGTTGTGTGCGTGTACACAGTTGTGTGTGTGTACACAGTTGTGTGTGTGTGTGTAACATTTGTGTGTCTGTGTGTACACAATGATATGTGTATGTGTGTGTGTGTACATAGTTTTGTGTGTGTGTGTACACACTTGTGTGTGTCTGTGTACAGTGTTGTGTGTGTGTGTTCACACAGTTGTATGTGTGAGTGTGTGTGTACACAGTTGTGTGTGCATCTGTGTGTGTGTACACAGTTGTGTGTTCGTGTACATAGTTGTGTGTATGTACACATTTGTGTGTGTGTTTGTGTACACAGTTGTGTGTGTGTCTACACAATTGTTTCTGTGTGTTCATAGTTGTGTGTGTGTGTACAGTTCTGTGGTGTGTACACAGTTGTGTGTGTGTGTACACAGATTGTGAGTGTGTTTGTAAACTGTTTTGTGTGTGTGTGTGTACACAGTTGAGTGTGTATGTGTGTACACAGTTGTGTGTGTGTGTATGTGTGTGTTTGTGTACACAGTTGTGTGTGTGTGTGTGTACACTGTGTGTGCGTTTTTAGACTGTGTGTGTACACTGTGTGTTTTTGTGTAAACTGTGTGGGTGTGTGTGTTTACACTGTTGTGTGTGTGTGTGTCCGTACACTGTTGTGTGTGTGTGTGTGTACACAGTGAGTGTGTGTACACTGTGTGTGTGCATACATTGTCTGTGTGTGTGTACACAGTGTGTGCGTATACAGTGCAGGTGTGTTTATACACAGTGCGTGTGTGTGTGTGTGTGTGTGTGTGTACACAGTGTGTGTGTATACACAGTGTGTGTCTGAACAGTTGTATGTGTGTGTGTGTACTCAGTTGCGTGCGTGTGTACACAGTTGTCTGTGTGTGTGTGTACACAGATCTTTGTATGTGTACACAGTTGTGTTTGTGTATGTGTGTACATAGTTGTGTGTGTGTGTACACAGTTGTGAGTGTGTGTGTACACAGTTGTGTGTGTGTATACACAGTTCTGTGTATATGTACACTGTTGTGTGTGTGTACACAGTTGTGTGTGTGTACACAGTTGTGTGCGTGTGTGTATGTGTGTGTACACATTTGTGTGTGTGTGTACACAGTTGTGTGTGTGTGTACACAGTTGTGTGTGAGTGTACACAGTTGTTTGTGTGTGTGTGCACAGTTGTGTGTGCGCGTACACATTTGTGTGCGTGTGTGTACACAGTTGTGTGTGTGTGTACACAGTTGTTTGTGTGTACACAATTGTGTGAGTGTGTGTACACAGCTGTGTGTGTGTGTACACAGTTGTATGTGTGTGTGTACACTGTTGTGTGTCTGTGTATACACAGTTCTGTGTGTATGTACACAGTTGTGTGTGTGTACACAGTTGTGTATGTGTGTGTGTACACTGTGTGTTTGTGTTTTTAGACTGTGTGTGTACACTGTGAGTTTTTGTGTAAACTGTGTGGGAGTGTGTGTCCGTACACTGTTGGGTGTGTGTGTGTACACAGTGCGTGTGTGTACACTGTGTGTGTGTATACATTGTCTGTGTGTGTGTGTACACAGTGTGTGTGTGTGTACACAGTTGTGTGCGTGTGTACACAGTTGTGTGTGTGTGTATACACAGTTCTGTGTGTATGTACACAGTTGTGTGTGTGTACACAGTTGTGTGTGTGTACACAGTTGTGTGCGTGTGTGTATGTGTGCGTACACATTTGTGTGTGTGTGTGTGTATAGTTGTGTGTGTGTGTACACAGTTGTGTGTGTGTGTACACAGTTGTGTGTGTGTGTGTACACAGTTGTTTGTGTGTGTACACAGTGGATTCTGTGTGTTCACAGTTGTGTCTGTGTGTACACAGTTCTGTGTGTGTGTACACAGTTGTGTGTGTGTGTACACAGTTTGTGTGTGTGTACACTGTTTTATGTGTTTGTGTACACAGTTGTGTGTGTATGTGTGTACACAGCTGTGTGTGTGTGTACACAGTTGTGTGTGTGTGTATGTGTGTGTTTGTGTACACAGTTGTGTTTGTGTGTGTACACACTGTGTGTGTGTTTTTAGACTTTGTGTGTACACTGTGTGTTTTTGTCTAAACTGTGTGGGTGTGTGTGTGTACACTGCTGTGTGTGTGTGTCCGTACACTGTTGTGCGTGTGTGTGTGTACACAGTGCGTGTGTGTACACTGTGTGTGTGTATACATTGTCTGTGTGTGTGTGTACACAGTGTGCGTGTGTATACAGTGCACGTGTGTTTATACACAGTGCGTGTGTGTGTACACAGTGTGTGTATACACAGTGTGTGTGCACAGTTGGGTGTGTGTGTGTATGTGTATACACAGTTTGTGTGTGTGTGTACAGTGTGTGTGTGCGTGTGTACACAATTTTGTGTTTGTGTGTACAAGGTTGTGCGTGTGTGTACACAGTTGTGTTTGTGTGTGTACACAGTGTGTGTGTGTATACATAGTTGTGTGTGTGTGTGTGTGTACTCAGTTGCGTGCGTGTGTACACAGTTGTCTGTGTGTGTGTGTACACAGATCTTTGTATGTGTACACAGTTGTGTGTGTGTGTGTACATAGTTGTGTGTGTGTGTACACACTTGTGTGTGTGTGTACACACTTGTGTGTGTATGTGTGTGTGTACACAGTTGTGTGTTTGTGTGTACACTGTGTGTGGGTACATTGTGTGTGTGTGTACACTGTTGTGTGTGTGTGTGCGTTCACTGTTGTGTGTGTACACAGTATGTGTGTGTGTACACAGTGTGTGTCTGTGTGTGTACACAGTGTGTGTGTATACACAGTGTATGTGTGTATACACAGTGTTTGTGTGTGGGTGTATGTGCTCTGTATTGTGTGCGTGTGTGTACACAATGTGTGTGTGTGTGTTTACACACTGTGTGTGTGTGCACAGTGTGTGTGTGTGTGTACACAGTTCCGTGTGTGTGTACACATTTTTGTGTGTGTGTGTGTGCATACAGTTGTGTGTGTGCGCACACAGTTGTGTGTGTTTTTGTGTAAACAGTTGTGTGTGTGTGTACACATTGGAGTGTGTGTGTGTGTGTACACAGTTGTGTGTGTCTGTACAAAGTTGTGTGTGTGTGTGCACAGTTGTGTGTGTGTGTGTGCACATTTGTGTGTGTACACACATGTGTATGTGTCTACACCGTTTTGTGTGTGTGTGTGTGTACACATTTGTGTATGTTTATTCACAGTTGTGTGTGTGTACACAGTTGTGCGTGATTGTGTGTGTGTGTGGGTACACAGTTGTGTGTGTGTGTACACAGTTGTGTGTGTGTACACAGTTGTGCTTGCGTACACAATTGTGTGTGTATCTACACAGTTGTGTGATTGTGTGTACACAGTTGTGTGTGTGTACACAGTTGTGTGTTTGTGTGTGTAAACAGATGTGTGTGTGCGTGTGTACAAAGTTGTGTGTGTGTGTGTACACAGTTGTGTGTGTGTGTACACAGTTGTGTGTGTGTACACAGTTGTGTGTGTGTGTGTAACATTTGTGTGTCTGTGTGTACACAATGATATGTGTATGTGTGTGTGTGTACATAGTTTTGTGTGTGTGTGTACACACTTGTGTGTGTCTGTGTACAGTGTTGTGTGTGTGTGTTCACACAGTTGTATGTGTGAGTGTGTGTGTACACAGTTGTGTGTGCATCTGTGTGTGTGTACACAGTTGTGTGTTCGTGTACATAGTTGTGTGTATGTACACATTTGTGTGTGTGTTTGTGTACACAGTTGTGTGTGTGTCTACACAATTGTTTCTGTGTGTTCATAGTTGTGTGTGTGTGTACAGTTCTGTGGTGTGTACACAGTTGTGTGTGTGTGTACACAGATTGTGAGTGTGTTTGTAAACTGTTTTGTGTGTGTTTGGGTACACAGTTGTGTGTGTGTGTACACAGTTGTGTGTGTGTACACAGTTGTGCTTGCGTACACAATTGTGTGTGTATCTACACAGTTGTGTGATTGTGTGTACACAGTTGTGTGTGTGTACACAGTTGTGTGTTTGTGTGTGTAAACAGATGTGTGTGTGCGTGTGTACAAAGTTGTGTGTGTGTGTGTACACAGTTGTGTGTGTGTGTACACAGTTGTGTGTGTGTACACAGTTGTGTGTGTGTGTGTGACATTTGTGTGTCTGTGTGTACACAATGATATGTGTATGTGTGTGTGTGTACATAGTTTTGTGTGTGTGTGTACACACTTGTGTGTGTCTGTGTACAGTGTTGTGTGTGTGTGTTCACACAGTTGTATGTGTGAGTGTGTGTGTACACAGTTGTGTGTGCATCTGTGTGTGTGTACACAGTTGTGTGTTCGTGTACATAGTTGTGTGTATGTACACATTTGTGTGTGTGTTTGTGTACACAGTTGTGTGTGTGTCTACACAATTGTTTCTGTGTGTTCATAGTTGTGTGTGTGTGTACAGTTCTGTGGTGTGTACACAGTTGTGTGTGTGTGTACACAGATTGTGAGTGTGTTTGTAAACTGTTTTGTGTGTGTGTGTGTACACAGTTGAGTGTGTATGTGTGTACACAGTTGTGTGTGTGTGTATGTGTGTGTTTGTGTACACAGTTGTGTGTGTGTGTGTGTACACTGTGTGTGCGTTTTTAGACTGTGTGTGTACACTGTGTGTTTTTGTGTAAACTGTGTGGGTGTGTGTGTTTACACTGTTGTGTGTGTGTGTGTCCGTACACTGTTGTGTGTGTGTGTGTGTACACAGTGAGTGTGTGTACACTGTGTGTGTGCATACATTGTCTGTGTGTGTGTACACAGTGTGTGCGTATACAGTGCAGGTGTGTTTATACACAGTGCGTGTGTGTGTGTGTGTGTGTGTGTGTACACAGTGTGTGTGTATACACAGTGTGTGTCTGAACAGTTGTATGTGTGTGTGTGTACTCAGTTGCGTGCGTGTGTACACAGTTGTCTGTGTGTGTGTGTACACAGATCTTTGTATGTGTACACAGTTGTGTTTGTGTATGTGTGTACATAGTTGTGTGTGTGTGTACACAGTTGTGAGTGTGTGTGTACACAGTTGTGTGTGTGTATACACAGTTCTGTGTATATGTACACTGTTGTGTGTGTGTACACAGTTGTGTGTGTGTACACAGTTGTGTGCGTGTGTGTATGTGTGTGTACACATTTGTGTGTGTGTGTACACAGTTGTGTGTGTGTGTACACAGTTGTGTGTGAGTGTACACAGTTGTTTGTGTGTGTGTGCACAGTTGTGTGTGCGCGTACACATTTGTGTGCGTGTGTGTACACAGTTGTGTGTGTGTGTACACAGTTGTTTGTGTGTACACAATTGTGTGAGTGTGTGTACACAGCTGTGTGTGTGTGTACACAGTTGTATGTGTGTGTGTACACTGTTGTGTGTCTGTGTATACACAGTTCTGTGTGTATGTACACAGTTGTGTGTGTGTACACAGTTGTGTATGTGTGTGTGTACACTGTGTGTTTGTGTTTTTAGACTGTGTGTGTACACTGTGTGTTTTTGTGTAAACTGTGTGGGAGTGTGTGTCCGTACACTGTTGGGTGTGTGTGTGTACACAGTGCGTGTGTGTACACTGTGTGTGTGTATACATTGTCTGTGTGTGTGTGTACACAGTGTGTGTGTGTGTACACAGTTGTGTGCGTGTGTACACAGTTGTGTGTGTGTGTATACACAGTTCTGTGTGTATGTACACAGTTGTGTGTGTGTACACAGTTGTGTGTGTGTACACAGTTGTGTGCGTGTGTGTATGTGTGCGTACACATTTGTGTGTGTGTGTGTGTATAGTTGTGTGTGTGTGTACACAGTTGTGTGTGTGTGTACACAGTTGTGTGTGTGTGTGTACACAGTTGTTTGTGTGTGTACACAGTGGATTCTGTGTGTTCACAGTTGTGTCTGTGTGTACACAGTTCTGTGTGTGTGTACACAGTTGTGTGTGTGTGTACACAGTTTGTGTGTGTGTACACTGTTTTATGTGTTTGTGTACACAGTTGTGTGTGTATGTGTGTACACAGCTGTGTGTGTGTGTACACAGTTGTGTGTGTGTGTATGTGTGTGTTTGTGTACACAGTTGTGTTTGTGTGTGTACACACTGTGTGTGTGTTTTTAGACTTTGTGTGTACACTGTGTGTTTTTGTCTAAACTGTGTGGGTGTGTGTGTGTACACTGCTGTGTGTGTGTGTCCGTACACTGTTGTGCGTGTGTGTGTGTACACAGTGCGTGTGTGTACACTGTGTGTGTGTATACATTGTCTGTGTGTGTGTACACAGTGTGCGTGTGTATACAGTGCACGTGTGTTTATACACAGTGCGTGTGTGTGTACACAGTGTGTGTATACACAGTGTGTGTGCACAGTTGGGTGTGTGTGTGTATGTGTATACACAGTTTGTGTGTGTGTGTACAGTGTGTGTGTGCGTGTGTACACAATTTTGTGTTTGTGTGTACAAGGTTGTGCGTGTGTGTACACAGTTGTGTTTGTGTGTGTACACAGTGTGTGTGTGTATACACAGTTGTGTGTGTGTGTGTGTGTACTCAGTTGCGTG
The DNA here is from genome assembly GCA_026770705.1 of Isurus oxyrinchus. Taxonomy (NCBI): domain Eukaryota; kingdom Metazoa; phylum Chordata; class Chondrichthyes; order Lamniformes; family Lamnidae; genus Isurus; species Isurus oxyrinchus. Next base: position 107,796,372 of record JANJGN010000017.1, read on the forward strand.
CGTGTGTACACAGTTGTCTGTGTGTGTGTGTACACAGATCTTTGTATGTGTACACAGTTGTGTGTGTGTGTGTACATAGTTGTGTGTGTGTGTACACACTTGTGTGTGTGTGTACACACTTGTGTGTGTATGTGTGTGTGTACACAGTTGTGTGTTTGTGTGTACACTGTGTGTGGGTACATTGTGTGTGTGTGTACACTGTTGTGTGTGTGTGTGCGTTCACTGTTGTGTGTGTACACAGTATGTGTGTGTGTACACAGTGTGTGTCTGTGTGTGTACACAGTGTGTGTGTATACACAGTGTATGTGTGTATACACAGTGTTTGTGTGTGGGTGTATGTGCTCTGTATTGTGTGCGTGTGTGTACACAATGTGTGTGTGTGTGTTTACACACTGTGTGTGTGTGCACAGTGTGTGTGTGTGTGTACACAGTTCCGTGTGTGTGTACACATTTTTGTGTGTGTGTGTGTGCATACAGTTGTGTGTGTGCGCACACAGTTGTGTGTGTTTTTGTGTAAACAGTTGTGTGTGTGTGTACACATTGGAGTGTGTGTGTGTGTGTACACAGTTGTGTGTGTCTGTACAAAGTTGTGTGTGTGTGTGCACAGTTGTGTGTGTGTGTGTGCACATTTGTGTGTGTACACACATGTGTATGTGTCTACACCGTTGTGTGTGTGTGTGTGTACACATTTGTGTATGTTTATTCACAGTTGTGTGTGTGTACACAGTTGTGCGTGATTGTGTGTGTGTGTGGGTACACAGTTGTGTGTGTGTGTACACAGTTGTGTGTGTGTACACAGTTGTGCTTGCGTACACAATTGTGTGTGTATCTACACAGTTGTGTGATTGTGTGTACACAGTTGTGTGTGTACACAGTTGTGTGTTTGTGTGTGTAAACAGATGTGTGTGTGCGTGTGTACAAAGTTGTGTGTGTGTGTGTACACAGTTGTGTGTGTGTGTACACAGTTGTGTGTGTGTACACAGTTGTGTGTGTGTGTGTAACATTTGTGTGTCTGTGTGTACACAATGATATGTGTATGTGTGTGTGTGTACATAGTTTTGTGTGTGTGTGTACACACTTGTGTGTGTCTGTGTACAGTGTTGTGTGTGTGTGTTCACACAGTTGTATGTGTGAGTGTGTGTGTACACAGTTGTGTGTGCATCTGTGTGTGTGTACACAGTTGTGTGTTCGTGTACATAGTTGTGTGTATGTACACATTTGTGTGTGTGTTTGTGTACACAGTTGTGTGTGTGTCTACACAATTGTTTCTGTGTGTTCATAGTTGTGTGTGTGTGTACAGTTCTGTGGTGTGTACACAGTTGTGTGAGTGTGTACACAGATTGTGAGTGTGTTTGTAAACTGTTTTGTGTGTGTGTGTGTACACAGTTGAGTGTGTATGTGTGTACACAGTTGTGTGTGTGTGTATGTGTGTGTTTGTGTACACAGTTGTGTGTGTGTGTGTGTACACTGTGTGTGCGTTTTTAGACTGTGTGTGTACACTGTGTGTTTTTGTGTAAACTGTGTGGGTGTGTGTGTTTACACTGTTGTGTGTGTGTGTGTCCGTACACTGTTGTGTGTGTGTGTGTGTACACAGTGAGTGTGTGTACACTGTGTGTGTGCATACATTGTCTGTGTGTGTGTACACAGTGTGTGCGTATACAGTGCACGTGTGTTTATACACAGTGCGTGTGTGTGTGTGTGTGTGTGTGTGTGTACACAGTGTGTGTGTATACACAGTGTGTGTCTGAACAGTTGTATGTGTGTGTGTGTACTCAGTTGCGTGCGTGTGTACACAGTTGTCTGTGTGTGTGTGTACACAGATCTTTGTATGTGTACACAGTTGTGTTTGTGTATGTGTGTACATAGTTGTGTGTGTGTACCCAGTTGTGTGTGTGTGTACACAGTTGTGTGTGTATATGTGCGTGTGTACATAGTTGTGTGTTTGTGTGTACACTGTGTGTGGGTACAGTGTGTGTGTGTGTACACTGTTGTGTGTGTGTGTGTGTACACAGTGTGTGTCTGTGTGTGTACACAGTGTGTGTGTATACACAGTGTGTGTCTGCACAGTTGTGTGTGTGTGTGTATGTGTATACACAGTTTGTGTGTGTGTGTACAGAGTGTGTGTGGGTGTGTACACAATTTTGTGTGTGTGTGTACAAAGTTGTGCCTGTGTGTACACAGTTGTGTTTGTGTGTGTACACAGTGTGTGTGTGTGTATACACAGTTGTGTGTGTGTGTACTCAGTTGTTTGTGTGTTTACACAGATGTTTGTGTGTGTACACAGTTGTGTGTGTATGTGTGTACACAGTTGTGTGTGTGTGTACCCAGTTGTGTGTGTGTACACAGTTGGGTGTGTGTGTGTACACTGTGTATGTGTGTATACACAGTGTTTGTGTGTGTGTGTATGTGCTCTGTTTTGTGTGCGTGTGTGTACACAATGTGTGTGTGTGTGTTTATACACTGTGTGTGTGTGTGTACACAGTTCCGTGCGTGTGTGTGTACACATTTTGTGTGTGTGGTATACAGTTGTGTGTGTGCGCACTCAGTTGTGTGTGTTTTTGTGTAAACAGTTGTGTGTGTGTGTGTGTGTATATACACAGTTGTGTGTGTGTATGTGTGTGTGTACACAGTTGTGTGTCTCTGTACACAGTTGTGTGTGTGTGTGCACAGTTGTGTGTGTGTGTGTACACAGTTGTGTGTGTGTACACAGTTGTGTGTCTCTGTACACAGTAGTGTGCGTGTGTGTACACAGTTGTGTGTGTGTGTACACAGTTGTGCGTGTGTGTACACAGTTGTGTGTGTGTGTACACAGTGGTGTGTGTGTGTACACAGTTGTGTGTGTGTGTACACAGTTGTGTGTGTACACAGTTGTGCATCTGTACACAGTTGTGTGTGTGTGCGTAGTTGTGTGTGTGTGTACACACAGTTGTGTGCGTGTGTGTACACAGTTTGTGTGTGTACACAGTTGTGCATCTGTACACAATTGTGAGTGTGTGCGTAGTTGTGTGTGTGTGTACACACAGTTGTGTGCGTGTGTGTACACAGTTTGTGTGTGTGTACACTATTTTATGTGTGTGTGTACACAGTTGTGTGTGTATGTGTGTACACAGCTTTGTGTGTGTGTACACAGTTGTGTGAGTGTGTGTGTACACAGTTGTGTGTGTGTGTATGTGTGTGTTTGTGTACACAGTTTTGTGTGTGTGTGTACACTCTGTGTGTGTGTTTTTAGACTGTGTGTGTACACTGTGTGTTTTTTTCTAAACTGTGTGGGTGTGTGTGTGTACACTGTTGTGTGTGTGTGTCCGTACATTGTTGTGTGTTTGTGTGTGTACACAGTGCGTGTGTGTTCACTGTGTGTTTGTATACATTGTCTGTGTGTGTGTGTGTACAGTGTGCGTGTGTATACAGTGCACGTGTGTTTATACACAGTGCGTGTGTGTGTACACAGTGTGTGTATACACAGTGTGTGTGCACAGTTGTGTGTGTGTATGTGTATACACAGTTTATGTGTATGTGTACAGATTGTGTGTGCGTGTGTACACAATTTGTGTATGTGTGTACAAAGTTGTGCATGTGTGTACACAGTTGTGTTTGTGTGTGTACACAGTGTGTGTATACACAGTTGTGTGTGTGTTTGTGTACTCAGTTGCGTGTGTGTGTACACAGTTGTCTGTGTGTGTGTGTACATAGTTGTGTGTGTGTGTACCCAGTTGTGTGTGTGTGTACACAGTTGTGTGTGTATATGTGTGTGTGTACACATTTGTGTGTTTGTGTGTACACTGTGTGTGTGTGTACACTGTTGTGTGTGTTTGTGCGTTCACTGTTGTGTGTACACAGTGTGTGTGTGTGTACACAGTGTGTGTCTGTGTGTGTACACAGTGTGTGTGTATACACAGTGTATGTGTGTATACACAGTGTTTGTGTGTGGGTGTATGTGCTCTGTTTTGTGTGCGTGTGTGTACACAATGTGTGTGTGTGTGTTTATACACTGTGTGTGTGTGCACAGTGTGTGTGAGTGTACACAGTTCCGTGTGTGTGTACACATTTTTGTGTGTGTGTGTGTGCATACAGTTGTGTGTGTGCGCACACAGTTGTGTGTGTTTTTGTGTAAACAGTTGTGTGTGTGTGTACACATTTGTGTGTGTCTGTACACAGTTGTGTGTGTGTGTGCACAGTTGTGTGTGTGTGTGTGTACACATTTGTGTGTTTACACACATGTGTGTGTGTCTACACCGTTGTGTGTGTGTGTGTGTGTACACTTTTGTGTATGTTTATTCACAGTTGTGTGTGTGTACACAGTTGTGCGTGAGTGTGTGTGTGTGTGTGTGGGTACACAGTTGTGCGTGTGTACACAATTGTGTGTGTATCTACACAGTTGTGTGATTGTGTGTGTAAACAGATGTGTGTGTGCGTGTGTACAAAGTTGTGTGTGTGTGTACACACACTGTTGTGTGTGTGTGTACACAGTTGTGTGTGTGTACACAGTTGTGTGTGTGTGTGTACACTGTGTGTTTGTGTTTTTAGACTGTGTGTGTACACTGTGTGTTTTTGTGTAAACTGTGTGGGTGTGTGTGTGTACACTGTTGTGTGTGTGTGTCCGTACACTGTTGTGTGTGTGTGTGTGTGTACACAGTGAGTGTGTGTACACTGTGTGTGTGTATACATTGTCTCTGTGTGTGTGTACACAGTGTGTGTGTATACAGTGCACGTGTGTTTATACACAGTGCGTGTGTGTGTGTGTACACAGTGTGTGTGTATACACAGTGTGTGTCTGCACAGTTGTGTGTGTGTGTGTATGTGTATACACAGTTTGTGTATGTGTACAGAGTGTGTGCGTGTGTACACAATTTTGTGTGTGTGTGTGTACAAAGTTTAGCGTGTGTGTACACAGTTGTGTTTGTGTGTGTACACAGTGTGTGTGTGTCTGTACACAGTTGTGTGTGTCTGTACACAGTTGTGTGTGTGTGTGTGTGCACAGTTTTGTGTGTGTGTGTACACATTTGTGTGTGTACACACATGTGTGTGTGTCTACACCGTTGTGTGTGTGTGTGTACACTTTTGTGTATGTTTATTCACAGTTGTGTGTGTGTATACAGTTGTGCGTGAGTGTGTGTGTGTGTGTGTGGGTACACAGTTGTGTGTGTGTGTACACAGTTGTGTGTGTGTACACAGTTGTGCGTGTGTACACAATTGTGTGTGTATCTACACAGTTGTGTGATTGTGTGTACACAGTTGTGTGTGTGTACACAGATGTGTGTTTGTGTGTGTAAACAGATGTGTGTGTGCGTGTGTACAAAGTTGTGTGTGTGTGTGTACACACAGTTGTGTGCGTGTACACAGTTGTGTGTGTGTACACAGTTGTGTGTGTGTGTGTAACATTTGTGTGTCTGTGTGTGCACAATGATGTGTGTATGTGTGTGTGTACATAGTTTTGTGTGTGTGTGCGTGTACACACTTGTGTGTGTCTGTGTACAGTGTTGTGTGTGTGTGTTCACACAGTTGTATGTGTGAGTGTGTGTGTACACAGTTGTGTGTGCATCTCTGTGTGTGTACACAGTTGTGTGTTCGTGTACATAGTTGTGTGTATGTACATATTTGTGTGTGTGTTTGTGTACACAGTTGTGTGTGTGTCTACACGATTGTTTCTGTGTGTTCACAGTTGTGTGTGTGTGTGTACACAGTTCTGTGGTGTGTACACAGTTGTGTGTGTGTGTACACAGATTGTGAGTGTGTGTGTACACTGTTTTGTGTGTGTGTGTACACAGTTGAGTGTGTATGTGTGTACACAGTTGTGTGTGTGTGCGTACACAGTTGTGTGAGTGTGTGTGTACACAGTTGTGTGTGTGTGTATGTGTGTGTTTGTGTACACAGTTGTATGTGTGTGTGTGTACACTGTGTGTGTGTTTTTAGACTGTGTGTGTACACTGTGTGTTTTTGTGTAAACTGTGTGGGTGTGTGGGTGTACACTGTTGTGTGTGTGTGTCCGTACAATTTTGTGTGTGTGTGTGTGTGTGTACACAGTGAATGTGTGTACACTGTGTGTGTATACATTGTCTGTGTGTGTGTACACAGTGTGTGCGTATACAGTGCACGTGTGTTTATACACAGTGCGTGTGTGTGTGTGTGTGTGTGTGTGTACACAGTGTGTGTGTATACACAGTGTGTGTCTGCACAGTTGTGTATGTGTGTGTGTATGTGTATACACAGTTTGTGTGTGTGTGTACAGAGTGTGTGTGCGTGTGTACACAATTTTGTGTGTGTGTGTACAAAGTTGTGCGTGTGTGTACACAGTTGTGTTTGTGTGTGTACACAGTGTGTGTGTGTATACACTGTTGTGTGTGTGTGTACTCAGTTGTGTGTGTGTTTACACAGATGTTTGTGTGTGTACACAGTTGTGTGTGTATGTGTGTAAACAGTTGTGTGTGTGTGTACAAAGTTGTGCCTGTGTGTACACAGTTGTGTTTGTGTGTGTACACAGTGTGTGTGTGTGTATACACAGTTGTGTGTGTGTGTACTCAGTTGTTTGTGTGTTTACACAGATGTTTGTGTGTGTACACAGTTGTGTGTGTATGTGTGTACACAGTTGTGTGTGTGTGTACCCAGTTGTGTGTGTGTGTACACAGTTGGGTGTGTGTGTGTACACTGTGTATGTGTGTATACACAGTGTTTGTGTGTGTGTGTATGTGCTCTGTTTTGTGTGCGTGTGTGTACACAATGTGTGTGTGTGTGTGTTTATACACTGTGTGTGTGTGTGTACACAGTTCCGTGCGTGTGTGTGTACACATTTTGTGTGTGTGGTATACAGTCGTGTGTGTGCGCACTCAGTTGTGTGTGTTTTTGTGTAAACAGTTGTGTGTGTGTGAGTGTGTGTATACACAGTTGTGTGTGTGTGTGTGTGTGTGTACACAGTTGTGTGTCTCTGTACACAGTTGTGTGTGTGTGTGTGCACAGTTGTGTGTGTGTGTGTACACAGTTGTGTGTGTGTACACAGTTGTGTGTCTCTGTACACAGTAGTGTGCATGTGTGTACACAGTTGTGTGTGTGTGTACACAGTTGTGCGTGTGTGTACACAGTTGTGTGTGTGTGTACACAGTGGTGTGTGTGTGTACACAGTTGTGTGTGTGTGTACACAGTTGTGTGTGTACACAGTTGTGCATCTGTACACAGTTGTGTGTGTGTGCGTAGTTGTGTGTGTGTGTATACACAGTTGTGTGCGTGTGTGTACACAGTTTGTGTGTGTACACAGTTGTGCATCTGTGCACAATTGTGTGTGTGTGCGTAGTTGTGTGTGTGTGTACACACAGTTGTGTGCGTGTGTGTACACAGTTTGTGTGTGTGTGTGTGTACACTATTTTATGTGTGTGTGTACACAGTTGTGTGTTTACACACATGTGTGTGTGTCTACACCGTTGTGTGTGTGTGTGTGTACACTTTTGTGTATGTTTATTCACAGTTGTGTGTGTGTACACAGTTGTGCGTGAGTGTGTGTGTGTGTGTGTGGGTACACAGTTGTGCGTGTGTACACAATTGTGTGTGTATCTACACAGTTGTGTGATTGTGTGTGTAAACAGATGTGTGTGTGCGTGTGTACAAAGTTGTGTGTGTGTGTACACACACTGTTGTGTGTGTGTGTACACAGTTGTGTGTGTGTACACAGTTGTGTGTGTGTGTGTACACTGTGTGTTTGTGTTTTTAGACTGTGTGTGTACACTGTGTGTTTTTGTGTAAACTGTGTGGGTGTGTGTGTGTACACTGTTGTGTGTGTGTGTCCGTACACTGTTGTGTGTGTGTGTGTGTGTACACAGTGAGTGTGTGTACACTGTGTGTGTGTATACATTGTCTCTGTGTGTGTGTACACAGTGTGTGTGTATACAGTGCACGTGTGTTTATACGCAGTGCGTGTGTGTGTGTGTACACAGTGTGTGTGTATACACAGTGTGTGTCTGCACAGTTGTGTGTGTGTGTATGTGTATACACAGTTTGTGTATGTGTACAGAGTGTGTGCATGTGTACACAATTTTGTGTGTGTGTGTACAAAGTTTAGCGTGTGTGTACACAGTTGTGTTTGTGTGTGTACACAGTGTGTGTGTGTCTGTACACAGTTGTGTGTGTCTGTACACAGTTGTGTGTGTGTGTGTGTGCACAGTTTTGTGTGTGTGTGTACACATTTGTGTGTGTACACACATGTGTGTGTGTCTACACCGTTGTGTGTGTGTGTGTACACTTTTGTGTATGTTTATTCACAGTTGTGTGTGTGTATACAGTTGTGCGTGAGTGTGTGTGTGTGTGTGTGGGTACACAGTTGTGTGTGTGTGTACACAGTTGTGTGTGTGTACACAGTTGTGCGTGTGTACACAATTGTGTGTGTATCTACACAGTTGTGTGATTGTGTGTACACAGTTGTGTGTGTGTACACAGTTGTGTGTTTGTGTGTGTAAACAGATGTGTGTGTGCGTGTGTACAAAGTTGTGTGTGTGTGTGTACACACAGTTGTGTGCGTGTACACAGTTGTGTGTGTGTACACAGTTGTGTGTGTGTGTGTAACATTTGTGTGTCTGTGTGTGAACAATGATGTGTGTATGTGTGTGTGTACATAGTTTTGTGTGTGTGTGCGTGTACACACTTGTGTGTGTCTGTGTACAGTGTTGTGTGTGTGTGTTCACACAGTTGTATGTGTGAGTGTGTGTGTACACAGTTGTGTGTGCATCTCTGTGTGTGTACACAGTTGTGTGTTCGTGTACATAGTTGTGTGTATGTACATATTTGTGTGTGTGTTTGTGTACACAGTTGTGTGTGTGTCTACACGATTGTTTCTGTGTGTTCACAGTTGTGTGTGTGTGTGTACACAGTTCTGTGGTGTGTACACAGTTGTGTGTGTGTGTACACAGATTGTGAGTGTGTGTGTACACTGTTTTGTGTGTGTGTGTACACAGTTGAGTGTGTATGTGTGTACACAGTTGTGTGTGTGTGCGTACACAGTTGTGTGAGTGTGTGTGTACACAGTTGTGTGTGTGTGTATGTGTGTGTTTGTGTACACAGTTGTATGTGTGTGTGTGTACACTGTGTGTGTGTTTTTAGACTGTGTGTGTACACTGTGTGTTTTTGTGTAAACTGTGTGGGTGTGTGGGTGTACACTGTTGTGTGTGTGTGTCCGTACAGTTTTGTGTGTGTGTGTGTGTGTGTACACAGTGAATGTGTGTACACTGTGTGTGTATACATTGTCTGTGTGTGTGTACACAGTGTGTGCGTATACAGTGCACGTGTGTTTATACACAGTGCGTGTGTGTGTGTGTGTGTGTGTGTGTACACAGTGTGTGTGTATACACAGTGTGTGTCTGCACAGTTGTGTATGTGTGTGTGTATGTGTATACACAGTTTGTGTGTGTGTGTACAGAGTGTGTGTGCGTGTGTACACAATTTTGTGTGTGTGTGTACAAAGTTGTGCGTGTGTGTACACAGTTGTGTTTGTGTGTGTACACAGTGTGTGTGTGTATACACTGTTGTGTGTGTGTGTACTCAGTTGTGTGTGTGTTTACACAGATGTTTGTGTGTGTACACAGTTGTGTGTGTATGTGTGTAAACAGTTGTGTGTGTGTGTACAAAGTTGTGCCTGTGTGTACACAGTTGTGTTTGTGTGTGTACACAGTGTGTGTGTGTGTATACACAGTTGTGTGTGTGTGTACTCAGTTGTTTGTGTGTTTACACAGATGTTTGTGTGTGTACACAGTTGTGTGTGTATGTGTGTACACAGTTGTGTGTGTGTGTACCCAGTTGTGTGTGTGTGTACACAGTTGGGTGTGTGTGTGTACACTGTGTATGTGTGTATACACAGTGTTTGTGTGTGTGTGTATGTGCTCTGTTTTGTGTGCGTGTGTGTACACAATGTGTGTGTGTGTGTGTTTATACACTGTGTGTGTGTGTACACAGTTCCGTGCGTGTGTGTGTACACATTTTGTGTGTGTGGTATACAGTCGTGTGTGTGCGCACTCAGTTGTGTGTGTTTTTGTGTAAACAGTTGTGTGTGTGTGTGTGTGTGTATACACAGTTGTGTGTGTGTGTGTGTGTGTGTACACAGTTGTGTGTCTCTGTACACAGTTGTGTGTGTGTGTGTGCACAGTTGTGTGTGTGTGTGTACACAGTTGTGTGTGTGTACACAGTTGTGTGTCTCTGTACACAGTAGTGTGCGTGTGTGTACACAGTTGTGTGTGTGTGTACACAGTTGTGCGTGTGTGTACACAGTTGTGTGTGTGTGTACACAGTGGTGTGTGTGTGTACACAGTTGTGTGTGTGTGTACACAGTTGTGTGTGTACACAGTTGTGCATCTGTACACAGTTGTGTGTGTGTGCGTAGTTGTGTGTGTGTGTACACACAGTTGTGTGCGTGTGTGTACACAGTTTGTGTGTGTACACAGTTGTGCATCTGTACACAATTGTGTGTGTGTGCGTAGTTGTGTGTGTGTGTACACACAGTTGTGTGCGTGTGTGTACACAGTTTGTGTGTGTGTGTGTGTACACTATTTTATGTGTGTGTGTACACAGTTGTGTGTGTATGTGTGTACACAGCTTTGTGTGTGTGTACACAGTTGTGTGAGTGTGTGTGTACACAGTTGTGTGTGTGTGTATGTGTGTGTTTGTGTACACAGTTTTGTGTGTGTGTGTACACTCTGTGTGTGTGTTTTTAGACTGTGTGTGTACACTGTGTGTTTTTTTCTAAACTGTGTGGGTGTGTGTGTGTACACTGTTGTGTGTGTGTGTCCATACATTGTTGTGTGTTTGTGTGTGTACACAGTGCGTGTGTGTTCACTGTGTGTTTGTATACATTGTCTGTGTGTGTGTGTGTACACAGTGTGCGTGTGTATACAGTGCACGTGTGTTTATACACAGTGCGTGTGTGTGTACACAGTGTGTGTATACACAGTGTGTGTGCACAGTTCTGTGTGTGTATGTGTATACACAGTTTATGTGTATGTGTACAGATTGTGTGTGCGTGTGTACACAATTTTGTGTATGTGTGTACAAAGTTGTGCATGTGTGTACACAGTTGTGTTTGTGTGTGTACACAGTGTGTGTGTATACACAGTTGTGTGTGTGTTTGTGTACTCAGTTGCGTGTGTGTGTACACAGTTGTCTGTGTGTGTGTGTACATAGTTGTGTGTGTGTGTGTACCCAGTTATGTGTGTGTGTACACAGTTGTGTGTGTATATGTGTGTGTGTGTACACATTTGTGTGTTTGTGTGTACACTGTGTGTGTGTGTACACTGTTGTGTGTGTTTGTGCGTTCACTGTTGTGTGTGTACACAGTGTGTGTGTGTGTACACAGTGTGTGTCTGTGTGTGTACACAGTGTGTGTGTATACACAGTGTATGTGTGTATACACAGTGTTTGTGTGTGGGTGTATGTGCTCTGTTTTGTGTGCGTGTGTGTACACAATGTGTGTGTGTGTGTTTATACACTGTGTGTGTGTGCACAGTGTGTGTGAGTGTACACAGTTCCGTGTGTGTGTACACATTTTTGTGTGTGTGTGTGTGCATACAGTTGTGTGTGTGCGCACACAGTTGTGTGTGTTTTTGTGTAAACAGTTGTGTGTGTGTGTACACATTGGAGTGTGTGTGTGTGTACACATTTGTGTGTGTCTGTACACAGTTGTGTGTGTGTGTGCACAGTTGTGTGTGTGTGTGTGTGTGTACACATTTGTGTGTTTACACACATGTGTGTGTGTCTACACCGTTGTGTGTGTGTGTGTGTACAATTTTGTGTATGTTTATTCACAGTTGTGTGTGTGTACACAGTTGTGCGTGAGTGTGTGTGTGTGTGGGTACACAGTTGTGCGTGTGTACACAATTGTGTGTGTATCTACACAGTTGTGTGATTGTGTGTGTAAACAGATGTGTGTGTGCGTGTGTACAAAGTTGTGTGTGTGTGTACACACACTGTTGTGTGTGTGTGTACACAGTTGTGTGTGTGTACACAGTTGTGTGTGTGTGTATACACTGTGTGTTTGTGTTTTTAGACTGTGTGTGTACACTGTGTGTTTTTGTGTAAACTGTGTGGGTGTGTGTGTGTACACTGCTGTGTGTGTGTGTCCGTACACTGTTGTGTGTGTGTGTGTGTGTACACAGTGAGTGTGTGTACACTGTGTGTGTGTATACATTGTCTCTGTGTGTGTGTACACAGTGTGTGTGTATACAGTGCACGTGTGTTTATACACAGTGCGTGTGTGTGTGTGTACACAGTGTGTGTGTATACACAGTGTGTGTCTGCACAGTTGTGTGTGTGTGTGTATGTGTATACACAGTTTGTGTATGTGTACAGAGTGTGTGCGTGTGTACACAATTTTGTGTGTGTGTGTGTACAAAGTTTAGCGTGTGTGTACACAGTTGTGTTTGTGTGTGTACACAGTGTGTGTGTGTCTGTACACAGTTGTGTGTGTGTGTGTGTGCACAGTTTTGTGTGTGTGTGTACACATTTGTGTGTGTACACACATGTGTGTGTGTCTACACCGTTGTGTGTGTGTGTGTACACTTTTGTGTATGTTTATTCACAGTTGTGTGTGTGTATACAGTTGTGCGTGAGTGTGTGTGTGTGTGTGTGTGGGTACACAGTTGTGTGTGTGTGTACACAGTTGTGTGTGTGTACACAGTTGTGCGTGTGTATACAATTGTGTGTGTATCTACACAGTTGTGTGATTGTGTGTACACAGTTGTGTGTGTGTACACAGTTGTGTGTTTGTGTGTGTAAACAGATGTGTGTGTGCGTGTGTACAAAGTTGTGTGTGTGTGTGTACACACAGTTGTGTGCGTGTACACAGTTGTGTGTGTGTACACAGTTGTGTGTGTGTGTGTAACATTTGTGTGTCTGTGTGTGCACAATGATGTGTGTATGTGTGTGTGTACATAGTTTTGTGTGTGTGTGCGTGTACACACTTGTGTGTGTCTGTGTACAGTGTTGTGTGTGTGTGTTCACACAGTTGTATGTGTGAGTGTGTGTGTACACAGTTGTGTGTGCATCTCTGTGTGTGTACACAGTTGTGTGTTCGTGTACATAGTTGTGTGTATGTACATATTTGTGTGTGTGTTTGTGTACACAGTTGTGTGTGTGTCTACACGATTGTTTCTGTGTGTTCACAGTTGTGTGTGTGTGTGTACACAGTTCTGTGGTGTGTACACAGTTGTGTGTGTGTGTACACAGATTGTGAGTGTGTGTGTACACTGTTTTGTGTGTGTGTGTACACAGTTGAGAGTGTGTATGTGTGTACACAGTTGTGTGTGTGTGTGTACACAGTTGTGTGAGTGTGTGTGTACACAGTTGTGTGTGTGTGTATGTGTGTGTTTGTGTACACAGTTGTATGTGTGTGTGTGTACACTGTGTGTGTGTTTTTAGACTGTGTGTGTACACTGTGTGTTTTTGTGTAAACTGTGTGGGTGTGTGGGTGTACACTGTTGTGTGTGTGTGTCCGTACAGTTTTGTGTGTGTGTGTGTGTGTGTACACAGTGAATGTGTGTACACTGTGTGTGTATACATTGTCTGTGTGTGTGTACACAGTGTGTGCGTATACAGTGCACGTGTGTTTATACACAGTGCGTGTGTGTGTGTGTGTGTGTGTGTACACAGTGTGTGTGTATACACAGTGTGTGTCTGCACAGTTGTGTATGTGTGTGTGTATGTGTATACACAGTTTGTGTGTGTGTGTACAGAGTGTGTGTGCGTGTGTACACAATTTTGTGTGTGTGTGTACAAAGTTGTGCGTGTGTGTACACAGTTGTGTTTGTGTGTGTACACAGTGTGTGTGTGTATACACTGTTGTGTGTGTGTGTACTCAGTTGTGTGTGTGTTTACACAGATGTTTGTGTGTGTACACAGTTGTGTGTGTATGTGTGTAAACAGTTGTGTGTGTGTGTACCCAGTTGTGTGTGTGTGTACACAGTTGGGTGTGTGTGTGTACACAGTGTATGTGTGTATACACAGTGTTTGTGTGTGTGTGTATGTGCTCTGTTTTGTGTGCGTGTGTGTACACAATGTGTGTGTGTGTGTTTATACACTGTGTGTGTGTGTGTACACAGTTCCGTGTGTGTGTGTGTACACATTTTGTGTGTGTGGCATACAGTTGTGTGTGTGCGCACTCAGTTGTGTGTGTTTTTGTGTAAACAGGTGTGTGTGTGTGTGTGTGAATACACAGTTGTGTGTGTGTGTGTGTGTGTGTGTACACAGTTGTGTGTCTCTGTACACAGTTGTGAGTGTGTGTGTGCACAGTTGTGTGTGTGTGTGTACACAGTTGTGTGTGTGTACACAGTTGTGTGTGCGCGTACACAGTTGCGTTTGCGTGTGTGTACACAGTTGTGTGTGTGTGTACACAGTTGTGTGTGTGTGTACACAGTTGTGTGTGTGTGTACACAGTGGTGTGTGTGTGTACACAGTTGTGTGTGTGTGTACACAGTTGTGTGTGTACACAGTTGTGCATCTGTACACAATTGTGTGTGTGTGCGTAGTTGTGTGTGTGTGTACACACAGTTGTGTGCGTGTGTGTACACAGTTTGTGTGTGTGTGTGTACACTATTTTATGTGTGTGTGTACACAGTTGTGTGTGTATGTGTGTACACAGCTTTGTGTGTGTGTACACAGTTGTGTGAGTGTGTGTGTACACAGTTGTGTGTGTGTGTATGTGTGTGTTTGTGTACACAGTTGTGTGTGTGTGTGTACACTCTGTGTGTGTGTTTTTAGACTGTGTGTGTACACTGTGTGTTTTTTTCTAAACTGTGTGGGTGTGTGTGTGTACACTGTTGTGTGTGTGTGTCCGTACACTGTTGTGTATTTGTGTGTGTACACAGTGCGTGTGTGTTCACTGTGTGTTTGTATACATTGTCTGTGTGTGTGTGTGTACACAGTATGTGTGTGTATACAGTGCACGTGTGTTTATACACAGTGCGTGTGTGTGTACACAGTGTGTGTATACACAGTGTGTGTGCACAGTTGTGTGTGTGTATGTGTATACACAGTTTGTGTGTATGTGTACAGAGTGTGTGTGCGTGTGTACACAATTTTGTGTATGTGTGTACAAAGTTGTGCGTGTGTGTACACAGTTGTGTTTGTGTGTGTACACAGTGTGTGTGTATACACAGTTGTGTGTGTGTTTGTGTACTCAGTTGTGTGTGTGTGTACACAGTTGTCTGTGTGTGTGTACACAGATCTTTGTATGTGTACACAGTTGTGTGTGTGTATGTGTGTACATAGTTGTGTGTGTGTGTGCCCAGTTGTGTGTGTGTACACAGTTGTGTGTGTATATGTGTGTGTGTACACAGTTGTGTGTTTGTGTGTACACTGTGTGTGTGTGTACACTGTTGTGTGTGTTTGTGCGTTCACTGTTGTGTGTGTACACAGTATGTGTGTGTGTGTACACAGTGTGTGTCTGTGTGTGTACACAGTGTGTGTGTATACACAGTGTATGTGTGTATACACAGTGTTTGTGTGTGGGTGTATGTGCTCTGTTTTGTGTGCGTGTGTGTACACAATGTGTGTGTGTGTGTTTATACACTGTGTGTGTGTGCACAGTGTGTGTGAGTGTACACAGTTCCGTGTGTGTGTACACATTTTTGTGTGTGTGTGTGTGCATACAGTTGTGTGTGTGCGCACACAGTTGTGTGTGTTTTTGTGTAAACAGTTGTGTGTGTGTGTACACATTGGAGTGTGTGTGTGTGTACACATTTGTGTGTGTGTGTGCACAGTTGTGTGTGTGTGTGTACACATTTGTGTGTTTACACACATGTGTGTGTGTCTACACTGTTGTGTGTGTGTGTACACTTTTGTGTATGTTTATTCACAGTTGTGTGTGTGTACACAGTTGTGCGTGAGTGTGTGTGTGTGTGGGTACACAGATGTGTGTGTGTGTGTACACAGTTGTGTGTGTGTACACAGTTGTGCGTGTGTACACAATTGTGTGTGTATCTACACAGTTGTGTGATTGTGTGTACACAGTTGTGTGTGTGTACACAGTTGTGTGTTTGTGTGTGTAAACAGATGTGTGTGTACGTGTGTACAAAGTTCTGTGTGTGTGTACACACAGTTGTGTGTGTGTGTACACAGTTGTGTGTGTGTGTGTACACTGTGTGTTTGTATTTTTAGACTGTGTGTGTACACTGTGTGTTTTTGTGTAAACTGTGTGGGTGTGTGTGTGTACACTGTTGTGTGTGTGTGTCCGTACACTGTTGTGTGTGTGTGTGTGTACACAGTGAGTGTGTGTACAATGTGTGTGTGTATACATTGTCTCTCTGTGTGTGTACACAGTGTGTGTGTATACAGTGCACGTGTGTTTATACACAGTGCGCGTGTGTGTGTGTGTGTGTGTGTGTGTGTGTGTACACAGTGTGTGTGTATACACAGTGTGTGTCTGCACAGTTGTGTGTGTGTGTGTATGTGTATACACAGTTTGTGTGTGTGTACAGAGTGTGTGCGTGTGTACACAATTTTGTGTGTGTGGTGTGTACAAAGTTTAGTGTGTGTGTACACAGTTGTGTTTGTGTGTGTACACAGTGTGTGTGTGTGTACTCAGTTGTGCGTGTGTTTACACAGATGTTTGTGTGTGTACACAGTTGTGTGTGTATGTGTGTACACAGTTGTGTGTGTGTGTGTAGCCAGTTGTGTGTGTGTGTACACAGTTGGGTGTGTGTGTGTACACAGTGTATGTGTGTATACACAGTGTTTGTGTGTGTGTGTGTGTATGTGCTCTGTTTTGTGTGCGTGTGTGTAAACATTGTCTGTGTGTGTGTGTACACAGTGTGTGTGTGTATACAGTGCACGTGTGTTTATACACAGTGCGTGTGTGTGTGTGTGTAGACAGTGTGTGTGTATACACAGTGTGTGTGTGCACAGTTGTGTGTGTGTGTATGTGTATACACAGTTTGTGTGTGTGTGTACAGAGTGTGTGTGCGTGTGTACACAATTTTTTTTGTGTGTGTGTACAATGTTGTGCGTGTGTGTACACAGTTTTTGTTTGTGTGTGTACACAGTGTGTGTGTGTGTGTATACACAGTTGTGTGTGTGTGTGCACTCAGTTGTGTGTGTGTGTACAGAGTTGTGTGTGTGTGTGTACACAGATGTTTGTGTGTGTACAGAGTTGTGTGTGTATGTGTGTACACAGTTGTGTGTGTGTGTACCCTGTTGTGTGTGTGTGTACACTGTGTGTGTGTACACTGTGTGTGTATGCACTGTTGTGTGTGTGTGTGCGTTCACTGTTTTGTGTGTACACAGTGTGTGTGTATACACAGTGTATGTGTGTATATACAGTGTATGTGTGTATACACAGTATTTGTGTGAGTGTTTATGTGTTCCTTTTTGTGTGCGTGTGTGTACACAATGTGTGTGTGTGTTTATACACTGTGTGTGTGTGTGCACAGTGTGTGTGTGTACACAGTACCGTGTGTGTGTGTACACATTTTGTGTGTGTGTGTACATACTGTTGTGTGTGTGCGCACACAATTGTGTGTGTTTTTGTGTAAACAGTTGCGTGTGTGTGTGTGTTCACAATGGTGTGTGTGTGTGTGTACACAGTTGTGTGTGTCTGTACACAGTTGTGTGAATGTGCACAGTTGTGTGTGTGTGTGTACACAGTTGTGTGTGTACACAGTTGTGTGTGCGCGTACACAGTTGTGTGCGTGTGTGTACACTGTTGTGTGTGTGTGTGTACACAGTTGTGTGTGTGTGTACGCAATTGTGTATGTGTGTGTACACAGCTGTGTGTGTGTGTACACAGTTGTGTGTGTGTGTGTACACAGTGGTGTGTGTGTGTGTACACTGTGTGTGTGTACGCCATGTGCTTTTGTGTATACTGTCTGTGTGTGCATACACAGTGTATGTGTGTATACATTGTGTTTGTGTGTGTGTGTACACTGTTTTGTGCCTTTGCGTCGGTGTGTACACAGTGTGTGTGTGTGTGTGTGTGTGTACAGAGTTGTGCATGTGTGCTCACATTTGTGTGTGTGTACACAGTTGTGTGTGGGTGTGTGCACACAGTTGTTCGTGTGTGCACAGTTTTGTGTGTGTCTACACGGTTGTGTGTGTATGTACACAGTTTTAAGTGTTTGTGTATAGACAGTGTTTGTGTTTGTGTACACTGTTTCGTGCCTGAGTGTCTGTGTGTACACAGTGTGTGTGTGTGTGTTTGTGTGTGTGTGTGTGTGTGTGTGTGTGTGTATACTGTGTGTGTACAGTTGTGTGTGTGTGTATACACAGGGTGTGTGTGTGTACACAGTGTGTGTGTGTGTGTGCACAGTTGTGTGTGTGTGTGTACACAGTTGTGTGTGTGTGTACACAGTTGTGTGTGAGAGTGTACACAGTTGTGTTTGTGTGTGGGTACACAGTTGTCTGTGTACACTGTTGGGCTTGTGTACACAGTTGTCTGTGTGTGTGTACACAGTTGTGTATGTGTGTACACAGTTGTGCGTGTGTACACAGTTGTGTGTGTGTCTGCACAGTTGTGTGTGTGTGTGTACACAGTTGTGTGTGTTTGTGTGTGTGTACACATTTGTGTGTGTGTGTGTACAGAGTTTTGTGAGTGTGTGTAAACGCTTGTGTGTGTGTGTACACAGTTGTGTGTGTGTCTGCTACACAGTTGTGTGTGTTTGGGTGTACACAGTTGTGTGTGTATGTACATAGTTGTGTGTTTGTGTACACAGTTGTGTGCGTGTGTGTGTACAGAGTTTTGTGTATGTGCGTGTTCACACAGTTGTGTGTGTCTCTGTGTAAACAGTTGTGTGTGTGTGTACACTGCGCGCGTGTGTGTGTACACTGTGTGTGTGTGTGTACTCTGTGTGTGTACACACTGTGTGTTTTTGACTACACTGCGTGTGTGTCTTTGTGTACACTGTTGTGTGTGTGTGTGCGTACAATTTTGTGTGTGTTTGTGTACACAGTGTTTGTGTGTACGCAGTGTGTGTGTATACACAATTTATGTGTGTATACACAGTGTTTGTGTGTGTGTACACTGTTGTGTGTTTATACACTCTGTGCGTGTGTGTGTGTGTACACAGTGTGTGTGTGTGTGTGTGTGCGCACAGTTGTGTGTGTGTGTACACAGTTCTCTGTGTGTGTACACAGTTGTGTGTGTGTGTACAGTTTTGTGTCTGTGCATGTATACAATTGTGTGTGTGTGTGTACACAGTTGTGTGTGGGTGTGTGTGTGTGTACACGGTTGTGTGTGTGTGTGTGTACGCAGTTCTTCGTGTGCATAGACAGTTGTATGTGTGTGTACGCAGTTGTGTGTGTGTGTGTACACTGTTGCGTGTGTGTGTACACAGTTGTGTGTTTGTTTGTACACAGTTGTGTGTTTGTGTGTACACAGTTGTGTGTGTGTGCACAGTTGTGTGTGTACACAGTTGTCTGTGTGTGTCTGTGCACAGTTCTGTGTGTTTACACAGTTGTGTGTGTGTGTACACAGTTGTCTGTTTACACATTTGTGTGTGTGTGAGTACACTTGTGTGTGTGTGTGTGTGTAAACAGTTGTGTATGTGTGTACATAGTTGTGTGTGTGTACACAGTTGTGTGTGTGTGTACACAGTTTTGTGTGTGTTTGTGTACGCAGTTGTGCGTATGTACACAGTTGTCTGTGTGTTTACACAGTTGTGTCTGTGTGTACGCAGTTGTGTGTGTGTGTGCATAGTTGTGTTTGTGTGAGTGTACACAGTTGTGTGTGTGTACATAGTTGTGTGTGTGTGAGTGTGCACACAGTTGTGTGTGAGTGTATAAAGTTGTGTGTGTGTGCATGTATACAGTTGTGTGTGAGTTTGTACACAGTTGTGTCTGTGTCTGTGTGTGTACACAGTTGTGTGTGGGTCGGTTTGTGTGTACACCGTTGTGTGTGTGTGTGCGTGTGTACACAGTTGTGCGTGTGTACACAGTTGTGCATGTGCGTACACTTTTGTGTGTGTGTACGCAGTTGTGTGTGTGTGTACACAGTTGTGTGTGGGTGTGTACACAGTTGTGTGTTTGTTTGTACACGGTTGTGTGTTTGTGTGTACACAGTTGTGTGTGTGTGTTTGTGTAAACAGTTGTGTGTGAGTGTACACAGTTGTGCGTGTGTGTGTTTGCGTGTCCACAGTTGTTCGTGTGTGTACACAGAGTGTGTTTGTACACATTTGTGCATGTGCCTGTGTGTGTACAAAGTTGTGTGTGTGCACACATTTGTGCATGTGCGTACACTTTTTGTGTGTGTACGCAGTTGTGTGTGTGTGTACACAGTTGTGTGTGTGTGTGTACACAGTTGTGTGTTTGTTTGTACACAGTTGTGTGTTTGTGTGTACACAGTTGTGCTTTTGTGCGTGTTTACACAGTTGTGTGTGTGTATATATGTGTGTGTACACAGTTATGTGTGTGTGTAGACTTTGTGTGTGTGTGTACACTGTGTGTGTACACTTTGTGTTTTTGTGTACACTCTCTCTGTGTGTTTGTGTACGCTGTTGTGTGTGTGTGTGTGCGTACACATTTGTGTGTGTGTGTGTACACGGTGTGTGTGTGTGTGTACACTGTTTTGTGTGCGTACACTGTCATGTGTATGTGTGTTTACACGGTGTGTGTGTGTGTATACATTGTGTGTGTGTGTGTCTGTACATTGTGTGATTGTTTGTGTGTGTACACAGTGCGTGTGTGTGTGTACACACAGTGTGTGTGTGTGTGCGTGTACACAGTGTGGGTGTGTACACAGTGGGTGTGTGTACACAGTTGTGCGTGTGTGTGAGAGTGTACACAGTTGTGTTTGTGTGCGGGCACATAGTTGTATGTGTACACCGTTGTGTGTGTGTGTACACAGTGGTGTGTGTCTGTGTACACAGTTCTGTGTGTGTACACAGTTGTGTGTGCGCGTACACAGTTGTGTGCGTGTGTGTACACTGTTGTGTGTGTGTGTGTACACAGTTGTGTGTGTGTGTACGCAATTGCGTATGTGTGTGTACACAGCTGTGTGTGTGTGTACACAGTTGTGTGTGTGTGTGTACACAGTGGTGTGTGTGTGTGTACACTGTGTGTGTGTACGCCATGTGCTTTTGTGTATACTGTCTGTGTGTGCATACACAGTGTATGTGTGTATACATTGTGTTTGTGTGTGTGTGTACACTGTTTTGTGCCTTTGCGTCGGTGTGTACACAGTGTGTGTGTGTGTGTGTGTGTGTGTGTGTGTGTGTGTACAGAGTTGTGTATTTGTGCTCACATTTGTGTGTGTGTACACAGTTGTGTGTGGGTGTGTGCACACAGTTGTTCGTGTGTATGTACACAGTTTTAAGTGTTTGTGTATACACAGTGTTTGTGTTTGTGTACACTGTTTCGTGCCTGAGTGTCTGTGTGTACACAGTGTGTGTGTGTGTGTTTGTGTGTGTGTGTGTGTGTGTGTGTGTGTATACTGTGTGTGTACAGTTGTGTGTGTGTGTATACACTGTGTGTGTGTGTGTACACAGTGTGTGTGTGTGTGCATAGTTGTGTGTGTGTGTGTACACAGTGTGTGTGTGTGTACACAGTTGTGTGTGAGAGTGTACACAGTTGTGTTTGTGTGTGGGTACACAGTTGTCTGTGTACACTGTTGGGCTTGTGTACACAGTTGTTTATGTGTGTGTACACAGTTGTGTATGTGTGTACACAGTTGTGCGTGTGTACACAGTTGTGTGTGTGTCTGCACAGTTGTGTGTGTGTGTACACAGTTGTGTGTGTGTACACATTTGTGTGTGTGTGTGTACAGAGTTTCGTGAGTGTGTGTAAACGCTTGTGTGTGTGTGTACACAGTTGTGTGTGTGTCTGTCTACACAGTTGTGTGTGTTTGGGTGTACACAGTTGTGTGTGTATGTACATAGTTGTGTGTTTGTGTACACAGTTGTGTGCGTGTGTGTGTACACAGTTTTGTGTATGTGCGTGTTCACACAGTTTTGTGTGTCTCTGTGTAAACAGTTGTGTGTGTGTGTACACTGCGCGCGTGTGTGTGTACACTGTGTGTGTGTGTGTACTCTGTGTGTGTACACACTGTGTGTTTTTGACTACACTGCGTGTGTGTCTTTGTGTACACTGTTGTGTGTGTGTGTGCGTACAATTTTGTGTGTGTTTGTGTACACAGTGTTTGTGTGTACGCAGTGTGTGTGTATACACAATTTATGTGTGTATACACAGTGTTTGTGTGTGTGTACACTGTTGTGTGTTTATACACTCTGTGCGTGTGTGTGTGTGTACACAGTTGTGTGTGTGTGTACAGTTTTGTGTCTGTGCATGTATACAATTGTGTGTGTGTGTGTACACAGTTGTGTGTGGGTGTGTGTGTGTGTGTACACGGTTGTGTGTGTGTGTGTGTGTACGCAGTTGTGCGCGTGTACGCAGTTCTTCGTGTGCATAGACAGTTGTATGAGTGTGTACGCAGTTGTGTGTGTGTGTGTACACTGTTGCGTGTGTGTGTACACAGTTGTGTGTTTGTTTGTACACAGTTGTGTGTTTGTGTGTACACAGTTGTGTGTGTGTGCACAGTTGTGTGTGTACACAGTTGTCTGTGTGTGTCTGTACACAGTTCTGTGTGTTTACACAGTTGTGTGTGTGTGTACACAGTTGTCTGTTTACACATTTGTGTGTGTGTGAGTACACTTGTGTGTGTGTGTGTAAACAGTTGTGTATGTGTGTACATAGTTGTGTGTGTGTACACAGTTGTGTGTGTGTGTACACAGTTTTGTGTGTGTTTGTGTACGCAGTTGTGCGTATGTACACAGTTGTCTGTGTGTTTACACAGTTGTGTCTGTGTGCACGCAGTTGTGTGTGTGTGTGCATAGTTGTGTTTGTGTGAGTGTACACAGTTGTGTGTGTGTGTGTACATAGTTGTGTGTGTGTGAGTGTGCACACAGTTGTGTGTGAGTGTATAAAGTTGTGTGTGTGTGCATGTATACAGTTGTGTGTGAGTTTGTACACAGTTGTGTCTGTGTCTGTGTGTGTACACAGTTGTGTGTGGGTCGGTTTGTGTGTACACCGTTGTGTGTGTGTGTGCGTGTGTACACAGTTGTGCGTGTGTACACAGTTGTGCATGTGCGTACACTTTTGTGTGTGTGTACGCAGTTGTGTGTGTGTGTACACAGTTGTGTGTGGGTGTGTACACAGTTGAGTGTTTGTTTGTACATGGTTGTGTGTTTGTGTGTACACAGTTGTGTGTGTGTTTGTGTAAACAGTTGTGTGTGAGTGTACACAGTTGTGCGTGTGTGTGTTTGTGTGTCCACAGTTGTTCATGTGTGTGTACACAGAGTGTGTTTGTACACATTTGTGCATGTGTCTGTGTGTGTACAAAGTTGTGTGTGTGCACACATTTGTGCATGTGCGTACACTTTTGTGTGTGTGTACGCAGTTGTGTGTGTGTGTACACAGTTGTGTGTGTGTGTGTACACAGTTGTGTGTTTGTTTGTACACAGTTGTGTGTTTGTGTGTACACAGTTGTGCTTTTGTGCGTGTTTACTCAGTTGTGTGTGTGTATATATGTGTGTGTACACAGTTATGTGTGTGTGTAGACTTTGTGTGTGTGTGTACACTGTGTGTGTACACTTTGTGTTTTTGTGTACACTCTCTCTGTGTGTTTGTGTACGCTGTTGTGTGTGTGTGTGTGTGCATACACATTTGTGTGTGTGTGTACACGGTGTGTGTGTGTGTGTACACTGTTTTGTGTGCGTACACTGTCATGTGTATGTGTGTTTACACGGTGTGTGTGTGTATACATTGTGTGTGTGTGTCTGTACATTGTGTGATTGTTTGTGTGTGTACACAGTGCGTGTGTGTGTGTACACACAGTGTGTGTGTGTGCGTGTACACAGTGTGGGTGTGTACACAGTGGGTGTGTGTACACAGTTGTGCGTGTGTGTGAGAGTGTACACAGTTGTGTTTGTGTGCGGGCACATAGTTGTATGTGTACACCGTTGTGTGTGTGTGTACACAGTGGTGTGTGTCTGTGTACACAGTTCTGTGTGTGTACACAGTTGTGCATGTGTACACAGTTGTGTGTGTGTCTGCACAGTTGTGTGTGTGTGTGTGTGTGTGTACGCTGTTGTGTGTGTTTGCGTGTGTGTACACATTTGTGTGTGTGTGTACAGAGTTTTGTGGGTGTGTGTAAACGCTTGTGTGTGTGTGTACACAGTTGTGTGTGTGTCTGTCTACACAGTTGTGTGTGTTTGGGTGTACACAGTTGTGTGTGTATGTACACAGTTGTTTGAGTGTGTACACAGTTGTGTGCGTGTGTGTGTACACATTTCTGTGTATGTGCGTGTTCACACAGTTGTGTGTGTATGTGTAAACAGTTGTGTGTGTGTGTACACTGTTTGTGTGTGCGTGTACACTGTGTGTGTGTGTGTGTACTCTGTGTCTGTGTTTTTGACTACACTGCGTGTGTGTTTGTGTACACTGTTGTGCTTGTGTGTGTGTGTACAATTTTGTGTGTGTGTGTGCGTGGGTACACAGTGTGTGTGTGTACGCAGTGTGTGTGTGAGTATACACAGTTTATGTGTGTATACACAGTGTTTGTGTGTGTGTACACTGTTGTGTGTTTATACACTCTGTGCGTGTGTGTGTGTGTACACAGTGTGTGTGTGTGTGTGTGCGCACAGTTGTGTGTGTGTGTACACAGTTCTCTGTGTGTGTACACAGTTGTGTGTGTGTGTACAGTTTTGTGTCTGTGCATGTATACAATTGTGTGTGTGTGTGTACACAGTTGTGTGTGGGTGTGTGTGTGTGTGTACACGGTTGTGTGTGTGTGTGTGTACGCAGTTGTGCGCGTGTACGCAGTTCTCCGTGTGCATAGACAGTTGTATGTGTGTGTACGCAGTTGTGTGTGTGTGTGTACACTGTTGCGTGTGTGTGTACACAGTTGTGTGTTTGTTTGTACACAGTTGTGTGTTTGTGTGTACACAGTTGTGTGTGTGTGCACAGTTGTGTGTGTACACAGTTGTCTGTGTGTGTCTGTATACAGTTCTGTGTGTTTACACAGTTGTGTGTGTGTGTACACAGTTGTCTGTTTACACATTTGTGTGTGTGTGAGTACACTTGTGTGTGTGTGTGTGTGTGTAAACAGTTGTGTATGTGTGTACATAGTTGTGTGTGTGTACACAGTTGTGTGTGTGTGTACACAGTTTTGTGTGTGTTTGTGTACGCAGTTGTGCGTATGTACACAGTTGTCTGTGTGTTTACACAGTTGTGTCTGTGTGTACGCAGTTGTGTGTGTGTGTGCATAGTTGTGTTTGTGTGAGTGTACACAGTTGTGTGTGTGTACATAGTTGTGTGTGTGTGAGTGTGCACACAGTTGTGTGTGAGTGTATAAAGTTGTGTGTGTGTGCATGTATACAGTTGTGTGTGAGTTTGTACACAGTTGTGTCTGTGTCTGTGTGTGTACACAGTTGTGTGTGGGTCGGTTTGTGTGTACACCGTTGTGTGTGTGTGTGCGTGTGTACACAGTTGTGCGTGTGTACACAGTTGTGCATGTGCGTACACTTTTGTGTGTGTGTACGCAGTTGTGTGTGTGTGTACACAGTTGTGTGTGGGTGTGTACACAGTTGTGTGTTTGTTTGTACACGGTTGTGTGTTTGTGTGTACACAGTTGTGTGTGTGTGTTTGTGTAAACAGTTGTGTGTGAGTGTACACAGTTGTGCGTGTGTGTGTTTGCGTGTCCACAGTTGTTCATGTGTGTGTACACAGAGTGTGTTTGTACACATTTGTGCATGTGCCTGTGTGTGTACAAAGTTGTGTGTGTGCACACATTTGTGCATGTGCGTACACTTTTTGTGTGTGTACGCAGTTGTGTGTGTGTGTACACAGTTGTGTGTGTGTGTGTACACAGTTGTGTGTTTGTTTGTACACAGTTGTGTGTTTGTGTGTACACAGTTGTGCTTTTGTGCGTGTTTACACAGTTGTGTGTGTGTATATATGTGTGTGTACACAGTTATGTGTGTGTGTAGACTTTGTGTGTGTGTGTACACTGTGTGTGTACACTTTGTGTTTTTGTGTACACTCTCTCTGTGTGTTTGTGTACGCTGTTGTGTGTGTGTGTGTGCGTACACATTTGTGTGTGTGTGTGTACACGGTGTGTGTGTGTGTGTACACTGTTTTGTGTGCGTACACTGTCATGTGTATGTGTGTTTACACGGTGTGTGTGTGTGTGTGTATACATTGTGTGTGTGTGTCTGTACATTGTGTGATTGTTTGTGTGTGTACACAGTGCGTGTGTGTGTGTACACACAGTGTGTGTGTGTGTGCGTGTACACAGTGTGGGTGTGTACACAGTGGGTGTGTGTACACAGTTGTGCGTGTGTGTGAGAGTGTACACAGTTGTGTTTGTGTGCGGGCACATAGTTGTATGTGTACACCGTTGTGTGTGTGTGTACACAGTGGTGTGTGTCTGTGTACACAGTTCTGTGTGTGTACACAGTTGTGTGTGCGCGTACACAGTTGTGTGCGTGTGTGTACACTGTTGTGTGTGTGTGTGTACACAGTTGTGTGTGTGTGTACGCAATTGCGTATGTGTGTGTACACAGCTGTGTGTGTGTGTACACAGTTGTGTGTGTGTGTGTACACAGTGGTGTGTGTGTGTGTACACTGTGTGTGTGTACGCCATGTGCTTTTGTGTATACTGTCTGTGTGTGCATACACAGTGTATGTGTGTATACATTGTGTTTGTGTGTGTGTGTACACTGTTTTGTGCCTTTGCGTCGGTGTGTACACAGTGTGTGTGTGTGTGTGTGTGTGTGTGTGTGTGTGTGTACAGAGTTGTGTATTTGTGCTCACATTTGTGTGTGTGTACACAGTTGTGTGTGGGTGTGTGCACACAGTTGTTCGTGTGTATGTACACAGTTTTAAGTGTTTGTGTATACACAGTGTTTGTGTTTGTGTACACTGTTTCGTGCCTGAGTGTCTGTGTGTACACAGTGTGTGTGTGTGTGTTTGTGTGTGTGTGTGTGTGTGTGTGTGTATACTGTGTGTGTACAGTTGTGTGTGTGTGTATACACTGTGTGTGTGTGTGTACACAGTGTGTGTGTGTGTGCATAGTTGTGTGTGTGTGTGTACACAGTGTGTGTGTGTGTACACAGTTGTGTGTGAGAGTGTACACAGTTGTGTTTGTGTGTGGGTACACAGTTGTCTGTGTACACTGTTGGGCTTGTGTACACAGTTGTTTATGTGTGTGTACACAGTTGTGTATGTGTGTACACAGTTGTGCGTGTGTACACAGTTGTGTGTGTGTCTGCACAGTTGTGTGTGTGTGTACACAGTTGTGTGTGTGTACACATTTGTGTGTGTGTGTGTACAGAGTTTCGTGAGTGTGTGTAAACGCTTGTGTGTGTGTGTACACAGTTGTGTGTGTGTCTGTCTACACAGTTGTGTGTGTTTGGGTGTACACAGTTGTGTGTGTATGTACATAGTTGTGTGTTTGTGTACACAGTTGTGTGCGTGTGTGTGTACACAGTTTTGTGTATGTGCGTGTTCACACAGTTTTGTGTGTCTCTGTGTAAACAGTTGTGTGTGTGTGTACACTGCGCGCGTGTGTGTGTACACTGTGTGTGTGTGTGTACTCTGTGTGTGTACACACTGTGTGTTTTTGACTACACTGCGTGTGTGTCTTTGTGTACACTGTTGTGTGTGTGTGTGCGTACAATTTTGTGTGTGTTTGTGTACACAGTGTTTGTGTGTACGCAGTGTGTGTGTATACACAATTTATGTGTGTATACACAGTGTTTGTGTGTGTGTACACTGTTGTGTGTTTATACACTCTGTGCGTGTGTGTGTGTGTACACAGTGTGTGTGTGTGTGTGTGCGCACAGTTGTGTGTGTGTGTACACAGTTCTCTGTGTGTGTACACAGTTGTGTGTGTGTGTACAGTTTTGTGTCTGTGCATGTATACAATTGTGTGTGTGTGTGTACACAGTTGTGTGTGGGTGTGTGTGTGTGTGTACACGGTTGTGTGTGTGTGTGTGTACGCAGTTGTGCG
This sequence comes from Isurus oxyrinchus, assembly GCA_026770705.1. NCBI lineage: Eukaryota > Metazoa > Chordata > Chondrichthyes > Lamniformes > Lamnidae > Isurus > Isurus oxyrinchus. Next base: position 107,824,327 of record JANJGN010000017.1, read on the forward strand.
CGTGTACGCAGTTCTCCGTGTGCATAGACAGTTGTATGAGTGTGTACGCAGTTGTGTGTGTGTGTGTACACTGTTGCGTGTGTGTGTACACAGTTGTGTGTTTGTTTGTACACAGTTGTGTGTTTGTGTGTACACAGTTGTGTGTGTGTGCACAGTTGTGTGTGTACACAGTTGTCTGTGTGTGTCTGTACACAGTTCTGTGTGTTTACACAGTTGTGTGTGTGTGTACACAGTTGTCTGTTTACACATTTGTGTGTGTGTGAGTACACTTGTGTGTGTGTGTGTAAACAGTTGTGTATGTGTGTACATAGTTGTGTGTGTGTACACAGTTGTGTGTGTGTGTACACAGTTTTGTGTGTGTTTGTGTACGCAGTTGTGCGTATGTACACAGTTGTCTGTGTGTTTACACAGTTGTGTCTGTGTGCACGCAGTTGTGTGTGTGTGTGCATAGTTGTGTTTGTGTGAGTGTACACAGTTGTGTGTGTGTGTGTGTACATAGTTGTGTGTGTGTGAGTGTGCACACAGTTGTGTGTGAGTGTATAAAGTTGTGTGTGTGTGCATGTATACAGTTGTGTGTGAGTTTGTACACAGTTGTGTCTGTGTCTGTGTGTGTACACAGTTGTGTGTGGGTCGGTTTGTGTGTACACCGTTGTGTGTGTGTGTGCGTGTGTACACAGTTGTGCGTGTGTACACAGTTGTGCATGTGCGTACACTTTTGTGTGTGTACGCAGTTGTGTGTGTGTGTACACAGTTGTGTGTGGGTGTGTACACAGTTGAGTGTTTGTTTGTACATGGTTGTGTGTTTGTGTGTACACAGTTGTGTGTGTGTTTGTGTAAACAGTTCTGTGTGAGTGTACACAGTTGTGCGTGTGTGTGTTTGTGTGTCCACAGTTGTTCATGTGTGTGTACACAGAGTGTGTTTGTACACATTTGTGCATGTGTCTGTGTGTGTACAAAGTTGTGTGTGTGCACACATTTGTGCATGTGCGTACACTTTTGTGTGTGTGTACGCAGTTGTGTGTGTGTGTACACAGTTGTGTGTGTGTGTGTACACAGTTGTGTGTTTGTTTGTACACAGTTGTGTGTTTGTGTGTACACAGTTGTGCTTTTGTGCGTGTTTACTCAGTTGTGTGTGTGTATATATGTGTGTGTACACAGTTATGTGTGTGTGTAGACTTTGTGTGTGTGTGTACACTGTGTGTGTACACTTTGTGTTTTTGTGTACACTCTCTCTGTGTGTTTGTGTACGCTGTTGTGTGTGTGTGTGTGTGCATACACATTTGTGTGTGTGTGTACACGGTGTGTGTGTGTGTGTACACTGTTTTGTGTGCGTACACTGTCATGTGTATGTGTGTTTACACGGTGTGTGTGTGTGTGTATACATTGTGTGTGTGTGTCTGTACATTGTGTGATTGTTTGTGTGTGTACACAGTGCGTGTGTGTGTGTACACACAGTGTGTGTGTGTGTGCGTGTACACAGTGTGGGTGTGTACACAGTGGGTGTGTGTACACAGTTGTGCGTGTGTGTGAGAGTGTACACAGTTGTGTTTGTGTGCGGGCACATAGTTGTATGTGTACACCGTTGTGTGTGTGTGTACACAGTGGTGTGTGTCTGTGTACACAGTTCTGTGTGTGTACACAGTTGTGCATGTGTACACAGTTGTGTGTGTGTCTGCACAGTTGTGTGTGTGTGTGTGTGTGTGTACACTGTTGTGTGTGTTTGCGTGTGTGTACACATTTGTGTGTGTGTGTACAGAGTTTTGTGGGTGTGTGTAAACGCTTGTGTGTGTGTGTACACAGTTGTGTGTGTGTCTGTCTACACAGTTGTGTGTGTTTGGGTGTACACAGTTGTGTGTGTATGTACACAGTTGTTTGAGTGTGTACACAGTTGTGTGCGTGTGTGTGTACACATTTCTGTGTATGTGCGTGTTCACACAGTTGTGTGTGTATGTGTAAACAGTTGTGTGTGTGTGTACACTGTTTGTGTGTGCGTGTACACTGTGTGTGTGTGTGTACTCTGTGTCTGTGTTTTTGACTACACTGCGTGTGTGTTTGTGTACACTGTTGTGCTTGTGTGTGTGTGTACAATTTTGTGTGTGTGTGTGCGTGGGTACACAGTGTGTGTGTGTACGCAGTGTGTGTGTGAGTATACACAGTTTATGTGTGTATACACAGTGTTTGTGTGTGTGTACACTGTTGTGTGTTTATACACTCTGTGCGTGTGTGTGTGTGTACACAGTGTGTGTGTGTGTGTGTGTGCGCACAGTTGTGTGTGTGTGTACACAGTTCTCTGTGTGTGTACACAGTTGTGTGTGTGTGTACAGTTTTGTGTCTGTGCATGTATACAATTGTGTGTGTGTGTGTACACAGTTGTGTGTGGGTGTGTGTGTGTGTGTACACGGTTGTGTGTGTGTGTGTGTACGCAGTTGTGCGCGTGTACGCAGTTCTCCGTGTGCATAGACAGTTGTATGTGTGTGTACGCAGTTGTGTGTGTGTGTGTACACTGTTGCGTGTGTGTGTACACAGTTGTGTGTTTGTTTGTACACAGTTGTGTGTTTGTGTGTACACAGTTGTGTGTGTGTGCACAGTTGTGTGTGTACACAGTTGTCTGTGTGTGTCTGTACACAGTTCTGTGTGTTTACACAGTTGTGTGTGTGTGTACACAGTTGTCTGTTTACACATTTGTGTGTGTGTGAGTACACTTGTGTGTGTGTGTGTGTAAACAGTTGTGTATGTGTGTACACAGTTTTGTGTGTGTTTGTGTACGCAGTTGTGCGTATGTACACAGTTGTCTGTGTGTTTACACAGTTGTGTCTGTGTGCACGCAGTTGTGTGTGTGTGTGCATAGTTGTGTTTGTGTGAGTGTACACAGTTGTGTGTGTGTGTGTACATAGTTGTGTGTGTGTGAGTGTGCACACAGTTATGTGTGAGTGTATAAAGTTGTGTGTGTGTGCATGTATACAGTTGTGTGTGAGTTTGTACACAGTTGTGTCTGTGTCTGTGTGTGTACACAGTTGTGTGTGGGTCGGTTTGTGTGTACACCGTTGTGTGTGTGTGTGCGTGTGTACACAGTTGTGCGTGTGTACACAGTTGTGCATGTGCGTACACTTTTGTGTGTGTGTACGCAGTTGTGTGTGTGTGTACACAGTTGTGTGTGGATGTGTACACAGTTGAGTGTTTGTTTGTACATGGTTGTGTGTTTGTGTGTACACAGTTGTGTGTGTGTTTGTGTAAACAGTTGTGTGTGAGTGTACACAGTTGTGCGTGTGTGTGTTTGTGTGTCCACAGTTGTTCATGTGTGTGTACACAGAGTGTGTTTGTACACATTTGTGCATGTGTCTGTGTGTGTACAAAGTTGTGTGTGTGCACACATTTGTGCATGTGCGTACACTTTTGTGTGTGTGTACGCAGTTGTGTGTGTGTGTACACAGTTGTGTGTGTGTGTGTACACAGTTGTGTGTTTGTTTGTACACAGTTGTGTGTTTGTGTGTACACAGTTGTGCTTTTGTGCGTGTTTACACAGTTGTGTGTGTGTATATATGTGTGTGTACACAGTTATGTGTGTGTGTAGACTTTGTGTGTGTGTGTACACTGTGTGTGTACACTTTGTGTTTTTGTGTACACTCTCTCTGTGTGTTTGTGTACGCTGCTGTGTGTGTGTGTGTGCGTACACATTTGTGTGTGTGTGTACACGGTGTGTGTGTGTGTGTACACTGTTTTGTGTGCGTACACTGTCATGTGTATGTGTGTTTACACGGTGTGTGTGTGTGTGTATACATTGTGTGTGTGTGTGTCTGTACATTGTGTGATTGTTTGTGTGTGTACACAGTGCGTGTGTGTGTGTACACACAGTGTGTGTGTGTGTGCGTGTACACAGTGTGGGTGTGTACACAGTGGGTGTGTGTACACAGTTGTGCGTGTGTGTGAGAGTGTACACAGTTGTGTTTGTGTGCGGGCACATAGTTGTATGTGTACACCGTTGTGTGTGTGTGTACACAGTGGTGTGTGTCTGTGTACACAGTTCTGTGTGTGTACACAGTTGTGCATGTGTACACAGTTGTGTGTGTGTCTGCACAGTTGTGTGTGTGTGTGTGTGTGTACACTGTTGTGTGTGTTTGCGTGTGTGTACACATTTGTGTGTGTGTGTACAGAGTTTTGTGAGTGTGTGTAAACGCTTGTGTGTGTGTGTACACAGTTGTGTGTGTGTCTGTCTACACAGTTGTGTGTGTTTGGGTGTACACAGTTGTGTGTGTATGTACACAGTTGTTTGAGTGTGTACACAGTTGTGTGCGTGTGTGTGTACACATTTCTGTGTATGTGCGTGTTCACACAGTTGTGTGTGTATGTGTAAACAGTTGTGTGTGTGTGTACACTGTTTGTGTGTGCGTGTACACTGTGTGTGTGTGTGTACTCTGTGTCTGTGTTTTTGACTACACTGCGTGTGTGTTTGTGTACACTGTTGTGCTTGTGTGTGTGTGTACAATTTTGTGTGTGTGTGTGCGTGGGTACACAGTGTGTGTGTGTACGCAGTGTGTGTGTGAGTATACACAGTTTATGTGTGTATACACAGTGTTTGTGTGTGTACACTATCTGTGTGTTTATACACTCTGTGCGTGCACGTGTGTGTGTACACAGTGTGTGTGAGTGTGTGTACACATTGTGTGTGTTTTAAACTGTGTGTGTGTACACTCTTGTGTGTTTGTGTACACAGTTCTGTGTGTGTGTACACCGTTGTGTTTGTGGTGCGTGTACACCGTTGTGTGCGTACACAGTTGTGTGTGTGTGTACAGTGTTGTATGTATGTGTGTACACATTTGTGTATGTGTGTACACAGTTGTGTGTGTACACAGTTGTGTGTGTTTGTGTATGTCTGTACACAGATGTGTGTGTGTACACAGTTGTGTGTACGTGTACACAGTTGTGCGTGTTTAAAGAGTTGTGAGTGTGTGTACACATCTGTGTGTGTGTACACAGTTGTGTATGTGTGTACACAGTTGTGTGTGTACACAGTTGTGTGTGTGTGTGTTTGTACACGGTTGTGTGTGTGTGTTTACACAGTGTTTGTGTGTACACAGTTGTGTGTGTACCCGTTTGTGTGTGTGTATACACAGTTGTTTGTGTCTGTACACAGTTGTGTGTGTTCTCAGTTGTGTGTGTATGTACACAGTTGTGTGTGTACACATTTGAGTGTGTGTGTACACAGTTGTGTATGTGTATACACTTCTGTGTGTGTGTGTAGACAGTTGTGTGTGTGTGTGTACAGTTTTGTGTGTGTGTGTACACATTTGTGTGTGTGTACGCAGTTGTGCGTGAGTACACAGTTGCGTGTGTGTCTACACATTTGTGTGTGTGTGTACACTGTTGTGTGTGTGTGTTCACAGTTGTGTTTGTGTGAGTGTACACAGTTGTGTGCGTGTGTACACAGTTTTGTGTGTGTGTGTCCGTGCGCACAGATGAGTGTGTGTGTACACAGTTGTGTGTGTGTGCACAGTTGTGTGTGTGTTTAAAGTTGTGTGTTTGTGTATACAGTTGTGTGTGTGTGTGCACAGTTGTGTGTGTGTGTGCGTACACAGCTGTGTGTGTGTGTAGACAGTTGTGCGTCTGTGTGTGTATACACAATTTTGTGTGCGTGTGTGTACACAGTTGTGTGTTTGTGTGTACACATTTGTGTTCGTGTGTGTACACACAGTTTGTGTGTGTGGACACAGTTGTGTGTGTGTGTGTGTGTGTGTACACAGTTATGCATGTGTGTGTACACCGTTCTGTGCTAGTGTGTTTGTACACAGTTGTGTGTGTGTGTACACAGTTGTTTGTGTGTGTGTGTCCGTGTACTTAGTTGTGTGTGTGTTTGTGTCTGTGTACACAGTTGTATGTGTGTGTGTCTGTGTACACTGTTGTGTGAGTCTGTATGTGTGTGTACACAGTGTTTGTGTATACAGGGTTTTGTCTGTGTGTGTACACAGTTGTGTGTAGCGTCTATACACAGTTGTTTGTGTGTGTACGCAGTTGTGTGTGTTTGTGTCTGTGTGTTTGTGTGTGTGTACACAGTTGTGTGTGTGTGTGTACGCAGTTGTGTGTGTGTGCGTGTGCACACTGTTGTGTGTATGTATATGTGTGTGTACACAGTTGTGTGTGTGTGTGTGTGTGTGTGTGTGTGTACAATGTATGTGTGTGTGTACACTGTGTGTGTGTACACCGTGTGCTTTTGTGTATACTGTGTGTGTGTGTGCATACACAGTGTATGTGTGTATACATTGTGTTTGTGTGTGTGTACACTGTTTTGTGCCTGTGTGTCGGTGTGTACACAGTGTGTGTGTGGGTGTGTGTGTGTATGTACAGAGTTGTGTATGTGTGCACACATTTGTGTGTGTGTACACAGTTGTTCATGTGTACACAGTTTTGTGTGTGTCTACACGGATGTGTGTGTATGTACACTGTTTTACGTGTTTGTGTATACACAGTGTTTGTGTGTGTGTACACTGTTTCGTGCCTGAGTGTCTATGTGTACACAGTGTGTGTGTGTGTGTGTGTGTGTTTGAGTGTGTGTGTGTGTGTGTGTATACTGTGTGTGTGTACAGTTGTGTTTGTGTGTATACACAGTGTGTGTGTGTGTGTACACAGTGTGTGTATGTGTGCACAGTTGTGTGTGTGTGTGTGTGTACACAGTTGTTTGTGTGTGGACATAGTTGTGTGTGAGAGTGTACACAGTTGTGTTTGTGTGTGGGTACACAGTTGTCTGTGTACACAGTTGGGCGTGTGTACACAGTTGTTTGTGTGTGTGTGTACACAGTTGTGTATGTGTGTACACAGTTGTGGGTGTGTACACAGTTGTGTGTGTGTCTGCACAGTTGTGTGTGTGTGTGTATACAGTTGTGTGTGTTTGTGTATGTGTACACATTTGTGTGTGTGTGTGTGTGTACAGAGTTTTGTGAGTGTGTGTAAACGCTTGTGTGTGTGTGTACACAGCTGTGTGTGTGTCTGTCTACACAGTTGTGTGTGTTTAGGTGTACACAGTTGTGTGTGTATGTACATAGTTGTGTGTTTGTGTACACAGTTGTGTGCGTGTGTGTGTACAGAGTTTTGTGTATGTGCGTGTTCACACAGTTGTGTGTGTCTCTGTGTAAACAGTTGTGTGTGTGTGTACACTGTGCGTGTGTGTGTGTACACTGTGTGTGTGTAGTCTGTGTGTGTGCACACTGTGTGTTTTTGACTAAAATGTGTGTGTGTCTTTGTGTACACTGTTGTGTGTGTGTGTGTGTGCGTAAAATTTTGTGTGTGTGTGTACACAGTGTTTGTGTGTATGCAGTGTTTGTGTATACACAATTTATGTGTGTATACACAGTGGTTGTGTGTGTGTACACTGTTGTGTGTGTGTGTACACTGTCTGTGTGTTTATACACTCTGTGCGTGCGTGTGTGTGTGTACACAATGTGTGTGTGTGCATACAGTTGTGTGTGTGTGTGTACACAGTTATGTGTATGTGTGTGTTCATACAGTTGTGTGTGTCTGTGTAAACAGTTGTGTGTGTGTGAACACTGTGTGTGTGTCGGTGTGTACACTGTGTGTGTGTACTCTGTGTGTGTGTACACTGTGTGTTTTGTCTACACTGTGTGTGTTTGTGTACACTGTTGTGTGTGTGTGTGCGTACAATTTGGTGTGTGTGTGTATACACAGTGTGTATATGTACGTGGTGTGTGTGTATACACAGTTTATGTGTGTATACACAGTGTTTGTGTGTGTGTACACTGTTGTGTGTGTGTGTACACTGTCTGTGTGTTTATACACTGTGTGCGTGCGTGTGTGTGTGTACACAGTTTGTGTGTGAGTGTGTGTACACAGTGTGTGTTTTAAACTGTGTGTGCGTACACAGTTGTGTGTGTGTGTACACAGTTCTGTGTGTGTGTGTATATACACAGTGCGTGTGTCTGTACACATTGTGTGTGTGTGTGTATACAGTTGTGTGTGTGTACACAGTTGTGTGTGTGTGTGTACACAGTTGTCTGCGTTGTGTACACAGCTGTGATTGTGGTGCGTGTACACAGTTGTGTGCTCACACAGTTGTGTGTGTGTACACAATTGTGTGTGTGTGTACACAGTTGTGCATGTGTACACAGTTGTGTGTGTACACAGTTGTGTGTGTTTGTGTGATTCTGTACACAGATTTGTGTGTGTACTAAGTGTACACTGTTTTGCGTGTGTACACAGTTGTGAGTGTGTGTACACAGTTGTGTGTGTGTACACATTTGTGTATGTGTGTACACAGTTGTGTGTGTGTACACAGTTGTGTGTGTGTGTGTACACAGTTGTGTGTGCCTGTGTACACGTTTGTGTGTGTATACACAGTTGTTTGTGTCTGTACACAGTTGTGTGCGTGTGTGTGTGTTCACAGTTGTGTGGGTGTGTACACAGTTGTATTTGTGTATGCCTGTGTACACATTTGTGTGTGTGTGTGTGTACACTGAGTGTGTGTGTGCACATTTTTTGTGTGTGTACACTGCGTGTTTTTTGTGTACACTGTGTGTGTGTGTGTACACTGTTGTGAGTGTGTCTACGTACACAGTGTGTGTGTGTATACACAGTGCATGTGTGCATACACAGTGTTTGTGTGTGTGTACAATGTTTTGTGCCTGTGTGTCTGTGTGTACACAGTTTACATGTGTGTGTATACACTGTGTGTGTATGTGTACACGGCTTGTTTTTGTGTACACTGTGTGTGTTTGTGTGTGTGTACACTGTTGTGTGTGTGTTCGTACACTATCCTTAGGGTGTACACAGTGTGTTTGTGTGTGTGTACACAGTGTGTGTGTGTGCGCGTATACACAGTGTATGTGTGTATACACAGTGCTTGTCTGTGTGTCTACACTGTTTTGTGTGTGTGTGTTTGTGTGTACACAGTGTGTGTGTATACACTGTGTGTGTGTCTGTGTGTGTACACAGTGTGTGTGTTTGTGAGTGGGTACACAGTGTCTGTGTACACAGTGTGTGAGTGTACACAGTTGTGCACGTGTGTGTGTGTGTATACAGTTGCGTTTGTGGCTGTGTGTGTGTGTGTTCTCAGTGTGTGTGTGTACACAGTTGTGTCTGTTTACACAGTTGTGTGTGTGTACACAGTTGTGTGTGTGTGTACACAGTTGTGCGTGAGTACACAGTTGTGTGTGTGTCTACACAATTGTGTGCGTGTGTTTACACAGTTGTGTGTGTGTGTACACAGTTGTGTTTATGTGAGTGTACACAGTTGCGTGTGTGTACACAGTTGTGTGTGTGTTTAAAGTTGTGTGTGTGTGCGCACAGTTGAGTGTGTGTGTACACAGCTGTGTGTGTGTACACAGTTGTGTGTGTGTGTATACAGTTGTGTGTGTGTGTACACAGTTGTGTGTGTGTGCGTACACAGCTGTGTGTGTGCGTGTGTACACAGTTGTGTGTGTGTGTACACAGTTGTGTATCTGTGTGTGTATACACAATCTTTTGTGTGTGTGTGTACACTGTTGTGTGTTTGTGTGTACACATTTGTGTGTGTGTGTGTGTGTGTGTACACAGTTTTGTGTGGGTGGACACAGTTGTGTGTGTGTGTCTATACAGTTACGTATGCGTGTGTACACATGTCTGTGCTAGTGTGTTTGTACACATTAGTATGTGTGTATACAGTTGTCTGTGTGTGTGTGTGTCCGTGTACACAGTTGTGTGTGTGTGTGTGCGTGTGTGTCTCTGTGTACACAGTTGTGTGTGTGCGTGTGTCTGTGTACAAAGTTGTGTGAGTCTGTATGTGTGTGTACACAGTGTTTGTGTATACAGAGTTGTGTGTGTGTGTGTACACAGTTGTGGGCGCGTGTATACACAGTTGTTTGTGTGTGTACGCAGTTGTGTGTCTTTGTGTGTGTGTGTTTGTGTGTGTGTACACAGTTGTGTGTGTGTGTGTGTGTACACAGTTGTGTGTGTGTGTGTGTGTGTGCACACAGTTATGTGTGTGTGTACACAGTTGTGTGTGTGTGTGTGTACAATGTGTGTGTGTGTGTGTGCGTGTACTCTGTGTGTGTGCACACCGTGTGTTTTTGGTTATAATGTCTGTGTGTGCATACACAGTGTATGTGTGCATACACTGTGTTTGTGTGTGTGTGTACACTTTTGTGAGTGTGTGTGCGTACAATTTTGTGTGTGTGTGTGTACACAGTGTGTGTGTGTACGCAGTGTGTGTGTGTATAAACAGTTTATGTGTTTATACACAGTGTTTTTGTGTGTGTACACTGTGTGTGTATACACTGTGTGCGTGCGTCTGTGTGTGTACACAGTGTCTGTGTCTGTGTGTACAGTGTGTGTGTTTACACAGTGTGTGTGTGTGTAGAGTTGTGTGTGTGTATACATTTCTGTGTGTGTGTGTGTATATATACACAGTGAGTGTGTACACATTGGGTGTGTGTGTGTAAACAGTTGTGTGTGTGTGTACACAGTTGTGTATGTTTAAACACATTCATCTGATTGTGTGTACACAGTTGTGTTTGTGGTGCGTGAACACAGTTGTGTGCGTACACAGTTGTGTGTATGTGCACAGTTGTATGTGTACATGTACACAGTTGTGTGTGTGCACACAGTTGTGTGTGTGTACACAGTTGTGTTTGTGTGTGTACATAGTTGTGTGTGTACATAGTTGTGTGTCTGTGTGTGTGTACACAGTTGTGTGTGTGTGTACCAGATGTGTGTGTGTGTGTGTGTGTGTGTGTACACAGTTGTGAGTGTGAGTTTATGTGTGTGTACACAGTTGTGTGTGTGTGTACATTGTTGTGAGTGTGTGTGTACACAGTTGTGTGTGTGCGTGTGTACACAGTTGTGTGTGTTTACAGAATTGTGTGTGTGTGTGTACACAGAGTGCGTGTGCAAACTGTTGTGTGTGTGTGTGTCTGTGTACACAGTTGTTTGTGTGTGTAAACAGTTGTGTGTGTATATGTGTACACAGTTGAGTGTGTGTGTACACAGTACTGTGTTTGTGTATATACAGTTGTGTGTGTGTGTACACAGTTGTATGTGTGTGTGTGCGTGTGTACACTGTGTGTGTGTACATTGTATCTTTTTGTGAACACTGTGTGTGTTTGTGTGTGTACACTGTTGTGTTGGTGTTTGCGTACACTGTTGTGTGTGTATACACCGTTGTGTGTGTGTGTGTTTACACAGTGTGTGTGTGTATGTGTGTACAAACTATGTGTGTGTTTTCACAGTGTGTGTGTGTACACAGTGTGCGTGTGTGTATACACAGTTGTGTGTGTATGTGTGCACACAGTTGTGTGTGTGTGTGTACACAGTTGTGTGTGTGTACACAGATGTGTGTATGTGTGTGTGTACACATTTGTGTGTGTGTGTACACTGTGTGTTGACAATATGTATTTTTGTGTACACTATGTGTGTGTGTACACTGTTGTGTGTGTGTGTACGTACACTGTTGTGTGAGTATACACAGTGTGAGTGTACACAGTGTGCGTGTGTGTATACACAGTAGTGAGTGTATGTGTACACAGTGTGTGTATACACAGAGTGTGTGTGTACAAAGTTGTGTGTGTGTGTACACAGTTGTGTGTGCATACACAATGTGTGAGTGCATGTGTGTGTGTGTACACAGTTGTTTGCGTGTGTGCACACAGTTGTGCGCGTGTGTACGCAGTTGTTTGTGTGCGTAATCAGTCGTGTGTATGTGTGTGTGTACAAAGTTGTGTGTGTGTGTGTGAGTACACATTTGTGTGTGTGTGTGTACACAGTTGTGTGTGTGTATACACAGTTGTGTGTACACAGTTGTGCATGTGTGTGTGTACACAGTTGTGTGTGGTTGCGTGAGCACAGTTGTGTGTGTGTACACAGTTTTGCGTGTGTGTGTACACAGTTGTGTGTCTGTGTGTGTGTGGGTGTGCATGTACACAGATGTGTGTGTGTGTACGCAGTGGTGTGTGTACACGGTTGTGTGTGTGTGTACATATTTGTGTGTGTGTCTGTTTAAACAGTTGTGTCTGTGTGTACACAGTTGTGTATGTGTGTGTACACAGTTGTGTGTGTGTGTACACAGTTGTTTGAGTGTCTACACAGTTGTCTGTGTATGTGTGTACACAGTTGTGTGTGTGTACACATTTGTGTCCGTGTGTGTACACATTTGTGTGTGTATGTGTGTGTACACAGTTGTGTGTGTGAGTGTGTACATTGTGTGTGTGTACACTGTGTGTGTGTAGTTGTGCATTGTTTGTTTTTGTGTACACTGTGTGTGTGTGTGTGTTTCTGTACACTGTTGTGTGCGCGTGTGCGTACACTTTTGTGTTTGTGCGTACACAGTTGGGTATGTGTGTACACAGTTGTGTGTGTGTACACTGTTGTGTGTGTGTTTGTGTACACAGTTGTGTGTGTGTGTCTGTGTTCACATTTATGTGAGTGTGTAAGCAGTTGTGTGTGTGTGTGTACACAGTGTGTGTATAAACAGAGTGTGTGTGTACAAAGTTGTGTGTGTGTGTTCACATTTATGTGAGTGTGTAAGCAGTTGTGCGTGTGTACACATTTGTGTGTGTGTACACAGTTGTGTTTGTGTGTGTACATAGTTGTGTGTGTACATAGTTGTGTGTCTGTGTGTGTGTACACAGTTGTGTGTGTGTGTACCAGATGTGTGTGTGTGTGTGTGTGTGTACACAGTTGTGAGTGTGAGTTTATGTGTGTGTACACAGTTGTGTGTGTGTGTACATTGTTGTGAGTGTGTGTGTACACAGTTGTGTGTGTGCGTGTGTACACAGTTGTGTGTGTTTACAGAATTGTGTGTGTGTGTGTACACAGAGTGCGTGTGCAAACTGTTGTGTGTGTGTGTGTCTGTGTACACAGTTGTTTGTGTGTGTAAACAGTTGTGTGTGTATATGTGTACACAGTTGAGTGTGTGTGTACACAGTACTGTGTTTGTGTATATACAGTTGTGTGTGTGTGTACACAGTTGTATGTGTGTGTGTGCGTGTGTACACTGTGTGTGTGTACATTGTATCTTTTTGTGAACACTGTGTGTGTTTGTGTGTGTACACTGTTGTGTTGGTGTTTGCGTACACTGTTGTGTGTGTATACACCGTTGTGTGTGTGTGTGTTTACACAGTGTGTGTGTGTATGTGTGTACAAACTATGTGTGTGTTTTCACAGTGTGTGTGTGTACACAGTGTGCGTGTGTGTATACACGGTTGTGTGTGTATGTGTGCACACAGTTGTGTGTGTGTGTGTACACAGTTGTGTGTGTGTACACAGATGTGTGTATGTGTGTGTGTACACATTTGTGTGTGTGTGTACACTGTGTGTTGACAATATGTATTTTTGTGTACACTATGTGTGTGTACACTGTTGTGTGTGTGTGTACGTACACTGTTGTGTGAGTATACACAGTGTGAGTGTACACAGTGTGCGTGTGTGTATACACAGTAGTGAGTGTATGTGTACACAGTGTGTGTATACACAGAGTGTGTGTGTACAAAGTTGTGTGTGTGTGTACACAGTTGTGTGTGCATACACAATGTGTGAGTGTATGTGTGTGTGTGTACACAGTTGTTTGCGTGTGTGCACACAGTTGTGCGCGTGTGTACGCAGTTGTTTGTGTGCGTAATCAGTCGTGTGTATGTGTGTGTGTACAAAGTTGTGTGTGTGTGTGTGAGTACACATTTGTGTGTGTGTGTGTACACAGTTGTGTGTGTGTATACACAGTTGTGTGTACACAGTTGTGCATGTGTGTGTGTACACAGTTGTGTGTGGTTGCGTGAGCACAGTTGTGTGTGTGTGCACAGTTTTGCGTGTGTGTGTACACAGTTGTGTGTCTGTGTGTGTGTGGGTGTGCATGTACACAGATGTGTGTGTGTGTACGCAGTGGTGTGTGTACACGGTTGTGTGTGTGTGTACATATTTGTGTGTGTGTCTGTTTAAACAGTTGTGTCTGTGTGTACACAGTTGTGTATGTGTGTGTACACAGTTGTGTGTGTGTGTACACAGTTGTCTGTGTATGTGTGTACACAGTTGTGTGTGTGTACACATTTGTGTCCGTGTGTGTACACATTTGTGTGTGTACACAGTTGTGTGTGTGAGTGTGTACATTGTGTGTGTGTACACTGTGTGTGTGTAGTTGTGCATTGTTTGTTTTTGTGTACACTGTGTGTGTGTGTGTGTTTCTGTACACTGTTGTGTGCGCGTGTGCGTACACTTTTGTGTTTGTGCGTACACAGTTGGGTATGTGTGTACACAGTTGTGTGTGTGTACACCGTTGTGTGTGTGTTTGTGTACACAGTTGTGTGTGTGTGTCTGTGTTCACATTTATGTGAGTGTGTAAGCAGTTGTGTGTGTGTGTGTACACAGTGTGTGTATAAACAGAGTGTGTGTGTACAAAGTTGTGTGTGTGGGTGTACACAGTTGTGTGTGCATACACAGTGTGAGTGTGTGTGTGTTTGTGTGTGTACACAGGGTGTCTGTGTGTGTACACAGTTGTGTGTGTGTGTGCACACAGATGTGCGTGTGTGTACACAGTTGTTTGTGTGCATAATCAGTTGTGTGTGTGCATACACTGTTGTGTGTGTGTGTGTACACAGCTGTGTGTGTGTACACATTTGTGTGTGTGTGTACACAGTAGTGTGTGTGTGTACACAGTTGTGTGTGGGTGTGTGTACACAGTTGTGTGTGTGCATAGTTGTGTGTTTGTGTAAGTGTGTGTACACAGATGCGTGGGTGTGTGTGTACACAGTTGTGCATGTGTGTGTACACAGTTGTGTGTGGTTGCATGTGCGCAGTTGTGTGTGTGTACTCATTTGTGTTTTTGTGAGTGTGTACACTGTGAGTGCGTACACTGTGTGTGTGTGTTTGTACACTTTGTGTTTTTGTGTATACTGTGCGTGTGTGTTAGCGTACACTGTTGTGTGTGCGTGTGCGTACACTTTTGTGTGTGTGTATACACAGTTGTGTATGTGTGTACACAGTTGTGTGTGTGTACACAGTTGTGTCTGTGTGTGTACACAGTTGTGTGTGTGTGTGTTCACATTTATGTGAGTGTGTAAGCAGTTGTGCGTGTGTACACATTTGTGTGTGTGCACACAGTTGTGTGTGTGTGTGTACACAGTTGTGTGTGTGTACACAGTTGTGTGTGTGTGTACAGTTTTTTTTGTGTGTGTATACAGTTGTGTGTGTGTGCATGTACACAGTTTTGTGTGTGTGTGTGTGTACACAGCTGTGTGTGTGTGTGTACATAGTTGTGTGTGTTTGTGTGTGTATACAGTTGTGTGTGGGTGGGTGTGTGTGTACACAGTTTTGTCTGTGTGTGTACACAGTTGTGCGGCGTGTACACAGTTATGTTTGTGTGTACACAGTTGAGTGTTTGTGTGTGACTGTACACAGTTCTATGTGTGTGTGTGTCTGTGTGTGTACCCAGTTGTGTGTGTGTTTGTAAACAGCTGTGTTTGCTTCTGTACACAGTTGTTTGTGTGTGTGTGTACATAGTTGTAAGCGGGTGTGTGTATTGGTTCACATTGTGTGTATGTGTGCACACAGTTGTGTGTGTGTGTGTACATAGTTTTTTTGTGTGTGTACACATTTGTGTATTTGTGTGTCACAGTTGTGTGTTTGTGTGTGTGTAAAGAGTTATGTATGTGTGGACACAGTTGTGTGTGTGTGTGCACAGATATGTGTGTGTGTGTACGCGGTCTGTGCGTGTGTGTTTGTACATAGTTGTGTGTGTACACAGTTGTGTGTGTGTGTGTGTCTGTGTACACAGTTGTGTGTGTCTGTATGTGTGTGTACACAGTTGTGTGTGTACACAGTTGTGTTTGTGTGTACACAGTTTTGTGTGTGTATGTACACAGTTGTGCGTGTGTGTGTGTGTGTTCACAGTGTGTGTGTGTACACAGTTGTGTGTGTGTACACAGTTGTGTGTGTGTGTACACAGTTGTTTGTGTGTGTACACAGTTGTGTCTGTGTGTAAACAGTGGTGTGTGTGTGTGTACACCGTTGTGTGGCTGTATCTGTGTGTGTAATCAGTTGTGTGTGTGTACACTGTGTGTGTGTGCATGTACCTTGTGTGTTTGTACTCTGTGTGTGTGTACAGTGTGCGTTTTTGTGTACACTGTGTGTGGGTGTTTGTGTACACTGTTATGTGTGTGCGTGTGCGTACAATTTTGCCTGTGTGTGGGTACACAGTGTGTGTGTGTACACTGTTGTGTGTGCGTGTATGTGTACACAGTTGTGTGTGTGTGTCTGTGTGAATACAGTTGTGTCTGTTTGTTCACAGTTGTTGCGTGTGTGTGTGTGTTCACAGTTGTGTGTGTGTGTTCACACAGGTATGTGTGTGTGTGTGTGTGTACAGTTGTGTGTCTGTGTGTGTCTACACAGTTGTGTGTGTATGTGTGTGTGTACACAGTGGTGTGTGTGTACACAGTTGTGTGTGTGTACACAGTTGTGTGTGTGTGTAAAGAGTTGTGTCTGTGTGTACACAGTTGTGTGTGTGTTTGTGTGTGTGTGTACACAGTTGTTTGTGTGTGTACACAGTTGTCTTTGTATGTGTGTGCACAGTTGTGTGTGTGTACACATTTGTGTGTGTGTGTGTGTACACAGTTCTGTGTGTCTATGTGTGTGTGTACACAGTTGTGTGTGCGTGCGTGCGTACACTGTGTGTGTGTACACTGTGTGTGTGTGCACACTGTATGTTTTTGTGTACACTGTGTGTGTGTGTTTGTGTACACTGTTGTGTGTGTGTGTGCGTACACTTTTGTTTGTGTGTGTACACAGTTGTGTATGTGTGTACACAGTTGTATGTGTGTACACAGTTTTGTGTGTGTGAGTATACACAGTTGTGTGTGTGTAGAAATTTCTGTCTGTGTATGCAGTTGTGCGTGTATACACAGTCGTGTGTGTGGCTACACATTTGTGTGAGTGTTTGTACACAGTTGTGTGTGTGTGTACACAGATGTGTTTGTGTGAGTTTACAAAGTTGTGTGTGTGTGTACACAGTTGTGTGTGTGTGTACACAGTTGTGTGTGTGTACACAGTTGTGTGTGCGTGTACACAATTGTGTGTGAGTGTGTGTACACAGTTGTGTGTGGGTGTGTGTGTACACAGTTGTGTGCGTGTGTGTACACAGTTGTGCATGTGTACACAATTGTACATGTGCGTACACAGTTGTGTCTGTGTCTGTACGCAGTTGTGTGTGTGTGTGTGTACACAGTTGTGTTTGTGTGTACACAGATGTATGTTTGTGTGTACACAGTTGTGTGTTTGTGTGTACAAAGTTGTGTGTGTGTACACACTTGTGTGTGTGTACACAGTTGTGTGTGTATGTGTGTGTGTACACAGTTGTGTGTCTGTGTGTACACTATGTGTGTGTACACTGTGTGTGTACACTTTCTGTTTTTGTGTACACTGAATGTGTGTGTTCGTGTACACTGTTGTGTGTGTGTGTGTGTGTTTGCATACACTTTTGTGTGTGTGTGTGTGTACACAGTGTATGTGTGTGTACACAGTGAGTATGTGTATACACAGTCTATATGTTTATACACAGTGTTTGTGTGTGTGTACACAGTTGTGTTTGTGTACACTGTTATGTGTGCGTGTGTTTAGAAGGTGTGTGTGTGTGTATACACTGCGTGTGTGTGTATGTGTGTGTGTGTGTGTCTGTACATAGTGTGTGTGTTTGTGTGTGTACACAATTTGTGTGTTTGTATACACAGAGTGTGCGTGTGTGTCTGTACACAGTGTGGGTCTGTACACAGTGTGTGTGTGTACACAGTTGTGTGTGTGTGTGTACACAGTTGTGTGTGTATATACATGGTGTGTGTGTGTACACATTGTGTGTGTGTCTGCACACAGTTGTGTGTGTGTGTGCACACAGTTGAGTACGAGAGTGTACACAGCTGTGTTTGTGTGCGGGTACACAGATGAATGTGTACACAGTTGTGTGAGTGTGTACACAGTTGTGTGTGTGTGCACACAGTTGTGTATGTGTGCACACAGTTGTGTGTGTACACAGTTGAGTGTGTACACAGTTGTGTCTGTGTTCACAGTTGTGTGTGTGTGTGTCTGTACACAGTTGTGTGTGTACACAGTTGTGTGTGTGTACACAGTTGTGCATGTGAGTGTGTACACAGTTGTATGTGTTTTTGTGTGTGTACACATTTATGTGTGTGTGTGTGTACAGAGTTTTGTGTGAGTTTGTGTGAACATCTTTGTGTGTGTTTACACAGATGTGTGTGTCTGTGTGTGTATACAGATGTGTGTGTTTGGGTGTACACATTTGTGTGTGTATGTACACAGTTGTGTGAGTGTGTACACAGTTGTGTGTGTGCGTGTGTAAACAGTTATGTGTGTGAGTGTTCACACAGTTGTGTGTGTGTGTACACAGTTGTGTGTGTGTACACAGTTGTGTGTGTGTACACAGTTGTGTGTGTGTGTACACAGTTGTTACGGTGTGTACACAGTTGTGTGAGTATACAATTGTGTGTTTGTATGCGTGTGAAAAGTTGAGTGTGTGTGTACATAGTGTGTGTGTACACAGTTGTTTGTGTGTGTACACATTTGTGTGTGTGTGTGTGCACAGTTGTTTGTGTGTGTACACATTTGTGTGTGTGTGTACACAGTTGTGTGTGTGTACACAGTTGTGTCTGTGTGTGTACACAGTTGTGTGTGTGTATGTGTTTGTGTACACAGTTGTGTTTGCGTGTGTGTGTGTGAGTTTACACTGTGTGTGTGTACACTGTGTGTGTGTGTTCACTGTGTTTTTTTGTACACTGTGTGTGTTTGTCTGAATACACTGTTGTGTGTGAGTGTGCGTACACTGTTGTGTCTGTGTACACAGTGTGTGTGTGTCTGTGTGTGTGTGTGTGCACTGTGTGTGTCTATACACTGTGCTTGTGTGTGTGTGTACACAGTGTATGTGTATGTGTACACAGTGTGCGTATGTATATATACAGTGTATGCGTGTGGACACAGTGTGTGTACAAACCGTGTGTGTGTACACAGGTTTTTGCGTGTGTACACAGTTGTGTGTGTGTACACAGTTGTGCATGTGAGTGTGTACACAGTTGTATGTGTTTTTGTGTGTGTACACATTCATGTGTGTGTGTGTACAGAGTTTTGTGTGAGTTTGTGTGAACATCTTTGTGTGTGTTTACACAGATGTGTGTGTCTGTGTGTGCATACAGATGTGTGTGTTTGGGTGTACACATTTGTGTGTGTATGTACACAGTTGTGTGAGTGTGTACACAGTTGTGTGTGTGCGTGTGTAAACAGTTATGTGTGTGAGTGTTCACACAGTTGTGTGTGTGTGTACACAGTTGTGTGTGTGTACACAGTTGTGTGTGTGTGTACACAGTTGTTTCGGTGTGTACACAGTTGTGTGAGTATACAATTGTGTGTGTGTATGCGTGTAAAAAGTTGAGTGTGTGTGTACATAGTGTGTGTGTCATTTGTGTGTGTGTGTGTGCACAGTTGTTTGTGTGTGTACACATTTGTGTGTGTGTGTACACAGTTGTGTGTGTATACACAGTTGTGTCTGTGTGTGTACACAGTTGTGTGTGTGTATGTGTTTGTGTACACAGTTGTGTTTGCGTGTGTGTGTGTGAGTTTACACTGTGTGTGTGTACACTGTGTGTGTGTGTTCACTGTGTTTTTTTGTACACTGTGTGTTTGTCTGAATACACTGTTGTGTGTGAGTGTGCGTACACTGTTGTGTCTGTGTACACAGTGTGTGTGTGTCTGTGTGTGTGTGTGTGCACAGTGTGTGTCTATACACTGTGCTTGTGTGTGTGTGTACACAGTGTATGTGTATGTGTACACAGTGTGCGTATGTATATATACAGTGTGTGCGTGTGGAGACAGTGTGTGTTTACAAACCGTGTGTGTGTACACAGGTTTTTGCGTGTGTACACAGTTGTGTGTGTGTGTGTATTCACAGTGTGTGTGTGTGTACACAGTTTGTTTCTGTTTGTACACTTTTGTGTGTGTGTGTGTGTAAACAGTTGTGTGTGTGTGTGTTTGCACAGTTGTGTGTGTTTACACAGTTGTGTGTGTGTGTACACAGTGGTGTGTGTGTGTACACAGTTTTGTGTGTGTGTGTGTACACAGTGTATGTGTGTGTGTGCACAAAGTGAGTATGTGTATACACAGTCTATGTGTTTATACACAGTGTTTGTGTGTGTGTACACAGTTGTGTTTGTGTACACTGTTATGTGTGTGTGTGTTTAGAAGGTGTGTGTGTGTATATACACTGCGTGTCTGTGTGTGTGTGTGTGTGTGTGTCTGTACATAGTGTGTGTGTTTGTGTGTGTACACAATTTGTGTGTTTGTATACACAGAGTGTGCGTGTGTGTCTGTACACAGTGTGGGTCTGTACACAGTGTGTGTGTGTACACAGTTGTGTGTGTGTGTGTGTACACAGTTGTGTGTGTATATACATGGTGTGTGTGTGTACACATTGTGTGTGTGTCTGCACACAGTTGTGTGTGTGTGTGCACACAGTTGAGTATGAGAGTGTACACAGCTGTGTTTGTGTGCGGGTACACAGATGAATGTGTACACAGTTGTGTGAGTGTGTACACAGTTGTGTGTGTGTGCACACAGTTGTGTATGTGTGCACACAGTTGTGTGTGTACACAGTTGAGTGTGTGTGTGTGTGTACACAGTTGTGTCTGTGTTCACAGTTGTGTGTGTGTGTCTGTACACAGTTGTGTGTGTGCACAGTTGTGTGTGTGTACACAGTTGTGCATGTGAGTGTGTACACAGTTGTATGTGTTTTTGTGTGTGTACACATTTATGTGTGTGTGTGTACAGAGTTTTGTGTGAGTTTATGTGAACATCTTTGTGTGTGTTTACACAGATGTGTGTGTCTGTGTGTATATACAGATGTGTGTGTTTGGGTGTACACATTTGTGTGTGTATGTACACAGTTGTGTGAGTGTGTACACAGTTGTGTGTGTGCGTGTGTAAACAGTTATGTGTGTGAGTGTTCACACAGTTGTGTGTGTGTACACAGTTGTGTGTGTGTACACAGTTGTGTGTGTGTACACAGTTGTGTGTGTGTGTACACAGTTGTTTCGGTGTGTACACAGTTGTGTGAGTATACAATTGTGTGTGTGTATGCGTGTAAAAAGTTGAGTGTGTGTGTACATAGTGTGTGTGTACACAGTTGTTTGTGTGTGTACACATGTGTGTGTGTGTGTGTGCACAGTTGTTTGTGTGTGTACACATTTATGTGTGTGTGTGTACACAGTTGTGTGTGTGTACACAGTTGTGTCTGTGTGTGTACACAGTTGTGTGTGTGTATGTGTTTGTGTACACAGTTGTGTTTGCGTGTGTGTGTGAGTTTACACTGTGTGTGTGTACACTTTGGGTGTGTGTTCACTGTGTTTTTTTGTACACTGTGTGTGTTTGTCTGAATACACTGTTGTGTGTGAGTGTGCGTACACTGTTGTGTCTGTGTACACAGTGTGTGTGTGTCTGTGTGTGTGTGTGTGCACAGTGTGTGTCTATACACTGTGCTTGTGTGTGTGTGTACACAATGTATGTGTATGTGTACACAGTGTGCGTATGTATATATACAGTGTGTGCGTGTGGACACAGTGTGTGTTTACAAACCGTGTGTGTGTACACAGGTTTTTGCGTGTGTACACAGTTGTGTGTGTGTGTGTATTCACAGTGTGTGTGTGTGTACACAGTTTGTTTCTGTTTGTACACTTTTGTGTGTGTGTGTGTGTGTGTAAACAGTTGTGTGTGTGTGTGTGTTTGCACAGTTGTGTGTGTTTACACCGTCGTGTGTGTGTGAGTGCAGTTGTGTGTGTGAGTGTACACAGTTGTGTGTGTGTGTGTACACAGTGGTGTGTGTGTGTACACAGTTTTGTGTGTGTGTGTGTACACAGTTGTGTGTGTGTGTGCACAGTTGTGTGTGGGTGGATATGTGTGTACACAGTTGTGTGTGTGTGTGTACACAGTTGTGCATGTGTACACAGTCGTGTGTGTGTGTACATGGTTGTGTGTGTGTGTGTACACAGTTGTACATGTGTGTGTACACAGTTCTGTGTTTGTGTGTGTGTACACAGTTGTGTGTTTGTGTGTACACAGTTGTGTGTGTGTACAAAGTTTTTTGTGTGTATACACAATTGTGTATGTGTGTGTACACAGTTGAGTGTGTGTACACAGTGTGTGTGTATACACATTTGTGTGTGTGTGTATATACACGATGTGTGTGTGTGCACATTGTGTGTGTGTACACAGTTGTGTGTGTGTACACAGTTGTGTGTGAGAGTGTACACAGCTGTGTTTGTGTGTGGGTACACAGTTGTATGTGTACACAGTTGTTTGTGTGTGTACACAGTTGTGTGTGTGTGTACACAGTTCTGTGTGTGTACACAATTGAGTGTATGTGTGTACACAGTTGTGTGTATGTACACAGTTGTGTATGTGTGACTGTACACAGTTGTGTGTGCGCACAGTTGTGTGTGTGTACACAGTTGTGTGTGTGTGTGTGTGTGTATACGCAAGTGTGTGTGTTTGTGTGCGTGTACACATATATGTGTGTGTGTGCAGAATTTTGTGTGTGTTTGTGTAAACACCAGTGTGTGTGTGTTTACACAGTTGTGTGTGTCTGTGTGTGTACACAGATGTGTATGTTTGGGTGTACACAGTTGTGTGTGTATGTACACAGTTGTGTGAGTGAGTACACTGTTGTGTGTGTGTGTGTGTGCACACAGTTATGTGAGTGCGTGTGTTCACACAGTTGTGTGTGTGTACACAGTTGTGAGCGTGTGTGTGTGTACACAGTTGTGTGTGTGTGTGTACACAGTTGTTTCTGTGTGTACACAGTTGTGTTTGTATACAATTGTGTGTGTGTGTGTGTGTACAAAGTTGTGTGTGTGTGTACACAGTGTGTGTGTGTACACAGTTGTGTGGTGTGTGTGTGTGCACAGTTGTTTGTGTGTGTGCACAGTTGTGTGTGTGTGTACACAGTTGTGTGTGTGTATGTGTGTGTCTGTACACAGTTGTGTTTGTGTGTGTGTGTGTGTGATTACACTGTGTGTGTGTACACTGTGTGTGTGTACACTGTGTTTTTTTGTACACTGTGTGTTTGTGTTGCTGTCTCCACTGTTGGGTGTTAGTGTGCGTACACTGTTGTGTGTGTGTACACAGTATGTGTGTGCGTGTGTGAGTACACAGTGTGTGTCTATAAACTATGTTTGTGTGTGTGTGTACACAGTGTGTGTGTATGTGTACACAGGGTGAATATGTGTATATACAGTGTGTGTGTGGACACAGTGGGTGAGTATACACAGCGTGCGTGTGTACACAGTTGTGTGTGTGTGTGCGTGTGTGTACACAGTTATGTGTGTGTGTGCATGTGTACACAGATGTGTGTGTGCGTACACAGTTTTGTGTGTGTGTGTACACAGTTCTGTGTGAGTACACAGTTGTGTGTGTGTACACAGTTGTGTGTGTGTGTACACAGTTGTGTTTGTGTGTACACAGTTGTGTGTGTACACAGTTGTGCATGTGTGTGTACACAGTTGATTGTGTGTGTGTGTACACAGTTGTGTGTGTGTACACAGTTGTGTGTGTGTATACAGTTGTGTGTGTGTGCGTACACTGTTGTGTGTGTGTACACAGTTGTGTGTGTGTGTACACAGTTGTGTGTGTGTGTGCACAGCAGGTGTGTATATGTGTGTACACAGTTGTGTGTGTGTGCACAGTTGTGTGTTTGTGTGTACACAGTTTTGTGTGTACACAGTTTTGTGTGTACACAGTTTTGTGTGTGTGTAAAATATTGTGTGTGTGTGTCCACAGTTGTGCATGTGTGTGTACACAGTTGTGTGTGTGTCTGTACACAGTTGTGTGTATGTGTGTGTGTACACAGTTGTGTGTGCGTGTATACACTCTGTGTGTGTGTGTGTGTGTGTGTACGCTGTGTGTGTGTAAACTTTGTGCTTCTGTGTACACTGCATGTGTGTGTGTACGCTGGTGTGTGTGTGCGTACACTTTTGTGTGCGTGTGTGTACACAGTGTATGCGTGTGTGTGTACACAACGTGTGTGTGTATACACAGTGTGTGTGTGTATATACAGTTTTTGTGTGTGTGTACACTGTTGTGTTTAGTTATGTGTGTGTGTTTACACGGTGTGTGTGTGTCTGTACATAGTGTGTGTGTGTGTGTGTGTGTACACAGTGTGCGTGTGTGTATACACAGAGTGTGTGTGTACACAGTGTGGGAGTGTACACAGTGTGTATGAGAGTATACTGTGTGTTTTTGTGTACATTGTGTGTGCGTGTGTGTGTACACAGTGTGTGTGTGTACACACAGTGTGTGTGTGTGTGTATAGTTTTTGTGTGTGTGTACACTGTTGTGTTTGTTGTACACTGTTATGTGTCTGTGTTTACACGGTGTGTGTGTGTGTATACACTGTGTGTGTGTGTTTATGTGTCTGTTCATAGTGTGTGTGTGTGTGTGTGTGTGTACACAGTGTGCATGTGTGAGAGTGTACACAGTGTGTGTGAGTATACTGTGTGTTCTTGTGTACATTGTGTGTGTGTGTGTGTGTTTGTGTACACTGTTGTGTGTGTGTGTGCGTACAATTTTGTGTGTGTGTGTATGCAGTGTGTTTGTGTACGCAGTGTGTGTGTATATACACAGTTTATGTGTGTATACACAGTGTTTGTGTGTGTGTACACTGTTGTGTGTGTGTGTGTACACTGTGTGTGTGTGAATGCTCTGTGTGCATGCGTTTGTGTGTACACAGTGTGTGTGTACACAGTTGTGTGTGTGTGTGTACACAGTTGTGTGCGTGTGTGTGTGCACTGTGTGTGTTTACACAGTGTGTGTGTGTACACAGTTGTGTGTGTGTGTACACAGTTCTGTGAGTGTGTGTGTATATACACGGTGTGTGTGTGCACATTGTGTGTGTGTGTTTACACGGTTGTGTGTGTGTGTACACAGTTGTGTGTGTGTGTACACAGTTGTCTGTGTGTGTGCACAGTTGTGTTTGTGGTGCGTGTACACAGTTGTGTGCGTACACAGTTGTATGTGTGTGTACACAGTTGTATGTGTGTGTGTACACAGTTGTGTACGTGTGCACACAGTTGTGTGTGTTTGTGTGTGTCTGTACACAGTTGTGCATGAGTACACAGTTGTGAGTGTGTATACACAGTTGTGTGCGTGTACACAGTTGTGTATGTGTGTGTGTACACAGTTGTGTGTATGTGTACACAGTTGTGTGTGTGTGTGTACAATTGTGTGTGTGTACACAGTTTGGTATGTGTTTGTACACAGTTGTGTGTGTACACAGTTGTGTTTGTGTGTGTGTGTGTTAACAACTGTGTGTGTGTACACTGTGTGTGTGTACACTGTGTTTTTTTGTGCACTGCGTGTTTGTGTCTGTCTACATTATTGTGTGTGAGTTTGCGTACACTGTTGTGTGTGTGTACACAGTGTGTGTGTCTATACACTGTGTGTGTGTGTACACAGTGTGTGTGTATGTGTACACAGTGTACGTATGTGTATAAACAGTGTGTGTGTGTACACATTGTGTGTGAATACAGTGTGTGTGTACACAGTTGTGTGTGTGTGTGTGTACACAGTTGTGTGTGTGTGTGTACAGATGTGTGTGTGTACACAGTTGTTTGTGCGTGTATGTCTCACAGTTGTGTGTGTGTATGTGTGTGTGTACACAGTTGTGTGTGTTTGTGTACACAGTTGTGCGTGTGTGTGTGTGTACACAGTTGTGTGTGTGTGTGTGTACACAGTTGTGTGTGGGTGGGTGTGTGATTGTACACAGTTTTGTTTTGTGTGTGTACACAGTCGTGCGTCTGTAAACAGTTGTGTGTTTGTACACTGTTGTGTGTGTGTGTGTACACAGTTGTGTGTGTGTGTGTACACAGTTGTCTGTGTTGTACACAGATGAGTGTGTGTGTGTGTACACAGTGGTGTGTGTGTTCAATGTTGTGTGTGTGTGTGTACACAGTTGTGCATGTGTACACAGTCGTGTGTGCGTGTACATGGTTGTGTGTGTGTGTGTACACAGTTGTACATGTGTGTGTACACAGTTCTGTGTTTGTGTGTGTGTACACAGTTGTGTGTTTGTGTGTACACAGTTGTGTGTGTGCGTTTGTACACACATGTGTATGTGAGTACACAGTTGTGTGTGTGTACACAGTTTTGTGTTTGTGTACACAGTTGTGTTTGTGTACACAGTTGTGTGTGTGTACAAAGTTTTATGTGTGTATACACAATTGTGTATGTGTGTGTACACAGTTGAGTGTGTGTACACAGTGTGTGTGTATACACATTTGTGTGTGTGTATATACACGGTGTGTGTGTGTGCACATTGTGTGTGTGTACACAGTTGTGTGTGTGTGTACACAGTTGTGTGTGAGAGTGTACACAGCTGTGTTTGTGTGTGGGTACACAGTTGTATGTGTACACAGTTGTTTGTGTGTGTACACAGTTGTGTGTGTGTGTACACAGTTCTGTGTGTGTACACAATTGAGTGTATGTGTGTACACAGTTGTGTGTGTGTACACAGTTGTGTATGTGTGACTGTACACAGTTGTGTGTGCGCACAGTTGTGTGTGTGTACACAGTTGTGTGTGTGTGTGTGTGTGTACACGCAAGTGTGTGTGTTTGTGTGCGTGTACACATATATGTGTGTGTGTGCAGAATTTTGTGTGTGTTTGTGTAAACACCAGTGTGTGTGTTTACACAGTTGTGTGTGTCTGTGTGTGTACACAGATGTGTATGTTTGGGTGTACACAGTTGTGTGTGTATGTACACAGTTGTGTGAGTGAGTACACTGTTGTGTGTGTGTGTGTGTGTGCACACAGTTATGTGAGTGCGTGTGTTCACACAGTTGTGTGTGTGTACACAGTTGTGAGCGTGTGTGTGTGTACACAGTTGTGTGTGTGTGTGTACACAGTTGTTTCTGTGTGTACACAGTTGTGTTTGTATACAATTGTGTGTGTGTGTACAAAGTTGTGTGTGTGTGTACACAGTGTGTGTGTGTACACAGTTGTGTGGTGTGTGTGTGCACAGTTGTTTGTGTGTGTGCACAGTTGTGTGTGTGTGTACACAGTTGTGTGTGTGTATGTGTGTGTCTGTACACAGTTGTGTTTGTGTGTGTGTGTGTGTGATTACACTGTGTGTGTGTACACTGTGTGTGTGTACACTGTGTTTTTTTGTACACTGTGTGTTTGTGTTGCTGTCTCCACTGTTGGGTGTTAGTGTGCGTACACTGTTGTGTGTGTGTACACAGTATGTGTGTGCGTGTGTGAGTACACAGTGTGTGTCTATAAACTATGTTTGTGTGTGTGTGTACACAGTGTGTGTGTATGTGTACACAGGGTGAATATGTGTATATACAGTGTGTGTGTGGACACAGTGGGTGAGTATACACAGCGTGCGTGTGTACACAGTTGTGTGTGTGTGTGCGTGTGTGTACACAGTTATGTGTGTGTGTGCGTGTGTACACAGATGTGTGTGTGCGTACACAGTTTTGTGTGTGTGTGTACACAGTTCTGTGTGTGTACACAGTTGTGTGTGTGTACACAGTTGTGTTTGTGTGTACACAGTTGTGTGTGTACACAGTTGTGCATGTGTGTGTACACAGTTGATTGTGTGTGTGTGTACACAGTTGTGTGTGTGTACAGAGTTGTGTGTGTGTATACAGTTGTGTGTGTGTGCGTACACTGTTGTGTGTGTGTGTACACAGTTGTGTGTGTGTGTACACAGTTGTGTGTGTGTGTGCACAGTTGTGTGTATATGTGTGTACACAGTTGTGTGTGTGTGCACAGTTGTGTGTTTGTGTGTACACAGTTTTGTGTGTGTGTGTGTGTACACAGTTTTGTGTGTGTGTAAAATATTGTGTGTGTGTGTCCACAGTTGTGCATGTGTGTGTACACAGTTGTGTGTGTGTCTGTACACAGTTGTGTGTATGTGTGTGTGTACACAGTTGTGTGTGCGTGTATACACTCTGTGTGTGTGTGTGTGTGTGTGTGTGTGTACGCTGTGTGTGTGTAAACTTTGTGCTTCTGTGTACACTGCATGTGTGTGTGTACGCTGGTGTGTGTGTGCGTACACTTTTGTGTGCGTGTGTGTACACAGTGTATGCGTGTGTGTGTACATAACGTGTGTGTGTATACACAGTGTGTGTGTGTATATACAGTTTTTGTGTGTGTGTACACTGTTGTGTTTAGTTATGTGTGTGTGTTTACACGGTGTGTGTGTGTCTGTACATTGTGTGTGTGTGTGTGTGTGTGTGTGTGTACACAGTGTGCGTGTGTGTATACACAGATTGTGTGTGTACACAGTGTGGGAGTGTACACAGTGTGTATGAGAGTATACTGTGTGTTTTTGTGTACATTGTGTGTGCGTGTGTGTGTACACAGTGTGTGTGTGTACACACAGTGTGTGTGTGTGTGTATAGTTTTTGTGTGTGTGTACACTGTTGTGTTTGTTGTACACTGTTATGTGTCTGTGTTTACACGGTGTGTGTGTGTGTATACACTGTGTGTGTGTGTTTATGTGTCTGTTCATAGTGTGTGTGTGTGTGTGTGTGTGTGTGTACACAGTGTGCATGTGTGAGAGTGTACACAGTGTGTGTGAGTATACTGTGTGTTCTTGTGTACATTGTGTGTGTGTGTGTTTGTGTACACTGTTGTGTGTGTGTGCGTACAATTTTGTGTGTGTGTGTATGCAGTGTGTTTGTGTACGCAGTGTGTGTGTATATACACAGTTTATGTGTGTATACACAGTGTTTGTGTGTGTGTACACTGTTGTGTGTGTGTGTGTACACTGTGTGTGTGTGAATGCTCTGTGTGCATGCGTTTGTGTGTACACAGTGTGTGTGTACACAGTTGTGTGTGTGTGTGTACACAGTTGTGTGTGTGTGTACACAATTGTGTGTGTGTACACAGTTTGGTATGTGTTTGTACACAGTTGTGTGTGTACACAGTTGTGTTTGTGTGTGTGTGTGTGTTAACAACTGTGTGTGTGTATACTGTGTGTGTGTACACTGTGTTTTTTTGTGCACTGCGTGTTTGTGTCTGTCTACATTGTTGTGTGTGAGTTTGCGTACACTGTTGTGTGTGTGTACACAGTGTGTGTGTCTATACACTGTGTGTGTGTGTACACAGTGTGTGTGTATGTGTACACAGTGTACGTATGTGTATAAACAGTGTGTGTGTGTACACATTGTGTGTGAATACAGTGTGTGTGTACACAGTTGTGTGTGTGTGTGTGTACACAGTTGTGTGTGTGTGTACAGATGTGTGTGTGTACACAGTTGTTTGTGCGTGTATGTCTCACAGTTGTGTGTGTGTATGTGTGTGTGTACACAGTTGTGTGTGTTTGTGTACACAGTTGTGCGTTTGTGTGTGTGTACACAGTTGTGTGTGTGTGTGTGTGTGTACACAGTTGTGTGTGGGTGGGTGTGTGATTGTACACAGTTTTGTTTTGTGTGTGTACACAGTCGTGCGTCTGTAAACAGTTGTGTGTTTGTACACTGTTGTGTGTGTGTGTGTACACAGTTGTGTGTGTGTGTGTACACAGTTGTCTGTGTTGTACACAGATGAGTGTGTGTGTGTGTACACAGTGGTGTGTGTGTTCACAGTTGTGTGTGTGTGTGTACGCAGTTGTGTACGTGTGTGTGTACACAGATGTGTGTGTGTATGTGTGCGTGTACACTTTTGTGTGTATACACTGTATGTGTGTACAGTGGGTGTTTTGTTGTTTGAGTACACTGTTGTGTACACAACAGTGAGTGTACGTACACTTTTGTGTGTGTGTACACAGTTGTGTATGTGTGTACACAGTTTTGTGTGTGTGTGTACACAGTTGTGTGTGTGTGTGTGTATATTTGTGTGTGTGTACGCAGTTGTGTGTGTGTACACAGTTGTGTGTGTGTGTACACAGTTGTGCGTCTGTACACAGTTGTGCTTGTGCGTACACAGTTGTGTGTGTGTGTGTACTCAGTTGTGTGTCTGCGTACACAGTTGTGTGTGTGTATACACTGTTGTATGTTTGTGTGTACACAGTTGTGTGTGTGTGTAAACTGTTGTGTGTATGTGTGTGTACACAGTTGTGTGTGTGTACACAGTGTGTGTGTACACAGTTGTGTGTGTGTGTTCACAGTTGTGTGTGTGTGTACACAGTTGTTTGTGTGTGTACACAGTTGTGTGTGTGTGTAAACAGTTGTGTGTGTGTGTGTGTGTAAACAGCTGTGTGTGCATTTGTGTGTGTAAACAGTTGTGTGTGTGTGTGTACACTGTGTGTGTATGTGTTTGTACACTGTCTGTGTGTGTGTACTCTGTGTGTGTGTCCACCGTTGATGAGTTTTTACACAGTTATTGTGTGTGTGTACTGTTGTGTGTGTATACACTGTGTGCGTGCGTGTGTGTGTGTATACACTGTGTGTGTGTGTGTGCGTGTACACAGTGTGTGTGTTTACACTGTGTTTGTGTACACAGATGTTTGTGTGTGTACACAGTTCTGTGTGTGTTTGTGTGTGTATATACACAGTGTGTGTGTGTACACATTGTGTGTTTGGACACAGTTGTGTGTGAGTGTACACAGTTGTGTGTGTGTGTACACAGTTGTGTGTGTGTGTGTGTGTACACAGTTGTGTGTGTGTGTGTGTACAGATGTGTGTGTGTGTACACAGTTGTTTGTGCGTGTATGTCTCACAGTTGTGTGTGTGTATGTGTGTGTGTACACAGTTGTGTGTGTTTGTGTACACAGTTGTGCGTGTGTGTGTGTACAACGTTGTGTGTGTGTGTGTACACAGGTGTGTGTGGGTGGGTGTGTGATTGTACACAGTTTTGTTTTGTGTGTGTACACGGTCGTGCGTCTGTAAACAGTTGTGTGTTTGTACACAGTTGTGTGTGTGTGTACACAGTTGTGTGTGTGTGTGTGTACACAGTTGTGTGTGTTGTACACAGATGAGTGTGTGTGTGTGTACACAGTGGTGTGTGTGTTCACAGTTGTGTGTGTGTGTACGCAGTTGTGTGTGTGTGTGTACACAGATGTGTGTGTGTATGTGTGTGTGTACACTTTTGTGTGTATACACTGTATGTGTGTAGAGTGGGTGTTTTGTTGTTTGAGTACACTGTTGTGTACACAACAATGAGTGTACGTACACTTTTGTGTGTGTGTGTGTACACAGTTGTGTATGTGTGTACACAGTTTTGTGTGTGTGTGTGTACACAGTTGTGTGTGTGTGTGTACATTTGTGTGTGTGTACGCAGTTGTGCGTCTGTACACAGTTGTGCTTGTGCGTACACAGTTGTGTGTGTGTGTGTACTCAGTTGTGTGTCTGCATACACAGTTGTGTGTGTGTATACACTGTTGTATGTTTGTGTGTACACAGATGTGTGTGTGTGTGTAAACTGTTGTGTGTATGTGTGTGTACACAGTTGTGTGTGTGTACACAGTGTGTGTGTACACAGTTGTGTGTGTGTGTGTAAACAGTTGGGTGTGTGTGTGTGTAAACAGCTGTGTGTGTATTTGTGTGTGTAAACAGTTGTGTGTGTGTGTACACTGTGTGTGTATGTGTTTGTACACTGTGTGTGTGTGTACTCTGTGTGTGTATACACCGTTGATGTGTGTTTACACAGTTTTTGTGTGTGTGTACTGTTGTGTGTGTATACACTGTGTGCGTGCGTGTGTGTGTGTACACTGTGTGTGTGTGTGCGTGTACACAGTGTGTGTGTTTACACTGTGTTTGTTTACACAGTTGTGTGTGTGTGTGTACATTTGTGTGTGTGTACGCAGTTGTGGGTGTGTACACAGTTGTGTGTGTGTCTACACAGTTGTGAATGTGTCTGTACACAGTTATGTGTGTTTGTACACTGTTGTGTTTGTGTGAGTGTACACAGTTGTGTGTGTGTACACAATTGCGTGTGTGTGTGTGTACACTGTGTGTGTGTACACTGTGTCTGTGTAGACTGTGTGTTTTTGTGTAAACTGTGTGTGTGTATTTGTGTACACTGTTGTGTGTGAGTTTGCGTACACTTTTGTGTGTATGGGTACAGAGTTGTGTATGTGTCTGCACAGTTGCGTGTGTGTACACAGTTGTGTGTGTGTGTCTACACAGTTGTTTGTCAGTGTATGTGCACAGTTGTGTGCGTGTACACAGTTGTGTTTGTGTGAGTGTATACAGTTATGTGTGTGTGTGTGTGTGTGTGCACAGTTGTGTGTGTGTACACAGTTGTGTGTGTGTGTACACAGTTGTGTGTATGTGTGTGTACAGTTGTGTGTGTGTGTGTATACAGTTGTGTGTGTGTGTGCATGTACACTGTTGTGTGTGTGTGTGTGTGTGTACACAGTTGTGTGTGAGTGTGTACACAGTTGTGTGTGGGTGGGTATGTTTACACAGTTGTGTGTATGTGTACACAGTTGTGCGTCTGTACACAGTTGTGCTTGTGCGTGCACAGTTGTGTGTGTGTGTGTGTGTGTACTGAGTTGTGTGTCTGCATACACAGTTGTGTGTGTGTATACACTGTTGTATGTTTGTGTGTACACAGTTGTGTGTGTGTAAACTGTTGTGTGTATGTGAGTGTACACAGTTGTGTGTATGTACACAGTGTGTGTGTGTACACAGTTGTGTGTGGGTACACAGTTGTGTGTGTGTGTACACAGTTGTTTGTGTGTGTACACAGTTGTGTGTGTGTGTAAACAGTTGTGTGTGTGTGTGTAAACAGCTGTGTGTGTATTTGTGTGTGTAAACAGTTGTGTGTGTGTACACTGTGTGTGTATGTGTTTGTACACTGTGTGTGTGTACTTTGTGTGTGTATACACCGTTGATGTGTGTTTACACAGTTTTTGTGTGTGTGTACTGTTGTGTGTGTATACACTGTGTGCGTGCGTGTGTGTGTGTACACTGTGTGTGTGTGTGCGTGTACACAGTGTGTGTGTTTACACTGTGTTTGTGTACACAGATGTTTGTGTGTGTACACAGTTCTGTGTGTGTTTGTGTGTGTATATAAACAGTGTGAGTGTGTGTGTGTACACATTGTGT
Source organism: Isurus oxyrinchus (assembly GCA_026770705.1). Taxonomy (NCBI): domain Eukaryota; kingdom Metazoa; phylum Chordata; class Chondrichthyes; order Lamniformes; family Lamnidae; genus Isurus; species Isurus oxyrinchus. The sequence goes on from JANJGN010000017.1 coordinate 107,857,331, forward strand.
GTGTTTGGACACAGTTTTGTGTGAGTGTACACAGTTGTGTGTGTGTGTGTGTACACAGTTGTGTGTGTGTGTGTACACAGTTGTGTGTGTGTGTGTGTACAGATGTGTGTGTATACATAGATGTTTGTGCGTGTATGTCTCACAGTTGTGTGTGTGTATGTGTGTGTACACAGTTGTGTGTGTTTGTGTACACAGTTGTGCGTGTGTGTGTGTACACAGTTGTGTGTGTGTGTGTGTACACAGTTGTGTGTGGGTCGGTGTGTGATTGTACACTGTTTTGTTTTGTGTGTGTACACCGTCGTGCGTCTGTAAACAGTTGTGTGTTTGTACACAGTTGTGTGTGTGTGTGTACACAGTTGTGTGTGTGTGTACACAGTTGTGTGTGTTGTACACAGATGAGTGTGTGTGTGTGTGTACACAGTGGTGTGTGTGTTCACAGTTGTGTGTGTGTACGCAGTTGTGTGCGTGTGTGTGTACACAGATGTGTGTGTGTATGTGTGTGTGTACACTTTTGTGTGTATACACTGTATGTGTGTACAGTGGGTGTTTTGTTGTTTGAGTACACTGTTGTGTACACAACAGTGAGTGTACGTACACTTTTGTGTGTGTGTGTGTACACAGTTGTGTATGTGTGTACACAGTTTTGTGTGTGTGTGTACACAGTTGTGTGTGTGTGTACATTTGTGTGTGTGTACGCAGTTGTGCGTGTGTACACAGTTGTGTGTGTGTCTACACAGTTGTGTATGTGTCTGTACACAGTTATGTGTGTTTGTACACTGTTGTGTTTGTGTGAGTGTACACAGTTGTGTGTGTGTGTGTACACAATTGTGTGTGTGTGTGTACACTGTGTGTTTTTGTGTAAACTGTGTGTGTGTATTTGTGTACACTGTTGTGTGTGAGTTTGCGTACACTTTTGTGTGTATGGGTACAGAGTTGTGTATGTGTCTGCACAGTTGCGTTTGTGTACACAGTTGTGTGTGTGTGTCTACACAGTTGTTTGTCAGTGTATGTGCACAGTTGTGTGCGTGTACACAGTTGTGTTTGTGTGAGTGTATACAGTTGTGTGTGTGTGTGTGTGCACACAGTTGTGTGTGTGTACACAGTTGTGTGTGTGTGTACACAGTTGTGTGTATGTGTGTGTACAGTTGTGTGTGTGTGTATACAGTTGTGTGTGTGTGTGCATGTACACTGTTGTGTGTGTGTGTGTGTACACAGCTGTGTGTCTGTGTGTACACAGTTGTGTGTGAGTGTGTACACAGTTGTGTGTGGGTGGGTATGTTTACACAGTTGTGTGTGTGTGTACACAGTTGTGCGTCTGTACACAGTTGTGCTTGTGCGTGCACAGTTGTGTGTGTGTGTGTACTCAGTTGTGTGTCTGCGTACACAGTTGTGTGTGTGTATACACTGTTGTATGTTTGTGTGTACACAGTTGTGTGTGTGTGTGTGTAAACTGTTGTGTGTATGTGTGTGTACACAGTTGTGTGTGTGTACTCAGTGTGTGTGTACACAGTTGTGTGTGTGTGTGTACACAGTTGTGTGTGTGTGTACACAGTTGTTTGTGTGTGTACACAGTTGTGTGTGTGTGTAAACAGTTGTGTGTGTGTGTTTAAACAGCTGTGTGTGTATTTGTGTGTGTAAACAGTTGTGTGTGTGTGTGTACACTGTGTGTGTATGTGTTTGTACACTGTGTGTGTGTGTACTCTGTGTGTGTATACACCGTTGATGTGTGTTTACACAGTTTTTGTGTGTGTGTACTGTTGTGTGTGTATACACTGTGTGCGTGCGTGTGTGTGTGTACACTGTGTGTGTGTGTGCGTGTACACAGTGTGTGTGTTTACACTGTGTTTGTGTACACAGATATTTGTGTGTGTACACAGTTCTGTGTGTGTTTGTGTGTGTATATACACAGTGTGTGTGTGTAAACATAGTGTGTGTGTGTGTACACAGTTGTGCATGAGTGTACACAGTTGTGTGTGTGTGTGTTCAGAGTTGCCTGTGTGTTTGTGCACAGTTGTGTGAGTGTGTGTGTGTGGGGGGTAAACTGTGTGTGTACAATGTGTGTTTCTGTGTGCACGGTGTGTGTGTGTATACTGTTGTGTGTGTGTGAGCGTACACTGTTGTGTGCGTATACACAGTGTGTGTGAGTATGCACTGTGTGTGTATGTACACAGTATGTGTGTGTACACAGAGTGCATGTGTGTATACACAGTTCTGTGCATGTGTGTACACAGTGTGTGTGTACACAGTTGTGTGTGTGTGTACACAGTTGTGTGTGTATAAACAGTGTGTGTTTGTACAAAGGGTGTGTGTGCACACAGTTTTGTGTGCGTGTGTACACAGTTGTGTGTGTGTGTACACAGTTGCTTGTGTTTGTGTACACAGTTGTGTGTGTGTGTGTGTACACAATTGTGTGTGTGTGAACACAGTTGTGTGTGTGTGTGTGTACACAGTTGTGTGTGTGTGTACACAGTTTTGTCTATGTGTGTGTGTGTGTGTGTGTACAAAGTTGTGTGTGGATGCCTGCACACAGTTGTGTGTGTACGCAGTTGTGTGCGTGTCTGTGTACACAGATGTGTGTGTATATGTGTGTGTACACTTTTGTGTGTATACACTGTATGTGTGTACAGTGGGTGTTTTGTTGTTTGAGTACACTGTTGTGTACACAACAGTGAGTGTACGTACACTTCTGTGTGTGTGTACACAGTTGTGTATGTGTGTACACAGTTTTGTGTGTGTGTGTACACAGTTGTGTGTGTGTGTACATTTGTGTGTGTGTACGCAGTTGTGGGTGTGTACACAGTTGTGTGTGTGTCTACACAGTTGTGTATGTGTCTGTACACAGTTATGTGTGTTTGTACACTGTTGTATTTGTGTGAGTGTACACAGTTGTGTGTGTGTACACAATTGCGTGTGTGTGTGTACACTGTGTGTGTGTACACTGTGTCTGTGTAGACTGTGTGTTTTTGTGTAAACTGTGTGTGTGTATTTGTGTACACTGTTGTGTGTGAGTTTGCGTACACTTTTGTGTGTATGGGTACAGAGTTGTGTATGTGTCTGCACAGTTGCGTGTGTGTACACAGTTGTGTGTGTGTGTCTACACAGTTGTTTGTCAGTGTATGTGCACAGTTGTGTGCGTGTACACAGTTGTGTTTGTGTGAGTGTATACAGTTGTGTGTGTGTGTGTGTGTGCACACAGTTGTGTGTGTGTACACAGTTGTGTGTGTGTGTGTACACAGTTGTGTGTATGTGTGTGTACAGTTGTGTGTGTATACAGTTGTGTGTGTGTGTGCTTGTACACAGTTGTGTGTGTGTGTGTGTACACAGCTGTGTGTGTGTGTGTACACAGTTGTGTGTGAGTGTGTACACAGTTGTGTGTGGGTGGGTATTTTTACGCAGTTGTGTGTGTGTGTACACAGTTGTGCGTCTGTACACAGTTGTGCTTGTGAGTATGTACACAGTATGTGTGTGCACACAGAGTGCGTGTGTGTATACACAGTTCTGTGCATGTGTGTACACAGTGTGTGTGTATACACAGTGTGTGTGTGTACACAGTTGTGTGTGTGTGTACACAGTTGTGTGCGTATACACAGTGTGTGTTTGTACAAAGGGTGTGTGTGCACACAGTTTTTTGTGCGTGTGTACACAGTTGTGTGTGTGTGTACACAGTTGCTTGTGTTTGTGTACACAGTTGTGTGTGTGTGTGTACACAATTGTGTGTGTGTGAACACAGTTGTGTGTGTGTTCACACAGTTGTGTGTGTGTGTGTGTGTACACAGTTGTGTGTGTGTGTACACAGTTGTGTGTGTCAGTACACTCTTGTGTGTGTGTACACAGTTGTGTGTATGTGTGTGTGTGCGTGTGTCTGTACACAGTTGTGTGTGTGTGTGTGTGTTTACAATGTTGTGTGTGGATGCCTGTACACAGTTGTGTGTGTACACAGTTTTGTGTGTGAGTGTACACAGTTGTGTGTGCGTGTGTTCAGAGTTGTCTGTGTGTTTGTGCACAGTTGTGTGAGTGTGTGTGTGTGTGGGGGTACACTGTGTGTGTACAATGTGTGTTTCTGTGTGCACGGTGTGTGTGTGTACACTGTTGTGTGTGTGTGAGCGTACACTGTTGTGTGCGTATACACAGTGTGTGTGAGTATGCACTGTGTGTGTATGTACACAGTATGTGTGTACACAGAGTGCGTGTGTGTATACACAGTTCTGTGCATGTGTGTACACAGTGTGTGTGTATACACAGTGTGTGTGTGTACACAGTTGTGTGTGTGTGTACACAGTTGTGTGCGTATACACAGTGTGTGTTTGTACAAAGGGTGTGTGTGCACACAGTTTTGTGTGCGTGTGTACACAGTTGTGTGTGTGTGTACACAGTTGCTTGTGTTTGTGTACACAGTTGTGTGTGTGTGTGTGTACACAATTGTGTGTGTGTGAACACAGTTGTGTGTGTGTTCACACAGTTGTGTGTGTGTGTGTACACAGTTGTGTGTGTGTGTGTACACAGTTGTGTGTGTCAGTACACTCTTGTGTGTGTGTGTGTACACAGTTGTGTGTGTGTGTGTCTGTACACAGTTGTGTGTGTGTGTGTGTGTACAATGTTGTGTGTGGATGCCTGTACACAGTTGTGTGTGTACACAGTTTTGTGTGTGTGTGTACACAGTTGTGTGTCTGTGTGTACACAGTGGGGTGTGTGTGTGTGTGTACACAGTTGTGTGTGTGTACACAGTTGTGTGTGTGTGTATGTACAAAGTTGTGTTTGTGTGTGTCTGTGTGAACATATTTGTGTGTTTTTGTACACAGTTGTCTGTGTGTGTGTCTGTGTACACAGTTGTGTGTGTCTGTGTTCACACAGTTATGTGTGTGTGTGAGTGTACACAGTTGTGTGCGTGTACACAATAGTGTATGTGTGTGTGTGTACACAGTTGTGTGTATGTGTGCACAGTTGTGTGTGTGTGTGAGTATACAATTGTGTGTGTGTGTACACAGTTGTGTTTGTGTGTACACAGTGTGTGTGTGTGTACACAGCAGTGTGTGTGTGCACAGTTGTTTGTGTGTGTACAAATTTGTGTGTGTGTGTGTACACAGTTGTGTTTGTGTACACAGTTAGTTTTGTGTGTGTTTGTACACAGTTGTGTGTGTGTACACAGTTGTGTTTGTTGTGTGTGTGTCTACACTGTGTGTGTGTACATTGTGTGTGTGTGTACACTGTGTGTTGTGGTGCACTGCGTGTTTGTGTCTGTCTACACTGTTGTGTGTGAGTTTGCGTACACTGTTGTGTGTGTGTACACAGTGTGTGTGTCTATACACTGTGTGTGTGTGTACACAGTGTGTGTATATGTGTACACAGTGTGCGTATGTGTATAAACAGTGTGTGTGTGTACACATTGTGTGTGAATACAGTGTGTGTGTGTACACAGTTGTGTGTGTGTGTACACAGTTGTGTGTGTGTTTTTGTGTACAGATGTGTGTGTGTACACAGTTGTTTGTGCGTGTATGTCTCACAGTTGTGTGTGTATGTGTGTGCGTACACAGTTGTGTGTGTGTGTGTACACAGTTGTGTGTGTGTGTGTGCACACAGTTATGTGAGTGCGTGTGTTCACACAGTTGTGTGTGTGTACACAGTTGTGAGCGTGTGTGTGTGTACACAGTGGTGTGTGTGTGTACACAGTTGTTTCTGTGTGTACACAGTTGTGTTTGTATACAATTGTGTGTGGGTGCGTACAAAGTTGTGTGTGTGTGTGTACACAGTGTGTGTGTGTACACAGTTGTGCGGTGTGTGTGTCTGCACAGTTGTTTGTGTGTGTGCACAGTTGTGTGTGTGTGTACACAGCTGTGTGTGTGTGTGTGTACACAGTTGTGTGTGTGTGTGTGTACACAGTTGTGTGTGGGTGGGTATGTTTACACAGTTGCGTGTGTGTGTACACAGTTGTGCGTCTGTACACAGTTGCGCTTGTCCGTACACAGTTGTGTGTGTGTGTACTCAGTTGTGTGTCTGCGTACACAGTTGTGTGTGTGTATACACTGTTGTATGTTTGTGTGTACACAGTTGTGTGTGTGTGTAAACTGTTGTGTGTATGTGTGCTTACACAGTTGTGTGTGTGTACACAGTGTGTGTGTGTACACAGTTGTGTGTGTGTGTGTACACAGTTGTGTGTGTATGTACACAGTTGTTTGTGTGTGTACACAGTTGTGTGTGTGTGTAAACAGTTGTGTGTGTGTGTGTGTAAACAGCTGTGTCTGTATTTGTGTGTGTAAACAGTTGTGTGTGTGTGTGTACACCGTGTGTGTATGTGTTTGTACACTGTGTGTGTGTGTACTCTGTGTGTGTATACACCGTTGATGTGTGTTTACACAGTTTTTGTGTGTGTGTATTGTTGTGTGTGTATACACTGTGTGCGTGCGTGTGTGTGTGTACACTGTGTATGTGTGCGTGTACACACTGTGTGTGTTTACACTGCGTTTGTGTACACAGATGTTTGTGTGTGTACACAGTTCTGTGTGTGTTTGTGTGTGTATATACACAGTGTGTGTGTGTACACATTGTGTGTGTGTGTACACAGTTGTGTATGAGTGTACACAGTTGTGTGTGCGTGTGTTCAGAGTTGTCTGTGTGTTTGTGCACAGTTGTGTGAGTGCGTGTGTGTGTGGGGGTACACTGTGTGTGTACAATGTGTGTTTCTGTGTGCACGGTGTGTGTGTGTACACTGTTGTGTGTGTGTGAGCGTACACTGTTGTGTGCGTATACACAGTGTGTGTGAGAATGCACTGTGTGTGTATGTACACAGTATGTGTGTGCACACAGAGTGCGTGTGTGTATACACAGTTCTGTGCATGTGTGTACACAGTGTGTGTGTATACACAGTGTGTGTGTGTACACAGTTGTGTGTGTGTGTACACAGCTGTGTGCGTATACACAGTGTGTGTTTGTACAAAGGGTGTGTGTGCACACAGTTTTGTGTGCGTGTGTACACAGTTGTGTGTGTGTGTACACAGTTGCTTGTGTTTGTGTACACAGTTGTGTGTGTGTGTGTGTACACAATTGTGTGTGTGTGAACACAGTTGTGTGTGTGTTCACACAGTTGTGTGTGTGTGTGTGTACACAGTTGTGTGTGTGTGTGTACACAGTTGTGTGTGTCAGTACACTCTTGTGTGTGTGTGTGTACACAGTTGTGTGTATGTGTGTGTGTGCGTGTGTCTGTACACAGTTGTGTGTGTGTGTGTGTGTGTACAATGTTGTGTGTGGATGCCTGTACACAGTTGTGTGTGTACACAGTTTTGTGTGTGAGTGTACACAGTTGTGTGTGCGTGTGTTCAGAGTTGTCTGTGTGTTTGTGCACAGTTGTGTGAGTGTGTGTGTGTGTGGGGGGGTACACTGTGTGTGTACAATGTGTGTTTCTGTGTGCACGGTGTGTGTGTGTACACTGTTGTGTGTGTGTGAGCGTACACTGTTGTGTGAGTATACACAGTGTGTGTGAGTATGCACTGTGTGTGTATGTACACAGTATGTGTGTACACAGAGTGCGTGTGTGTATACACAGTTCTGTGCATGTGTGTACACAGTGTGTGTGTATACACAGTGTGTGTGTGTACACAGTTGTGTGTGTGTGTACACAGTTGTGTGCGTATACACAGTGTGTGTTTGTACAAAGGGTGTGTGTGCACACAGTTTTGTGTGCGTGTGCACACAGTTGTGTGTGTGTGTACACAGTTGCTTGTGTTTGTGTACACAGTTGTGTGTGTGTGTGTGTACACAATTGTGTGTGTGTGAACACAGTTGTGTGTGTGTTCACACAGTTGTGTGTGTGTGTGTGTACACAGTTGTGTGTGTGTGTGTACACAGTTGTACGTGTGTGTGTACACAGTTCTGTGTTTGTGTGTGTGTGTACACAGTTGTGTGTTTGTGTGTACACAGTTGTGTGTGTGTACGCAGTTGTGTGTGTGCGTTTGTACACAGATGTGTATGTGAGTACACAGTTGTGTGTGTGTACACAGTTTTGTGTGTGTGTACACAGTTGTGTTTGCGTACACAGTTGTGTGTGTGTGTACAAAGTTGTATGTGTGTATACACAATTGTGTATGTGTGTGTACACAGTTGAGTGTGTGTGTGTGTGTGTACACAGTTGTGTGTGTGTGTACACAGTTGTGTGTGTATACAGTTGTGTGTGTGTGCGTACACAGTATGTGTGTGCGTGTGTGAGTACACAGTGTGTGTCTATAAACTATGTTTGTGTGTGTGTGTGTACAGTGTGTGTGTATGTGTACACAGGGTGCATATGTGTATATACAGTGTGTATGTGGACACAGTGTGTGAGTATACACAGCGTGCGTGTGTACACAGTTGTGTGTGTGTGTGCGTGTGTGTACACAGTTATGTGTTTGTGTGCGTGTGTACACAGATGTGTGTGTGCGTACACAGTTTTGTGTGTGTGTACACAGTTGTGTGTGTGTACACAGTTGTGTGTGTGTGTACACAGTTGTGTGTTTGTGTGTACACAGTTGTGTGTGTGTACACAGTTGTGCATGTGTGTGTACACAGTTGATTGTGTGTGTGTGTGTGTACACAGTTGTGTGTGTGTGTACACAGTTGTGTGTGTATACAGTTGTGTGTGTGTGCGTACACAGTTGTGTGTGTGTGTATACACAGTTGTGTGTGTGTGTACAAAGTTGTATGTGTGTATACACAATTGTGTATGTGTGTCTACACAGTTGAGTGTGTGTACACAGTGTGTGTGTATACACATTTGTGTGTGTGTGTATATACACGGTGTGTGTGTGTGTGTGTGTGTGTACACAGTTGTGTATGTGTGTACACAGTTTTGTGTGTGTGTACACAGTTGTGTGTGTGTGTGTGTGTGTACATTTGTGTGTGTACGCAGTTGTGCGTGTGTACACAGTTGTGTGTGTGTCTACACAGTTGTGTATGTGTCTGTACACAGTTGTGTGTGTTTGTACACTGTTGTGTTTGTGTGAGTGTACACAGTTGTGTGTGTGTGTGTACACAATTGTGTGTGTGTGTGTGTACACTGTGTGTGTATATACACTGTGTGTGTGTACACTGTGTGTTTTTGCGTAAACTGTGTGTGTGTATTTGTGTACACTGTTGTGTGTGAGTTTGCGTACACTTGTGTGTGTATGTGTACAGAGTTGTGTATGTGTCTACACAGTTGTGTGTGTGTACACAGTTGTGTGTGTGAGTCTACACAGTTGTGTGTCGGTGTATGTGCACAGTTGTGTGTGTGTGCACAGTTGTGTTTGTGTGAGTGTATACAGTTGTGTGCGTGTGTTTGTGTGTGTGTGCACACTGTGTGCGTGCGTGTGTGTGTGTACACTGTGTGTGTGCGTGTACACAGTGTGTGTGTTTACACTGTGTTTGTGTACACAGATATTTGTGTGTGTACACAGTTCTGTGTGTGTTTGTGTGTGTATATACACAGTGTGTGTGTGTACACATTGTGTGTGTGTGTACACAGTTGTGTGTGAGTGTACACAGTTGTGTGTGCGTGTGTTCAGAGTTGTCTGTGTGTTTGTGCACAGTTGTGTGAGTGTGTGTGTGTGGGGGGGTACACTGTGTGTGTACAATGTGTGTTTCTGTGTGCACGGTGTGTGTGTGTATACTGTTGTGTGTGTGTGAGCGTACACTGTTGTGTGCGTATACACAGTGTGTGTGAGTATGCACTGCGTGTGTATGTACACAGTATGTGTGTGTACACAGAGTGCATGTGTGTATACACAGTTCTGTGCATGTGTGTACACAGTGTGTGTGTATACACAGTGTGTGTGTACACAGTTGTGTGTGTGTGTACACAGTTGTGTGTGTATACACAGTGTGTGTTTGTACAAAGGGTGTGTGCGCACACAGTTTTGTGTGCGTGTGTACACAGTTGTGTGTGTGTGTACACAGTTGATTGTGTTTGTGTACACAGTTGTGTGTGTGTGTGTGTACACAATTGTGTGTGTGTTCACACAGTTGTGTGTGTGTGTGCGTGTACACAGTTGTGTGTATGTGTGTACACAGTTGTGTGTGTCAGTGCACTCTTGTGTGTGTGTGTGTACACAGTTGTGTGTATGTGTGTGTGTGTGTGTGTACAAAGTTGTGTGTGGATGCCTGCACACAGTTGTGTGTGTACACAGTTTTGTGTGTGTGTGTACACAGTTGTGTGTCTGTGTGTACACAGTGGGGTGTGTGTGTGTGTACACAGTTGTGTGTGTGTATACACAGTTTTGTGTGTGTCAGTACACTCTTGTGTGTGTGTGTGTACACAGTTGTGTGTGTGTGTGTGCACACAGTTATGTGAGTGCGTGTGTTCACACAGTTGTGTGTGTGTACACAGTTGTGAGCGTGTGTGTGTGTACACAGTGGTGTGTGTGTGTGTACACAGTTGTTTCTGTGTGTACATAGTTGTGTTTGTATACAATTGTGTGTGGGTGCGTACAAAGTTGTGTGTGTGTGTGTACACAGTGTGTGTGTGTACACAGTTGTGTGGTTTGTGTGTGTGCACAGTTGTTTGTGTGTGTGCACAGTTGTGTGTGTGTGTGTACACAGCTGTGTGTGTGTGTGTACACAGTTGTGTGTGTGTGTGTACACAGTTGTGTGTGGGTGGGTATGTTTACACAGTTGCGTGTGTGTGTACACAGTTGTGCGTCTGTACACAGTTGTGCTTGTGCTTACACAGTTGTGTGTGTGTGTACTCAGTTGTGTGTCTGCGTACACAGTTGTGTGTGTGTATACACTGTTGTATGTTTGTGTGTACACAGTTGTGTGTGTGTGTAAACTGTTGTGTGTATGTGTGTACACAGTTGTGTGTGTATGTGCACTGTTGTTTGTGTGTGTACACAGTTGTGTGTGTGTGTAAACAGTTGTGTGTGTGTGTAAACAGCTGTGTGTGTATTTGTGTGTGTAAACAGTTGTGTGTGTGTGTACACTGTGTGTGTATGTGTTTGTACACTGTGTGTGTGTGTACTCTGTGTGTGTATACACCGTTGATGTGTGTTTACACAGTTTTTGTGTGTGTGTACTGTTGTGTGTGTATACACTGTGTGCGTGCGTGTGTGTGTGCACACTGTGTGTGTGTGCGTGTACACACTGTGTGTGTTTACACTGCGTTTGTGTACACAGATGTTTGTGTGTGTACACAGTTCTGTGTGTGTTTGTGTGTGTATATACACAGTGTGTGTGTGTACACATTGTGTGTGTGTGTACACAGTTGTGTACGAGTGTACACAGTTGTGTGTGCGTGTGTTCAGAGTTGTCTGTGTGTTTGTGCACAGTTGTGTGAGTGCGTGTGTGTGTGGGGGTACACTGTGTGTGTACAATGTGTGTTTCTGTGTGCACGGTGTGTGTGTACACTGTTGTGTGTGTGTGAGCGTACACTGTTGTGTGCGTATACACAGTGTGTGTGAGTATGCACTGTGTGTGTATGTACACAGTATGTGTGTGCACACAGAGTGCGTGTGTGTATACACAGTTCTGTGCATGTGTGTACACAGTGTGTGTGTATACACAGTGTGTGTGTGTACACAGTTGTGTGTGTGTGTACACAGTTGTGTGCGTATACACAGTGTGTGTTTGTACAAAGGGTGTGTGTGCACACAGTTTTGTGTGCGTGTGTACACAGTTGTGTGTGTGTGTACACAGTTGCTTGCGTTTGTGTACACAGTTGTGTGTGTGTGTACACAATTGTGTGTGTGTGAACACAGTTGTGTGTGTGTTCACACAGTTGTGTGTGTGTGTGTACACAGTTGTGTGTGTGTGTGTACACAGTTGTGTGTGTCAGTACACTCTTGTGTGTGTGTGTACACAGTTGTGTGTATGTGTGTGTGTGCGTGTGTCTGTACACAGTTGTGTGTGTGTGTGTGTGTGTACAATGTTGTGTGTGGATGCCTGTACACAGTTGTGTGTGTACACAGTTTTGTGTGTGAGTGTACACAGTTGTGTGTGCGTGTGTTCAGAGTTGTCTGTGTGTTTGTGCACAGTTGTGTGAGTGTGTGTGTGTGTGGGGGTACACTGTGTGTGTACAATGTGTGTTTCTGTGTGCACGGTGTGTGTGTGTACACTGTTGTGTGTGTGTGAGCGTACACTGTTGTGTGCGTATACACAGTGTGTGTGAGTATGCACTGTGCGTGTATGTACACAGTATGTGTGTGTACACAGAGTGCGTGTGTGTATACACAGTTCTGTGCATGTGTGTACACAGTGTGTGTGTATACACAGTGTGTGTGTGTACACAGTTGTGTGTGTGTGTACACAGTTGTGTGCGTATACACAGTGTGTGTTTGTACAAAGGTTGTGTGTGCACACAGTTTTGTGTGCGTGTGTACACAGTTGTGTGTGTGTACACAGTTGCTTGTGTTTGTGTACACAGTTGTGTGTGTGTGTGTGTACACAATTGTGTGTGTGTGAACACAGTTGTGTGTGTGTTCACACAGTTGTGTGTGTGTGTGTGTACACAGTTGTGTGTGTGTGTGTACACAGTTGTGTGTGTCAGTACACTCTTGTGTGTGTGTGTGTACACAGTTGTGTGTATGTGTGTGTGTGTGTGTGTCTGTACACAGTTGTGTGTGTGTGTGTGTACAATGTTGTGTGTGGATGCCTGTACACAGTTGTGTGTGTACACAGTTTTGTGTGTGTGTGTACACAGTTGTGTGTCTGTGTGTACACAGTGGGGTGTGTGTGTGTGTGTACACAGTTGTTTGTGTGTACACAGTTGTGTGTGTGTGTATGTACAAAGTTGTGTTTGTGTACACAATTAGTTTTGTGTGTGTTTGTACACAGTTGTGTGTGTGTACACAGTTGTGTTTGTTGTGTGTGTGTCTACACTGTGTGTGTGTACATTGTGTGTGTGTGTACACTGTGTGTTGTGGTGCACTGCGTGTTTGTGTCTCTCTACACTGTTGTGTGTGAGTTTGCGTACACTGTTGTGTGTGTGTACACAGTGTGTGTGTCTATACACAGTGTGTGTGTACACAGTGTGTGTATATGTGTACACAGTGTGCGTATGTGTATAAACAGTGTGTGTGTGTACACATTGTGTGTGAATACAGTGTGTGTGTGTACACAGTTGTGTGTGTGTGTACACAGTTGTGTGTGTGTTTTTGTGTACAGATGTGTGTGTGTACACAGTTGTTTGTGCGTGTATGTCTCACAGTTGTGTGTGTATGTGTGTGCGTACACAGTTGTGTGTGTTTGTGTACACAGTTATGCGTGTGTGTGTGTACACAGTTGTGTGTGTGTGTGTGTACACAGTTGTGTGTGGGTGTGTGTGTGTACACTGTTGTGCGTGTCTGTACACAGTTGTGCGTGTGTAAACAGTTGTGTGTTTGTACACAGTTGTGTGTGTGTGTACACAGTTGTGTGTGTGTGTGTACACAGATGAGTGTGTGTGTGTGTACACAGTGGTTTGTGTGTTCACAGTTGTGTGTGTGTGTACACAGTTGTGTGCGTGTGTGTGTACACAGAGGTGTGTGTGTATGTGTGTGTGTACACTTTTGTGTGTGTGTGTGTACACTGTGTGTGTGTATACACTGTATGTGTGTACAGTGGGTGTTTTTTTTTGTTTGTGTACACTGTTGTGTACACAACAGTGAGTGTACGTACACTTTTGTGTGTGTGTGTGTGTACACAGTTGTGTATGTGTGTACACAGTTGTGTGTGTGTGTACACAGTTGTGTGTGTGTGTGTACATTTGTGTGTGTAAGCAGTTGTGCGTGTGTACACAGTTGTGTGTGTGTCTACACAGTTGTGTATGTGTCTGTACACAGTTGTGTGTGTTTGTACACTGTTGTGTTTGTGTGAGTGTACACAGTTTTGTGTGTGTGTACACAATTGTGTGTGTGTGTGTACACTGTGTGTCTGTACACTGTGTGTGTGTACACTGTGTGTTTTTGCGTAAACTGTGTATGTGTATTTGTGTACACTGTTGTGTGTGAGTTTGCGTACACTTTTGTGTGTATGTGTACAGTGTTGTGTATGTGTCTACACAGTTGTGTGTGTGTACACAGTTGTGTGTGTGAGTCTACACAGTTGTGTGTCGGTGTATGTGCACAGTTGTGTGTGTGTGCACAGTTGTGTTTGTGTGAGTGTATACAGTTGTGTGCGTGTGTTTGTGTGTGTGTGCACACAGTTGTGTGTGTGTGTACACAGTTGTGTGTGTGTGTACACAGTTGTGTGTATATTTGTGTACAGTTGTGTGTGTGTGTATACAGTTGTGTTTGTGGGCTTGTACACAGTTTTGTGTGTGTGTGTGTGTGTGTGTGTGTACACAGTTGTGTGTGGGTGTGTGTGTGAGTACACAGTTGTGTGTATGTGCGTACACAGTTGGGCGTGTGTACACAGTTGTGCTTGTGCGTACACAGTTGTGTGTGTGTACGCAGTTGTGTGTCTGTGTACACAGTATGTGTGTGTCTGTGTGTGTGTGTGTACACAGTGTGTGTCTATACACTGTGCTTGTGTGTGTGTGTGTACACAGTGTATGTGTATGTGTACACAGTGTGCGTATGTATATATACAGTGTGTGCGTGTGGACACAGTGTGTGTATACAAACCGTGTGTGTGTACACAGGTTTTTGCGTGTGTACACAGTTGTGTGTGTGTGTGTATTCACAATGTGTGTGTGTGTGTGTGTACACAGTTTGTTTCTGTTTGTACACTTTTGTGTGTGTTTGTAAACAGTTGTGTGTGTGTGTGTGTTTGCACAGTTGTGTGTGTTTACACAGTCGTGTGTGTGTGCGCGAGTTGTGTGTGTGAGTGTACACAGTTGTGTGTGTGTGTGTGTGAGTGTGCACAGTGGTATGTGTGTGTACACAGTTTTGTGTGTGTGTACACAGTTGTGTGTGCGTGTACACAGTTGTGCGTGTGTACACAGTCGTGTGTGTGTGTACACGGTTGTGTGTGTGTGTAAACAGTTGTACATGTGTGTGTACACAGTTCTGTGTTAGTGTGTGTGTACACAGTTGTGTGTTTGTGTGTACACAGTTGTGTGTGTGTACGCAGATGTGTGTGTGCGTTTGTACACAGATGTGTATGTGAGTACACAGTTGTGTGTGTGTACACAGTTTTGTGTGTGTGTACACAGTTGTGTTTGTGTACACAGTTGTGTGTGTGTACTAAGTTGTATGTGTGTATATACAATTGTGTATGTGTGTGTACACAGTTGAGTGTGTGTACACAGTGTGTGTATACACATTTGTGTGTGTGTGTATATACACGGTGTGTGTGTGTGTGTGTGTACACAGTTGTGTATGTGTGTACACACTTATGTGTGTGTGTACACAGTTGTGTGTGTGTGTGTACATTTGTGTGTGTACGCAGTTGTGCGTGTGTACACAGTTGTGTGTGTGTCTACACAGTTGTGTATGTGTCTGTACACAGTTGTGTGTGTTTGTACACTGTTGTGTTTGTGTGAGTGTACACAGTTGTGTGTGTGTGTACACAATTGTGTGTGTGTGTGTGTGTGTACACTGTGTGTGTGTATACACTGTGTGTGTGTACACTGTGTGTTTTTGCGTAAACTGTGTGTGTGTATTTGTGTACACTGTTGTGTGTGAGTTTGCGTACACTTTTGTGTGTATGTGTACAGAGTTGTGTATGTGTCTACACAGTTGTGTGTGTGTACACAGTTGTGTGTGTGAGTCTACACAGTTGTGTGTCGGTGTATGTGCACAGTTGTGTGTGTGGGCACAGTTGTATTTGTGTGAGTGTATACAGTTGTGCGCGTGTGTTTGTGTGTGTGTGCACACAGTTGTGTGTGTGTGTACACAGTTGTGTGTGTGTACACAGTTGTGTGTATGTGTGTGTACAGTTGTGCGTGTGTGTATACAGTTGTGTTTGTGGGCTTGTACACAGTTTTGTGTGTGTGTGTGTGTGTACACAGTTGTGTGTGTGTGTGAGTACACAGTTGTGTGTGTGTGTACACAGTTGTGCGTGTGTACACAGTTGTGCTTGTGCGTACACAGTTGTGTGTGTGTACGCAGTTGTGTGTCTGTGTACACAGTATGTGTGTGTCTGTGTGTGTGTGTGTACACAGTGTGTGTCTATACACTGTGCTTGTGTGTGTGTGTACACAGTGTATGTGTATGTGTACACAGTGTGCGTATGTATATATACAGTGTGTGCGTGTGGACACAGTGTGTGTGTACAAACCGTGTGTGTGTACACAGGTTTTTGCGTGTGTACACAGTTGTGTGTGTGTGTGTATTCACAATGTGTGTATGTGTGTGTACACAGTTTGTTTCTGTTTGTACACTTTTGTGTGTGTGTGTGTAAACAGTTGTGTGTGTGTGTGTGTTTGCACAGTTGTGTGTGTTTACACAGACGTCTGTGTGTGCGCGAGTTGTGTGTGTGAGTGTACACAGTTGTGTGTGTGTGTGTACACAGTGGTGTGTGTGTGTACACAGTTTTGTGTGTGTGCGTACACAGTTGTGTGTGTGTGTGCACAATTGTGTGTGGGTGGATATGTGTGTACACAGTTGTGTGTGTGTGTGTACACAGTTGTGCGTGTGTACACAGTCGTGTGTGTGTGTACACGGTTGTGTGTGTGTGTGTACACAGTTGTACGTGTGTGTGTACACAGTTCTGTGTTTGTGTGTGTGTGTGTACACAGTTGTGTGTTTGTGTGTACACAGTTGTGTGTGTGTACACAGTTGTGTGTGTGCGTTTGTACACAGATGTGTATGTGAGTACACAGTTGTGTGTGTGTACACAGTTTTGTGTGTGTGTACACAGTTGTGTTTGCGTACACAGTTGTGTGTGTGTGTACAAAGTTGTATGTGTGTATACACAATTGTGTATGTGTGTGTACACAGTTGAGTGTGTGTACACAGTGTGTGCGTATACACATTTGTGTGTGTGTGTATATACACGGTGTGTGTGTGTGTGTACACATTGTGTGTGTGTACACAGTTGTGTGTGTGTACACAGTTGTGTGTGAGAGTGTACACAGCTGTGTTTGTGTGTGGGTAGACAGTTGTATGTGTACAGAGTTGTTTGTGTGTGTACACAGTTGTGTGTGTGTGTACACAGTTGTGTATGTGTGTAAACAGTTCTGTGTGTGTACACAATTGAGTGTATGTGTGTACACAGTTGTGTGTGTGTACACAGTTGTGTGTGTGTGACTGTACACAGTTGTGTGTGCGCACTGTTATGTGTGTGTGTACACAGTTGTGTGTGTGTGTGTGTGTATACCCAATTGTGTGTGTTTGTGTGCGTGTACACATTTATGTGTGTGTGTGCAGAATTTTGTGTGTGTTTGTGTAAACACCAGTGCGTGTGTTTACATAGTTGTGTGTGTCTGTGTGTCTACACAGATGTGTGTGTTTGGGTGTACATATTTGTGTGTGTATGTACACAGTTGTGTGAGTGAGTACACTGTTGTGTGTGTGTGTGTGTGTGTACACAGTTATGTGAGTGCTTGTGTTCACACAGGTGTGTGTGTGTTCACAGTTGTGAGCGTGTGTGTGTGTGTACACAGTTGTGTGTGTGTACACAGTTGTTTCTGTGTGTACACAGTTGTGTTTGTATACAATTGTGTGTGTGTGTGTGTACAAAGTTGTGTGTGTGTGTGTACACAGTGTGTGTGTGTACACAGTTGTGTGGTGTGTGTGTGTGCACAGTTGTCTGTGTGTGTGCACAGTTGTGTGTGTGTGTACACAGTTGTGTGTGTGTATTTGTGTGTGTGTACACAGTTGTGTTTGTGTGTGTGTGTGTGATTACACTGTGTGTGTGTACACTGTGTGTGTGTACACTGTGTTTTTTTGAACACTGTGTGTTTGTGTTGCTGTCTCCACTGTTGGGTGTGAGTGTGCGTACACTGTTGTGTGTGTGTACACAGTATGTGTGTGCGTGTGTGAGTACACAGTGTGTGTCTATAAACTATGTTTGTGTGTGTGTGTGTACACAGTGTGTGTGTATGTGTACACAGGGTGCATATGTGTATATACAGTGTGTGTGTGGACACAGTGTGTGAGTATACACAGCGTGCGTGTGTACACAGTTGTGTGTGTGTGTGCGTGTGTGCACACAGTTATGTGTGTGTGTGTGTGTACACAGATGTGTGTGTGCGTACACAGTTTTGTGTGTGTGTACACAGTTGTGTGTGTGTACACAGTTGTGTGTTTGTGTGTACACAGTTGTGTGTGTGTACACAGTTTTGTGTGTGTGTAAATAGTTGTGTGTGTGTCCACAGTTGTGCATGTGTGTGTACACTGTTGTGTGTGTGTCTGTACACAGTTGAGTGTATGTGTGTGTGTACACAGTTGTGTGTGCGTGTATACACTCTGTGTGTGTGTGTGTACGCTGTGTGTATGTAAACTTTGTGCGTCTGTGTACACTGCATGTGTGTGTGTGTACGCTGGTGTGTGTGTGCGTACACTTTTGTCTGCGTGAGTGTACACAGTGTGTGCGTGTGTGTGTACACAGTGTGTGTGTGTATACACAGTGTGTGTGTGTATATACAGTTTTTGTGTGTGTGTACACTGTTGTGTTTGTTGTACACTGTTATGTGTGTGTGTTTACACGGTGTGTGAGTGTGTCTGTACATAGTGTGTGTGTGTGTGTGTGTGTGTGTGTGTACACAATTGTGTGTGTGTACACTGTGTGTGTGTATACACTGTGTGTGTGTACACTGTGTGTTTTTGTGTAAACTGTGTGTGTGTATTTGTGTACACTGTTGTGTGTGAGTTTGCGTACACTTTTGTGTGTATGGGTACAGAGTTGTGTATGTGTCTGCACAGTTGCGTGTGTGTACACAGTTGTGTGTGTGTGTCTACACAGTTGTTTGTCAGTGTATGTGCACAGTTGTGTGCGTGTACACAGTTGTGTTTGTGTGAGTGTATACAGTTGTGTCTGTGTGTGCACACAGTTGTGTGTGCGTACACAGTTGTGTGTGTGTGTACACAGTTGTGTGTATGTGTGTGTACAGTTGTGTGTGTGTGTACGCTGTGTGTGTGTAAACTTTGTGTGTCTGTGTACACTGCATGTGTGTGTGTGTACGCTGGTGTGTGTGTGCGTACACTTTTGTCTGCATGTGTGTACACAGTGTGTGCATGTGTGTGTACACAGTGTGTGTGTGTATACACAGTGTGTGTGTGTGTATATACAGTTTTTGTGTGTGTGTACACTGTTGTGTTTGTTGTACACTGTTATGTGTGTGTGTTTACACGGTGTGTGTGTGTGTGTATACACTGTGTGTGTGTGTGTCTGTACATAGTGTGTGTGTGTGTGTGTGTGTACACAGTGTGCGTGTGTGTATACTGTGTGTGTGTGTGTACACAGTTATGTGTGTGTGTACACAGTGTGGGAGTGTACACAGTGTGTATGAGAGTATACTGTGTGTTTTTGTGTACATTGTATGTGCGTGTGTGTGTACATAGTGTGTGTGTGTACACACAGTGTGTGTGTGTATATACAGTTTTTGTGTGTGTGTACACTGTTGTGTTTGTTGTACACTGATATGTGTGTGTGTTTACACGGTTTGTGTGTGTGTATACACTGTGTGTTTGTGTGTGTGTCTGTACATAGTGTGTGTGTGTGTGTACACAGTGTGCATGTGTGTATACACAGTGAGTGTGTGTGTGTACACAGTGTGAGAGTGTACACAGTGTGTGTGAGAGTATACTGTGTGTTTTTGTGTACATTGTGTGTGTGTGTTTGTGTACACTGTTGTGTGTGTTTGTGCGTACAATTTTGTGTGTGTGTGTATGCAGTGTGTGTGTGTACGCAGTGTGTGTGTATACATAGTTTATGTGTGTATACACAGTGTTTGTGTGTGTGTACACTGTTGTGTGTGTGTGTGTGTGTGTACACTGTTGTGTGTGTGTGTGTACACTGTGTGTGTGAATGCTCTGTGTGCATGCGTTTGTGTGTACACAGTTGTGTGTGTGTGCGTACACAGTTGTGTGTGTGTGTGTGTGCACTGTGTGTGTTTACACAATGTGTGTGTGTACACAGTTGTGTGTGTGTTTACACAGTTCTGTGTGTGTGTATATACATGGTGTGTGTGTGTGCACATTGTGTGTGTGTGTTTACACAGTTGTGTGTGTGTGTACACAGTTGTGTGTGTGTACACAGTTGTCTGTGTGTGTACACAGTTGTGTTTGTAGTGCGTGTACACAGTTGTGTGCGTACACAGTTGTGTGTGTGTGTACACAGTTGTATGTGTGTGTGTACACAGTTGTGTACGTGTGCACAGAGTTGTGTGTGTTTGTGTGTGTCTGTACACAGTTGTGCATGAGTACACAGTTGTGAGTGTGTATACACAGTTGTGTGCGTGTACACAGTTGTGTATGTGTGTGTGTACACAGTTGTGTGTATGTGTACACAGTTGTGTGTGTGTGTGTGTACACAATTGTGTGTGTGTGTGTACACAGTTGTGTTTGTGTGTACACAGTGTGTGTGTGTGTGTACACAGCTTTGTGTGTGTGTGTGCACTGTTGTTTGTGTGTGTACAAATTTGTGTGTGTGTGTGTGTGTACACAGTTGTGAGTGTGTACACAGTTTTGTATGTGTTTGTACACAGTTGTGTGTGTACACAGTTGTATTTGTGTGTGTGTGTGTGTTAACAACTGTGTGTGTGTGTACACTGTGTGTGTGTACACTGTGTTGTTTGTGCACTGCGTGTTTGTGTCTGTCTACATTGTTGTGTGTGAGTTTGCGTACACTGTTGTGTGTGTGTACACAGTGTGTGTGTCTATACACTGTGTGTGTGTCTGTGTACACAGTGTGTGTGTATGTGTACACAGTGTACGTATGTGTATAAACAGTGTGTGTGTGTACACATTGTGTGTGAATACAGTGTGTGTGTGTACACAGTTGTGTGTGTGTGTGTACAGATGTGTGTGTGTGTACACAGTTGTTTTTGCGTGTATGTCTCACAGTTGTGTGTGTATGTGTGTGTGTACACAGTTGTGTGTGTTTGTGTACACAGTTGTGTGTGTGTGTGTGTGTGTGTGTACACAGTTGTGTGTGTGTGTACGCAGTTGTGTGTGGGTGGGTGTGTGATTGTACACAGTTTTGTTTTGTGTGTGTACACAGTCGTGCGTCTGTAAACAGTTGTGTGTTTGTACACAGTTGTGTGTGTGTGTGTACACAGTTGTGTGTGTGTGTACACAGTTGTGTGTGTGTGTACATTTGTGTGTGTGTACGCAGTTGTGCGTGTGTACACAGTTGTGTGTGTGTCTACACAGTTGTGTATGTGTCTGTACACAGTTATGTGTGTTTGTACACTGTTGTGTTTGTGTGAGTGTACACAGTTGTGTGTGTGTACACAATTGCGTGTGTGTGTGTACACTGTGTGTGTGTACACTGTGTCTGTGTAGACTGTGTGTTTTTGTGTAAACTGTGTGTGTGTATTTGTGTACACTGTTGTGTGTGAGTTTGCGTACACTTTTGTGTGTATGGGTACAGAGTTGTGTATGTGTCTGCACAGTTGCGTGTGTGTACACAGTTGTGTGTGTGTGTCTACACAGTTGTTTGTCAGTGTATGTGCACAGTTGTGTGCGTGTACACAGTTGTGTTTGTGTGAGTGTATACAGTTGTGAATGTGTGTGTGCACACAGTTGTGTGTGTGTACACAGTTGTGTGTGTGTGTACACAGTTGTGTGTATGTGTGTGTACAGTTGTGTGTGTGTGTGTGTGTATACAGTTGTGTGTGTGTGTGCATGTACACAGTTGTGTGTGTGTGTGTACACAGCTATGTGTGTGTGTGTACACAGTTGTGTGTGTGTGTACACAGTTGTGCGTCTGTACACAGTTGTGCTTGTGCGTACACAGTTGTGTGTGTGTGCGTACTCAGTTGTGTGTCTGCGTACACAGTTGTGTGTGTGTATACACTGTTGTATGTTTGTGTGTACACAGTTGTGTGTGTGTGTAAACTGTTGTGTGTATGTGTGTGTACACAGTTGTGTGTGTGTACACAGTGTGAGTGTGTACACAGTTGTGTGTGTGTACACAGTTGTGTGTGAGTGTACACAGTTGTTTGTGTGTGTACACAGTTGTGTGTCTGTGTGTACACAGTTGGGTGTGTGGGGGTGTGTGTGTGTGTACACAGTTGTGTGTGTGCACACAGTTGTGTGTGTGTGTGTGTGTGCGTACACAGTTGTGTTTGTGTGTGTCTGTGTGAACATAGTTGTGTGTTTTTGTACACAGTAGTCTGTGTGTGTGTCTGCGTACACAGTTGAGTGTGTCTGTGTTCACACAGTTATGTGTGTGTGTGAGTGTACACAGTTGTGTGCGTGTACTCAGTAGTGTATGTGTGTGTGTACACAGTTGTGTGTATGTGTACACAGTTGTGTGTGTGTGTGTGTACACAATTGTGTGTGTGTGTACACAGTTGTTTCTGTGTGTACACAGTTGTGTGTGAGTATACAATTGTGTGTGTGTGTACACAGTTGTGTTTGTGTGTACACAGTGTGTGTGTGTGTACATAGCTGTATGTGTGTGTGCACGGTTGTTTGTGTGTGTACAAATTTTTGTGTGTGTGTGTACACAGTTGTGTTTGTGTACACAGTTTTGTGTGTGTTTGTACACAGTTGTGTGTGTGTACACAGTTGTATTTGTATTGTATGTGTGTGTGTGTTTACACTGTGTGTGTGTGTACACTGTGTGTGTGTACACTGTGTTTTTTTGTGTACTGCGTGTTTGTGTCTGTCTACACTGTTGTGTGTGAGTTTGCGTACACTCTTGTGTGTGTGTACACAGTGTGTGTGTCTATACACTGTGTGTGTGTGTGTAAAAAGTGTGTGTGTATGTTTATACAGTGTGCGTATGTGTATAAAAAGTGTGTGTGTGTAAACATTGTGTGTGAATACAGTGTGTGTGTGTGTACACAGTTGTGTGTGTGTGTGTGTACACAGTTGTGTGTGTGTGTGTACAGATGTGTGTGTACACAGTTGTTTGTGCGTGTATGTCTCACAGTTGTGTGAGTATGTGTGTGTGTACACAGTTGTGTGTGTTTGTGTACACAGTTGTGCGCGTGTGTGTGTACACAGTTGTGTGTGTGTGTGTGTGTACACAGTTGTGCGTGTGTAAATAGTTGTGTGTTTGTACACAGTTGCGTGTGTGTGTACACAGTTGTGTGTGTGTGTACACAGTTGTGTGTGTGTGTGTACACAGATGAGTGTGTGTGTGTACACAGTGGTGTGTGTGTTCACAGTTGTGTGTGTGTGTACACAGTTGTGTGCGTGTGTGTGTACGCAGAGTTTTGTGTGTATGTGTGTGTGTACACTTTTGTGTGTGTGTGTGTACACTGTGTGTGTGTGTATACACTGTATGTGTGTACAGTGGGTCTTTTTTTGTTTGTGTACACTGTTGTGTACACAACAGTGAGTGTACGTACACTTTTGTGTGTGTGTGTGTGTACACAGTTGTGTATGTGTGTACACAGTTGTGTGTGTGTGTACACAGTTGTGTGTGTGTGTGTACATTTGTGTGTGTACGCAGTTATGTGTGTGTACACAGTTGTGTGTGTCTACACACTTGTGTATGTGTCTGTACACAATTGTGTGTGTTTGTACACTGATGTGTTTGTGTAAGTGTACACATTTGAGTTTGTGTGTACACAATTGTGTGTGTGTGTGTACACTGTGTGTGTGTACACTGTGTGTGTGTGGGTGGGAGTGTGAGTACACAGTTGTGTGTGTGTGTGTGTGTGTGTACACAGTTGTGTATGTGTGTACACAGTTGTGTGTGTGTGTGTACACAGTTGTGTGTGTGTGTGTACATTTGTGTGTGTACGCAGTTATGTGTGTGTACACAGTTGTGTGTGTCTACACACTTGTGTATGTGTCTGTACACAGTTGTGTGTGTTTGTACACTGTTGTGTTTGTGTAAGTGTACACATTTGAGTTTATGTGTACACAATTGTGTGTGCGTGTGTACACTGTGTGTGTGTACACTGTGTGTGTGTGGGTGGGAGTGTGAGTACACAGTTGTGTGTGTGTGTGTGTGTACACAGTTGTGTGTGTGGACACAGTTGTGCTTGTGCGTACACAGTTGTGTGTGTGTGTACGCAGTTGTGTGTCTGGGTACACAGTTATGTGTGTGTGTACATAGTTGTATGTTTGTGTGTACACAGATGTGTGTGTGTGTAAACTGTTGTGTGTATGTGTGTGTACACATTTGTGTGTGTGTACACAGCTGTGTGTGTGTGTGTGTGTACACAGTTGTGTGTGTGTGTGTACACAGTTGTGTGTGGGTGGGAGTGTGAGTACACAGTTGTGTGTGTGTGTGTGTGTACACAGTTGTGTGTGTGTACACAGTTGTGCTTGTGCGTACACAGTTGTGTGTGTGTGTACGCAGTTGTGTGTCTGGGTACACAGTTATGTGTGTGTGTACATAGTTGTATGTTTGTGTGTACACAGATGTGTGTGTGTGTAAACTGTTGTGTGTATGTGTGTGTACACATTTGTGTGTGTGTACACAGTGTGTGTGTGTACACAGTGTGTGTGTGTACACAGTTGTGCGTGTGTGTGTACACAGTTGTGTGTGTGTGTACACAGTTGTTTGTGTGTGTACACAGATGTGTGTGTGCGTAAACAGTTGTGTGTGTGTGTACACAGCTGTGTGTGTGTATTTGTGTGTGTAAACAGTTGTGTGTGTGTGTGTACACTGTGTGTGTATGTGTTTGTACACTGTGTGTGTGTACTCTGTGTGTGTGTGTTTGTGTAATATGCTGTGTGTGTGTGCGTACAATTTATGTGTGTGTACACAGTTGTGTGTGTGTACACAGTTGTGTGTGTGTACACAGTTGCTTGTGTTTGTGTACACAGTTGAGTGTGTGTGTGTGTACAAAGTTGTGTGTGGATGCCTGTACACAGTTGTGTGTGTACACAGTTTTGTGTGTGTGTGTACACAGTTGTGTGTCTGTGTGTACACAGTGGGGTGTGTGGGTGTGTGTGTGTGTACACAGTTGTGTGTGTGTACACAGTTGTGCGTGTGTGTGTGTACACAGTTGTGTTTGTGTGTGTCTGTGTGAACATAGTTGTGTGTTTTTGTACACAGTTGTCTGTGTGTGTGTCTGTGTACACAGTTGTGTGTGTCTGTGTTGACACAGTTATGTGTGTGTGTGTGTGAGTGTACACAGTTGTGTGTTTGTACACAGTAGTGTATGTGTGTGTGTACACAGTTGTGTGTATGTGTACACAGTTGTGTGTGTATGTACACAATTGTGTGTGTGTGTGTACACAGTTGTTTCTGTGTGTACACAGTTGTGTGTGAGTATACAATTGTGTGTGTGTGTACACAGTTGTGTTTGTGTGTACACAGTGTGTGTGTGTGTGTGTACACAGCTGTGTGTGTGTGTGTGCACAGTTGTTTGTGTGTGTACAAATTTGTGTGTGTGTGCACACAGTTGTGTTTGTGTACACAGTTAGTTTTGTGTGTGTTTGTACACAGTTGTGCGTGGGTACACAGTTGTGTTTGTCTGTGTGTGTGTGTGTGTTTACACTGTGTGTGTGTGTACACTGTGTGTGTGTGTGTACAATGTGTTTTGTGGTGCACTGCGTGATTGTGTCTGTCTACACTGTTGTGTGTGAGTTTGCGTACACTGTTGTGTGTGTGTACACAGTGTGTGTGTCTATACACTGTGTGTGTGTACACAGTGTGTGTATGTGTACACAGTGTGCGTATGTGTATAAACAGTGTGTGTGTGTACACATTGTGTGTGAATACAGTGTGTGTGTGTGTGTGTGTACACAGTTGTGTGTGTGTGTGTACACAGTTGTGTGTGTGTGTACAGATGTGTGTGTGTACACAGTTGTTTGTGCGTGTATGTCTCACAGTTGTGCATGTGTGTGTGTGTGTGTACACAGTTGTGTGTGTGTGTACACAGTTGTGTGTGGGTGGGGGTGTGTGTGTACGCTGTTTTGCGTGTGTGTACACAGTTGTGCGTGTGTAAACAGTTGTGTGTTTGTACACAGTTGTGTGTGTGTGTGTACACAGTTGTGTATGTGTGTGTGTGTACACAGTTGTGTGTGCGTGTGTACACAGATGAGTGTGTGTGTGTGTACACACTGGTGTGTGTGTTCACAGTTGTGTGTGTGTGTACACAGTTGTGTGCGTGTGTGTGTACACAGAGGTGTGTGTGTATGTGTGTGTGTACACTTTTGTGTGTGTGTGTGTACACTGTGTGTGTGTGTATACACTGTATGTGTGTACAGTGGGTGTTTTTTTGTTTGTGTACACTGTTGTGTATACAACAGTGAGTGTACGTACACTTTTGTGTGTGTGTGTACACAGTTGTGTATGTGTGTACACAGTTGTGTGTGTGTGTACACAGTTGTGTGTGTGTGTACATTTGTGTGTGTACGCAGTTGTGCGTGTGTACACAGTTGTGTGTGTGTCTACACAGTTGTGTCTGTGTCTGTACACAGTTGTGTGTGTTTGTACACTGTTGTGTTTGTGTGAGTGTACACAGTTGTGTATGTGTGTACACAATTGTGTGTGTGTGTGTACACTGTATGTGTGTACACTGTGTGTGTGTACACTGTGTGTTTTTGCGTAAACTGTGTGTGTGTATTTGTTTACACTGTTGTGTGTGAGTTTGCGTACACTCTTGTGTGTATGTGTACAGAGTTGTGTATGTGTCTACACAGTTGTGTGTGTGTACACAGTTGTGTGTGTGAGTCTACACAGTTGTGTGTCGGTGTATGTGCACAGTTGTGTGTGTGTGCACAGTTGTGTTTGTGTGAGTGTATACAGTTGTGTGTGTGTGTGTTTGTGTGTGTGTGTGCACACAGTTGTGTGAGTGTGTACACAGTTGTGTGTGTGTGTACACAGTTGTGTGCATGTGTGTGTACAGTTGTGTGTGTGTGTATACAGTTGTGTGTGTGATGCATGTACACAGTTTTGTGTGTATGTGTGAGTACACAGTTGTGTGTGGGTGGGTGTGTGTGTGTACACTGTTGTGCGTGTGTGTACACAGTTGCGCGTGTGTAAACAGTTGTGTGTTTGTACACAGTTGTGTGTGTGTGTACACAGTTGTGTGTGTGTGTGTGTGTGTGTACACAGTTGTGTATGTGTGTGTGTACACAGATGAGTGTGTGTGTACACAGTGGTGTGTGTGTTCACAGTTGTATTTGTGTGTACACAGTTGTGTGCGTGTGTGTGTACACAGAGGTTTGTGTGTATGTGTGTGTGTACACTTTTGTGTGTGTGTGTGTACACTGTGTGTGTGTGTATACACTGTATGTGTGTACAGTGGGTGTTATTTTGTTTGTGTACACTGTTGTGTACACAACAGTGAATGCACGTACACTTTGTGTGTGTGTGTGTGTACACAGTTGTGTGTGTGTGTACACAGTTGTGTGTCTGTGTACACAGTTGTGTGTGTGTCTACACAGTTGTGTATGTGTCTGTACACAGTTGTGTGAGTTTGTACACTGTTGTGTTTGTGTGAGTGTACACAGTTGTGTGTGTGTGTACACAGTTGTGTGTGTGTGTACACAGTTGTGTATGTGTGTACACAGTTGTGTGTGTGTGTACACAGTTGTGTGTGTGTGTACATTTGTGTGTGTACGCAGTTGTGCGTGTGTACACAGTTGTGTGTGTGTCTACACAGTTGTGTCTGTGTCTGTACACAGTTGTGTGTGTTTGTACACTGTTGTGTTTGTGTGAGTGTACACAGTTGTGTATGTGTGTACACAATTGTGTGTGTGTGTGTGTGTGTGTACACAGTTGTGTATGTGTGTGTGTACACAGATGAGTGTGTGTGTACACAGTGGTGTGTGTGTTCACAGTTGTATTTGTGTGTACACAGTTGTGTGCGTGTGTGTGTACACAGAGGTTTGTGTGTATGTGTGTGTGTACACTTTTGTGTGTGTGTGTGTACACTGTGTGTGTGTGTATACACTGTATGTGTGTACAGTGGGTGTTATTTTGTTTGTGTACACTGTTGTGTACACAACAGTGAATGCACGTACACTTTGTGTGTGTGTGTGTGTACACAGTTGTGTGTGTGTGTACACAGTTGTGTGTCTGTGTACACAGTTGTGTGTGTGTCTACACAGTTGTGTATGTGTCTGTACACAGTTGTGTGAGTTTGTACACTGTTGTGTTTGTGTGAGTGTACACAGTTGTGTGTGTGTGTACACAATTGTGTGTGTGTGTACACTGTGTGTGTGTGTGCACACAGTTGTGTGTTTGTTTGTGTGTGTGTGCGTACACGGTTGTGTTTGTGTGAGTCTGTGTGAACATAGTTGTGTGTTTTTGTACACAGTAGCCTGTGTGTGTGTCTGTGTACACAGTTGAGTGTGTCTGTGTTCACACAGTTATGTGTGTGTGTGAGTGTACACAGTTGTGTGCGTGTAGTCAGTAGTGTATGTGTGTGTGTACACAGTTGTGTGTATGTGTACACAGTTGTGTGTGTGTGTGTACACAATTGTGTGTGTGTGTGTGTGCACACAGTTGTGTGTGTGTGTGTGTGCGTGCACAGTTGTGTTTGTGTGTGTCTGTGTGAACATAGTTGTGTGTTTTTGTACACAGTAGTCTGTGTGTGTGTCTGCGTACACAGTTGAGTGTGTCTGTGTTCACACAGTTATGTGTGTGTGTGAGTGTACACAGTTGTGTGCGTGTACTCAGTAGTGTATGTGTGTGTGTACACAGTTGTGTGTATGTGTACACAGTTGTGTGTGTGTGTGTGTACACAATTGTGTGTGTGTGTACACAGTTGTTTCTGTGTGTACACAGTTGTGTGTGAGTATACAATTGTGTGTGTGTGTACACAGTTGTGTTTGTGTGTACACAGTGTGTGTGTGTGTACATAGCTGTATGTGTGTGTGCACAGTTGTTTGTGTGTGTACAAATTTTTGTGTGTGTGTGTACACAGTTGTGTTTGTGTACACAGTTTTGTGTGTGTTTGTACACAGTTGTGTGTGTGTACACAGTTGTATTTGTATTGTATGTGTGTGTGTGTTTACACTGTGTGTGTGTGTACACTGTGTGTGTGTACACTGTGTTTTTTTGTGTACTGCGTGTTTGTGTCTGTCTACACTGTTGTGTGTGAGTTTGCGTACACTCTTGTGTGTGTGTACACAGTGTGTGTGTCTATACACTGTGTGTGTGTGTGTAAAAAGTGTGTGTGTATGTTTATACAGTGTGCGTATGTGTATAAAAAGTGTGTGTGTGTACACATTGTGTGTGAATACAGTGTGTGTGTGTGTACACAGTTGTGTGTGTGTGTGTGTACACAGTTGTGTGTGTGTGTGTACAGATGTGTGTGTACACAGTTGTTTGTGCGTGTATGTCTCACAGTTGTGTGAGTATGTGTGTGTGTACACAGTTGTGTGTGTTTGTGTACACAGTTGTGCGCGTGTGTGTGTACACAGTTGTGTGTGTGTGTGTGTGTGTACACAGTTGTGCGTGTGTAAATAGTTGTGTGTTTGTACACAGTTGCGTGTGTGTGTACACAGTTGTGTGTGTGTGTACACAGTTGTGTGTGTGTGTGTACACAGATGAGTGTGTGTGTGTACACAGTGGTGTGTGTGTTCACAGTTGTGTGTGTGTGTACACAGTTGTGTGCGTGTGTGTGTACACAGAGTTTTGTGTGTATGTGTGTGTGTACACTTTTGTGTGTGTGTGTGTACACTGTGTGTGTGTATACACTGTATGTGTGTACAGTGGGTCTTTTTTTGTTTGTGTACACTGTTGTGTACACAACAGTGAGTGTACGTACACTTTTGTGTGTGTGTGTGTACACAGTTGTGTATGTGTGTACACAGTTGTGTGTGTGTGTACACAGTTGTGTGTGTGTGTGTACATTTGTGTGTGTACGCAGTTATGTGTGTGTACACAGTTGTGTGTGTCTACACACTTGTGTATGTGTCTGTACACAGTTGTGTGTGTTTGTACACTGTTGTGTTTGTGTAAGTGTACACATTTGAGTTTGTGTGTACACAATTGTGTGTGTGTGTGTACACTGTGTGTGTGTACACTGTGTGTGTGTGGGTGGGAGTGTGAGTACACAGTTGTGTGTGTGTGTGTGTGTGTACACAGTTGTGTGTGTGTACACAGTTGTGCTTGTGCGTACACAGTTGTGTGTGTGTGTACGCAGTTGTGTGTCTGGGTACACAGTTATGTGTGTGTGTACATAGTTGTATGTTTGTGTGTACACAGATGTGTGTGTGTGTAAACTGTTGTGTGTATGTGTGTGTACACATTTGTGTGTGTGTACACAGCTGTGTGTGTGTGTGTGTAAACAGTTGTGTGTGTGTGTGTACACAGTTGTGTGTGGGTGGGAGTGTGAGTACACAGTTGTGTGTGTGTGTGTGTGTACACAGTTGTGTGTGTGTACACAGTTGTGCTTGTGCGTACACAGTTGTGTGTGTGTGTACGCAGTTGTGTGTCTGGGTACACAGTTATGTGTGTGTGTACATAGTTGTATGTTTGTGTGTACACAGATGTGTGTGTGTGTAAACTGTTGTGTGTATGTGTGTGTACACATTTGTGTGTGTGTACACAGTGTGTGTGTGTACACAGTTGTGCGTGTGTGTGTACACAGTTGTGTGTGTGTGTACACAGTTGTTTGTGTGTGTACACAGATGTGTGTGTGCGTAAACAGTTGTGTGTGTGTGTACACAGCTGTGTGTGTGTATTTGTGTGTGTAAACAGTTGTGTGTGTGTGTGTACACTGTGTGTGTATGTGTTTGTACACTGTGTGTGTGTACTGTGTGTGTGTGTGTGTTTGTGTAATATGCTGTGTGTGTGTGCGTACAATTTATGTGTGTGTACACAGTTGTGTGTGTGTACACAGTTGTGTGTGTGTACACAGTTGCTTGTGTTTGTGTACACAGTTGAGTGTGTGTGTGTGTACAAAGTTGTGTGTGGATGCCTGTACACAGTTGTGTGTGTACACAGTTTTGTGTGTGTGTGTACACAGTTGTGTGTCTGTGTGTACACAGTGGGGTGTGTGGGTGTGTGTGTGTGTACACAGTTGTGTGTGTGTACACAGTTGTGCGTGTGTGTGTGTACACAGTTGTGTTTGTGTGTGTCTGTGTGAACATAGTTGTGTGTTTTTGTACACAGTTGTCTGTGTGTGTGTCTGTGTACACAGTTGTGTGTGTCTGTGTTGACACAGTTATGTGTGTGTGTGTGTGAGTGTACACAGTTGTGTGTTTGTACACAGTAGTGTATGTGTGTGTGTACACAGTTGTGTGTATGTGTACACAGTTGTGTGTGTATGTACACAATTGTGTGTGTGTGTGCACACAGTTGTTTCTGTGTGTACACAGTTGTGTGTGAGTATACAATTGTGTGTGTGTGTACACAGTTGTGTTTGTGTGTACACAGTGTGTGTGTGTGTGTGTACACAGCTGTGTGTGTGTGTGTGCACAGTTGTTTGTGTGTGTACAAATTTGTGTGTGTGTGCACACAGTTGTGTTTGTGTACACAGTTAGTTTTGTGTGTGTTTGTACACAGTTGTGCGTGGGTACACAGTTGTGTTTGTCTGTGTGTGTGTGTGTGTTTACACTGTGTGTGTGTGTACACTGTGTGTGTGTGTGTACAATGTGTTTTGTGGTGCACTGCGTGATTGTGTCTGTCTACACTGTTGTGTGTGAGTTTGCGTACACTGTTGTGTGTGTGTACACAGTGTGTGTGTCTATACACTGTGTGTGTGTACACAGTGTGTGTGTATGTGTACACAGTGTGCGTATGTGTATAAACAGTGTGTGTGTGTACACATTGTGTGTGAATACAGTGTGTGTGTGTGTGTGTGTGTGTACACAGTTGTGTGTGTGTGTGCGTGTGTGTACACAGTTATGTGTGTGTGTGCGTGTGTACACAGATGTGTGTGTGCGTACACAGTTTTGTGTGTGTGTGTACACAGTTCTGTGTGTGTACACAGTTGTGTGTGTGTACACAGTTGTGTTTGTGTGTACACAGTTGTGTGTGTACACAGTTGTGCATGTGTGTGTACACAGTTGATTGTGTGTGTGTGTACACAGTTGTGTGTGTGTACAGAGTTGTGTGTGTGTATACAGTTGTGTGTGTGTGCGTACACTGTTGTGTGTGTGTGTACACAGTTGTGTGTGTGTGTACACAGTTGTGTGTGTGTGTGCACAGTTGTGTGTATATGTGTGTACACAGTTGTGTGTGTGTGCACAGTTGTGTGTTTGTGTGTACACAGTTTTGTGTGTGTGTGTGTGTACACAGTTTTGTGTGTGTGTAAAATATTGTGTGTGTGTGTCCACAGTTGTGCATGTGTGTGTACACAGTTGTGTGTGTGTCTGTACACAGTTGTGTGTATGTGTGTGTGTACACAGTTGTGTGTGCGTGTATACACTCTGTGTGTGTGTGTGTGTGTGTGTGTGTGTACGCTGTGTGTGTGTAAACTTTGTGCTTCTGTGTACACTGCATGTGTGTGTGTACGCTGGTGTGTGTGTGCGTACACTTTTGTGTGCGTGTGTGTACACAGTGTATGCGTGTGTGTGTACATAACGTGTGTGTGTATACACAGTGTGTGTGTGTATATACAGTTTTTGTGTGTGTGTACACTGTTGTGTTTAGTTATGTGTGTGTGTTTACACGGTGTGTGTGTGTCTGTACATTGTGTGTGTGTGTGTGTGTGTGTGTGTGTGTACACAGTGTGCGTGTGTGTATACACAGATTGTGTGTGTACACAGTGTGGGAGTGTACACAGTGTGTATGAGAGTATACTGTGTGTTTTTGTGTACATTGTGTGTGCGTGTGTGTGTACACAGTGTGTGTGTGTACACACAGTGTGTGTGTGTGTGTATAGTTTTTGTGTGTGTGTACACTGTTGTGTTTGTTGTACACTGTTATGTGTCTGTGTTTACACGGTGTGTGTGTGTGTATACACTGTGTGTGTGTGTTTATGTGTCTGTTCATAGTGTGTGTGTGTGTGTGTGTGTGTGTGTACACAGTGTGCATGTGTGAGAGTGTACACAGTGTGTGTGAGTATACTGTGTGTTCTTGTGTACATTGTGTGTGTGTGTGTTTGTGTACACTGTTGTGTGTGTGTGCGTACAATTTTGTGTGTGTGTGTATGCAGTGTGTTTGTGTACGCAGTGTGTGTGTATATACACAGTTTATGTGTGTATACACAGTGTTTGTGTGTGTGTACACTGTTGTGTGTGTGTGTGTACACTGTGTGTGTGTGAATGCTCTGTGTGCATGCGTTTGTGTGTACACAGTGTGTGTGTACACAGTTGTGTGTGTGTGTGTACACAGTTGTGTGTGTGTGTACACAATTGTGTGTGTGTACACAGTTTGGTATGTGTTTGTACACAGTTGTGTGTGTACACAGTTGTGTTTGTGTGTGTGTGTGTGTTAACAACTGTGTGTGTGTATACTGTGTGTGTGTACACTGTGTTTTTTTGTGCACTGCGTGTTTGTGTCTGTCTACATTGTTGTGTGTGAGTTTGCGTACACTGTTGTGTGTGTGTACACAGTGTGTGTGTCTATACACTGTGTGTGTGTGTACACAGTGTGTGTGTATGTGTACACAGTGTACGTATGTGTATAAACAGTGTGTGTGTGTACACATTGTGTGTGAATACAGTGTGTGTGTACACAGTTGTGTGTGTGTGTGTGTACACAGTTGTGTGTGTGTGTACAGATGTGTGTGTGTACACAGTTGTTTGTGCGTGTATGTCTCACAGTTGTGTGTGTGTATGTGTGTGTGTACACAGTTGTGTGTGTTTGTGTACACAGTTGTGCGTTTGTGTGTGTGTACACAGTTGTGTGTGTGTGTGTGTGTGTACACAGTTGTGTGTGGGTGGGTGTGTGATTGTACACAGTTTTGTTTTGTGTGTGTACACAGTCGTGCGTCTGTAAACAGTTGTGTGTTTGTACACTGTTGTGTGTGTGTGTGTACACAGTTGTGTGTGTGTGTGTACACAGTTGTCTGTGTTGTACACAGATGAGTGTGTGTGTGTGTACACAGTGGTGTGTGTGTTCACAGTTGTGTGTGTGTGTGTACGCAGTTGTGTACGTGTGTGTGTACACAGATGTGTGTGTGTATGTGTGCGTGTACACTTTTGTGTGTATACACTGTATGTGTGTACAGTGGGTGTTTTGTTGTTTGAGTACACTGTTGTGTACACAACAGTGAGTGTACGTACACTTCTGTGTGTGTGTACACAGTTGTGTATGTGTGTACACAGTTTTGTGTGTGTGTGTACACAGTTGTGTGTGTGTGTACATTTGTGTGTGTGTACGCAGTTGTGGGTGTGTACACAGTTGTGTGTGTGTACACAGTTGTGAGCGTGTGTGTGTGTACACAGTTGTGTGTGTGTGTGTACACAGTTGTTTCTGTGTGTACACAGTTGTGTTTGTATACAATTGTGTGTGTGTGTACAAAGTTGTGTGTGTGTGTACACAGTGTGTGTGTGTACACAGTTGTGTGGTGTGTGTGTGCACAGTTGTTTGTGTGTGTGCACAGTTGTGTGTGTGTGTACACAGTTGTGTGTGTGTATGTGTGTGTCTGTACACAGTTGTGTTTGTGTGTGTGTGTGTGTGATTACACTGTGTGTGTGTACACTGTGTGTGTGTACACTGTGTTTTTTTGTACACTGTGTGTTTGTGTTGCTGTCTCCACTGTTGGGTGTTAGTGTGCGTACACTGTTGTGTGTGTGTACACAGTATGTGTGTGCGTGTGTGAGTACACAGTGTGTGTCTATAAACTATGTTTGTGTGTGTGTGTACACAGTGTGTGTGTATGTGTACACAGGGTGAATATGTGTATATACAGTGTGTGTGTGGACACAGTGGGTGAGTATACACAGCGTGCGTGTGTACACAGTTGTGTGTGTGTGTGCGTGTGTGTACACAGTTATGTGTGTGTGTGCGTGTGTACACAGATGTGTGTGTGCGTACACAGTTTTGTGTGTGTGTGTACACAGTTCTGTGTGTGTACACAGTTGTGTGTGTGTACACAGTTGTGTTTGTGTGTACACAGTTGTGTGTGTACACAGTTGTGCATGTGTGTGTACACAGTTGATTGTGTGTGTGTGTACACAGTTGTGTGTGTGTACAGAGTTGTGTGTGTGTATACAGTTGTGTGTGTGTGCGTACACTGTTGTGTGTGTGTGTACACAGTTGTGTGTGTGTGTACACAGTTGTGTGTGTGTGTGCACAGTTGTGTGTATATGTGTGTACACAGTTGTGTGTGTGTGCACAGTTGTGTGTTTGTGTGTACACAGTTTTGTGTGTGTGTGTGTGTACACAGTTTTGTGTGTGTGTAAAATATTGTGTGTGTGTGTCCACAGTTGTGCATGTGTGTGTACACAGTTGTGTGTGTGTCTGTACACAGTTGTGTGTATGTGTGTGTGTACACAGTTGTGTGTGCGTGTATACACTCTGTGTGTGTGTGTGTGTGTGTGTGTGTGTACGCTGTGTGTGTGTAAACTTTGTGCTTCTGTGTACACTGCATGTGTGTGTGTACGCTGGTGTGTGTGTGCGTACACTTTTGTGTGCGTGTGTGTACACAGTGTATGCGTGTGTGTGTACATAACGTGTGTGTGTATACACAGTGTGTGTGTGTATATACAGTTTTTGTGTGTGTGTACACTGTTGTGTTTAGTTATGTGTGTGTGTTTACACGGTGTGTGTGTGTCTGTACATTGTGTGTGTGTGTGTGTGTGTGTGTGTGTACACAGTGTGCGTGTGTGTATACACAGATTGTGTGTGTACACAGTGTGGGAGTGTACACAGTGTGTATGAGAGTATACTGTGTGTTTTTGTGTACATTGTGTGTGCGTGTGTGTGTACACAGTGTGTGTGTGTACACACAGTGTGTGTGTGTGTGTATAGTTTTTGTGTGTGTGTACACTGTTGTGTTTGTTGTACACTGTTATGTGTCTGTGTTTACACGGTGTGTGTGTGTGTATACACTGTGTGTGTGTGTTTATGTGTCTGTTCATAGTGTGTGTGTGTGTGTGTGTGTGTGTGTACACAGTGTGCATGTGTGAGAGTGTACACAGTGTGTGTGAGTATACTGTGTGTTCTTGTGTACATTGTGTGTGTGTGTGTTTGTGTACACTGTTGTGTGTGTGTGCGTACAATTTTGTGTGTGTGTGTATGCAGTGTGTTTGTGTACGCAGTGTGTGTGTATATACACAGTTTATGTGTGTATACACAGTGTTTGTGTGTGTGTACACTGTTGTGTGTGTGTGTGTACACTGTGTGTGTGTGAATGCTCTGTGTGCATGCGTTTGTGTGTACACAGTGTGTGTGTACACAGTTGTGTGTGTGTGTGTACACAGTTGTGTGTGTGTGTACACAATTGTGTGTGTGTACACAGTTTGGTATGTGTTTGTACACAGTTGTGTGTGTACACAGTTGTGTTTGTGTGTGTGTGTGTGTTAACAACTGTGTGTGTGTATACTGTGTGTGTGTACACTGTGTTTTTTTGTGCACTGCGTGTTTGTGTCTGTCTACATTGTTGTGTGTGAGTTTGCGTACACTGTTGTGTGTGTGTACACAGTGTGTGTGTCTATACACTGTGTGTGTGTGTACACAGTGTGTGTGTATGTGTACACAGTGTACGTATGTGTATAAACAGTGTGTGTGTGTACACATTGTGTGTGAATACAGTGTGTGTGTACACAGTTGTGTGTGTGTGTGTGTACACAGTTGTGTGTGTGTGTACAGATGTGTGTGTGTACACAGTTGTTTGTGCGTGTATGTCTCACAGTTGTGTGTGTGTATGTGTGTGTGTACACAGTTGTGTGTGTTTGTGTACACAGTTGTGCGTTTGTGTGTGTGTACACAGTTGTGTGTGTGTGTGTGTGTGTACACAGTTGTGTGTGGGTGGGTGTGTGATTGTACACAGTTTTGTTTTGTGTGTGTACACAGTCGTGCGTCTGTAAACAGTTGTGTGTTTGTACACTGTTGTGTGTGTGTGTGTACACAGTTGTGTGTGTGTGTGTACACAGTTGTCTGTGTTGTACACAGATGAGTGTGTGTGTGTGTACACAGTGGTGTGTGTGTTCACAGTTGTGTGTGTGTGTGTACGCAGTTGTGTACGTGTGTGTGTACACAGATGTGTGTGTGTATGTGTGCGTGTACACTTTTGTGTGTATACACTGTATGTGTGTACAGTGGGTGTTTTGTTGTTTGAGTACACTGTTGTGTACACAACAGTGAGTGTACGTACACTTTTGTGTGTGTGTACACAGTTGTGTATGTGTGTACACAGTTTTGTGTGTGTGTGTACACAGTTGTGTGTGTGTGTGTGTATATTTGTGTGTGTGTACGCAGTTGTGTGTGTGTACACAGTTGTGTGTGT
Organism: Isurus oxyrinchus; assembly: GCA_026770705.1. Classification (NCBI taxonomy): domain Eukaryota; kingdom Metazoa; phylum Chordata; class Chondrichthyes; order Lamniformes; family Lamnidae; genus Isurus; species Isurus oxyrinchus. The sequence continues at coordinate 107,894,565 of JANJGN010000017.1, forward strand.
GTGTACACAGTTGTGCGTCTGTACACAGTTGTGCTTGTGCGTACACAGTTGTGTGTGTGTGTGTACTCAGTTGTGTGTCTGCGTACACAGTTGTGTGTGTGTATACACTGTTGTATGTTTGTGTGTACACAGTTGTGTGTGTGTGTAAACTGTTGTGTGTATGTGTGTGTACACAGTTGTGTGTGTGTACACAGTGTGTGTGTACACAGTTGTGTGTGTGTGTTCACAGTTGTGTGTGTGTGTACACAGTTGTTTGTGTGTGTACACAGTTGTGTGTGTGTGTAAACAGTTGTGTGTGTGTGTGTGTGTAAACAGCTGTGTGTGCATTTGTGTGTGTAAACAGTTGTGTGTGTGTGTGTACACTGTGTGTGTATGTGTTTGTACACTGTCTGTGTGTGTGTACTCTGTGTGTGTGTCCACCGTTGATGAGTTTTTACACAGTTATTGTGTGTGTGTACTGTTGTGTGTGTATACACTGTGTGCGTGCGTGTGTGTGTGTATACACTGTGTGTGTGTGTGTGCGTGTACACAGTGTGTGTGTTTACACTGTGTTTGTGTACACAGATGTTTGTGTGTGTACACAGTTCTGTGTGTGTTTGTGTGTGTATATACACAGTGTGTGTGTGTACACATTGTGTGTTTGGACACAGTTGTGTGTGAGTGTACACAGTTGTGTGTGTGTGTACACAGTTGTGTGTGTGTGTGTGTGTACACAGTTGTGTGTGTGTGTGTGTACAGATGTGTGTGTGTGTACACAGTTGTTTGTGCGTGTATGTCTCACAGTTGTGTGTGTGTATGTGTGTGTGTACACAGTTGTGTGTGTTTGTGTACACAGTTGTGCGTGTGTGTGTGTACAACGTTGTGTGTGTGTGTGTACACAGGTGTGTGTGGGTGGGTGTGTGATTGTACACAGTTTTGTTTTGTGTGTGTACACGGTCGTGCGTCTGTAAACAGTTGTGTGTTTGTACACAGTTGTGTGTGTGTGTACACAGTTGTGTGTGTGTGTGTGTACACAGTTGTGTGTGTTGTACACAGATGAGTGTGTGTGTGTGTACACAGTGGTGTGTGTGTTCACAGTTGTGTGTGTGTGTACGCAGTTGTGTGTGTGTGTGTACACAGATGTGTGTGTGTATGTGTGTGTGTACACTTTTGTGTGTATACACTGTATGTGTGTAGAGTGGGTGTTTTGTTGTTTGAGTACACTGTTGTGTACACAACAATGAGTGTACGTACACTTTTGTGTGTGTGTGTGTACACAGTTGTGTATGTGTGTACACAGTTTTGTGTGTGTGTGTGTACACAGTTGTGTGTGTGTGTGTACATTTGTGTGTGTGTACGCAGTTGTGCGTCTGTACACAGTTGTGCTTGTGCGTACACAGTTGTGTGTGTGTGTGTACTCAGTTGTGTGTCTGCATACACAGTTGTGTGTGTGTATACACTGTTGTATGTTTGTGTGTACACAGATGTGTGTGTGTGTGTAAACTGTTGTGTGTATGTGTGTGTACACAGTTGTGTGTGTGTACACAGTGTGTGTGTACACAGTTGTGTGTGTGTGTGTAAACAGTTGGGTGTGTGTGTGTGTAAACAGCTGTGTGTGTATTTGTGTGTGTAAACAGTTGTGTGTGTGTGTACACTGTGTGTGTATGTGTTTGTACACTGTGTGTGTGTGTACTCTGTGTGTGTATACACCGTTGATGTGTGTTTACACAGTTTTTGTGTGTGTGTACTGTTGTGTGTGTATACACTGTGTGCGTGCGTGTGTGTGTGTACACTGTGTGTGTGTGTGCGTGTACACAGTGTGTGTGTTTACACTGTGTTTGTTTACACAGTTGTGTGTGTGTGTGTACATTTGTGTGTGTGTACGCAGTTGTGGGTGTGTACACAGTTGTGTGTGTGTCTACACAGTTGTGAATGTGTCTGTACACAGTTATGTGTGTTTGTACACTGTTGTGTTTGTGTGAGTGTACACAGTTGTGTGTGTGTACACAATTGCGTGTGTGTGTGTGTACACTGTGTGTGTGTACACTGTGTCTGTGTAGACTGTGTGTTTTTGTGTAAACTGTGTGTGTGTATTTGTGTACACTGTTGTGTGTGAGTTTGCGTACACTTTTGTGTGTATGGGTACAGAGTTGTGTATGTGTCTGCACAGTTGCGTGTGTGTACACAGTTGTGTGTGTGTGTCTACACAGTTGTTTGTCAGTGTATGTGCACAGTTGTGTGCGTGTACACAGTTGTGTTTGTGTGAGTGTATACAGTTATGTGTGTGTGTGTGTGTGTGTGCACAGTTGTGTGTGTGTACACAGTTGTGTGTGTGTGTACACAGTTGTGTGTATGTGTGTGTACAGTTGTGTGTGTGTGTGTATACAGTTGTGTGTGTGTGTGCATGTACACTGTTGTGTGTGTGTGTGTGTGTGTACACAGTTGTGTGTGAGTGTGTACACAGTTGTGTGTGGGTGGGTATGTTTACACAGTTGTGTGTATGTGTACACAGTTGTGCGTCTGTACACAGTTGTGCTTGTGCGTGCACAGTTGTGTGTGTGTGTGTGTGTGTACTGAGTTGTGTGTCTGCATACACAGTTGTGTGTGTGTATACACTGTTGTATGTTTGTGTGTACACAGTTGTGTGTGTGTAAACTGTTGTGTGTATGTGAGTGTACACAGTTGTGTGTATGTACACAGTGTGTGTGTGTACACAGTTGTGTGTGGGTACACAGTTGTGTGTGTGTGTACACAGTTGTTTGTGTGTGTACACAGTTGTGTGTGTGTGTAAACAGTTGTGTGTGTGTGTGTAAACAGCTGTGTGTGTATTTGTGTGTGTAAACAGTTGTGTGTGTGTACACTGTGTGTGTATGTGTTTGTACACTGTGTGTGTGTACTTTGTGTGTGTATACACCGTTGATGTGTGTTTACACAGTTTTTGTGTGTGTGTACTGTTGTGTGTGTATACACTGTGTGCGTGCGTGTGTGTGTGTACACTGTGTGTGTGTGTGCGTGTACACAGTGTGTGTGTTTACACTGTGTTTGTGTACACAGATGTTTGTGTGTGTACACAGTTCTGTGTGTGTTTGTGTGTGTATATAAACAGTGTGAGTGTGTGTGTGTACACATTGTGTGTGTTTGGACACAGTTTTGTGTGAGTGTACACAGTTGTGTGTGTGTGTGTGTACACAGTTGTGTGTGTGTGTGTACACAGTTGTGTGTGTGTGTGTGTACAGATGTGTGTGTATACATAGATGTTTGTGCGTGTATGTCTCACAGTTGTGTGTGTGTATGTGTGTGTACACAGTTGTGTGTGTTTGTGTACACAGTTGTGCGTGTGTGTGTGTACACAGTTGTGTGTGTGTGTGTGTACACAGTTGTGTGTGGGTCGGTGTGTGATTGTACACTGTTTTGTTTTGTGTGTGTACACCGTCGTGCGTCTGTAAACAGTTGTGTGTTTGTACACAGTTGTGTGTGTGTGTGTACACAGTTGTGTGTGTGTGTACACAGTTGTGTGTGTTGTACACAGATGAGTGTGTGTGTGTGTGTACACAGTGGTGTGTGTGTTCACAGTTGTGTGTGTGTACGCAGTTGTGTGCGTGTGTGTGTACACAGATGTGTGTGTGTATGTGTGTGTGTACACTTTTGTGTGTATACACTGTATGTGTGTACAGTGGGTGTTTTGTTGTTTGAGTACACTGTTGTGTACACAACAGTGAGTGTACGTACACTTTTGTGTGTGTGTGTGTACACAGTTGTGTATGTGTGTACACAGTTTTGTGTGTGTGTGTACACAGTTGTGTGTGTGTGTACATTTGTGTGTGTGTACGCAGTTGTGCGTGTGTACACAGTTGTGTGTGTGTCTACACAGTTGTGTATGTGTCTGTACACAGTTATGTGTGTTTGTACACTGTTGTGTTTGTGTGAGTGTACACAGTTGTGTGTGTGTGTGTACACAATTGTGTGTGTGTGTGTACACTGTGTGTTTTTGTGTAAACTGTGTGTGTGTATTTGTGTACACTGTTGTGTGTGAGTTTGCGTACACTTTTGTGTGTATGGGTACAGAGTTGTGTATGTGTCTGCACAGTTGCGTTTGTGTACACAGTTGTGTGTGTGTGTCTACACAGTTGTTTGTCAGTGTATGTGCACAGTTGTGTGCGTGTACACAGTTGTGTTTGTGTGAGTGTATACAGTTGTGTGTGTGTGTGTGTGCACACAGTTGTGTGTGTGTACACAGTTGTGTGTGTGTGTACACAGTTGTGTGTATGTGTGTGTACAGTTGTGTGTGTGTGTATACAGTTGTGTGTGTGTGTGCATGTACACTGTTGTGTGTGTGTGTGTGTACACAGCTGTGTGTCTGTGTGTACACAGTTGTGTGTGAGTGTGTACACAGTTGTGTGTGGGTGGGTATGTTTACACAGTTGTGTGTGTGTGTACACAGTTGTGCGTCTGTACACAGTTGTGCTTGTGCGTGCACAGTTGTGTGTGTGTGTGTACTCAGTTGTGTGTCTGCGTACACAGTTGTGTGTGTGTATACACTGTTGTATGTTTGTGTGTACACAGTTGTGTGTGTGTGTGTGTAAACTGTTGTGTGTATGTGTGTGTACACAGTTGTGTGTGTGTACTCAGTGTGTGTGTACACAGTTGTGTGTGTGTGTGTACACAGTTGTGTGTGTGTGTACACAGTTGTTTGTGTGTGTACACAGTTGTGTGTGTGTGTAAACAGTTGTGTGTGTGTGTTTAAACAGCTGTGTGTGTATTTGTGTGTGTAAACAGTTGTGTGTGTGTGTGTACACTGTGTGTGTATGTGTTTGTACACTGTGTGTGTGTGTACTCTGTGTGTGTATACACCGTTGATGTGTGTTTACACAGTTTTTGTGTGTGTGTACTGTTGTGTGTGTATACACTGTGTGCGTGCGTGTGTGTGTGTACACTGTGTGTGTGTGTGCGTGTACACAGTGTGTGTGTTTACACTGTGTTTGTGTACACAGATATTTGTGTGTGTACACAGTTCTGTGTGTGTTTGTGTGTGTATATACACAGTGTGTGTGTGTAAACATAGTGTGTGTGTGTGTACACAGTTGTGCATGAGTGTACACAGTTGTGTGTGTGTGTGTTCAGAGTTGCCTGTGTGTTTGTGCACAGTTGTGTGAGTGTGTGTGTGTGGGGGGTAAACTGTGTGTGTACAATGTGTGTTTCTGTGTGCACGGTGTGTGTGTGTATACTGTTGTGTGTGTGTGAGCGTACACTGTTGTGTGCGTATACACAGTGTGTGTGAGTATGCACTGTGTGTGTATGTACACAGTATGTGTGTGTACACAGAGTGCATGTGTGTATACACAGTTCTGTGCATGTGTGTACACAGTGTGTGTGTACACAGTTGTGTGTGTGTGTACACAGTTGTGTGTGTATAAACAGTGTGTGTTTGTACAAAGGGTGTGTGTGCACACAGTTTTGTGTGCGTGTGTACACAGTTGTGTGTGTGTGTACACAGTTGCTTGTGTTTGTGTACACAGTTGTGTGTGTGTGTGTGTACACAATTGTGTGTGTGTGAACACAGTTGTGTGTGTGTGTGTGTACACAGTTGTGTGTGTGTGTACACAGTTTTGTCTATGTGTGTGTGTGTGTGTGTGTACAAAGTTGTGTGTGGATGCCTGCACACAGTTGTGTGTGTACGCAGTTGTGTGCGTGTCTGTGTACACAGATGTGTGTGTATATGTGTGTGTACACTTTTGTGTGTATACACTGTATGTGTGTACAGTGGGTGTTTTGTTGTTTGAGTACACTGTTGTGTACACAACAGTGAGTGTACGTACACTTCTGTGTGTGTGTACACAGTTGTGTATGTGTGTACACAGTTTTGTGTGTGTGTGTACACAGTTGTGTGTGTGTGTACATTTGTGTGTGTGTACGCAGTTGTGGGTGTGTACACAGTTGTGTGTGTGTCTACACAGTTGTGTATGTGTCTGTACACAGTTATGTGTGTTTGTACACTGTTGTATTTGTGTGAGTGTACACAGTTGTGTGTGTGTACACAATTGCGTGTGTGTGTGTACACTGTGTGTGTGTACACTGTGTCTGTGTAGACTGTGTGTTTTTGTGTAAACTGTGTGTGTGTATTTGTGTACACTGTTGTGTGTGAGTTTGCGTACACTTTTGTGTGTATGGGTACAGAGTTGTGTATGTGTCTGCACAGTTGCGTGTGTGTACACAGTTGTGTGTGTGTGTCTACACAGTTGTTTGTCAGTGTATGTGCACAGTTGTGTGCGTGTACACAGTTGTGTTTGTGTGAGTGTATACAGTTGTGTGTGTGTGTGTGTGTGCACACAGTTGTGTGTGTGTACACAGTTGTGTGTGTGTGTGTACACAGTTGTGTGTATGTGTGTGTACAGTTGTGTGTGTATACAGTTGTGTGTGTGTGTGCTTGTACACAGTTGTGTGTGTGTGTGTGTACACAGCTGTGTGTGTGTGTGTACACAGTTGTGTGTGAGTGTGTACACAGTTGTGTGTGGGTGGGTATTTTTACGCAGTTGTGTGTGTGTGTACACAGTTGTGCGTCTGTACACAGTTGTGCTTGTGAGTATGTACACAGTATGTGTGTGCACACAGAGTGCGTGTGTGTATACACAGTTCTGTGCATGTGTGTACACAGTGTGTGTGTATACACAGTGTGTGTGTGTACACAGTTGTGTGTGTGTGTACACAGTTGTGTGCGTATACACAGTGTGTGTTTGTACAAAGGGTGTGTGTGCACACAGTTTTTTGTGCGTGTGTACACAGTTGTGTGTGTGTGTACACAGTTGCTTGTGTTTGTGTACACAGTTGTGTGTGTGTGTGTACACAATTGTGTGTGTGTGAACACAGTTGTGTGTGTGTTCACACAGTTGTGTGTGTGTGTGTGTGTACACAGTTGTGTGTGTGTGTACACAGTTGTGTGTGTCAGTACACTCTTGTGTGTGTGTACACAGTTGTGTGTATGTGTGTGTGTGCGTGTGTCTGTACACAGTTGTGTGTGTGTGTGTGTGTTTACAATGTTGTGTGTGGATGCCTGTACACAGTTGTGTGTGTACACAGTTTTGTGTGTGAGTGTACACAGTTGTGTGTGCGTGTGTTCAGAGTTGTCTGTGTGTTTGTGCACAGTTGTGTGAGTGTGTGTGTGTGTGGGGGTACACTGTGTGTGTACAATGTGTGTTTCTGTGTGCACGGTGTGTGTGTGTACACTGTGTGTGTGTGAGCGTACACTGTTGTGTGCGTATACACAGTGTGTGTGAGTATGCACTGTGTGTGTATGTACACAGTATGTGTGTACACAGAGTGCGTGTGTGTATACACAGTTCTGTGCATGTGTGTACACAGTGTGTGTGTATACACAGTGTGTGTGTGTACACAGTTGTGTGTGTGTGTACACAGTTGTGTGCGTATACACAGTGTGTGTTTGTACAAAGGGTGTGTGTGCACACAGTTTTGTGTGCGTGTGTACACAGTTGTGTGTGTGTGTACACAGTTGCTTGTGTTTGTGTACACAGTTGTGTGTGTGTGTGTGTACACAATTGTGTGTGTGTGAACACAGTTGTGTGTGTGTTCACACAGTTGTGTGTGTGTGTGTACACAGTTGTGTGTGTGTGTGTACACAGTTGTGTGTGTCAGTACACTCTTGTGTGTGTGTGTGTACACAGTTGTGTGTGTGTGTGTCTGTACACAGTTGTGTGTGTGTGTGTGTGTACAATGTTGTGTGTGGATGCCTGTACACAGTTGTGTGTGTACACAGTTTTGTGTGTGTGTGTACACAGTTGTGTGTCTGTGTGTACACAGTGGGGTGTGTGTGTGTGTGTACACAGTTGTGTGTGTGTACACAGTTGTGTGTGTGTGTATGTACAAAGTTGTGTTTGTGTGTGTCTGTGTGAACATATTTGTGTGTTTTTGTACACAGTTGTCTGTGTGTGTGTCTGTGTACACAGTTGTGTGTGTCTGTGTTCACACAGTTATGTGTGTGTGTGAGTGTACACAGTTGTGTGCGTGTACACAATAGTGTATGTGTGTGTGTGTACACAGTTGTGTGTATGTGTGCACAGTTGTGTGTGTGTGTGAGTATACAATTGTGTGTGTGTGTACACAGTTGTGTTTGTGTGTACACAGTGTGTGTGTGTGTACACAGCAGTGTGTGTGTGCACAGTTGTTTGTGTGTGTACAAATTTGTGTGTGTGTGTGTACACAGTTGTGTTTGTGTACACAGTTAGTTTTGTGTGTGTTTGTACACAGTTGTGTGTGTGTACACAGTTGTGTTTGTTGTGTGTGTGTCTACACTGTGTGTGTGTACATTGTGTGTGTGTGTACACTGTGTGTTGTGGTGCACTGCGTGTTTGTGTCTGTCTACACTGTTGTGTGTGAGTTTGCGTACACTGTTGTGTGTGTGTACACAGTGTGTGTGTCTATACACTGTGTGTGTGTGTACACAGTGTGTGTATATGTGTACACAGTGTGCGTATGTGTATAAACAGTGTGTGTGTGTACACATTGTGTGTGAATACAGTGTGTGTGTGTACACAGTTGTGTGTGTGTGTACACAGTTGTGTGTGTGTTTTTGTGTACAGATGTGTGTGTGTACACAGTTGTTTGTGCGTGTATGTCTCACAGTTGTGTGTGTATGTGTGTGCGTACACAGTTGTGTGTGTGTGTGTACACAGTTGTGTGTGTGTGTGTGCACACAGTTATGTGAGTGCGTGTGTTCACACAGTTGTGTGTGTGTACACAGTTGTGAGCGTGTGTGTGTGTACACAGTGGTGTGTGTGTGTACACAGTTGTTTCTGTGTGTACACAGTTGTGTTTGTATACAATTGTGTGTGGGTGCGTACAAAGTTGTGTGTGTGTGTGTACACAGTGTGTGTGTGTACACAGTTGTGCGGTGTGTGTGTCTGCACAGTTGTTTGTGTGTGTGCACAGTTGTGTGTGTGTGTACACAGCTGTGTGTGTGTGTGTGTACACAGTTGTGTGTGTGTGTGTGTACACAGTTGTGTGTGGGTGGGTATGTTTACACAGTTGCGTGTGTGTGTACACAGTTGTGCGTCTGTACACAGTTGCGCTTGTCCGTACACAGTTGTGTGTGTGTGTACTCAGTTGTGTGTCTGCGTACACAGTTGTGTGTGTGTATACACTGTTGTATGTTTGTGTGTACACAGTTGTGTGTGTGTGTAAACTGTTGTGTGTATGTGTGCTTACACAGTTGTGTGTGTGTACACAGTGTGTGTGTGTACACAGTTGTGTGTGTGTGTGTACACAGTTGTGTGTGTATGTACACAGTTGTTTGTGTGTGTACACAGTTGTGTGTGTGTGTAAACAGTTGTGTGTGTGTGTGTGTAAACAGCTGTGTCTGTATTTGTGTGTGTAAACAGTTGTGTGTGTGTGTGTACACCGTGTGTGTATGTGTTTGTACACTGTGTGTGTGTGTACTCTGTGTGTGTATACACCGTTGATGTGTGTTTACACAGTTTTTGTGTGTGTGTATTGTTGTGTGTGTATACACTGTGTGCGTGCGTGTGTGTGTGTACACTGTGTATGTGTGCGTGTACACACTGTGTGTGTTTACACTGCGTTTGTGTACACAGATGTTTGTGTGTGTACACAGTTCTGTGTGTGTTTGTGTGTGTATATACACAGTGTGTGTGTGTACACATTGTGTGTGTGTGTACACAGTTGTGTATGAGTGTACACAGTTGTGTGTGCGTGTGTTCAGAGTTGTCTGTGTGTTTGTGTACAGTTGTGTGAGTGCGTGTGTGTGTGGGGGTACACTGTGTGTGTACAATGTGTGTTTCTGTGTGCACGGTGTGTGTGTGTACACTGTTGTGTGTGTGTGAGCGTACACTGTTGTGTGCGTATACACAGTGTGTGTGAGAATGCACTGTGTGTGTATGTACACAGTATGTGTGTGCACACAGAGTGCGTGTGTGTATACACAGTTCTGTGCATGTGTGTACACAGTGTGTGTGTATACACAGTGTGTGTGTGTACACAGTTGTGTGTGTGTGTACACAGCTGTGTGCGTATACACAGTGTGTGTTTGTACAAAGGGTGTGTGTGCACACAGTTTTGTGTGCGTGTGTACACAGTTGTGTGTGTGTGTACACAGTTGCTTGTGTTTGTGTACACAGTTGTGTGTGTGTGTGTGTACACAATTGTGTGTGTGTGAACACAGTTGTGTGTGTGTTCACACAGTTGTGTGTGTGTGTGTGTACACAGTTGTGTGTGTGTGTGTACACAGTTGTGTGTGTCAGTACACTCTTGTGTGTGTGTGTGTACACAGTTGTGTGTATGTGTGTGTGTGCGTGTGTCTGTACACAGTTGTGTGTGTGTGTGTGTGTGTACAATGTTGTGTGTGGATGCCTGTACACAGTTGTGTGTGTACACAGTTTTGTGTGTGAGTGTACACAGTTGTGTGTGCGTGTGTTCAGAGTTGTCTGTGTGTTTGTGCACAGTTGTGTGAGTGTGTGTGTGTGTGGGGGGGTACACTGTGTGTGTACAATGTGTGTTTCTGTGTGCACGGTGTGTGTGTGTACACTGTTGTGTGTGTGTGAGCGTACACTGTTGTGTGAGTATACACAGTGTGTGTGAGTATGCACTGTGTGTGTATGTACACAGTATGTGTGTACACAGAGTGCGTGTGTGTATACACAGTTCTGTGCATGTGTGTACACAGTGTGTGTGTATACACAGTGTGTGTGTGTACACAGTTGTGTGTGTGTGTACACAGTTGTGTGCGTATACACAGTGTGTGTTTGTACAAAGGGTGTGTGTGCACACAGTTTTGTGTGCGTGTGCACACAGTTGTGTGTGTGTGTACACAGTTGCTTGTGTTTGTGTACACAGTTGTGTGTGTGTGTGTGTACACAATTGTGTGTGTGTGAACACAGTTGTGTGTGTGTTCACACAGTTGTGTGTGTGTGTGTGTACACAGTTGTGTGTGTGTGTGTACACAGTTGTACGTGTGTGTGTACACAGTTCTGTGTTTGTGTGTGTGTGTACACAGTTGTGTGTTTGTGTGTACACAGTTGTGTGTGTGTACGCAGTTGTGTGTGTGCGTTTGTACACAGATGTGTATGTGAGTACACAGTTGTGTGTGTGTACACAGTTTTGTGTGTGTACACAGTTGTGTTTGCGTACACAGTTGTGTGTGTGTGTACAAAGTTGTATGTGTGTATACACAATTGTGTATGTGTGTGTACACAGTTGAGTGTGTGTGTGTGTGTGTACACAGTTGTGTGTGTGTGTACACAGTTGTGTGTGTATACAGTTGTGTGTGTGTGCGTACACAGTATGTGTGTGCGTGTGTGAGTACACAGTGTGTGTCTATAAACTATGTTTGTGTGTGTGTGTGTACAGTGTGTGTGTATGTGTACACAGGGTGCATATGTGTATATACAGTGTGTATGTGGACACAGTGTGTGAGTATACACAGCGTGCGTGTGTACACAGTTGTGTGTGTGTGTGCGTGTGTGTACACAGTTATGTGTTTGTGTGCGTGTGTACACAGATGTGTGTGTGCGTACACAGTTTTGTGTGTGTGTACACAGTTGTGTGTGTGTACACAGTTGTGTGTGTGTGTACACAGTTGTGTGTTTGTGTGTACACAGTTGTGTGTGTGTACACAGTTGTGCATGTGTGTGTACACAGTTGATTGTGTGTGTGTGTGTGTACACAGTTGTGTGTGTGTGTACACAGTTGTGTGTGTATACAGTTGTGTGTGTGCGTACACAGTTGTGTGTGTGTGTATACACAGTTGTGTGTGTGTGTACAAAGTTGTATGTGTGTATACACAATTGTGTATGTGTGTCTACACAGTTGAGTGTGTGTACACAGTGTGTGTGTATACACATTTGTGTGTGTGTGTATATACACGGTGTGTGTGTGTGTGTGTGTGTGTACACAGTTGTGTATGTGTGTACACAGTTTTGTGTGTGTGTACACAGTTGTGTGTGTGTGTGTGTGTGTACATTTGTGTGTGTACGCAGTTGTGCGTGTGTACACAGTTGTGTGTGTGTCTACACAGTTGTGTATGTGTCTGTACACAGTTGTGTGTGTTTGTACACTGTTGTGTTTGTGTGAGTGTACACAGTTGTGTGTGTGTGTGTACACAATTGTGTGTGTGTGTGTGTACACTGTGTGTGTATATACACTGTGTGTGTGTACACTGTGTGTTTTTGCGTAAACTGTGTGTGTGTATTTGTGTACACTGTTGTGTGTGAGTTTGCGTACACTTGTGTGTGTATGTGTACAGAGTTGTGTATGTGTCTACACAGTTGTGTGTGTGTACACAGTTGTGTGTGTGAGTCTACACAGTTGTGTGTCGGTGTATGTGCACAGTTGTGTGTGTGTGCACAGTTGTGTTTGTGTGAGTGTATACAGTTGTGTGCGTGTGTTTGTGTGTGTGTGCACACTGTGTGCGTGCGTGTGTGTGTGTACACTGTGTGTGTGCGTGTACACAGTGTGTGTGTTTACACTGTGTTTGTGTACACAGATATTTGTGTGTGTACACAGTTCTGTGTGTGTTTGTGTGTGTATATACACAGTGTGTGTGTGTACACATTGTGTGTGTGTGTACACAGTTGTGTGTGAGTGTACACAGTTGTGTGTGCGTGTGTTCAGAGTTGTCTGTGTGTTTGTGCACAGTTGTGTGAGTGTGTGTGTGTGGGGGGGTACACTGTGTGTGTACAATGTGTGTTTCTGTGTGCACGGTGTGTGTGTGTATACTGTTGTGTGTGTGTGAGCGTACACTGTTGTGTGCGTATACACAGTGTGTGTGAGTATGCACTGCGTGTGTATGTACACAGTATGTGTGTGTACACAGAGTGCATGTGTGTATACACAGTTCTGTGCATGTGTGTACACAGTGTGTGTGTATACACAGTGTGTGTGTACACAGTTGTGTGTGTGTGTACACAGTTGTGTGTGTATACACAGTGTGTGTTTGTACAAAGGGTGTGTGCGCACACAGTTTTGTGTGCGTGTGTACACAGTTGTGTGTGTGTGTACACAGTTGATTGTGTTTGTGTACACAGTTGTGTGTGTGTGTGTGTACACAATTGTGTGTGTGTTCACACAGTTGTGTGTGTGTTCACACAGTTGTGTGTGTGTGTGCGTGTACACAGTTGTGTGTATGTGTGTACACAGTTGTGTGTGTCAGTGCACTCTTGTGTGTGTGTGTGTACACAGTTGTGTGTATGTGTGTGTGTGTGTGTGTACAAAGTTGTGTGTGGATGCCTGCACACAGTTGTGTGTGTACACAGTTTTGTGTGTGTGTGTACACAGTTGTGTGTCTGTGTGTACACAGTGGGGTGTGTGTGTGTGTACACAGTTGTGTGTGTGTATACACAGTTTTGTGTGTGTCAGTACACTCTTGTGTGTGTGTGTGTACACAGTTGTGTGTGTGTGTGTGCACACAGTTATGTGAGTGCGTGTGTTCACACAGTTGTGTGTGTGTACACAGTTGTGAGCGTGTGTGTGTGTACACAGTGGTGTGTGTGTGTGTACACAGTTGTTTCTGTGTGTACATAGTTGTGTTTGTATACAATTGTGTGTGGGTGCGTACAAAGTTGTGTGTGTGTGTGTACACAGTGTGTGTGTGTACACAGTTGTGTGGTTTGTGTGTGTGCACAGTTGTTTGTGTGTGTGCACAGTTGTGTGTGTGTGTGTACACAGCTGTGTGTGTGTGTGTACACAGTTGTGTGTGTGTGTGTACACAGTTGTGTGTGGGTGGGTATGTTTACACAGTTGCGTGTGTGTGTACACAGTTGTGCGTCTGTACACAGTTGTGCTTGTGCTTACACAGTTGTGTGTGTGTGTACTCAGTTGTGTGTCTGCGTACACAGTTGTGTGTGTGTATACACTGTTGTATGTTTGTGTGTACACAGTTGTGTGTGTGTGTAAACTGTTGTGTGTATGTGTGTACACAGTTGTGTGTGTATGTGCACTGTTGTTTGTGTGTGTACACAGTTGTGTGTGTGTGTAAACAGTTGTGTGTGTGTGTAAACAGCTGTGTGTGTATTTGTGTGTGTAAACAGTTGTGTGTGTGTGTACACTGTGTGTGTATGTGTTTGTACACTGTGTGTGTGTGTACTCTGTGTGTGTATACACCGTTGATGTGTGTTTACACAGTTTTTGTGTGTGTGTACTGTTGTGTGTGTATACACTGTGTGCGTGCGTGTGTGTGTGCACACTGTGTGTGTGTGCGTGTACACACTGTGTGTGTTTACACTGCGTTTGTGTACACAGATGTTTGTGTGTGTACACAGTTCTGTGTGTGTTTGTGTGTGTATATACACAGTGTGTGTGTGTACACATTGTGTGTGTGTGTACACAGTTGTGTACGAGTGTACACAGTTGTGTGTGCGTGTGTTCAGAGTTGTCTGTGTGTTTGTGCACAGTTGTGTGAGTGCGTGTGTGTGTGGGGGTACACTGTGTGTGTACAATGTGTGTTTCTGTGTGCACGGTGTGTGTGTACACTGTTGTGTGTGTGTGAGCGTACACTGTTGTGTGCGTATACACAGTGTGTGTGAGTATGCACTGTGTGTGTATGTACACAGTATGTGTGTGCACACAGAGTGCGTGTGTGTATACACAGTTCTGTGCATGTGTGTACACAGTGTGTGTGTATACACAGTGTGTGTGTGTACACAGTTGTGTGTGTGTGTACACAGTTGTGTGCGTATACACAGTGTGTGTTTGTACAAAGGGTGTGTGTGCACACAGTTTTGTGTGCGTGTGTACACAGTTGTGTGTGTGTGTACACAGTTGCTTGCGTTTGTGTACACAGTTGTGTGTGTGTGTACACAATTGTGTGTGTGTGAACACAGTTGTGTGTGTGTTCACACAGTTGTGTGTGTGTGTGTACACAGTTGTGTGTGTGTGTGTACACAGTTGTGTGTGTCAGTACACTCTTGTGTGTGTGTGTACACAGTTGTGTGTATGTGTGTGTGTGCGTGTGTCTGTACACAGTTGTGTGTGTGTGTGTGTGTGTACAATGTTGTGTGTGGATGCCTGTACACAGTTGTGTGTGTACACAGTTTTGTGTGTGAGTGTACACAGTTGTGTGTGCGTGTGTTCAGAGTTGTCTGTGTGTTTGTGCACAGTTGTGTGAGTGTGTGTGTGTGTGGGGGTACACTGTGTGTGTACAATGTGTGTTTCTGTGTGCACGGTGTGTGTGTGTACACTGTTGTGTGTGTGTGAGCGTACACTGTTGTGTGCGTATACACAGTGTGTGTGAGTATGCACTGTGCGTGTATGTACACAGTATGTGTGTGTACACAGAGTGCGTGTGTGTATACACAGTTCTGTGCATGTGTGTACACAGTGTGTGTGTATACACAGTGTGTGTGTGTACACAGTTGTGTGTGTGTGTACACAGTTGTGTGCGTATACACAGTGTGTGTTTGTACAAAGGTTGTGTGTGCACACAGTTTTGTGTGCGTGTGTACACAGTTGTGTGTGTGTACACAGTTGCTTGTGTTTGTGTACACAGTTGTGTGTGTGTGTGTGTACACAATTGTGTGTGTGTGAACACAGTTGTGTGTGTGTTCACACAGTTGTGTGTGTGTGTGTGTACACAGTTGTGTGTGTGTGTGTACACAGTTGTGTGTGTCAGTACACTCTTGTGTGTGTGTGTGTACACAGTTGTGTGTATGTGTGTGTGTGTGTGTGTCTGTACACAGTTGTGTGTGTGTGTGTGTACAATGTTGTGTGTGGATGCCTGTACACAGTTGTGTGTGTACACAGTTTTGTGTGTGTGTGTACACAGTTGTGTGTCTGTGTGTACACAGTGGGGTGTGTGTGTGTGTGTACACAGTTGTTTGTGTGTACACAGTTGTGTGTGTGTGTATGTACAAAGTTGTGTTTGTGTACACAATTAGTTTTGTGTGTGTTTGTACACAGTTGTGTGTGTGTACACAGTTGTGTTTGTTGTGTGTGTGTCTACACTGTGTGTGTGTACATTGTGTGTGTGTGTACACTGTGTGTTGTGGTGCACTGCGTGTTTGTGTCTCTCTACACTGTTGTGTGTGAGTTTGCGTACACTGTTGTGTGTGTGTACACAGTGTGTGTGTCTATACACAGTGTGTGTGTACACAGTGTGTGTATATGTGTACACAGTGTGCGTATGTGTATAAACAGTGTGTGTGTGTACACATTGTGTGTGAATACAGTGTGTGTGTGTACACAGTTGTGTGTGTGTGTACACAGTTGTGTGTGTGTTTTTGTGTACAGATGTGTGTGTGTACACAGTTGTTTGTGCGTGTATGTCTCACAGTTGTGTGTGTATGTGTGTGCGTACACAGTTGTGTGTGTTTGTGTACACAGTTATGCGTGTGTGTGTGTACACAGTTGTGTGTGTGTGTGTGTACACAGTTGTGTGTGGGTGTGTGTGTGTACACTGTTGTGCGTGTCTGTACACAGTTGTGCGTGTGTAAACAGTTGTGTGTTTGTACACAGTTGTGTGTGTGTGTACACAGTTGTGTGTGTGTGTGTACACAGATGAGTGTGTGTGTGTGTACACAGTGGTTTGTGTGTTCACAGTTGTGTGTGTGTGTACACAGTTGTGTGTGTGTATGTGTGTGTGTACACTTTTGTGTGTGTGTGTGTACACTGTGTGTGTGTATACACTGTATGTGTGTACAGTGGGTGTTTTTTTTTGTTTGTGTACACTGTTGTGTACACAACAGTGAGTGTACGTACACTTTTGTGTGTGTGTGTGTGTACACAGTTGTGTATGTGTGTACACAGTTGTGTGTGTGTGTACACAGTTGTGTGTGTGTGTGTACATTTGTGTGTGTAAGCAGTTGTGCGTGTGTACACAGTTGTGTGTGTGTCTACACAGTTGTGTATGTGTCTGTACACAGTTGTGTGTGTTTGTACACTGTTGTGTTTGTGTGAGTGTACACAGTTTTGTGTGTGTGTACACAATTGTGTGTGTGTGTGTACACTGTGTGTCTGTACACTGTGTGTGTGTACACTGTGTGTTTTTGCGTAAACTGTGTATGTGTATTTGTGTACACTGTTGTGTGTGAGTTTGCGTACACTTTTGTGTGTATGTGTACAGTGTTGTGTATGTGTCTACACAGTTGTGTGTGTGTACACAGTTGTGTGTGTGAGTCTACACAGTTGTGTGTCGGTGTATGTGCACAGTTGTGTGTGTGTGCACAGTTGTGTTTGTGTGAGTGTATACAGTTGTGTGCGTGTGTTTGTGTGTGTGTGCACACAGTTGTGTGTGTGTGTACACAGTTGTGTGTGTGTGTACACAGTTGTGTGTATATTTGTGTACAGTTGTGTGTGTGTGTATACAGTTGTGTTTGTGGGCTTGTACACAGTTTTGTGTGTGTGTGTGTGTGTGTGTGTGTACACAGTTGTGTGTGGGTGTGTGTGTGAGTACACAGTTGTGTGTATGTGCGTACACAGTTGGGCGTGTGTACACAGTTGTGCTTGTGCGTACACAGTTGTGTGTGTGTACGCAGTTGTGTGTCTGTGTACACAGTATGTGTGTGTCTGTGTGTGTGTGTGTACACAGTGTGTGTCTATACACTGTGCTTGTGTGTGTGTGTGTACACAGTGTATGTGTATGTGTACACAGTGTGCGTATGTATATATACAGTGTGTGCGTGTGGACACAGTGTGTGTATACAAACCGTGTGTGTGTACACAGGTTTTTGCGTGTGTACACAGTTGTGTGTGTGTGTGTATTCACAATGTGTGTGTGTGTGTGTGTACACAGTTTGTTTCTGTTTGTACACTTTTGTGTGTGTTTGTAAACAGTTGTGTGTGTGTGTGTGTTTGCACAGTTGTGTGTGTTTACACAGTCGTGTGTGTGTGCGCGAGTTGTGTGTGTGAGTGTACACAGTTGTGTGTGTGTGTGTGTGAGTGTGCACAGTGGTATGTGTGTGTACACAGTTTTGTGTGTGTGTACACAGTTGTGTGTGCGTGTACACAGTTGTGCGTGTGTACACAGTCGTGTGTGTGTGTACACGGTTGTGTGTGTGTGTAAACAGTTGTACATGTGTGTGTACACAGTTCTGTGTTAGTGTGTGTGTACACAGTTGTGTGTTTGTGTGTACACAGTTGTGTGTGTGTACGCAGATGTGTGTGTGCGTTTGTACACAGATGTGTATGTGAGTACACAGTTGTGTGTGTGTACACAGTTTTGTGTGTGTGTACACAGTTGTGTTTGTGTACACAGTTGTGTGTGTGTACTAAGTTGTATGTGTGTATATACAATTGTGTATGTGTGTGTACACAGTTGAGTGTGTGTACACAGTGTGTGTATACACATTTGTGTGTGTGTGTATATACACGGTGTGTGTGTGTGTGTGTGTACACAGTTGTGTATGTGTGTACACACTTATGTGTGTGTGTACACAGTTGTGTGTGTGTGTGTACATTTGTGTGTGTACGCAGTTGTGCGTGTGTACACAGTTGTGTGTGTGTCTACACAGTTGTGTATGTGTCTGTACACAGTTGTGTGTGTTTGTACACTGTTGTGTTTGTGTGAGTGTACACAGTTGTGTGTGTGTGTACACAATTGTGTGTGTGTGTGTGTACACTGTGTGTGTGTATACACTGTGTGTGTGTACACTGTGTGTTTTTGCGTAAACTGTGTGTGTGTATTTGTGTACACTGTTGTGTGTGAGTTTGCGTACACTTTTGTGTGTATGTGTACAGAGTTGTGTATGTGTCTACACAGTTGTGTGTGTGTACACAGTTGTGTGTGTGAGTCTACACAGTTGTGTGTCGGTGTATGTGCACAGTTGTGTGTGTGGGCACAGTTGTATTTGTGTGAGTGTATACAGTTGTGCGCGTGTGTTTGTGTGTGTGTGCACACAGTTGTGTGTGTGTGTACACAGTTGTGTGTGTGTACACAGTTGTGTGTATGTGTGTGTACAGTTGTGCGTGTGTGTATACAGTTGTGTTTGTGGGCTTGTACACAGTTTTGTGTGTGTGTGTGTGTGTACACAGTTGTGTGTGTGTGTGAGTACACAGTTGTGTGTGTGTGTACACAGTTGTGCGTGTGTACACAGTTGTGCTTGTGCGTACACAGTTGTGTGTGTGTACGCAGTTGTGTGTCTGTGTACACAGTATGTGTGTGTCTGTGTGTGTGTGTGTACACAGTGTGTGTCTATACACTGTGCTTGTGTGTGTGTGTACACAGTGTATGTGTATGTGTACACAGTGTGCGTATGTATATATACAGTGTGTGCGTGTGGACACAGTGTGTGTGTACAAACCGTGTGTGTGTACACAGGTTTTTGCGTGTGTACACAGTTGTGTGTGTGTGTGTATTCACAATGTGTGTGTGTGTGTGTACACAGTTTGTTTCTGTTTGTACACTTTTGTGTGTGTGTGTGTAAACAGTTGTGTGTGTGTGTGTGTTTGCACAGTTGTGTGTGTTTACACAGACGTCTGTGTGTGCGCGAGTTGTGTGTGTGAGTGTACACAGTTGTGTGTGTGTGTGTACACAGTGGTGTGTGTGTGTACACAGTTTTGTGTGTGTGCGTACACAGTTGTGTGTGTGTGTGCACAATTGTGTGTGGGTGGATATGTGTGTACACAGTTGTGTGTGTGTGTGTACACAGTTGTGCGTGTGTACACAGTCGTGTGTGTGTGTACACGGTTGTGTGTGTGTGTGTACACAGTTGTACGTGTGTGTGTACACAGTTCTGTGTTTGTGTGTGTGTGTGTACACAGTTGTGTGTTTGTGTGTACACAGTTGTGTGTGTGTACACAGTTGTGTGTGTGCGTTTGTACACAGATGTGTATGTGAGTACACAGTTGTGTGTGTGTACACAGTTTTGTGTGTGTGTACACAGTTGTGTTTGCGTACACAGTTGTGTGTGTGTGTACAAAGTTGTATGTGTGTATACACAATTGTGTATGTGTGTGTACACAGTTGAGTGTGTGTACACAGTGTGTGCGTATACACATTTGTGTGTGTGTGTATATACACGGTGTGTGTGTGTGTGTACACATTGTGTGTGTGTACACAGTTGTGTGTGTGTACACAGTTGTGTGTGAGAGTGTACACAGCTGTGTTTGTGTGTGGGTAGACAGTTGTATGTGTACAGAGTTGTTTGTGTGTGTACACAGTTGTGTGTGTGTGTACACAGTTGTGTATGTGTGTAAACAGTTCTGTGTGTGTACACAATTGAGTGTATGTGTGTACACAGTTGTGTGTGTGTACACAGTTGTGTGTGTGTGACTGTACACAGTTGTGTGTGCGCACTGTTATGTGTGTGTGTACACAGTTGTGTGTGTGTGTGTGTGTATACCCAATTGTGTGTGTTTGTGTGCGTGTACACATTTATGTGTGTGTGTGCAGAATTTTGTGTGTGTTTGTGTAAACACCAGTGCGTGTGTTTACATAGTTGTGTGTGTCTGTGTGTCTACACAGATGTGTGTGTTTGGGTGTACATATTTGTGTGTGTATGTACACAGTTGTGTGAGTGAGTACACTGTTGTGTGTGTGTGTGTGTGTGTACACAGTTATGTGAGTGCTTGTGTTCACACAGGTGTGTGTGTGTTCACAGTTGTGAGCGTGTGTGTGTGTATACACAGTTGTGTGTGTGTACACAGTTGTTTCTGTGTGTACACAGTTGTGTTTGTATACAATTGTGTGTGTGTGTGTGTACAAAGTTGTGTGTGTGTGTGTACACAGTGTGTGTGTGTACACAGTTGTGTGGTGTGTGTGTGTGCACAGTTGTCTGTGTGTGTGCACAGTTGTGTGTGTGTGTACACAGTTGTGTGTGTGTATTTGTGTGTGTGTACACAGTTGTGTTTGTGTGTGTGTGTGTGATTACACTGTGTGTGTGTACACTGTGTGTGTGTACACTGTGTTTTTTTGAACACTGTGTGTTTGTGTTGCTGTCTCCACTGTTGGGTGTGAGTGTGCGTACACTGTTGTGTGTGTGTACACAGTATGTGTGTGCGTGTGTGAGTACACAGTGTGTGTCTATAAACTATGTTTGTGTGTGTGTGTGTACACAGTGTGTGTGTATGTGTACACAGGGTGCATATGTGTATATACAGTGTGTGTGTGGACACAGTGTGTGAGTATACACAGCGTGCGTGTGTACACAGTTGTGTGTGTGTGTGCGTGTGTGCACACAGTTATGTGTGTGTGTGTGTGTACACAGATGTGTGTGTGCGTACACAGTTTTGTGTGTGTGTACACAGTTGTGTGTGTGTACACAGTTGTGTGTTTGTGTGTACACAGTTGTGTGTGTGTACACAGTTTTGTGTGTGTGTAAATAGTTGTGTGTGTGTCCACAGTTGTGCATGTGTGTGTACACTGTTGTGTGTGTGTCTGTACACAGTTGAGTGTATGTGTGTGTGTACACAGTTGTGTGTGCGTGTATACACTCTGTGTGTGTGTGTGTACGCTGTGTGTATGTAAACTTTGTGCGTCTGTGTACACTGCATGTGTGTGTGTGTACGCTGGTGTGTGTGTGCGTACACTTTTGTCTGCGTGAGTGTACACAGTGTGTGCGTGTGTGTGTACACAGTGTGTGTGTGTATACACAGTGTGTGTGTGTATATACAGTTTTTGTGTGTGTGTACACTGTTGTGTTTGTTGTACACTGTTATGTGTGTGTGTTTACACGGTGTGTGAGTGTGTCTGTACATAGTGTGTGTGTGTGTGTGTGTGTGTGTGTACACAATTGTGTGTGTGTACACTGTGTGTGTGTATACACTGTGTGTGTGTACACTGTGTGTTTTTGTGTAAACTGTGTGTGTGTATTTGTGTACACTGTTGTGTGTGAGTTTGCGTACACTTTTGTGTGTATGGGTACAGAGTTGTGTATGTGTCTGCACAGTTGCGTGTGTGTACACAGTTGTGTGTGTGTGTCTACACAGTTGTTTGTCAGTGTATGTGCACAGTTGTGTGCGTGTACACAGTTGTGTTTGTGTGAGTGTATACAGTTGTGTCTGTGTGTGCACACAGTTGTGTGTGCGTACACAGTTGTGTGTGTGTGTACACAGTTGTGTGTATGTGTGTGTACAGTTGTGTGTGTGTGTACGCTGTGTGTGTGTAAACTTTGTGTGTCTGTGTACACTGCATGTGTGTGTGTGTACGCTGGTGTGTGTGTGCGTACACTTTTGTCTGCATGTGTGTACACAGTGTGTGCATGTGTGTGTACACAGTGTGTGTGTGTATACACAGTGTGTGTGTGTGTATATACAGTTTTTGTGTGTGTGTACACTGTTGTGTTTGTTGTACACTGTTATGTGTGTGTGTTTACACGGTGTGTGTGTGTGTGTATACACTGTGTGTGTGTGTGTCTGTACATAGTGTGTGTGTGTGTGTGTGTGTACACAGTGTGCGTGTGTGTATACTGTGTGTGTGTGTGTACACAGTTATGTGTGTGTGTACACAGTGTGGGAGTGTACACAGTGTGTATGAGAGTATACTGTGTGTTTTTGTGTACATTGTATGTGCGTGTGTGTGTACATAGTGTGTGTGTGTACACACAGTGTGTGTGTGTATATACAGTTTTTGTGTGTGTGTACACTGTTGTGTTTGTTGTACACTGATATGTGTGTGTGTTTACACGGTTTGTGTGTGTGTATACACTGTGTGTTTGTGTGTGTGTCTGTACATAGTGTGTGTGTGTGTGTACACAGTGTGCATGTGTGTATACACAGTGAGTGTGTGTGTGTACACAGTGTGAGAGTGTACACAGTGTGTGTGAGAGTATACTGTGTGTTTTTGTGTACATTGTGTGTGTGTGTTTGTGTACACTGTTGTGTGTGTTTGTGCGTACAATTTTGTGTGTGTGTGTATGCAGTGTGTGTGTGTACGCAGTGTGTGTGTATACATAGTTTATGTGTGTATACACAGTGTTTGTGTGTGTGTACACTGTTGTGTGTGTGTGTGTGTGTGTACACTGTTGTGTGTGTGTGTGTACACTGTGTGTGTGAATGCTCTGTGTGCATGCGTTTGTGTGTACACAGTTGTGTGTGTGTGCGTACACAGTTGTGTGTGTGTGTGTGTGCACTGTGTGTGTTTACACAATGTGTGTGTGTACACAGTTGTGTGTGTGTTTACACAGTTCTGTGTGTGTGTATATACATGGTGTGTGTGTGTGCACATTGTGTGTGTGTGTTTACACAGTTGTGTGTGTGTGTACACAGTTGTGTGTGTGTACACAGTTGTCTGTGTGTGTACACAGTTGTGTTTGTAGTGCGTGTACACAGTTGTGTGCGTACACAGTTGTGTGTGTGTGTACACAGTTGTATGTGTGTGTGTACACAGTTGTGTACGTGTGCACACAGTTGTGTGTGTTTGTGTGTGTCTGTACACAGTTGTGCATGAGTACACAGTTGTGAGTGTGTATACACAGTTGTGTGCGTGTACACAGTTGTGTATGTGTGTGTGTACACAGTTGTGTGTATGTGTACACAGTTGTGTGTGTGTGTGTGTACACAATTGTGTGTGTGTGTGTACACAGTTGTGTTTGTGTGTACACAGTGTGTGTGTGTGTGTACACAGCTTTGTGTGTGTGTGTGCACTGTTGTTTGTGTGTGTACAAATTTGTGTGTGTGTGTGTGTGTACACAGTTGTGAGTGTGTACACAGTTTTGTATGTGTTTGTACACAGTTGTGTGTGTACACAGTTGTATTTGTGTGTGTGTGTGTGTTAACAACTGTGTGTGTGTGTACACTGTGTGTGTGTACACTGTGTTGTTTGTGCACTGCGTGTTTGTGTCTGTCTACATTGTTGTGTGTGAGTTTGCGTACACTGTTGTGTGTGTGTACACAGTGTGTGTGTCTATACACTGTGTGTGTGTCTGTGTACACAGTGTGTGTGTATGTGTACACAGTGTACGTATGTGTATAAACAGTGTGTGTGTGTACACATTGTGTGTGAATACAGTGTGTGTGTGTACACAGTTGTGTGTGTGTGTGTACAGATGTGTGTGTGTGTACACAGTTGTTTTTGCGTGTATGTCTCACAGTTGTGTGTGTATGTGTGTGTGTACACAGTTGTGTGTGTTTGTGTACACAGTTGTGTGTGTGTGTGTGTGTGTGTACACAGTTGTGTGTGTGTGTACGCAGTTGTGTGTGGGTGGGTGTGTGATTGTACACAGTTTTGTTTTGTGTGTGTACACAGTCGTGCGTCTGTAAACAGTTGTGTGTTTGTACACAGTTGTGTGTGTGTGTGTACACAGTTGTGTGTGTGTGTACACAGTTGTGTGTGTGTGTGTGTACACAGTTGTGTGTGTTGTACACAGATGAGTGTGTGTGTGTGTGTACACAGTGGTGTATGTGTTCACAGTTGTGTGTGTGTGTACGCAGTTGTGTGCGTGTGTGTGTACACAGATGTGTGTGTGTATGTGTGTGTGTACACTTTTGTGTGTATACACTGTATGTGTGTACAGTGGGTGTTTTGTTGTTTGAGTACAGTGTTGTGTACACAACAGTGAGTGTACATACACTTTTGTGTGTGTGTGTGTACACAGTTGTGTATGTGTGTACACAGTTTTGTGTGTGTGTGTACACAGTTGTGTGTGTGTGTACATTTGTGTGTGTGTACGCAGTTGTGCGTGTGTACACAGTTGTGTGTGTGTCTACACAGTTGTGTATGTGTCTGTACACAGTTATGTGTGTTTGTACACTGTTGTGTTTGTGTGAGTGTACACAGTTGTGTGTGTGTACACAATTGCGTGTGTGTGTGTACACTGTGTGTGTGTACACTGTGTCTGTGTAGACTGTGTGTTTTTGTGTAAACTGTGTGTGTGTATTTGTGTACACTGTTGTGTGTGAGTTTGCGTACACTTTTGTGTGTATGGGTACAGAGTTGTGTATGTGTCTGCACAGTTGCGTGTGTGTACACAGTTGTGTGTGTGTGTCTACACAGTTGTTTGTCAGTGTATGTGCACAGTTGTGTGCGTGTACACAGTTGTGTTTGTGTGAGTGTATACAGTTGTGAATGTGTGTGTGCACACAGTTGTGTGTGTGTACACAGTTGTGTGTGTGTGTACACAGTTGTGTGTATGTGTGTGTACAGTTGTGTGTGTGTGTGTGTGTATACAGTTGTGTGTGTGTGTGCATGTACACAGTTGTGTGTGTGTGTGTACACAGCTATGTGTGTGTGTGTACACAGTTGTGTGTGTGTGTACACAGTTGTGCGTCTGTACACAGTTGTGCTTGTGCGTACACAGTTGTGTGTGTGTGCGTACTCAGTTGTGTGTCTGCGTACACAGTTGTGTGTGTGTATACACTGTTGTATGTTTGTGTGTACACAGTTGTGTGTGTGTGTAAACTGTTGTGTGTATGTGTGTGTACACAGTTGTGTGTGTGTACACAGTGTGAGTGTGTACACAGTTGTGTGTGTGTACACAGTTGTGTGTGAGTGTACACAGTTGTTTGTGTGTGTACACAGTTGTGTGTCTGTGTGTACACAGTTGGGTGTGTGGGGGTGTGTGTGTGTGTACACAGTTGTGTGTGTGCACACAGTTGTGTGTGTGTGTGTGTGTGCGTACACAGTTGTGTTTGTGTGTGTCTGTGTGAACATAGTTGTGTGTTTTTGTACACAGTAGTCTGTGTGTGTGTCTGCGTACACAGTTGAGTGTGTCTGTGTTCACACAGTTATGTGTGTGTGTGAGTGTACACAGTTGTGTGCGTGTACTCAGTAGTGTATGTGTGTGTGTACACAGTTGTGTGTATGTGTACACAGTTGTGTGTGTGTGTGTGTACACAATTGTGTGTGTGTGTACACAGTTGTTTCTGTGTGTACACAGTTGTGTGTGAGTATACAATTGTGTGTGTGTGTACACAGTTGTGTTTGTGTGTACACAGTGTGTGTGTGTGTACATAGCTGTATGTGTGTGTGCACGGTTGTTTGTGTGTGTACAAATTTTTGTGTGTGTGTGTACACAGTTGTGTTTGTGTACACAGTTTTGTGTGTGTTTGTACACAGTTGTGTGTGTGTACACAGTTGTATTTGTATTGTATGTGTGTGTGTGTTTACACTGTGTGTGTGTGTACACTGTGTGTGTGTACACTGTGTTTTTTTGTGTACTGCGTGTTTGTGTCTGTCTACACTGTTGTGTGTGAGTTTGCGTACACTCTTGTGTGTGTGTACACAGTGTGTGTGTCTATACACTGTGTGTGTGTGTGTAAAAAGTGTGTGTGTATGTTTATACAGTGTGCGTATGTGTATAAAAAGTGTGTGTGTGTAAACATTGTGTGTGAATACAGTGTGTGTGTGTGTACACAGTTGTGTGTGTGTGTGTGTACACAGTTGTGTGTGTGTGTGTACAGATGTGTGTGTACACAGTTGTTTGTGCGTGTATGTCTCACAGTTGTGTGAGTATGTGTGTGTGTACACAGTTGTGTGTGTTTGTGTACACAGTTGTGCGCGTGTGTGTGTACACAGTTGTGTGTGTGTGTGTGTGTACACAGTTGTGCGTGTGTAAATAGTTGTGTGTTTGTACACAGTTGCGTGTGTGTGTACACAGTTGTGTGTGTGTGTACACAGTTGTGTGTGTGTGTGTACACAGATGAGTGTGTGTGTGTACACAGTGGTGTGTGTGTTCACAGTTGTGTGTGTGTGTACACAGTTGTGTGCGTGTGTGTGTACGCAGAGTTTTGTGTGTATGTGTGTGTGTACACTTTTGTGTGTGTGTGTGTACACTGTGTGTGTGTGTATACACTGTATGTGTGTACAGTGGGTCTTTTTTTGTTTGTGTACACTGTTGTGTACACAACAGTGAGTGTACGTACACTTTTGTGTGTGTGTGTGTGTACACAGTTGTGTATGTGTGTACACAGTTGTGTGTGTGTGTACACAGTTGTGTGTGTGTGTGTACATTTGTGTGTGTACGCAGTTATGTGTGTGTACACAGTTGTGTGTGTCTACACACTTGTGTATGTGTCTGTACACAATTGTGTGTGTTTGTACACTGATGTGTTTGTGTAAGTGTACACATTTGAGTTTGTGTGTACACAATTGTGTGTGTGTGTGTACACTGTGTGTGTGTACACTGTGTGTGTGTGGGTGGGAGTGTGAGTACACAGTTGTGTGTGTGTGTGTGTGTGTGTACACAGTTGTGTATGTCTGTACACAGTTGTGTGAGTTTGTACACTGTTGTGTTTGTGTGAGTGTACACAGTTGTGTGTGTGTGTACACAGTTGTGTGTGTGTGTACACAGTTGTGTATGTGTGTACACAGTTGTGTGTGTGTGTACACAGTTGTGTGTGTGTGTACATTTGTGTGTGTACGCAGTTGTGCGTGTGTACACAGTTGTGTGTGTGTCTACACAGTTGTGTCTGTGTCTGTACACAGTTGTGTGTGTTTGTACACTGTTGTGTTTGTGTGAGTGTACACAGTTGTGTATGTGTGTACACAATTGTGTGTGTGTGTGTGTGTGTGTACACAGTTGTGTATGTGTGTGTGTACACAGATGAGTGTGTGTGTACACAGTGGTGTGTGTGTTCACAGTTGTATTTGTGTGTACACAGTTGTGTGCGTGTGTGTGTACACAGAGGTTTGTGTGTATGTGTGTGTGTACACTTTTGTGTGTGTGTGTGTACACTGTGTGTGTGTGTATACACTGTATGTGTGTACAGTGGGTGTTATTTTGTTTGTGTACACTGTTGTGTACACAACAGTGAATGCACGTACACTTTGTGTGTGTGTGTGTGTACACAGTTGTGTGTGTGTGTACACAGTTGTGTGTCTGTGTACACAGTTGTGTGTGTGTCTACACAGTTGTGTATGTGTCTGTACACAGTTGTGTGAGTTTGTACACTGTTGTGTTTGTGTGAGTGTACACAGTTGTGTGTGTGTGTACACAATTGTGTGTGTGTGTACACTGTGTGTGTGTGTGCACACAGTTGTGTGTTTGTTTGTGTGTGTGTGCGTACACGGTTGTGTTTGTGTGAGTCTGTGTGAACATAGTTGTGTGTTTTTGTACACAGTAGCCTGTGTGTGTGTCTGTGTACACAGTTGAGTGTGTCTGTGTTCACACAGTTATGTGTGTGTGTGAGTGTACACAGTTGTGTGCGTGTAGTCAGTAGTGTATGTGTGTGTGTACACAGTTGTGTGTATGTGTACACAGTTGTGTGTGTGTGTGTACACAATTGTGTGTGTGTGTGTGTGCACACAGTTGTGTGTGTGTGTGTGTGCGTGCACAGTTGTGTTTGTGTGTGTCTGTGTGAACATAGTTGTGTGTTTTTGTACACAGTAGTCTGTGTGTGTGTCTGCGTACACAGTTGAGTGTGTCTGTGTTCACACAGTTATGTGTGTGTGTGAGTGTACACAGTTGTGTGCGTGTACTCAGTAGTGTATGTGTGTGTGTACACAGTTGTGTGTATGTGTACACAGTTGTGTGTGTGTGTGTGTACACAATTGTGTGTGTGTGTACACAGTTGTTTCTGTGTGTACACAGTTGTGTGTGAGTATACAATTGTGTGTGTGTGTACACAGTTGTGTTTGTGTGTACACAGTGTGTGTGTGTGTACATAGCTGTATGTGTGTGTGCACAGTTGTTTGTGTGTGTACAAATTTTTGTGTGTGTGTGTACACAGTTGTGTTTGTGTACACAGTTTTGTGTGTGTTTGTACACAGTTGTGTGTGTGTACACAGTTGTATTTGTATTGTATGTGTGTGTGTGTTTACACTGTGTGTGTGTGTACACTGTGTGTGTGTACACTGTGTTTTTTTGTGTACTGCGTGTTTGTGTCTGTCTACACTGTTGTGTGTGAGTTTGCGTACACTCTTGTGTGTGTGTACACAGTGTGTGTGTCTATACACTGTGTGTGTGTGTGTAAAAAGTGTGTGTGTATGTTTATACAGTGTGCGTATGTGTATAAAAAGTGTGTGTGTGTACACATTGTGTGTGAATACAGTGTGTGTGTGTGTACACAGTTGTGTGTGTGTGTGTGTACACAGTTGTGTGTGTGTGTGTACAGATGTGTGTGTACACAGTTGTTTGTGCGTGTATGTCTCACAGTTGTGTGAGTATGTGTGTGTGTACACAGTTGTGTGTGTTTGTGTACACAGTTGTGCGCGTGTGTGTGTACACAGTTGTGTGTGTGTGTGTGTGTGTACACAGTTGTGCGTGTGTAAATAGTTGTGTGTTTGTACACAGTTGCGTGTGTGTGTACACAGTTGTGTGTGTGTGTACACAGTTGTGTGTGTGTGTGTACACAGATGAGTGTGTGTGTGTACACAGTGGTGTGTGTGTTCACAGTTGTGTGTGTGTGTACACAGTTGTGTGCGTGTGTGTGTACACAGAGTTTTGTGTGTATGTGTGTGTGTACACTTTTGTGTGTGTGTGTGTACACTGTGTGTGTGTATACACTGTATGTGTGTACAGTGGGTCTTTTTTTGTTTGTGTACACTGTTGTGTACACAACAGTGAGTGTACGTACACTTTTGTGTGTGTGTGTGTACACAGTTGTGTATGTGTGTACACAGTTGTGTGTGTGTGTACACAGTTGTGTGTGTGTGTGTACATTTGTGTGTGTACGCAGTTATGTGTGTGTACACAGTTGTGTGTGTCTACACACTTGTGTATGTGTCTGTACACAGTTGTGTGTGTTTGTACACTGTTGTGTTTGTGTAAGTGTACACATTTGAGTTTGTGTGTACACAATTGTGTGTGTGTGTGTACACTGTGTGTGTGTACACTGTGTGTGTGTGGGTGGGAGTGTGAGTACACAGTTGTGTGTGTGTGTGTGTGTGTACACAGTTGTGTGTGTGTACACAGTTGTGCTTGTGCGTACACAGTTGTGTGTGTGTGTACGCAGTTGTGTGTCTGGGTACACAGTTATGTGTGTGTGTACATAGTTGTATGTTTGTGTGTACACAGATGTGTGTGTGTGTAAACTGTTGTGTGTATGTGTGTGTACACATTTGTGTGTGTGTACACAGCTGTGTGTGTGTGTGTGTAAACAGTTGTGTGTGTGTGTGTACACAGTTGTGTGTGGGTGGGAGTGTGAGTACACAGTTGTGTGTGTGTGTGTGTGTACACAGTTGTGTGTGTGTACACAGTTGTGCTTGTGCGTACACAGTTGTGTGTGTGTGTACGCAGTTGTGTGTCTGGGTACACAGTTATGTGTGTGTGTACATAGTTGTATGTTTGTGTGTACACAGATGTGTGTGTGTGTAAACTGTTGTGTGTATGTGTGTGTACACATTTGTGTGTGTGTACACAGTGTGTGTGTGTACACAGTTGTGCGTGTGTGTGTACACAGTTGTGTGTGTGTGTACACAGTTGTTTGTGTGTGTACACAGATGTGTGTGTGCGTAAACAGTTGTGTGTGTGTGTACACAGCTGTGTGTGTGTATTTGTGTGTGTAAACAGTTGTGTGTGTGTGTGTACACTGTGTGTGTATGTGTTTGTACACTGTGTGTGTGTACTGTGTGTGTGTGTGTGTTTGTGTAATATGCTGTGTGTGTGTGCGTACAATTTATGTGTGTGTACACAGTTGTGTGTGTGTACACAGTTGTGTGTGTGTACACAGTTGCTTGTGTTTGTGTACACAGTTGAGTGTGTGTGTGTGTACAAAGTTGTGTGTGGATGCCTGTACACAGTTGTGTGTGTACACAGTTTTGTGTGTGTGTGTACACAGTTGTGTGTCTGTGTGTACACAGTGGGGTGTGTGGGTGTGTGTGTGTGTACACAGTTGTGTGTGTGTACACAGTTGTGCGTGTGTGTGTGTACACAGTTGTGTTTGTGTGTGTCTGTGTGAACATAGTTGTGTGTTTTTGTACACAGTTGTCTGTGTGTGTGTCTGTGTACACAGTTGTGTGTGTCTGTGTTGACACAGTTATGTGTGTGTGTGTGTGAGTGTACACAGTTGTGTGTTTGTACACAGTAGTGTATGTGTGTGTGTACACAGTTGTGTGTATGTGTACACAGTTGTGTGTGTATGTACACAATTGTGTGTGTGTGTGCACACAGTTGTTTCTGTGTGTACACAGTTGTGTGTGAGTATACAATTGTGTGTGTGTGTACACAGTTGTGTTTGTGTGTACACAGTGTGTGTGTGTGTGTGTACACAGCTGTGTGTGTGTGTGTGCACAGTTGTTTGTGTGTGTACAAATTTGTGTGTGTGTGCACACAGTTGTGTTTGTGTACACAGTTAGTTTTGTGTGTGTTTGTACACAGTTGTGCGTGGGTACACAGTTGTGTTTGTCTGTGTGTGTGTGTGTGTTTACACTGTGTGTGTGTGTACACTGTGTGTGTGTGTGTACAATGTGTTTTGTGGTGCACTGCGTGATTGTGTCTGTCTACACTGTTGTGTGTGAGTTTGCGTACACTGTTGTGTGTGTGTACACAGTGTGTGTGTCTATACACTGTGTGTGTGTACACAGTGTGTGTGTATGTGTACACAGTGTGCGTATGTGTATAAACAGTGTGTGTGTGTACACATTGTGTGTGAATACAGTGTGTGTGTGTGTGTGTGTGTGTACACAGTTGTGTGTGTGTGTGTGTACACAGTTGTGTGTGTGTGTACAGATGTGTGTGTGTACACAGTTGTTTGTGCGTGTATGTCTCACAGTTGTGCATGTGTGTGTGTGTGTACACAGTTGTGTGTGTGTGTACACAGTTGTGTGTGGGTGGGTGTGTGTGTGTACACTGTTTTGCGTGTGTGTACACAGTTGTGCGTGTGTAAACAGTTGTGTGTTTGTACACAGTTGTGTGTGTGTGTACACAGTTGTGTATGTGTGTGTGTGTACACAGTTGTGTGTGCGTGTGTACACAGATGAGTGTGTGTGTGTGTACACACTGGTGTGTGTGTTCACAGTTGTGTGTGTGTGTACACAGTTGTGTGCGTGTGTGTGTACACAGAGGTGTGTGTGTATGTGTGTGTGTACACTGTGTGTGTGTGTATACACTGTATGTGTGTACAGTGGGTGTTTTTTTGTTTGTGTACACTGTTGTGTATACAACAGTGAGTGTACGTACACTTTTGTGTGTGTGTGTGTACACAGTTGTGTGTGTGTGTACACGGCTGTGTGTGTGTGTACACAGTTGTGTGTGCGTGTACATTTGTGTTTGTGTACACAGTTGTGCTTGTGCGTACACAGTTGTGTGTGTGTGTACGCAGTTGTGTGTGTGTTTACACAGTTGTGTGTGGGTTGGTGTGTGAGTACACAGTTGTGTGTGTGTGTGTGTGTACACAGTTGTGCGTGTGTACACAGTTGTGCTTGTGCGTACACAGTTGTGTGTGTGTGTATGCAGTTGTGTGTCTGTGTACACAGTTGTATGTTTGCGTTTACACAGTTGTGTGTATGTGTAAACTGTTGTGTGTATGTGTGTGTACACAGTGTGTGTGTGTACGCAGTTGTGTGTGTGTACACAGTTGTGTGTGTGTGTGTACACAGTTGTTTGTGTGTGTACACAGATGTGTGTGTGCGTAAACAGTTGTGTGTATGTGTGTACACAGCTGTGTGTGTGTATTTGTGTGTGTAAACTGTTGTGTGTGTGTGTACACTGTGTGTGTATGTGTTTGTACACTGTGTGTGTGTGTACTCTGTGTGTGTACACTGTGTGTTTTTGTGTACACTGTGTGTGTGTGTTTGTGTAATATGTTGTGTGTGTGTGTGTGCATATAATTTTGTGTGTGTGTGAATGTACACATTGTGTGTGTGTACGCAGTGTGTGTGTATACACAGTTTATGTGTGCTTACACAGTGTTTGTGTGTGTGTACTGTTGTGTGTGTACACTGTGTGTGTGTGTATACAGAGTCTGCATGCGTGTGTGTGTGTAAACAGTGTGTGCGTGTGCGTGTACACAGTGTGTGTATTTGCACTGTGTTTGTGTACACAGATGTTTGTGTGTGTACACAGTTCTGTGTGTGTTTGTGTGTGTATATACACAGTGTGTGTGTGTACACATTGTGTGTGTGTGTACACAGTTGTGTGTGTGTGTGTACACAGTTGTGTGTGCGTGTGTACACAGATGAGTGTGTGTGTGTGTACACAGTGGTGTGTGTGTTCACAGTTGTGTGTCTGTACACAGTTGTGTTCGTGTGTGTGTACACAGAGGTGTGTGTGTATGTGTGTGTGTACACTTGTGTGTGTGTGTGTGTGTGTGTGTGTGTGTGTGTACACTGTGTGTGTCTATACACTGTATGTGTGTACAGTGGGTGTTTTTTTGTTTGTGTACACTGTTGTGTATACAACAGTGAGTGTACGTACACTTTTGTGTGTGTGTGTGTGTGTACACAGTTGTGTATGTGTGTACACAGTTGTGTGTGTGTGTGTACACAGTTGTGTGTGTGCATTTGTGTGTGTACGCAGTTGTGCGTGTGTACACAGTTGTGTGTGTGTCTACACAGTTGTGTATGTGTCTGTACACAGTTGTGTGTGTTTGTACACTGTTGTGTTTGTGTGAGTGTACACAGTTGTGTATGTGTGTACACAATTGTGTGTGTGTGTGTGTACACTGTGTGTGTGTACACTGTGTGTGTGTACACTGTGTGTTTTTGTGTAAACTGTGTGTGTGTATTTGTGTACACTGTTGTGTGTGAGTTTGCGTACACTTTTGTGTGTATGTGTACAGAGTTGTGTATGTGTCTACACAGTTGTGTGTGTGTACACAGTTGTGTGTGTGAGTCTACACAGTTGTGTGTCGTTGTATGTGCACAGTTGTGTGTGTGTGCACAGTTGTGTTTGTGTGAGTGTATACAGTTGTGTGTGTGTGTTTGTGTGTGTGTGTGTGCACACAGTTGTGTGTGTGTGTACACAGTTGTGTGTGTGTGTACACAGTTGTGTGTATGTGTGTGTACAGTTGTGTGTGTATACGGTTGTGTGTGTGTGCATGTACACAGTTTTGTGTGTGTGTGTGTACACAGCTGTGTGTGTGTGTACACAGTTGTGTGCGTGTGTGTGTACATAGTTGTGTGTGGGTTGGTGTGTGAGTACACAGTTGTGTGTGTGTGTGTGTACACAGTTGTGCGTGTGTACACAGTTGTGTGTGTGTACACAGTTGTGTGTGTGTGTGTACACAGTTGTGTGTGCGTGTGTACACAGATGAGTGTGTGTGTGTGTACACAGTTGTGTGTGTCTGTACACAGTTGTGTTCGTGTGTGTGTACACAGAGGTGTGTGTGTATGTGTGTGTACACTTGTGTGTGTGTGTGTGTGTGAGTGTGTGTACACTGTGTGTGTCTATACACTGTATGTGTGTACAGTGGGTGTTTTTTTGTTTGTGTACACTGTTGTGTATACAACAGTGAGTGTACGTACACTTTTGTGTGTGTGTGTGTGTGTACACAGTTGTGTATGTGTGTACACAGTTGTGTGTGTGTGTACACAGTTGTGTGTGTGTGCAGTTGTGTGTGTACGCAGTTGTGCGTGTGTACACAGTTGTGTGTGTGTCTACACAGTTGTGTATGTGTCTGTACACAGTTGTGTGTGTTTGTACACTGTTGTGTTTGTGTGAGTGTACACAGTTGTGTATGTGTGTACACAATTGTGTGTGTGTGTGTGTACACTGTGTGTGTGTACACTGTGTGTGTGTACACTGTGTGTTTTTGTGTAAACTGTGTGTGTGTATTTGTGTACACTGTTGTGTGTGAGTTTGCGTACACTTTTGTGTGTATGTGTACAGAGTTGTGTATGTGTCTACACAGTTGTGTGTGTCTACACAGTTGTGTGTGTGAGTCTACACAGTTGTGTGTCGGTGTATGTGCACAGTTGTGTGTGTGTGCACAGTTGTGTTTGTGTGAGTGTATACAGTTGTGTGTGTGTGTTTGTGTGTGTGTGTGTGTGTGCACACAGTTGTGTGTGTGTGTACACAGTTGTGTGTGTGTGTGTACACAGTTGTGTGTGCGTGTGTACACAGATGAGTGTGTGTGTGTGTACACAGTGGTGTGTGTGTTCACAGTTGTGTGTGTCTATACACAGTTGTGTTCGTGTGTGTGTACACAGAGGTGTGTGTGTATGTGTGTGTACACTTGTGTGTGTGTGTGTGTGAGTGTGTGTACACTGTGTGTGTCTATACACTGTATGTGTGTACAGTGGGTGTTTTGTTGTTTGTGTACACTGTTGTGTATACAACAGTGAGTGTACGTACACTTTTGTGTGTGTGTGTGTGTGTACACAGTTGTGTATGTGTGTACACAGTTGTGTGTGTGTGTACACAGTTGTGTGTGTGTGCAGTTGTGTGTGCACGCAGTTGTGCGTGTGTACACAGTTGTGTGTGTGTCTACACAGTTGTGTATGTGTCTGTACACAGTTGTGTGTGTGTACACAGTTGTGTGTGTGAGTCTACACAGTTGTGTGTCGGTGTATGTGCACAGTTGTGTGTGTGTGCACAGTTGTGTTTGTGTGAATGTATACAGTTGTGTGTGTGTGTTTGTGTGTGTGTGTGTGCACACAGTTGTGTGTGTGTGTACACAGTTGTGTGTGTGTGTACACAGTTGTGTGTATGTGTGTGTACAGTTGTGTGTGTATACAGTTGTGTGTGTGTGCATGTACACAGTTTTGTGTGTGTGTGTGTACACAGCTGTGTGTCTGTGTACACAGTTGTGTGCGTGTGTGTGTACATAGTTGTGTGTGGGTTGGTGTGTGTGTACACAGTTGTGTGTGTGTGTACACAGTTGTGTGTATGTGTGTGTACAGTTGTGTGTGTATACAGTTGTGTGTGTGTGCATGTACACAGTTTTGTGTGTGTGTGTGTACACAGTTGTGCGTGTGTACACAGTTGTGCTTGTGCGTACACAGTTGTGTGTGTGTGTGTGTACGCAGTTGTGTGTCTGTGTCCACAGTTTTGTGTGTGTGTACACAGTTGTATGTTTGTGTTTACACAGTTGTGTGTATGTGTAAACTGTTGTGTGTATGTGTGTGTACACAGTTGTGTGTGTGTACACAGTTGTGTGTGTGTGTGTGTGTACACAGATGTTTGTGTGCGTAAACAGTTGTGTGCGTGTGTGTACACAGCTGTGTGTGTGTATTTGTGTGTGTAAACTGTTGTGTGTGTGTGTACACTGTGTGTGTATGTGTTTGTACACTGTGTGTGTGTGTACTCTGTGTGTGTGTACACTGTGTGTTTTTGTGTACACTGTGTGTGTGTGTTTGTGTAATATGTTGTGTGTGTGTGTGCATACAATTTTGTGTGTGTGTGAATGTACACATTGTGTGTGTGTACGCAGTGTGTGTGTGTATACACAGTTTATGTGTGTTTACACAGTGTTTGTTTGTGAGTACTGTTGTGTGTTTACACTGTGTGTGTGTATAGAGTGTCTGCATGCGTGTGTGTGTGTAAACAGTGTGTGTGTGTGCGTGTACACAGTGTGTGTATTTGCACTGTGTTTGTGTACACAGATGTTTGTGTGTCTACACAGTTCTGTGTGTGTTTGTGTGTGTATATACACAGTGTGTGTGTGTACACATTGTGTGTGTGTGTACACAGTTGTGTGTGAGTGTACACAGTTGTGTGTGTGTGTGTACACTGTGTGTGTACAATGTGTGTTTTTGTGTGCACGGTGTGTGTGTGTACACTGTTGTGTGTGTGTGAGCGTACACTGTTGTGTGTGTATACACAGTGTGTGTGTGTATGCACTGTGTGTGTATGTACACAGAGTGCGTGTGTGTATACACAGTTCAGAGTGTGTGTGTACACAGTGTGTGTGTATACACAGTGTGTGTGTGTAAACAGTTGTGTTTGTACACAGTTGTGTGTGTATACACAGTGCGTGTATGTGTGTGTACAAAGGGTGTGTGTGCACACAGTTTTGTGTGCGTGTGTACACAGTTGTGTGTGTGTACAAAGTTGTTTGTGTTTGTGTACACAGTTGTGTGTGTGTACACATTTGTGCGTGTGTACACAGTTATGTGTGAGTTTACACAGTAGTGTGTGTGTGTACACAGTTGTGTGTGTGTGTGTACACAGTTGTGTGTTTGTGTATGTGTGTGTATACAGTTGCGTGTGTGTGTACACAATTTTGTGTGTGTCTGTACACTCTTGTGTGTGTGTGTACACAGTTGTGTGTGTGTGTGTATGCGTACGCAGTTGTGTATGGATGCCTGCACACAGTTGTGTGTGTACACAGTTTTGTGTGTGTGTGTACACAGTTGTGTGTCTGTGTGTACACAGTGGGGTGTGTATGTGTGTGTGCACACAGTTGTGTGTGTGTGTACACAGTTGTGTGTGTGTGTACACAGTTGTGTGTATGTGTGTGTACAGTTGTGTGTGTACACAGTTTTGTTTGTGTGTGTACACAGTTGTGTGTCTGTGTACACAGTGGGGTGTGTGTGTGTGTACACAGTTGTATGTGTGTGTACACAGTTGTGTGTGTGTGTGTGAGTGTGTGTACACACTTGTGTTTGTGTGTGTCTGTGTGAACATAGTTGTGTGTTTTTGTACACAGTTGTCTGTGTGTGTGTCTGTGTACACAATTGTATGTGTCTGTGTTCACACAGTTATGTGTGTGTGTGTGTGAGTGTACACAGTTGTGTCTGTGTATGTGTGTACACAGTTGTGTGTGTGTACACAGTCGTGTCTGTGTGTACACAGTTGTGTGTGTGTATGTGTGTGTGTACACTGTTGTGTGTTTGTAGACTGTGTGTGTGTGTCTACACAGTGTGTTTATGTACACTGTGTGTTTTTGTGTACACTGTGTGTTTTTGTGTTTGTGTGGACTGCTCTTTCTGAGTGTGTGTACACATTTGTGTGTGTGTGTACGCAGTTCTGCGTGTGTCTACACAGTTGTGCGTCTGTGTGTGTACTCAGTTGTGTGTGTGTGTACACAGTTGTGTTTGTGTGAGTGTATACAGTTGTGTGTGTGTGTACACATATGCGTGTGTGTGTGTGTGCACACAGTTGTGTGTGTGTCTGCACAGTTGTGTGTGTGTGTACACAGTTGTGTGTATGTGTGTGTGCAGTTGTGTGTGTGTGTATACAGTTGTGTGTGTGTGCATGTAGACAGTTTTGTGTGTGTGTGTGTGTGTGTGTGTGTACACAGCTGTGTGTGTGTGTGTGTACACAGTTGTGTGTGTGTGTGTACACAGTTGTGTGTGGGTGGGTGTGTGAGTACACAGTTGTGTGTGTGTGTGTACACAGTTGTGCGTGTGTACACAGTTGTGCTTGTGCGTACACAGTTGTGTGTATGTGTACGCAGTTGTGTGTCTGTGTACACAGTTGTGTGTGTGTGTACATAGTTGTATGTTTGTGTGTACACAGATGTGTGTGTGTGTGTACACAGTTGTGTGTGTGTGTACACAGTTTTGTGTGTGTGTGTACACAGTTGTGTGTCTGTGTTTACACAGTGGGGTGTGTATGTGTGTGTGCACACAGTTGTGTGTGCGTGTACACAGTTGTGTGTGTGTACACAGTTGTGTGTATGTGTGTGTACAGTTGTGTGTGTACACAGTTTTGTTTGTGTGTGTACACAGTTGTGTGTCTGTGTACACAGTGGGGTGTGTGTGTGTGTGTACACAGTTGTATGTGTGTGTACACAGTTGTGTGTGTGTGTGTGAGTGTGTGTACACACTTGTGTTTGTGTGTGTCTGTGTGAACATAGTTGTGTGTTTTTGTACACAGTTGTCTGTGTGTGTGTCTGTGTACACAATTGTTTGTGTCTGTGTTCACACAGTTATGTGTGTGTGTGTGTGAGTGTACACAGTTGTGTCTGTGTATGTGTGTACACAGTTGTGTGTGTGTACACAGTCGTGTCTGTGTGTACACAGTTGTGTGTGTGTATGTGTGTGTGTACACTGTTGTGTGTTTGTAGACTGTGTGTGTGTGTCTACACAGTGTGTTTATGTACACTGTGTGTTTTTGTGTACACTGTGTGTTTTTGTGTTTGTGTGGACTGCTCTTTCTGAGTGTGTGTACACATTTGTGTGTGTGTGTACGCAGTTCTGCGTGTGTCTACACAGTTGTGTGTCTGTGTGTGTACTCAGTTGTGTGTCT
This sequence comes from Isurus oxyrinchus, assembly GCA_026770705.1. Classification (NCBI taxonomy): domain Eukaryota; kingdom Metazoa; phylum Chordata; class Chondrichthyes; order Lamniformes; family Lamnidae; genus Isurus; species Isurus oxyrinchus. The sequence goes on from JANJGN010000017.1 coordinate 107,933,447, forward strand.
GTGTACACAGTTGTGTTTGTGTGAGTGTATACAGTTGTGTGTGTGTGTACACATATGTGTGTGTGTGTGTGTGCACACAGTTGTGTGTGTGTCTGCACAGTTGTGTGTGTGTGTGTACACAGTTGTGTGTATGTGTGTGTGCAGTTGTGTGTGTGTGTGTATACAGTTGTGTGTGTGCATGTACACAGTTTTGTGTGTGTGTGTGCGTGTGTACACAGCTGTGTGTGTGTGTACACAGTTGTGTGTGTGTGTGTACACAGTTGTGTGTGGGTGGGTGTGTGAGTACACAGTTGTGTGTGTGTGTGTGTACACAGTTGTGCGTGTGTACACAGTTGTGCTTGTGCATACACAGTTGTGTGTATGTGTACGCAGTTGTGTGTCTGTGTACACAGTTGTGTGTGTGTGTACATAGTTGTATGTTTGTGTGTACACAGATGTGTGTGTGTGTGTGTGTACACAGTTGTGTGTGTGTGTACACAGTGTGTGTGTGTGTACACAGTTGTGTGTGTGTGTACACAGTTGTGTGTGTGTGAGTGTGTGTACACAGTTGTTTGTGTGTGTACACAGTTCTGTGTGTGTGTGTAAACAGTTGTGTGTGTGTGTACACAGTTGTGTGTCTGTGTACACAATGGGGTGCGTGTGTGTGTGTGTACACAGTTGTGTGTGTGTGTACACAGTTGCGTGTGTGTGTGTACACATTTGTGTTTGTGTGTGTGTGTGTGAACACAGTTGTGTGTTTTTGTACACAGTTGTGTGTGTGTGTGTCTGTGTACACAGTTGTGTTTGTCTGTGTTCACACAGTTATGTGTGTGTGTGTACAAAGTTGTGTGTGTGTGTACACAGTTGTGTGTGTGTGTGTACACAGTTGTATATGTGTGCACACAGTTGTTTGTGTTTGTAAGCAGTTGTCTGTGTATGTGTGTACACAGTCGTGTGTGTGTACACAGTTGTGTGTGTGTGTGTGTGTGTGTGTGTGTGTACACAGTTGTGTGTGTGTGTGCACACGTTGTGTGTGTGTCTACACTCTGTGTGTATGTAGACTGTGTGTTTTTGTGTACACTGTGTGTGTGTGTGTTTGTGTACACTGCTCTTTGTGAGTCTGCGTACACTTTTGTGTTTGTGTGTGTACACATTTGTGTGTGTGTGTGTACGCATTTGTGCGTGTGTCTACACAGTTGCGTGTCTGTGTGTGTACTCAGTTGTGTGTGTGTGTGTGTACACAGTTGTGTTTGTGTGAGTGTATATAGTCGTGTGTGTGTGTACACATTTGTGTGTGTGTGCACACAATTTTGTGTGTGTGTACACAGTTGTGTGTGTGTGTACACAGTTGTGTGTATGTCTGTGTACAGTTGCGTGTGTGTGTATACAGTTGTGTGTGTGTGCATGTACTCAGTTGTGTCTGTGTGTGTGTGTACACAGCTGTGTGTGTGTACACAGTTGTGTGTGTGTGTGAACAAATTTGTGTGTGGGTGTTTGTGTGTGTACACAGTTGTGCGTGTGTACGCAGTTGTGCGTGTGCGTACACAGTTGTGTGTGTGTGTACGAGCTGTGTGTGTACACAGTTGTGTGTGTGTACACAGTTGTATGTTTGTGTATACGGTTGTGTGTGTGTGCGTGTACACAGTTGTTTGTGTGTGTACACAGTTGTGTGTGTGTGTAAACAGTTGTGAGTGTGTATACAAAGATGTGTGTGTGTATTTGTGTGTGTAAACAGTTGTGTGTGTGTGTGTGTACTCTGTGTGTGTGTACACTGTATGTTTTTGTGTACACTGTGTGTGTGTGTTTGTGTACACTGTTGTGTGTGTGTGCGGAAATTTTGTGTTTGAGTGTGTGTACACAGTGTGTGTGTGTGTACACAGTTGTGTTTGTGTGAGTGTATACATTTGTGTGTGTGTGTGTGTGTGTGTACACATTTGTGTGTGTGTGTGCACACAGTTGTGTGTGAGTGTACACAGTTGTGTGTGTGTGTACACAGTTGTGCGTGTGTGTGTGTACAGTTGTGCGTGTGTATACAATTGTGTGTGTGCATGTACAAAGTTGTGTGTGTGAGTATGTACACAGCTGTGTGTGTGTGTACACAGTTGTTTATGTGTGTGTACACAGTTGTACGTGAGTACACAGTTGTGTGTGTGTGTACACAGTTGTGTGTGTGTACACATTTGTGTGTGTGTGTACACAGTTGTATGTTTGTGTGTACACAGTTCTGTGTGTTTGTGTGTGTGTACACAGTTGTGTGTGTGTAAACCGTTGTGTGTATGTGTGTGCACACAGTTGTGTGTGTGTACACTATGTGTGTATGTGTGTGTACACTGCGTGTGTGTGTACTCTGTGTGTGTACACTGTGTGTTTTTATGTACACTGTGTGTGTGTCTTTGTGTACACTGTTTTGTGTGTGTGTGTGTGCGTACAATTTTGTGTGAGTGTGTGTACACAGTGTGTGTGTACGCAGTGTGTGTGTATACACAGTTTATGTGTGTTTACACAGTGTTTGTGTGTGTGTACACTGTTGTGTGTGTGTACATTGTGTGTGTGTATACACTGTGTCCGTGCGTGTGTGTGTGTACACAGTGTGTGTGTGTGTTAACAGTGTGTGTGTTTACACTGTGTGTGTGTGTACAGAGATGTGTGTGTGTGTGTGTGTCTACAGTTGTGTGTGTGTGTGTATACAGTTGTGTGTGTGTGCATGTACACAGTTTTGTCGGTGTGTGTGTGTACACAGCTCTGTGTGTGTACACAGTTGTGTGTGTGTGTGTACACAGTTGTGTGTGTGTGTGTGTGTGTGTACAGTTGTTTGTGTGTGTGTACACAGTTGTGCGTGTGTCCACAGTTGTGCGTGTGCGTACACAGTTAAGTGTGGGTGTGTATGCAGCTGTGTGTATGTGTACACAGTTGTGTGTGTGTACACAGTTGTATGTTTGTGTAAACAGTTGTGTGTATGTGTGTGTGCACAGTTGTGTGTGTGTACACAGTGTGTGTGTGTGTGTACACAGTTGTGTATGTGTCTGTGTACACAGTTGTGTGTGTGTGTGTGTGTACACAGTTGTTTGTGTGTGTAAACAGTTGTGTGTGTGTGTGTAAACAGTTGTGTGTGTGTGTGTACACAGCTGTGTCTGTGTATTTGTGTGTGTAAACAGTTGTCTGTATGTTTTTGTGTACGCTGTGTGTGTGTGTTTGTGTACACTGTTGTGTGTGTGTGTGTGTGTGGACAATTTTGTGTGTGAGTGTGTGTACACAGTGTGTGTGTGTACACAGTTGTGTTTGTGTGAGTGTATACAGTTGTGTTTGTGTGTACACATTTTTGTGTGTTTGTGTGTATGCACACAGTTGTGTGTGTGTGTACACAGTTGTGTTTATGTGTGTGTACAGTTGTGTGTGTGTATACAGTTGTGTGTGTGTGCATGTACACAGTTGTGTGTGTGTGTGTGTACACAGCTGTGTGAGTGTGTGCACAGTTGTGTGTGTGTGTACACAGTTTGCGTGTGTACACAGTTGTGCGTGTGTATAAACAGTTGTGTGTCTGTGTACACAGTTGTGTGTGTGTCTACACAGTTGTGTATGTGTCTGTACACAGTTGTGTGTGTTTGTACACTGTTGTGTTTGTGTAAGTGTACACATTTGAGTTTGTGTGTACACAATTGTGTGTGTGTGTACACTGTGTGTGTGTACACTGTGTGTGTGTGGGTGGGAGTGTGAGTACACAGTTGTGTGTGTGTGTGTGTGTGTGTACACAGTTGTGTATGTGTGTACACAGTTGTGTGTGTGTGTACACAGTTGTGTGTGTGTGTGTACATTTGTGTGTGTACGCAGTTATGTGTGTGTACACAGTTGTGTGTGTCTACACACTTGTGTATGTGTCTGTACACAGTTGTGTGTGTTTGTACACTGTTGTGTTTGTGTAAGTGTACACATTTGAGTTTGTGTGTACACAATTGTGTGTGTGTGTGTACACTGTGTGTGTGTACACTGTGTGAGTGTGGGTGGGAGTGTGAGTACACAGTTGTGTGTGTGTGTGTGTGTGTACACAGTTGTGTGTGTGTACACAGTTGTGCTTGTGCGTACACAGTTGTGTGTGTGTGTACGCAGTTGTGTGTCTGGGTACACAGTTATGTGTGTGTGTACATAGTTGTATGTTTGTGTGTACACAGATGTGTGTGTGTGTGTAAACTGTTGTGTGTATGTGTGTGTACACATTTGTGTGTGTGTACACAGCTGTGTGTGTGTGTGTGTACACAGTTGTGTGTGTGTGTGTACACAGTTGTGTGTGGGTGGGAGTGTGAGTACACAGTTGTGTGTGTGTGTGTGTACACAGTTGTGTGTGTGTACACAGTTGTGCTTGTGCGTACACAGTTGTGTGTGTGTGTACGCAGTTGTGTGTCTGGGTACACAGTTATGTGTGTGTGTACATAGTTGTATGTTTGTGTGTACACAGATGTGTGTGTGTGTAAACTGTTGTGTGTATGTGTGTGTACACATTTGTGTGTGTGTACACAGTGCGTGTGTGTACACAGTGTGTGTGTGTACACAGTTGTGCGTGTGTGTGTACACAGTTGTGTGTGTGTGTACACAGTTGTTTGTGTGTGTACACAGATGTGTGTGTGCGTAAACAGTTGTGTGTGTGTGTACACAGCTGTGTGTGTGTATTTGTGTGTGTAAACAGTTGTGTGTGTGTGTGTACACTGTGTGTGTATGTGTTTGTACACTGTGTGTGTGTACTCTGTGTGTGTGTGTGTTTGTGTAATATGCTGTGTGTGTGTGCGTACAATTTATGTGTGTGTACACAGTTGTGTGTGTGTACACAGTTGTGTGTGTGTACACAGTTGCTTGTGTTTGTGTACACAGTTGAGTGTGTGTGTGTACAAAGTTGTGTGTGGATGCCTGTACACAGTTGTGTGTGTACACAGTTTTGTGTGTGTGTGTACACAGTTGTGTGTCTGTGTGTACACAGTGGGGTGTGTGGGTGTGTGTGTGTGTGTACAGTTGTGTGTGTGTACACAGTTGTGCGTGTGTGTGTGTGTACACAGTTGTGTTTGTGTGTGTCTGTGTGAACATAGTTGTGTGTTTTTGTACACAGTTGTCTGTGTGTGTGTCTGTGTACACAGTTGTGTGTGTCTGTGTTGACACAGTTATGTGTGTGTGTGTGTGAGTGTACACAGTTGTGTGTTTGTACACAGTAGTGTATGTGTGTGTGTACACAGTTGTGTGTATGTGTACACAGTTGTGTGTGTATGTACACAATTGTGTGTGTGTGTGTACACAGTTGTTTCTGTGTGTACACAGTTGTGTGTGAGTATACAATTGTGTGTGTGTGTACACAGTTGTGTTTGTGTGTACACAGTGTGTGTGTGTGTACACAGCTGTGTGTGTGTGTGTGCACAGTTGTTTGTGTGTGTACAAATTTGTGTGTGTGTGCACACAGTTGTGTTTGTGTACACAGTTAGTTTTGTGTGTGTTTGTACACAGTTGTGCGTGGGTACACAGTTGTGTTTGTCTGTGTGTGTGTGTGTGTTTACACTGTGTGTGTGTGTACACTGTGTGTGTGTGTGTACAATGTGTTTTGTGGTGCACTGCGTGATTGTGTCTGTCTACACTGTTGTGTGTGAGTTTGCGTACACTGTTGTGTGTGTGTACACAGTGTGTGTGTCTATACACTGTGTGTGTGTACACAGTGTGTGTGTATGTGTACACAGTGTGCGTATGTGTATAAACAGTGTGTGTGTGTACACATTGTGTGTGAATACAGTGTGTGTGTGTGTGTGTGTACACAGTTGTGTGTGTGTGTGTGTACACAGTTGTGTGTGTGTGTACAGATGTGTGTGTGTACACAGTTGTTTGTGCGTGTATGTCTCACAGTTGTGCATGTGTGTGTGTGTGTACACAGTTGTGTGTGTGTGTACACAGTTGTGTGTGGGTGGGGGTGTGTGTGTACGCTGTTTTGCGTGTGTGTACACAGTTGTGCGTGTGTAAACAGTTGTGTGTTTGTACACAGTTGTGTGTGTGTGTGTACACAGTTGTGTATGTGTGTGTGTGTACACAGTTGTGTGTGCGTGTGTACACAGATGAGTGTGTGTGTGTGTACACACTGGTGTGTGTGTTCACAGTTGTGTGTGTGTGTACACAGTTGTGTGCGTGTGTGTGTACACAGAGGTGTGTGTGTATGTGTGTGTGTACACTTTTGTGTGTGTGTGTGTACACTGTGTGTGTGTGTATACACTGTATGTGTGTACAGTGGGTGTTTTTTTGTTTGTGTACACTGTTGTGTATACAACAGTGAGTGTACGTACACTTTTGTGTGTGTGTGTACACAGTTGTGTATGTGTGTACACAGTTGTGTGTGTGTGTACACAGTTGTGTGTGTGTGTACATTTGTGTGTGTACGCAGTTGTGCGTGTGTACACAGTTGTGTGTGTGTCTACACAGTTGTGTCTGTGTCTGTACACAGCTGTGTGTGTTTGTACACTGTTGTGTTTGTGTGAGTGTACACAGTTGTGTATGTGTGTACACAATTGTGTGTGTGTGTGTACACTGTATGTGTGTACACTGTGTGTGTGTACACTGTGTGTTTTTGCGTAAACTGTGTGTGTGTATTTGTTTACACTGTTGTGTGTGAGTTTGCGTACACTCTTGTGTGTATGTGTACAGAGTTGTGTATGTGTCTACACAGTTGTGTGTGTGTACACAGTTGTGTGTGTGAGTCTACACAGTTGTGTGTCGGTGTATGTGCACAGTTGTGTGTGTGTGCACAGTTGTGTTTGTGTGAGTGTATACAGTTGTGTGTGTGTGTGTTTGTGTGTGTGTGTGCACACAGTTGTGTGAGTGTGTACACAGTTGTGTGTGTGTGTACACAGTTGTGTGCATGTGTGTGTACAGTTGTGTGTGTGTGTATACAGTTGTGTGTGTGATGCATGTACACAGTTTTGTGTGTATGTGTGAGTACACAGTTGTGTGTGGGTGGGTGTGTGTGTGTACACTGTTGTGCGTGTGTGTACACAGTTGCGCGTGTGTAAACAGTTGTGTGTTTGTACACAGTTGTGTGTGTGTGTACACAGTTGTGTGTGTGTGTGTGTGTGTACACAGTTGTGTATGTGTGTGTGTACACAGATGAGTGTGTGTGTACACAGTGGTGTGTGTGTTCACAGTTGTATTTGTGTGTACACAGTTGTGTGCGTGTGTGTGTACACAGAGGTTTGTGTGTATGTGTGTGTGTACACTTTTGTGTGTGTGTGTGTACACTGTGTGTGTGTGTATACACTGTATGTGTGTACAGTGGGTGTTATTTTGTTTGTGTACACTGTTGTGTACACAACAGTGAATGCACGTACACTTTGTGTGTGTGTGTGTGTACACAGTTGTGTGTGTGTGTACACAGTTGTGTGTCTGTGTACACAGTTGTGTGTGTGTCTACACAGTTGTGTATGTGTCTGTACACAGTTGTGTGAGTTTGTACACTGTTGTGTTTGTGTGAGTGTACACAGTTGTGTGTGTGTGTACACAATTGTGTGTGTGTGTACACTGTGTGTGTGTGTGCACACAGTTGTGTGTTTGTTTGTGTGTGTGTGCGTACACGGTTGTGTTTGTGTGAGTCTGTGTGAACATAGTTGTGTGTTTTTGTACACAGTAGTCTGTGTGTGTGTCTGTGTACACAGTTGAGTGTGTCTGTGTTCACACAGTTATGTGTGTGTGTGAGTGTACACAGTTGTGTGCGTGTAGTCAGTAGTGTATGTGTGTGTTTACACAGTTGTGTGTATGTGTACACAGTTGTGTGTGTGTGTGTACACAATTGTGTGTGTGTGTGTGTGCACACAGTTGTGTGTGTGTGTGTGTGTGCGTACACAGTTGTGTTTGTGTGTGCTGTGTGAACATAGTTGTGTGTTTTTGTACACAGTAGTCTGTGTGTGTGTCTGCGTACACAGTTGAGTGTGTCTGTGTTCACACAGTTATGTGTGTGTGTGAGTGTACACAGTTGTGTGCGTGTACTCAGTAGTGTATGTGTGTGTGTACACAGTTGTGTGTATGTGTACACAGTTGTGTGTGTGTGTGTGTACACAATTGTGTGTGTGTGTACACAGTTGTTTCTGTGTGTACACAGTTGTGTGTGAGTATACAATTGTGTGTGTGTGTACACAGTTGTGTTTGTGTGTACACAGTGTGTGTGTGTGTACATAGCTGTATGTGTGTGTGCACAGTTGTTTGTGTGTGTACAAATTTTTGTGTGTGTGTGTACACAGTTGTGTTTGTGTACACAGTTTTGTGTGTGTTTGTACACAGTTGTGTGTGTGTACACAGTTGTATTTGTATTGTATGTGTGTGTGTGTTTACACTGTGTGTGTGTGTACACTGTGTGTGTGTACACTGTGTTTTTTTGTGTACTGCGTGTTTGTGTCTGTCTACACTGTTGTGTGTGAGTTTGCGTACACTCTTGTGTGTGTGTACACAGTGTGTGTGTCTATACACTGTGTGTGTGTGTAAAAAGTGTGTGTGTATGTTTATACAGTGTGCGTATGTGTATAAAAAGTGTGTGTGTGTACACATTGTGTGTGAATACAGTGTGTGTGTGTGTACACAGTTGTGTGTGTGTGTGTGTACACAGTTGTGTGTGTGTGTGTACAGATGTGTGTGTACACAGTTGTTTGTGCGTGTATGTCTCACAGTTGTGTGAGTATGTGTGTGTGTACACAGTTGTGTGTGTTTGTGTACACAGTTGTGCGCATGTGTGTGTACACAGTTGTGTGTGTGTGTGTGTGTGTACACAGTTGTGCGTGTGTAAATAGTTGTGTGTTTGTACACAGTTGCGTGTGTGTGTACACAGTTGTGTGTGTGTGTACACAGTTGTGTGTGTGTGTGTACACAGATGAGTGTGTGTGTGTACACAGTGGTGTGTGTGTTCACTGTTGTGTGTGTGTGTACACAGTTGTGTGCGTGTGTGTGTACGCAGAGTTTTGTGTGTATGTGTGTGTGTACACTTTTGTGTGTGTGTGTGTACACTGTGTGTGTGTGTATACACTGTATGTGTGTACAGTGGGTCTTTTTTTGTTTGTGTACACTGTTGTGTACACAACAGTGAGTGTACGTACACTTTTGTGTGTGTGTGTGTGTGTGTACACAGTTGTGTATGTGTGTACACAGTTGTGTGTGTGTGTGTACACAGTTGTGTGTGTGTGTGTACATTTGTGTGTGTACGCAGTTATGTGTGTGTACACAGTTGTGTGTGTCTACACACTTGTGTATGTGTCTGTACACAGTTGTGTGTGTTTGTACACTGTTGTGTTTGTGTAAGTGTACACATTTGAGTTTGTGTGTACACAATTGTGTGTGTGTGTGTACACTGTGTGTGTGTACACTGTGTGTGTGTGGGTGGGAGTGTGAGTACACAGTTGTGTGTGTGTGTGTGTGTGTACACAGTTGTGTGTGTGTACACAGTTGTGCTTGTGCGTACACAGTTGTGTGTGTGTGTACGCAGTTGTGTGTCTGGGTACACAGTTATGTGTGTGTGTACATAGTTGTATGTTTGTGTGTACACAGATGTGTGTGTGTGTAAACTGTTGTGTGTATGTGTGTGTACACATTTGTGTGTGTGTACACAGCTGTGTGTGTGTGTGTGTACACAGTTGTGTGTGTGTGTGTACACAGTTGTGTGTGGGTGGGAGTGTGAGTACACAGTTGTGTGTGTGTGTGTGTGTACACAGTTGTGTGTGTGTACACAGTTGTGCTTGTGCGTACACAGTTGTGTGTGTGTGTACGCAGTTGTGTGTCTGGGTACACAGTTATGTGTGTGTGTACATAGTTGTATGTTTGTGTGTACACAGATGTGTGTGTGTGTAAACTGTTGTGTGTATGTGTGTGTACACATTTGTGTGTGTGTACACAGTGTGTGTGTGTACACAGTTGTGCGTGTGTGTGTACACAGTTGTGTGTGTGTGTACACAGTTGTTTGTGTGTGTACACAGATGTGTGTGTGCGTAAACAGTTGTGTGTGTGTGTACACAGCTGTGTGTGTGTATTTGTGTGTGTAAACAGTTGTGTGTGTGTGTGTACACTGTGTGTGTATGTGTTTGTACACTGTGTGTGTGTACTGTGTGTGTGTGTGTGTTTGTGTAATATGCTGTGTGTGTGTGCGTACAATTTATGTGTGTGTACACAGTTGTGTGTGTGTACACAGTTGTGTGTGTGTACACAGTTGCTTGTGTTTGTGTACACAGTTGAGTGTGTGTGTGTGTACAAAGTTGTGTGTGGATGCCTGTACACAGTTGTGTGTGTACACAGTTTTGTGTGTGTGTGTACACAGTTGTGTGTCTGTGTGTACACAGTGGGGTGTGTGGGTGTGTGTGTGTGTACACAGTTGTGTGTGTGTACACAGTTGTGCGTGTGTGTGTGTACACAGTTGTGTTTGTGTGTGTCTGTGTGAACATAGTTGTGTGTTTGTACACAGTTGTCTGTGTGTGTGTCTGTGTACACAGTTGTGTGTGTCTGTGTTGACACAGTTATGTGTGTGTGTGTGTGTGAGTGTACACAGTTGTGTGTTTGTACACAGTAGTGTATGTGTGTGTGTACACAGTTGTGTGTATGTGTACACAGTTGTGTGTGTATGTACACAATTGTGTGTGTGTGTGCACACAGTTGTTTCTGTGTGTACACAGTTGTGTGTGAGTATACAATTGTGTGTGTGTGTACACAGTTGTGTTTGTGTGTACACAGTGTGTGTGTGTGTGTGTACACAGCTGTGTGTGTGTGTGTGCACAGTTGTTTGTGTGTGTACAAATTTGTGTGTGTGTGCACACAGTTGTGTTTGTGTACACAGTTAGTTTTGTGTGTGTTTGTACACAGTTGTGCGTGGGTACACAGTTGTGTTTGTCTGTGTGTGTGTGTGTGTTTACACTGTGTGTGTGTGTACACTGTGTGTGTGTGTGTACAATGTGTTTTGTGGTGCACTGCGTGATTGTGTCTGTCTACACTGTTGTGTGTGAGTTTGCGTACACTGTTGTGTGTGTGTACACAGTGTGTGTGTCTATACACTGTGTGTGTGTACACAGTGTGTGTGTATGTGTACACAGTGTGCGTATGTGTATAAACAGTGTGTGTGTGTACACATTGTGTGTGAATACAGTGTGTGTATGTGTGTGTGTGTGTACACAGTTGTGTGTGTGTGTGTGTACACAGTTGTGTGTGTGTACAGATGTGTGTGTGTACACAGTTGTTTGTGCGTGTATGTCTCACAGTTGTGCATGTGTGTGTGTGTGTACACAGTTGTGTGTGTGTGTACACAGTTGTGTGTGGGTGGGTGTGTGTGTGTACACTGTTTTGCGTGTGTGTACACAGTTGTGCGTGTGTAAACAGTTGTGTGTTTGTACACAGTTGTGTGTGTGTGTACACAGTTGTGTATGTGTGTGTGTGTACACAGTTGTGTGTGCGTGTGTACACAGATGAGTGTGTGTGTGTGTACACACTGGTGTGTGTGTTCACAGTTGTGTGTGTGTGTACACAGTTGTGTGCGTGTGTGTGTACACAGAGGTTTGTGTGTATGTGTGTGTGTACACTTTTGTGTGTGTGTGTGTACACTGTGTGTGTGTGTATACACTGTATGTGTGTACAGTGGGTGTTATTTTGTTTGTGTACACTGTTGTGTACACAACAGTGAATGCACGTACACTTTGTGTGTGTGTGTGTGTACACAGTTGTGTGTGTGTGTACACAGTTGTGTGTCTGTGTACACAGTTGTGTGTGTGTCTACACAGTTGTGTATGTGTCTGTACACAGTTGTGTGAGTTTGTACACTGTTGTGTTTGTGTGAGTGTACACAGTTGTGTGTGTGTGTACACAATTGTGTGTGTGTGTACACTGTGTGTGTGTGTGCACACAGTTGTGTGTTTGTTTGTGTGTGTGTGCGTACACGGTTGTGTTTGTGTGAGTCTGTGTGAACATAGTTGTGTGTTTTTGTACACAGTAGTCTGTGTGTGTGTCTGTGTACACAGTTGAGTGTGTCTGTGTTCACACAGTTATGTGTGTGTGTGAGTGTATACAGTAGTGTGCGTGTAGTCAGTAGTGTATGTGTGTGTGTACACAGTTGTGTGTATGTGTACACAGTTGTGTGTGTGTGTGTGTACACAATTGTGTGTGTGTGTGTGTGTACACAGTTGTGTGTGTGTGTGTGTACACAGTTGTGTGTGTGTGTACAGATGTGTGTGTGTACACAGTTGTTTGTGCGTGTATGTCTCACAGTTGTGCATGTGTGTGTGTGTGTACACAGTTGTGTGTGTGTGTACACAGTTGTGTGTGGGTGGGGGTGTGTGTGTACACTGTTTTGCGTGTGTGTACACAGTTGTGCGTGTGTAAACAGTTGTGTGTTTGTACACAGTTGTGTGTGTGTGTGTGTGTGTACACAGTTGTGTATGTGTGTGTGTACACAGTTGTGTGTGCGTGTGTACACAGATGAGTGTGTGTGTGTACACACTGGTGTGTGTGTTCACAGTTGTGTGTGTGTGTACACAGTTGTGTGCGTGTGTGTGTACACAGAGGTGTGTGTGTATGTGTGTGTGTACACTTTTGTGTGTGTGTGTGTACACTGTGTGTGTGTGTATACACTGTATGTGTGTACAGTGGGTGTTTTTTTGTTTGTGTACACTGTTGTGTATACAACAGTGAGTGTACGTACACTTTTGTGTGTGTGTGTGTACACAGTTGTGTATGTGTCTACACAGTTGTGTGTGTGTGTACACAGCTGTGTGTGTGTGTGCATTTGTGTGTGTACACAGTTGTGCATGTGTACACAGTTGTGTGTGTGTCTACTCAGTTGTGTCTGTGTCTGTACACAGTTGTGTGTGTTTGTACACTGTTGTGTTTGTGTGAGTGTACACAGTTGTGTATGTGTGTACACAATTGTGTGTGTGTGTGTACACTGTGTGTGTGTACACTGTGTGTGTGTACACTGTGTGTTTTTGCGTAAACTGTGTGTGTGTATTTGTTTACACTGTTGTGTGTGAGTTTGCGTACACTCTTGTGTGTATGTGTACAGAGTTGTGTATGTGTCTACACAGTTGTGTGTGTGTACACAGTTGTGTGTGTGAGTCTACACAGTTGTGTGTCGGTGTATGTGCACAGTTGTGTGTGTGTGCACAGTTGTGTTTGTGTGAGTGTATACAGTTGTGTGTGTGTGTGTTTGTGTGTGTGTGTGCACACAGTTGTGTGTGTGTGTACACAGTTGTGTGTGTGTGTACACAATTGTGTGCATGTGTGTGTACAGTTGTGTGTGTGTGTATACAGTTGTGTGTGTGTGCATGTACACAGTTTTGTGTGTGTGTGTGAGTACACAGTTGTGTGTGGGTGGGTGTGTGTGTGTACACTGTTGTGCGTGTGTGTACACAGTTGCGCGTGTGTAAACAGTTGTGTGTTTGTACACAGTTGTGTGTGTGTGTACACAGTTGTGTGTGTGTGTGTGTGTGTACACAGCTGTGTGTGTGTGTGTACACAGATGAGTGTGTGTGTACACAGTGGTGTGTGTGTTCACAGTTGTGTGTGTGTGTACACAGTTGTGTGCGTGTGTGTGTACACAGAGGTTTGTGTGTATGTGTGTGTGTACACTTTTGTGTGTGTGTGTGTGTACACTGTGTGTGTGTGTGTATACACTGTATGTGTGTACAGTGGGTGTTATTTTGTTTGTGTACAATGTTGTGTACACAACAGTGAATGCACGTACACTTTGTGTGTGTGTGTGTGTGTACACAGTTGTGTGTGTGTGTACACAGTTGTGTGTCTGTGTACACAGTTGTGTGTGTGTCTACACAGTTGTGTATGTGTCTGTACACAGTTGTATGAGTTTGTACACTGTTGTGTTTGTGTGAGTGTACACAGTTGTGTGTGTGTGTACACAATTGTGTGTGTGTGTACACTGTGTGTGTGTGTGCACACAGTTGTGTGTTTGTTTGTGTGTGTGTGCGTACACGGTTGTGTTTGTGTGAGTCTGTGTGAACATAGTTGTGTGTTTTTGTACACAGTAGTCTGTGTGTGTGTCTGTGTACACAGTTGAGTGTGTCTGTGTTCACACAGTTATGTGTGTGTGTGAGTGTACACAGTTGTGTGCGTGTACTCAGTAGTGTATGTGTGTGTGTACACAGTTGTGTGTATGTGTACACAGTTGTGTGTGTGTGTGTGTACACAATTGTGTGTGTGTGTACACAGTTGTTTCTGTGTGTACACAGTTGTGTGTGAGTATACAATTGTGTGTGTGTGTACACAGTTGTGTTTGTGTGTACACAGTGTGTGTGTGTGTACATAGCTGTATGTGTGTGTGCACAGTTGTTTGTGTGTGTACAAATTTTTGTGTGTGTGTGTACACAGTTGTGTTTGTGTACACAGTTTTGTGTGTGTTTGTACACAGTTGTGTGTGTGTACACAGTTGTATTTGTATTGTATGTGTGTGTGTGTTTACACTGTGTGTGTGTGTACACTGTGTGTGTGTACACTGTGTTTTTTTGTGTACTGCGTGTTTGTGTCTGTCTACACTGTTGTGTGTGAGTTTGCGTACACTCTTGTGTGTGTGTACACAGTGTGTGTATCTATACACTGTGTGTGTGTGTGTAAAAAGTGTGTGTGTATGTTTATACAGTGTGCGTATGTGTATAAAAAGTGTGTGTGTGTACACATTGTGTGTGAATACAGTGTGTGTGTGTGTACACAGTTGTGTGTGTGTGTGTGTACACAGTTGTGTGTGTGTGTGTACAGATGTGTGTGTACACAGTTGTTTGTGCGTGTATGTCTCACAGTTGTGTGAGTATGTGTGTGTGTACACAGTTGTGTGTGTTTGTGTACACAGTTGTGCGCGTGTGTGTGTACACAGTTGTGTGTGTGTGTGTGTGTGTACACAGTTGTGCGTGTGTAAATAGTTGTGTGTTTGTACACAGTTGCGTGTGTGTGTACACAGTTGTGTGTGTGTGTACACAGTTGTGTGTGTGTGTGTACACAGATGAGTGTGTGTGTGTACACAGTGGTGTGTGTGTTCACAGTTGTGTGTGTGTGTACACAGTTGTGTGCGTGTGTGTACACAGTTGTGTGCGTGTGTGTGTACACAGAGGTTTGTGTGTATGTGTGTGTGTACACTTTTGTGTGTGTGTGTGTGTGTACACTGTGTGTGTGTGTGTATACACTGTATGTGTGTACAGTGGGTGTTATTTTGTTTGTGTACAATGTTGTGTACACAACAGTGAATGCACGTACACTTTGTGTGTGTGTGTGTGTACACAGTTGTGTGTGTGTGTACACAGTTGTGTGTCTGTGTACACAGTTGTGTGTGTGTCTACACAGTTGTGTATGTGTCTGTACACAGTTGTATGAGTTTGTACACTGTTGTGTTTGTGTGAGTGTACACAGTTGTGTGTGTGTGTACACAATTGTGTGTGTGTGTACACTGTGTGTGTGTGTGCACACAGTTGTGTGTTTGTTTGTGTGTGTGTGCGTACACGGTTGTGTTTGTGTGAGTCTGTGTGAACATAGTTGTGTGTTTTTGTACACAGTAGTCTGTGTGTGTGTCTGTGTACACAGTTGAGTGTGTCTGTGTTCACACAGTTATGTGTGTGTGTGAGTGTACACAGTTGTGTGCGTGTACTCAGTAGTGTATGTGTGTGTGTACACAGTTGTGTGTATGTGTACACAGTTGTGTGTGTGTGTGTGTACACAATTGTGTGTGTGTGTGTACACAGTTGTTTCTGTGTGTACACAGTTGTGCGTGTGTACACAGTTGTGTGTTTGTACACAGTTGTGTGTGTGTGTACACAGTTGTGTGTGTGTGTGTACACAGTTGTTTCTGTGTGTACACAGTTGTGTGTGAGTGTACAATTGTGTGTGTGTGTACACAGTTGTGTTTGTGTGTACACAGTGTGTGTGTGTGTACATAGCTGCATGTGTGTGTGCACAGTTGTTTGTGTGTGTACAAATTTGTGTGTGTGTGTGTGTGTACACAGTTGTGTATTGTGTACACAGTTAGTTTTGTGTGTGTTTGTACACAGTTGTGTGTGTGTACACAGTTGTATTTGTATTGTATGTGTGTGTGTGTTTACACTGTGTGTGTGTGTACACTGTGTGTGTGTGTACACTGCGTTTTTTTGTGTACTGCGTGTTTGTGTCTGTCTACACTGTTGTGTGTGAGTTTGCGTACACTGTTGTGTGTGTGTACACAGTGTGTGTGTCTATACACTGTGTGTGTGTGTGTGTGTAAAACGTGTGTGTGTATGTTTACACAGTGTGCGTATGTGTATAAACAGTGTGTGTGTGTGTACACATTGTGTGTGAATACAGTGTGTGTGTGTACACAGTTGTGTGTGTGTGTAAAAAAGTGTGTGTGTACACAGTTGTTTGTGCGTGCATGTCTCACAGTTGTGCGAGTATGTGTGTGTGTACACAGTTGTGTGTGTTTGTGTACACAGTTGTGCGCGTGTGTGTGTGTACACAGTTGTGTGTGTGTGTGTACACAGTTGTGTGTGTGTGTACACAGTTGTGCGTGTGTAAATAGTTGTGTGTTTGTACACAGTTGTGTGTGTGTACACAGTTGTGTGTGTGTGTGTACACAGTTGTGTGTGTGTATGTACACAGATGAGTGTGTGTGTGTGTACACAGTGGTGTGTGTGTTCACAGTTGTGTGTGTGTGTACACAGTTGTGTGCGTGTGTGTGTACGCAGAGGTTTGTGTGTATGTGTGTGTGTACACTTTTGTGTGTGTGTGTGTGTACACTGTATGTGTGTACAGTGGGTCTTTTTTTGTTTGTGTACACTGTTGTGTACACAACAGTGAGTGTACGTACACTTTTGTGTGTGTGTGTGTACACAGTTGTGTATGTGTGAACACAGTTGTGTGTGTGTGTACACAGTTGTGTGTGTGTGTGTACATTTGTGTGTGTACGCAGTTATGTGTGTGTACACAGTTGTGTGTGTGTGTGTACACACTTGTGGATGTGTCTGTACACAGTTGTGTGTGTTTGTACACTGTTATGTTTGTGTAAGTGTACACATTTGAGTGTGTGTGTACACAATTGTGTGTGTGTGTACACTGTGTGTGTGTGTACACTGTGTGTGTGTACACTGTGTGTTTTTGCGTAAACTGTGTGTGTGTATTTGTGTACACTGTTGTGTGTGAGTTTGCGTACACTTTTGTGTGTATGTGTACAGAGTTGTGTATGTGTCTACACAGTTGTATGTGTGTACACAGTTGTGTGTGTGAGTCTACACAGTTGTGTGTTGGTGTATGTGCACAGTTATGTGTGTGTGCATAGTTGTGTTTGTGTGAGTGTATACAGTTGTGTGCGTGTGTGTGTGTGTGTGCACAGTTGTGTGTGTGTGTACACAGTTGTGTGTGGGTGTACACAGTTGTGTGTATGTGTGTGTACAGTTGTGTGTGTGTGTGTATACAGTTGTGTGTGTGTGCATGTACACAGTTGTGTGTGTGTGTGTGTGTGTGTACAGAGCTGTGTGTGTGTGTGTGTACACAGTTGTGTGTGTGTGTGTACACAGTTGTGTATGGGTGGGTGTGTGAGTACACAGTTGTGTGTGTGTGTGTGTGTACACAGTTGTGCATGTGTACACAGTTGTGCTTGTGCGTACACAGTTGTGTGTATGTGTACGCAGTTGTGTGTCTGTGTACACAGTTGTGTGTGTGTGTACATAGTTGTATGTTTGTGTGTACACAGATGTGTGTGTGTGTAAACTGTTGTGTTTATGTGTGTGTACACATTTGTGTGTGTACACAGTGTGTGTGTACACAGTTGTGCGTGTGTGTCTACACAGTTGTGTGTGTGTGTACACAGTTGTTTGTGTGTGTACACAGATGTGTGTGTGCGTAAACAGTTGTGTGTGTGTGTACACAGCTCTGTGTGTGTATTTGTGTGTGTAAACAGTTGTGTGTGTGTGTGTACACTGTGTGTTTTTTTGTACACTGTGTGTGTGTGTTTGTGTAATATGCTGTGTGTGTGTCTGCGTACAATTTTGTGTGTGTGTGAATGTACACATGGTGTGTGTGTACGCAGTGTGTGTGTATACACCGTTTATGTGTGTGTACACAGTTGTGTGTGTGTATACAGTTGTGTGTGTGTGTACACAGTTGCTTGTGTTTGTGTACACAGTTGAGTGTGTGTGTGTGTACAAAGTTGTGTGTGGATGCCTGTACACAGTTGTGTGTGTACACAGTTTTGTGTGTGTGTGTACACAGTTGTGTGTCTGTGTGTACACAGTGGGGTGTGTGGGTGTGTGTGTGTGTGTACACAGTTGTGTGTGTGTACACAGTTGTGTGTGTGTGTGTGTGTGTACACAGTTGTGTTTGTGTGTGTCTGTGTGAACATAGTTGTGTGTTTTTGTACACAGTTGTCTGTGTGTGTGTGTCTGTGTACACAGTTGTGTGTGTGTACACAGTTGTCTGTGTGTGTGTCTGTGTACACAGTTGTGTGTGTCTGTGTTGACACAGTTGTGTGTGTGTGTGTGTGAGTGTACACAGTTGTGTGTTTGTACGCAGTAGTGTATGTGTGTGTGTACACAGTTGTGTGTATGTGTACACAGTTGTGTGTGTGTGTACACAATTGTGTGTGTGTGTACACAGTTGTTTCTGTGTGTACACAGTTGTGTGTGAGTATACAATTGTGTGTGTGTGTACACAGTTGTGTTTGTGTGTACACAGTGTGTGTGTGTGTGTACACAGCTGTGTGTGTGTGTGTGTGCACAGTTGTTTGTGTGTGTGCAAATTTGTGTGTGTGTGTGCACACAGTTGTGTTTGCGTACACAGTTAGTTTTGTGTGTGTTTGTACACAGTTGTGCGTGTGTACACAGTTGCGTTTGTGTTTGTGTGTGTGTTTACACAGTGTGTGTACACTGTGTGTGTGTACAATGTGTTTTGTGGTGCACTGCGTGATTGTGTCTGTCTACACTGTTGTGTGTGAGTTTGCGTACACTGTTGTGTGTGTGTACACAGTGTGTGTGTCTATACACTGTGTGTGTGTACACAGTGTGTGTGTATGTGTACACAGTGTGCGTATGTGTATAAACAGTGTGTGTGTGTACACATTGTGTGTGAATACAGTGTGTGTGTGTGTGTACACAGTTGTGTGTGTGTGTGTGTGTGTACACAGTTGTGTGCGTGTGTACAGATGTGTGTGTACACAGTTGTTTGTGCATGTATGTCTCACAGTTGTGTGAGTATGTGTGTGTGTACACAGTTGTGTGTGTTTGTGTACACAGTTGTGCGTGTGTGTGTGTGTGTACACAGTTGTGTGTGTGTGTGTACACAGTTGTGTGTGGGTGGGGGTGTGTGTGTACACTGTTGTGCGTGTGTGTACACAGTTGTGCGTGTGTAAACAGTTGTGTGTTTGTACACAGTTGTGTGTGTGTGCGTACACAGTTGTGTGTGTGTGTACACAGTTGTGCGTGCGTGTGTACACAGATGAGTGTGTGTGTGTACACAGTGGTGTGTGTGTTCACAGTTGTGTGCGTGTGTGTGTACACAGAGGTGTGTGTATGTGTGTGTGTACACTTGTGTGTGTGTGTGTGTGTACACTGTGTGTGTGTGTATACACTGTATGTGTGTACAGTGGGTGTTTTTTTGTTTGTGTACACAACAGTGAGTGTACGTACACTTTTGTGTGTGTGTGTGTACACAGTTGTGTGTGTGTGTACACGGCTGTGTGTGTGTGTACACAGTTGTGTGTGCGTGTACATTTGTGTTTGTACGCAGTTGTGCGTGTGTACACAGTTGTGTGTGTGTCTACACAGTTGTGTATGTGTCTGTACACAGTTGTGTGTGTTTGTACACTGTTGTGTTTGTGTGAGTGTACACAGTTGTGTATGTGTGTACACAATTGTGTGTGTGTGTGTACACTGTGTGTGTGTACACTGTGTGTGTGTACACTGTGTGTTTTTGCGTAAACTGTGTGTGTGTATTTGTGTACACTGTTGTGTGTGAGTTTGCGTACACTTTTGTGTGTATGTGTACAGAGTTGTGTATGTGTCTACACAAAAGTGTGTGTGTACACAGTTGTGTGTGTGAGTCTACACAGTTGTGTGTCGGTGTATGTGCACAGTTGTGTGTGTGTGCACAGTTGTGTTTGTGTGAGTGTATACAGTTGTGTGTGTGTGTTTGTGTGTGTGTGTGTGCACACAGTTGTGTGTGTGTGTACACAGTTGTGTGTATGTGTGTGTACAGTTGTGTGTGTGTGTATACAGTTGTGTGTGTGTGCATGTACACAGTTTTGTGTGTGTGTGTGTATGTGTGTGTGTACACAGCTGTGTGTGTGTGTGTACACAGTTGTGTGTGTGTGTGTTTACACAGTTGTGTGTGGGTTGGTGTGTGAGTACACAGTTGTGTGTGTGTGTGTACACAGTTGTGCGTGTGTACACAGTTGTGCTTGTGCGTACACAGTTGTGTGTGTGTGTACGCAGTTGTGTGTCTGTGTACACAGTTGTATGTTTGTGTTTACACAGTTGTGTGTATGTGTAAACTGTTGTGTGTATGTGTGTGTACACAGTGTGTGTGTGTACGCAGTTGTGTGTGTGTACACAGTTGTGTGTGTGTGTGTACACATTTGTTTGTGTGTGTACACAGATGTGTGTGTGCATAAACAGTTGTGTGTATGTGTGTACACAGCTGTGTGTGTGTATTTGTGTGTGTAAACTGTTGTGTGTGTGTGTACACTGTGTGTGTATGTGTTTGTACACTGTGTGTGTGTACTCTGTGTGTGTACACTGTGTGTTTTTGTGTACACTGTGTGTGTGTGTTTGTGTAATATGTTGTGTGTGTGTGTGCATATAATTTTGTGTGTGTGTGAATGTACACATTGTGTGTGTGTACGCAGTGTGTGTGTATACACAGTTTATGTGTGCTTACACAGTGTTTGTGTGTGTGTACTGTTGTGTGTGTACACTGTGTGTGTGTGTATACAGAGTCTGCATGCGTGTGTGTGTGTAAACAGTGTGTGCGTGTACACACTGTGTACGCACGTGTACGCACGTGTGTGTGCGTACACAGTGTGTGTATTTGCACTGTGTTTGTGTACACAGATGTTTGTGTGTGTACACAGTTCTGTGTGTGTTTGTGTGTGTATATACACAGTGTGTGTGTGTACACATTGTGTGTGTGTGTACACAGTTGTGTGTGTGTGTGTACACAGTTGTGTGTGCGTGTGTACACAGATGAGTGTGTGTGTGTGTACACAGTGGTGTGTGTGTTCACAGTTGTGTGTCTGTACACAGTTGTGTTCGTGTGTGTGTACACAGAGGTGTGTGTGTATGTGTGTGTGTACACTTGTGTGTGTGTGTGTGTGTGTGTGTGTGTGTGTACACTGTGTGTGTCTATACACTGTATGTGTGTACAGTGGGTGTTTTTTTGTTTGTGTACACTGTTGTGTATACAACAGTGAGTGTACGTACACTTTTGTGTGTGTGTGTGTGTACACAGTTGTGTATGTGTGTACACAGTTGTGTGTGTGTGTGTGTACACAGTTGTGTGTGTGTGCATTTGTGTGTGTACGCAGTTGTGCGTGTGTACACAGTTGTGTGTGTGTCTACACAGTTGTGTATGTGTCTGTACACAGTTGTGTGTGTTTGTACACTGTTGTGTTTGTGTGAGTGTACACAGTTGTGTATGTGTGTACACAATTGTGTGTGTGTGTGTGTACACTGTGTGTGTGTACACTGTGTGTGTGTACACTGTGTGTTTTTGTGTAAACTGTGTCTGTGTATGTGTACACTGTTGTGTGTGAGTTTGCGTACACTTTTGTGTGTATGTGTACAGAGTTGTGTATGTGTCTACACAGTTGTGTGTGTGTACACAGTTGTGTGTGTGAGTCTACACAGTTGTGTGTCGGTGTATGTGCACAGTTGTGTGTGTGTGCACAGTTGTGTTTGTGTGAGTGTATACAGTTGTGTGTGTGTGTTTGTGTGTGTGTGTGTGCACACAGTTGTGTGTGTGTGTACACAGTTGTGTGTGTGTGTACACAGTTGTGTGTATGTGTGTGTACAGTTGTGTGTGTATACGGTTGTGTGTGTGTGCATGTACACAGTTTTGTGTGTGTGTGTGTACACAGCTGTGTGTGTGTGTACACAGTTGTGTGCGTGTGTGTGTACATAGTTGTGTGTGGGTTGGTGTGTGAGTACACAGTTGTGTGTGTGTGTGTGTACACAGTTGTGCGTGTGTACACAGTTGTGTGTGTGTGTACACAGTTGTGTGTGTGTGTGTACACAGTTGTGTGTGCGTGTGTACACAGATGAGTGTGTGTGTGTACACAGTTGTGTGTGTCTGTACACAGTTGTGTTCGTGTGTGTGTACACAGAGGTGTGTGTGTATGTGTGTGTACACTTGTGTGTGTGTGTGTGTGTGAGTGTGTGTACACTGTGTGTGTCTATACACTGTATGTGTGTACAGTGGGTGTTTTTTTGTTTGTGTACACTGTTGTGTATACAACAGTGAGTGTACGTACACTTTTGTGTGTGTGTGTGTGTGTACACAGTTGTGTATGTGTGTACACAGTTGTGTGTGTGTGTACACAGTTGTGTGTGTGTGCAGTTGTGTGTGTACGCAGTTGTGCGTGTGTACACAGTTGTGTGTGTGTCTACACAGTTGTGTATGTGTCTGTACACAGTTGTGTGTGTTTGTACACTGTTGTGTTTGTGTGAGTGTACACAGTTGTGTATGTGTGTACACAATTGTGTGTGTGTGTGTGTACACTGTGTGTGTGTACACTGTGTGTGTGTACACTGTGTGTTTTTGTGTAAACTGTGTGTGTGTATTTGTGTACACTGTTGTGTGTGAGTTTGCGTACACTTTTGTGTGTATGTGTACAGAGTTGTGTATGTGTCTACACAGTTGTGTGTGTCTACACAGTTGTGTGTGTGAGTCTACACAGTTGTGTGTCGGTGTATGTGCACAGTTGTGTGTGTGTGCACAGTTGTGTTTGTGTGAGTGTATACAGTTGTGTGTGTGTGTTTGTGTGTGTGTGTGTGCACACAGTTGTGTGTGTGTGTACACAGTTGTGTGTGTGTGTGTACACAGTTGTGTGTGCGTGTGTACACAGATGAGTGTGTGTGTGTGTACACAGTGGTGTGTGTGTTCACAGTTGTGTGTGTCTGTACACAGTTGTGTTCGTGTGTGTGTACACAGAGGTGTGTGTGTATGTGTGTGTACACTTGTGTGTGTGTGTGTGTGTGTGTGAGTGTGTGTACACTGTGTGTGTCTATACACTGTATGTGTGTACAGTGGGTGTTTTTTTGTTTGTGTACACTGTTGTGTATACAACAGTGAGTGTACGTACACTTTTGTGTGTGTGTGTGTGTACACAGTTGTGTATGTGTGTACACAGTTGTGTGTGTGTGTACACAGTTGTGTGTGTGTGCAGTTGTGTGTGTACGCAGTTGTGCGTGTGTACACAGTTGTGTGTGTGTCTACACAGTTGTGTATGTGTCTGTACACAGTTGTGTGTGTTTGTACACTGTTGTGTTTGTGTGAGTGTACACAGTTGTGTATGTGTGTACACAATTGTGTGTGTGTGTGTGTGTACACTGTGTGTGTGTACACTGTGTGTGTGTACACTGTGTGTTTTTGTGTAAACTGTGTGTGTGTATTTGTGTACACTGTTGTGTGTGAGTTTGCGTACACTTTTGTGTGTATGTGTACAGAGTTGTGTATGTGTCTACACAGTTGTGTGTGTGTACACAGTTGTGTGTGTGAGTCTACACAGTTGTGTGTCGGTGTATGTGCACAGTTGTGTGTGTGCACAGTTGTGTTTGTGTGAGTGTATACAGTTGTGTGTGTGTGTTTGTGTGTGTGTGTGTGCACACAGTTGTGTGTGTGTGTACACAGTTGTGTGTGTGTGTACACAGTTGTGTGTATGTGTGTGTACAGTTGTGTGTGTATACAGTTGTGTGTGTGTGCATGTACACAGTTTTGTGTGTGTGTGTGTACACAGCTGTGTGTGTGTGTACACAGTTGTGTGCGTGTGTGTGTACATAGTTGTGTGTGGGTTGGTGTGTGAGTACACAGTTGTGTGTGCGTGTGTGTACACAGTTGTGCATGTGTACACCGTTGTGCTTGTGCGTACACAGTTGTGTGTGTGTGTGTGTACGCAGTTGTGTGTCTGTGTCCACAGTTTTGTGTGTGTGTACACAGTAGTATGTTTGTGTTTACACAGTTGTGTGTATGTGTAAACTGTTGTGTGTATGTGTGTGTACACAGTTGTGTGTGTGTACACAGTTGTGTGTGTGTGTGTGTGTACACAGTTGTTTGTGTGTGTACACAGATGTTTGTGTGCGTAAACAGTTGTGTGCGTGTGTGTACACAGCTGTGTGTGTGTATTTGTGTGTGTAAACTGTTGTGTGTGTGTGTACACTGTGTGTGTATGTGTTTGTACACTGTGTGTGTGTGTACTCTGTGTGTGTGTACACTGTGTGTTTTTGTGTACACTGTGTGTGTGTGTTTGTGTAATATGTTGTGTGTGTGTGTGCATACAATTTTGTGTGTGTGTGAATGTACACATTGTGTGTGTGTACGCAGTGTGTGTGTGTATACACAGTTTATGTGTGTTTACACAGTGTTTGTTTGTGAGTACTGTTGTGTGTTTACACTGTGTGTGTGTATAGAGTGTCTGCATGCGTGTGTGTGTGTAAACAGTGTGTGTGTGTGTGCGTGTACACAGTGTGTGTATTTGCACTGTGTTTGTGTACACAGATGTTTGTGTGTCTACACAGTTCTGTGTGTGTTTGTGTGTGTATATACACAGTGTGTGTGTGTACACATTGTGTGTGTGTGTACACAGTTGTGTGTGTGTGTGTACACTGTGTGTGTACAATGTGTGTTTTTGTGTGCACGGTGTGTGTGTGTACACTGTTGTGTGTGTGTGAGCGTACACTGTTGTGTGTGTATACACAGTGTGTGTGTGTATGCACTGTGTGTGCATGTACACAGAGTGCGTGTGTGTATACACAGTTCAGAGTGTGTGTGTACACAGTGTGTGTGTATACACAGTGTGTGTGTGTAAACAGTTGTGTTTGTACACAGTTGTGTGTGTATACACAGTGCGTGTATGTGTGTGTACAAAGGGTGTGTGTGCACACAGTTTTGTGTGCGTGTGTACACAGTTGTGTGTGTGTGTACAAAGTTGTTTGTGTTTGTGTACACAGTTGTGTGTGTGTACACATTTGTGCGTATGTACACAGTTATGTGTGAGTTTACACAGTAGTGTGTGTGTGTACACAGTTGTGTGTGTGTGTGTACACAGTTGTGTGTTTGTGTATGTGTGTGTATACAGTTGCGTGTGTGTGTACACAATTTTGTGTGTGTCTGTACACTCTTGTGTGTGTGTGTATACACAGTTGTGTGTGTGTGTGTATGCGTACGCAGTTGTGTATGGATGCCTGCACACAGTTGTGTGTGTACACAGTTTTGTGTGTGTGTGTACACAGTTGTGTGTCTGTGTGTACACAGTGGGGTGTGTATGTGTGTGTGCACACAGTTGTGTGTGTGTGTACACAGTTGTGTGTGTGTGTACACAGTTGTGTGTATGTGTGTGTACACACAGTTGTGTGTGCGTGTACACAGTTTTGTTTGTGTGTGTACACAGTTGTGTGTCTGTGTACACAGTGGGGTGTGTGTGTGTGTACACAGTTGTATGTGTGTGTACACAGTTGTGTGTGTGTACACAGTTGTGTGTGTGAGTCTACACAGTTGTGTGTCGGTGTATGTGCACAGTTGTGTGTGTGTGCACAGTTGTGTTTGTGTGAGTGTATACAGTTGTGTGTGTGTGTGTTTGTGTGTGTGTGTGCACACAGTTGTGTGAGTGTGTACACAGTTGTGTGTGTGTGTACACAGTTGTGTGCATGTGTGTGTACAGTTGTGTGTGTGTGTATACAGTTGTGTGTGTGATGCATGTACACAGTTTTGTGCGTATGTGTGAGTACACAGTTGTGTGTGGGTGGGTGTGTGTGTGTACACTGTTGTGCGTGTGTGTACACAGTTGCGCGTGTGTAAACAGTTGTGTGTTTGTACACAGTTGTGTGTGTGTGTACACAGTTGTGTGTGTGTGTGTGTGTGTACACAGTTGTGTGTGTGTGTGTGTACACAGATGAGTGTGTGTGTACACAGTGGTGTGTGTGTTCACAGTTGTATTTGTGTGTACACAGTTGTGTGCGTGTGTGTGTACACAGAGGTTTGTGTGTATGTGTGTGTGTACACTTTTGTGTGTGTGTGTGTACACTGTGTGTGTGTGTATACACTGTATGTGTGTACAGTGGGTGTTATTTTGTTTGTGTACACTGTTGTGTACACAACAGTGAATGCACGTACACTTTGTGTGTGTGTGTGTGTACACAGTTGTGTGTGTGTGTGTACACAGTTGTGTGTCTGTGTACACAGTTGTGTGTGTGTCTACACAGTTGTGTATGTGTCTGTACACAGTTGTGTGAGTTTGTACACTGTTGTGTTTGTGTGAGTGTACACAGTTGTGTGTGTGTGTACACAATTGTGTGTGTGTGTACACTGTGTGTGTGTGTGCACACAGTTGTGTGTTTGTTTGTGTGTGTGTGCGTACACGGTTGTGTTTGTGTGAGTCTGTGTGAACATAGTTGTGTGTTTTTGTACACAGTAGTCTGTGTGTGTGTCTGTGTACACAGTTGAGTGTGTCTGTGTTCACACAGTTATGTGTGTGTGTGAGTGTATACAGTAGTGTGCGTGTAGTCAGTAGTGTATGTGTGTGTGTACACAGTTGTGTGTATGTGTACACAGTTGTGTGTGTGTGTGTGTACACAATTGTGTGTGTGTGTGTGTGTACACAGTTGTGTGTGTGTGTGTACACAGTTGTGTGTGTGTGTACAGATGTGTGTGTGTACACAGTTGTTTGTGCGTGTATGTCTCACAGTTGTGCATGTGTGTGTGTGTGTACACAGTTGTGTGTGTGTGTACACAGTTGTGTGTGGGTGGGGGTGTGTGTGTACACTGTTTTGCGTGTGTGTACACAGTTGTGCGTGTGTAAACAGTTGTGTGTTTGTACACAGTTGTGTGTGTGTGTGTGTGTGTACACAGTTGTGTATGTGTGTGTGTACACAGTTGTGTGTGCGTGTGTACACAGATGAGTGTGTGTGTGTACACACTGGTGTGTGTGTTCACAGTTGTGTGTGTGTGTACACAGTTGTGTGCGTGTGTGTGTACACAGAGGTGTGTGTGTATGTGTGTGTGTACACTTTTGTGTGTGTGTGTGTACACTGTGTGTGTGTGTATACACTGTATGTGTGTACAGTGGGTGTTTTTTTGTTTGTGTACACTGTTGTGTATACAACAGTGAGTGTACGTACACTTTTGTGTGTGTGTGTGTACACAGTTGTGTATGTGTGTACACAGTTGTGTGTGTGTGTACACAGCTGTGTGTGTGTGTGCATTTGTGTGTGTACGCAGTTGTGCGTGTGTACACAGTTGTGTGTGTGTCTACTCAGTTGTGTCTGTGTCTGTACACAGTTGTGTGTGTTTGTACACTGTTGTGTTTGTGTGAGTGTACACAGTTGTGTATGTGTGTACACAATTGTGTGTGTGTGTGTACACTGTGTGTGTGTACACTGTGTGTGTGTACACTGTGTGTTTTTGCGTAAACTGTGTGTGTGTATTTGTTTACACTGTTGTGTGTGAGTTTGCGTACACTCTTGTGTGTATGTGTACAGAGTTGTGTATGTGTCTACACAGTTGTGTGTGTGTACACAGTTGTGTGTGTGAGTCTACACAGTTGTGTGTCGGTGTATGTGCACAGTTGTGTGTGTGTGCACAGTTGTGTTTGTGTGAGTGTATACAGTTGTGTGTGTGTGTGTTTGTGTGTGTGTGTGCACACAGTTGTGTGTGTGTGTACACAGTTGTGTGTGTGTACACAATTGTGTGCATGTGTGTGTACAGTTGTGTGTGTGTGTATACAGTTGTGTGTGTGTGCATGTACACAGTTTTGTGTGTGTGTGTGAGTACACAGTTGTGTGTGGGTGGGTGTGTGTGTGTACACTGTTGTGCGTGTGTGTACACAGTTGCGCGTGTGTAAACAGTTGTGTGTTTGTACACAGTTGTGTGTGTGTGTACACAGTTGTGTGTGTGTGTGTGTGTGTACACAGCTGTGTGTGTGTGTGTACACAGATGAGTGTGTGTGTACACAGTGGTGTGTGTGTTCACAGTTGTGTGTGTGTGTGTACACAGTTGTGTGCGTGTGTGTGTACACAGAGGTTTGTGTGTATGTGTGTGTGTACACTTTTGTGTGTGTGTGTGTGTACACTGTGTGTGTGTGTGTATACACTGTATGTGTGTACAGTGGGTGTTATTTTGTTTGTGTACAATGTTGTGTACACAACAGTGAATGCACGTACACTTTGTGTGTGTGTGTGTGTACACAGTTGTGTGTGTGTGTACACAGTTGTGTGTCTGTGTACACAGTTGTGTGTGTGTCTACACAGTTGTGTATGTGTCTGTACACAGTTGTATGAGTTTGTACACTGTTGTGTTTGTGTGAGTGTACACAGTTGTGTGTGTGTGTACACAATTGTGTGTGTGTGTACACTGTGTGTGTGTGTGCACACAGTTGTGTGTTTGTTTGTGTGTGTGTGCGTACACGGTTGTGTTTGTGTGAGTCTGTGTGAACATAGTTGTGTGTTTTTGTACACAGTAGTCTGTGTGTGTGTCTGTGTACACAGTTGAGTGTGTCTGTGTTCACACAGTTATGTGTGTGTGTGAGTGTACACAGTTGTGTGCGTGTACTCAGTAGTGTATGTGTGTGTGTACACAGTTGTGTGTATGTGTACACAGTTGTGTGTGTGTGTGTGTACACAATTGTGTGTGTGTGTGTACACAGTTGTTTCTGTGTGTACACAGTTGTGCGTGTGTACACAGTTGTGTGTTTGTACACAGTTGTGTGTGTGTGTACACAGTTGTGTGTGTGTGTGTACACAGTTGTTTCTGTGTGTACACAGTTGTGTGTGAGTGTACAATTGTGTGTGTGTGTACACAGTTGTGTTTGTGTGTACACAGTGTGTGTGTGTGTACATAGCTGTATGTGTGTGTGCACAGTTGTTTGTGTGTGTACAAATTTGTGTGTGTGTGTGTGTGTACACAGTTGTGTATTGTGTACACAGTTAGTTTTGTGTGTGTTTGTACACAGTTGTGTGTGTGTACACAGTTGTATTTGTATTGTATGTGTGTGTGTGTTTACACTGTGTGTGTGTGTACACTGTGTGTGTGTGTACACTGCGTTTTTTTGTGTACTGCGTGTTTGTGTCTGTCTACACTGTTGTGTGTGAGTTTGCGTACACTGTTGTGTGTGTGTACACAGTGTGTGCATCGATACACTGTGTGTGTGTGTGTGTGTAAAACGTGTGTGTGTATGTTTACACAGTGTGCGTATGTGTATAAACAGTGTGTGTGTGTGTACACATTGTGTGTGAATACAGTGTGTGTGTGTACACAGTTGTGTGTGTGTGTAAAAAAGTGTGTGTGTACACAGTTGTTTGTGCGTGCATGTCTCACAGTTGTGCGAGTATGTGTGTGTGTACACAGTTGTGTGTGTTTGTGTACACAGTTGTGCGCGTGTGTGTGTGTACACAGTTGTGTGTGTGTGTGTACACAGTTGTGTGTGTGTGTACACAGTTGTGCGTGTGTAAATAGTTGTGTGTTTGTACACAGTTGTGTGTGTGTGTGTACACAGTTGTGTGTGTGTATGTACACAGATGAGTGTGTGTGTGTGTACACAGTGGTGTGTGTGTTCACAGTTGTGTGTGTGTGTACACAGTTGTGTGCGTGTGTGTGTACGCAGAGGTTTGTGTGTATGTGTGTGTGTACACTTTTGTGTGTGTGTGTGTGTACACTGTATGTGTGTACAGTGGGTGTTTTTTTGTTTGTGTACACTGTTGTGTACACAACAGTGAGTGTACGTACACTTTTGTGTGTGTGTGTGTACACAGTTGTGTATGTGTGAACACAGTTGTGTGTGTGTGTACACAGCTGTGTGTGTGTGTGTACATTTGTGTGTGTACGCAGTTATGTGTGTGTACACAGTTGTGTGTGTGTGTGTACACACTTGTGTATGTGTCTGTACACAGTTGTGTGTGTTTGTACACTGTTATGTTTGTGTAAGTGTACACATTTGAGTGTGTGTGTACACAATTGTGTGTGTGTGTACACTGTGTGTGTGTGTACACTGTGTGTTTTTGCGTAAACTGTGTGTGTGTATTTGTGTACACTGTTGTGTGTGAGTTTGCGTACACTTTTGTGTGTATGTGTACAGAGTTGTGTATGTGTCTACACAGTTGTATGTGTGTACACAGTTGTGTGTGTGAGTCTACACAGTTGTGTGTTGGTGTATGTGCACAGTTATGTGTGTGTGCATAGTTGTGTTTGTGTGAGTGTATACAGTTGTGTGCGTGTGTGTGTGTGTGTGTACACAGTTGTGTGTGTGTGTACACAGTTGTGTGTGGGTGTACACAGTTGTGTGTATGTGTGTGTACAGTTGTGTGTGTGTGTGTATACAGTTGTGTGTGTGTGCATGTACACAGTTGTGTGTGTGTGTGTGTGTGTGTGTGTACAGAGCTGTGTGTGTGTGTGTGTACACAGTTGTGTGTGTGTGTGTACACAGTTGTGTATGGGTGGGTGTGTGAGTACACAGTTGTGTGTGTGTGTGTGTGTACACAGTTGTGCATGTGTACACAGTTGTGCTTGTGCGTACACAGTTGTGTGTATGTGTACGCAGTTGTGTGTCTGTGTACACAGTTGTGTGTGTGTGTACATAGTTGTATGTTTGTGTGTACACAGATGTGTGTGTGTGTAAACTGTTGTGTTTATGTGTGTGTACACATTTGTGTGTGTACACAGTGTGTGTGTACACAGTTGTGCGTGTGTGTCTACACAGTTGTGTGTGTGTGTACACAGTTGTTTGTGTGTGTACACAGATGTGTGTGTGCGTAAACAGTTGTGTGTGTGTGTACACAGCTCTGTGTGTGTATTTGTGTGTGTAAACAGTTGTGTGTGTGTGTGTACACTGTGTGTTTTTTTGTACACTGTGTGTGTGTGTTTGTGTAATATGCTGTGTGTGTGTCTGCGTACAATTTTGTGTGTGTGTGAATGTACACATTGTGTGTGTGTACGCAGTGTGTGTGTATACACCGTTTATGTGTGTGTACACAGTTGTGTGTGTGTATACAGTTGTGTGTGTGTGTACACAGTTGCTTGTGTTTGTGTACACAGTTGAGTGTGTGTGTGTGTACAAAGTTGTGTGTGGATGCCTGTACACAGTTGTGTGTGTACACAGTTTTGTGTGTGTGTGTACACAGTTGTGTGTCTGTGTGTACACAGTGGGGTGTGTGGGTGTGTGTGTGTGTGTACACAGTTGTGTGTGTGTACACAGTTGTGTGTGTGTGTGTGTACACAGTTGTGTTTGTGTGTGTCTGTGTGAACATAGTTGTGTGTTTTTGTACACAGTTGTCTGTGTGTGTGTGTCTGTGTACACAGTTGTGTGTGTGTACACAGTTGTCTGTGTGTGTGTCTGTGTACACAGTTGTGTGTGTCTGTGTTGACACAGTTGTGTGTGTGTGTGTGTGAGTGTACACAGTTGTGTGTTTGTACGCAGTAGTGTATGTGTGTGTGTACACAGTTGTGTGTATGTGTACACAGTTGTGTGTGTGTGTACACAATTGTGTGTGTGTGTACACAGTTGTTTCTGTGTGTACACAGTTGTGTGTGAGTATACAATTGTGTGTGTGTGTACACAGTTGTGTTTGTGTGTACACAGTGTGTGTGTGTGTGTACACAGCTGTGTGTGTGTGTGTGTGCACAGTTGTTTGTGTGTGTGCAAATTTGTGTGTGTGTGTGCACACAGTTGTGTTTGCGTACACAGTTAGTTTTGTGTGTGTTTGTACACAGTTGTGCGTGTGTACACAGTTGCGTTTGTGTTTGTGTGTGTGTTTACACAGTGTGTGTACACTGTGTGTGTGTACAATGTGTTTTGTGGTGCACTGCGTGATTGTGTCTGTCTACACTGTTGTGTGTGAGTTTGCGTACACTGTTGTGTGTGTGTACACAGTGTGTGTGTCTATACACTGTGTGTGTGTACACAGTGTGTGTGTATGTGTACACAGTGTGCGTATGTGTATAAACAGTGTGTGTGTGTACACATTGTGTGTGAATACAGTGTGTGTGTGTGTGTACACAGTTGTGTGTGTGTGTGTGTACACAGTTGTGTGCGTGTGTACAGATGTGTGTGTACACAGTTGTTTGTGCATGTATGTCTCACAGTTGTGTGAGTATGTGTGTGTGTACACAGTTGTGTGTGTTTGTGTACACAGTTGTGCGTGTGTGTGTGTGTGTACACAGTTGTGTGTGTGTGTGTACACAGTTGTGTGTGGGTGGGGGTGTGTGTGTACACTGTTGTGCGTGTGTGTACACAGTTGTGCGTGTGTAAACAGTTGTGTGTTTGTACACAGTTGTGTGTGTGTGCGTACACAGTTGTGTGTGTGTGTACACAGTTGTGCGTGCGTGTGTACACAGATGAGTGTGTGTGTGTACACAGTGGTGTGTGTGTTCACAGTTGTGTGCGTGTGTGTGTACACAGAGGTGTGTGTATGTGTGTGTGTACACTTGTGTGTGTGTGTGTGTGTGTACACTGTGTGTGTGTGTATACACTGTATGTGTGTACAGTGGGTGTTTTTTTGTTTGTGTACACAACAGTGAGTGTACGTACACTTTTGTGTGTGTGTGTGTACACAGTTGTGTGTGTGTGTACACGGCTGTGTGTGTGTGTACACAGTTGTGTGTGCGTGTACATTTGTGTTTGTACGCAGTTGTGCGTGTGTACACAGTTGTGTGTGTGTCTACACAGTTGTGTATGTGTCTGTACACAGTTGTGTGTGTTTGTACACTGTTGTGTTTGTGTGAGTGTACACAGTTGTGTATGTGTGTACACAATTGTGTGTGTGTGTGTACACTGTGTGTGTGTACACTGTGTGTGTGTACACTGTGTGTTTTTGCGTAAACTGTGTGTGTGTATTTGTGTACACTGTTGTGTGTGAGTTTGCGTACACTTTTGTGTGTATGTGTACAGAGTTGTGTATGTGTCTACACAAAAGTGTGTGTGTACACAGTTGTGTGTGTGAGTCTACACAGTTGTGTGTCGGTGTATGTGCACAGTTGTGTGTGTGTGCACAGTTGTGTTTGTGTGAGTGTATACAGTTGTGTGTGTGTGTTTGTGTGTGTGTGTGTGCACACAGTTGTGTGTGTGTGTACACAGTTGTGTGTATGTGTGTGTACAGTTGTGTGTGTGTGTATACAGTTGTGTGTGTGTGCATGTACACAGTTTTGTGTGTGTGTGTGTATGTGTGTGTGTACACAGCTGTGTGTGTGTGTGTACACAGTTGTGTGTGTGTGTGTTTACACAGTTGTGTGTGGGTTGGTGTGTGAGTACACAGTTGTGTGTGTGTGTGTACACAGTTGTGCGTGTGTACACAGTTGTGCTTGTGCGTACACAGTTGTGTGTGTGTGTACGCAGTTGTGTGTCTGTGTACACAGTTGTATGTTTGTGTTTACACAGTTGTGTGTATGTGTAAACTGTTGTGTGTATGTGTGTGTACACAGTGTGTGTGTGTACGCAGTTGTGTGTGTGTACACAGTTGTGTGTGTGTGTGTACACAGTTGTTTGTGTGTGTACACAGATGTGTGTGTGCGTAAACAGTTGTGTGTATGTGTGTACACAGCTGTGTGTGTGTATTTGTGTGTGTAAACTGTTGTGTGTGTGTGTACACTGTGTGTGTATGTGTTTGTACACTGTGTGTGTGTGTACTCTGTGTGTGTACACTGTGTGTTTTTGTGTACACTGTGTGTGTGTGTTTGTGTAATATGTTGTGTGTGTGTGTGCATATAATTTTGTGTGTGTGTGAATGTACACATTGTGTGTGTGTACGCAGTGTGTGTGTATACACAGTTTATGTGTGCTTACACAGTGTTTGTGTGTGTGTACTGTTGTGTGTGTACACTGTGTGTGTGTGTATACAGAGTCTGCATGCGTGTGTGTGTGTAAACAGTGTGTGCGTGTACACACTGTGTACGCACGTGTACGCACGTGTGTGTGCGTACACAGTGTGTGTATTTGCACTGTGTTTGTGTACACAGATGTTTGTGTGTGTACACAGTTCTGTGTGTGTTTGTGTGTGTATATACACAGTGTGTGTGTGTACACATTGTGTGTGTGTGTGTACACAGTTGTGTGTGTGTGTGTACACAGTTGTGTGTGCGTGTGTACACAGATGAGTGTGTGTGTGTGTACACAGTGGTGTGTGTGTTCACAGTTGTGTGTCTGTACACAGTTGTGTTCGTGTGTGTGTACACAGAGGTGTGTGTGTATGTGTGTGTGTACACTTGTGTGTGTGTGTGTGTGTGTGTGTGTGTACACTGTGTGTGTCTATACACTGTATGTGTGTACAGTGGGTGTTTTTTTGTTTGTGTACACTGTTGTGTATACAACAGTGAGTGTACGTACACTTTTGTGTGTGTGTGTGTGTACACAGTTGTGTATGTGTGTACACAGTTGTGTGTGTGTGTGTGTACACAGTTGTGTGTGTGTGCATTTGTGTGTGTACGCAGTTGTGCGTGTGTACACAGTTGTGTGTGTGTCTACACAGTTGTGTATGTGTCTGTACACAGTTGTGTGTGTTTGTACACTGTTGTGTTTGTGTGAGTGTACACAGTTGTGTATGTGTGTACACAATTGTGTGTGTGTGTGTGTACACTGTGTGTGTGTACACTGTGTGTTTTTGTGTAAACTGTGTGTGTGTATGTGTACACTGTTGTGTGTGAGTTTGCGTACACTTTTGTGTGTATGTGTACAGAGTTGTGTATGTGTCTACACAGTTGTGTGTGTGTACACAGTTGTGTGTGTGAGTCTACACAGTTGTGTGTCGGTGTATGTGCACAGTTGTGTGTGTGTGCACAGTTGTGTTTGTGTGAGTGTATACAGTTGTGTGTGTGTTTGTGTGTGTGTGTGTGCACACAGTTGTGTGTGTGTGTACACAGTTGTGTGTGTGTGTACACAGTTGTGTGTATGTGTGTGTACAGTTGTGTGTGTATACGGTTGTGTGTGTGTGCATGTACACAGTTTTGTGTGTGTGTGTGTACACAGCTGTGTGTGTGTGTACACAGTTGTGTGCGTGTGTGTGTACATAGTTGTGTGTGGGTTGGTGTGTGAGTACACAGTTGTGTGTGTGTGTGTGTACACAGTTGTGCGTGTGTACACAGTTGTGTGTGTGTGTACACAGTTGTGTGTGTGTGTGTACACAGTTGTGTGTGCGTGTGTACACAGATGAGTGTGTGTGTGTGTACACAGTTGTGTGTGTCTGTACACAGTTGTGTTCGTGTGTGTGTACACAGAGGTGTGTGTGTATGTGTGTGTACACTTGTGTGTGTGTGTGTGTGTGAGTGTGTGTACACTGTGTGTGTCTATACACTGTATGTGTGTACAGTGGGTGTTTTTTTGTTTGTGTACACTGTTGTGTATACAACAGTGAGTGTACGTACACTTTTGTGTGTGTGTGTGTACACAGTTGTGTATGTGTGTACACAGTTGTGTGTGTGTGTACACAGTTGTGTGTGTGTGCAGTTGTGTGTGTACGCAGTTGTGCGTGTGTACACAGTTGTGTGTGTGTCTACACAGTTGTGTATGTGTCTGTACACAGTTGTGTGTGTTTGTACACTGTTGTGTTTGTGTGAGTGTACACAGTTGTGTATGTGTGTACACAATTGTGTGTGTGTGTGTACACTGTGTGTGTGTACACTGTGTGTGTGTACACTGTGTGTTTTTGTGTAAACTGTGTGTGTGTATTTGTGTACACTGTTGTGTGTGAGTTTGCGTACACTTTTGTGTGTATGTGTACAGAGTTGTGTATGTGTCTACACAGTTGTGTGAGTCTACACAGTTGTGTGTCGGTGTATGTGCACAGTTGTGTGTGTGTGCACAGTTGTGTTTGTGTGAGTGTATACAGTTGTGTGTGTGTGTTTGTGTGTGTGTGTGTGCACACAGTTGTGTGTGTGTGTACACAGTTGTGTGTGTGTGTGTACACAGTTGTGTGTGCGTGTGTACACAGATGAGTGTGTGTGTGTGTACACAGTGGTGTGTGTGTTCACAGTTGTGTGTGTCTGTACACAGTTGTGTTCGTGTGTGTGTACACAGAGGTGTGTGTGTATGTGTGTGTACACTTGTGTGTGTGTGTGTGTGAGTGTGTGTACACTGTGTGTGTCTATACACTGTATGTGTGTACAGTGGGTGTTTTTTTGTTTGTGTACACTGTTGTGTATACAACAGTGAGTGTACGTACACTTTTGTGTGTGTGTGTGTGTGTACACAGTTGTGTATGTGTGTACACAGTTGTGTGTGTGTGTACACAGTTGTGTGTGTGTGCAGTTGTGTGTGTACGCAGTTGTGCGTGTGTACACAGTTGTGTGTGTGTCTACACAGTTGTGTATGTGTCTGTACACAGTTGTGTGTGTTTGTACACTGTTGTGTTTGTGTGAGTGTACACAGTTGTGTATGTGTGTACACAATTGTGTGTGTGTGTGTGTGTACACTGTGTGTGTGTACACTGTGTGTGTGTACACTGTGTGTTTTTGTGTAAACTGTGTGTGTGTATTTGTGTACACTGTTGTGTGTGAGTTTGCGTACACTTTTGTGTGTATGTGTACAGAGTTGTGTATGTGTCTACACAGTTGTGTGTGTGTACACAGTTGTGTGTGTGAGTCTACACAGTTGTGTGTCGGTGTATGTGCACAGTTGTGTGTGTGTGCACAGTTGTGTTTGTGTGAGTGTATACAGTTGTGTGTGTGTGTTTGTGTGTGTGTGTGTGCACACAGTTGTGTGTGTGTGTACACAGTTGTGTGTGTGTGTACACAGTTGTGTGTATGTGTGTGTACAGTTGTGTGTGTATACAGTTGTGTGTGTGTGCATGTACACAGTTTTGTGTGTGTGTGTGTACACAGCTGTGTGTGTGTGTACACAGTTGTGTGCGTGTGTGTGTACATAGTTGTGTGTGGGTTGGTGTGTGAGTACACAGTTGTGTGTGCGTGTGTGTACACAGTTGTGCGTGTGTACACAGTTGTGCTTGTGCGTACACAGTTGTGTGTGTGTGTGTGTACGCAGTTGTGTGTCTGTGTCCACAGTTTTGTGTGTGTGTACACAGTAGTATGTTTGTGTTTACACAGTTGTGTGTATGTGTAAACTGTTGTGTGTATGTGTGTGTACACAGTTGTGTGTGTGTACACAGTTGTGTGTGCGTGTGTGTGTACACAGTTGTTTGTGTGTGTACACAGATGTTTGTGTGCGTAAACAGTTGTGTGCGTGTGTGTACACAGCTGTGTGTGTGTATTTGTGTGTGTAAACTGTTGTGTGTGTGTGTACACTGTGTGTGTATGTGTTTGTACACTGTGTGTGTGTGTACTCTGTGTGTGTGTACACTGTGTGTTTTTGTGTACACTGTGTGTGTGTGTTTGTGTAATATGTTGTGTGTGTGTGCATACAATTTTGTGTGTGTGTGAATGTACACATTGTGTGTGTGTACGCAGTGTGTGTGTGTATACACAGTTTATGTGTGTTTACACAGTGTTTGTTTGTGAGTACTGTTGTGTGTTTACACTGTGTGTGTGTATAGAGTGTCTGCATGCGTGTGTGTGTGTAAACAGTGTGTGTGTGTGTGTGCGTGTACACAGTGTGTGTATTTGCACTGTGTTTGTGTACACAGATGTTTGTGTGTCTACACAGTTCTGTGTGTGTTTGTGTGTGTATATACACAGTGTGTGTGTGTACACATTGTGTGTGTGTGTACACAGTTGTGTGTGAGTGTACACAGTTGTGTGTGTGTGTGTACACTGTGTGTGTACAATGTGTGTTTTTGTGTGCACGGTGTGTGTGTGTACACTGTTGTGTGTGTGTGAGCGTACACTGTTGTGTGTGTATACACAGTGTGTGTGTGTATGCACTGTGTGTGTATGTACACAGAGTGCGTGTGTGTATACACAGTTCAGAGTGTGTGTGTACACAGTGTGTGTGTATACACAGTGTGTGTGTGTAAACAGTTGTGTTTGTACACAGTTGTGTGTGTATACACAGTGCGTGTATGTGTGTGTACAAAGGGTGTGTGTGCACACAGTTTTGTGTGCGTGTGTACACAGTTGTGTGTGTGTGTACAAAGTTGTTTGTGTTTGTGTACACAGTTGTGTGTGTGTACACATTTGTGCGTGTGTACACAGTTATGTGTGAGTTTACACAGTAGTGTGTGTGTGTACACAGTTGTGTGTGTGTGTGTACACAGTTGTGTGTTTGTGTATGTGTGTGTATACAGTTGCGTGTGTGTGTACACAATTTTGTGTGTGTCTGTACACTCTTGTGTGTGTGTGTACACAGTTGTGTGTGTGTGTGTATGCGTACGCAGTTGTGTATGGATGCCTGCACACAGTTGTGTGTGTACACAGTTTTGTGTGTGTGTGTACACAGTTGTGTGTCTGTGTGTACACAGTGGGGTGTGTATGTGTGTGTGCACACAGTTGTGTGTGTGTGTACACAGTTGTGTGTGTGTGTACACAGTTGTGTGTATGTGTGTGTACACACAGTTGTGTGTGCGTGTACACAGTTTTGTTTGTGTGTGTACACAGTTGTGTGTCTGTGTACACAGTGGGGTGTGTGTGTGTGTACACAGTTGTATGTGTGTGTACACAGTTGTGTGTGTGTGTGTGAGTGTGTGTACACACTTGTGTTTGTGTGTGTCTGTGTGAACATAGTTGTGTGTTTTTGTACACAGTTGTCTGTGTGTGTGTCTGTGTACACAATTGTATGTGTCTGTGTTCACACAGTTATGTGTGTGTGTGTGTGAGTGTACACAGTTGTGTCTGTGTATGTGTGTACACAGTTGTGTGTGTGTACACAGTCGTGTCTGTGTGTACACAGTTGTGTGTGTGTATGTGTGTGTGTACACTGTTGTGTGTTTGTAGACTGTGTGTGTGTGTCTACACAGTGTGTTTATGTACACTGTGTGTTTTTGTGTACACTGTGTGTTTTTGTGTTTGTGTGGACTGCTCTTTCTGAGTGTGTGTACACATTTGTGTGTGTGTGTACGCAGTTCTGCGTGTGTCTACACAGTTGTGCGTCTGTGTGTGTACTCAGTTGTGTGTGTGTGTACACAGTTGTGTTTGTGTGAGTGTATACAGTTGTGTGTGTGTGTACACATATGCGTGTGTGTGTGTGTGCACACAGTTGTGTGTGTGTCTGCACAGTTGTGTGTGTGTGTACACAGTTGTGTGTATGTGTGTGTGCAGTTGTGTGTGTGTATACAGTTGTGTGTGTGTGCATGTAGACAGTTTTGTGTGTGTGTGTGTGTGTGTGTGTACACAGCTGTGTGTGTGTGTGTGTACACAGTTGTGTGTGTGTGTGTACACAGTTGTGTGTGGGTGGGTGTGTGAGTACACAGTTGTGTGTGTGTGTGTACACAGTTGTGCGTGTGTACACAGTTGTGCTTGTGCGTACACAGTTGTGTGTATGTGTACGCAGTTGTGTGTCTGTGTACACAGTTGTGTGTGTGTGTACATAGTTGTATGTTTGTGTGTACACAGATGTGTGTGTGTGTGTACACAGTTGTGTGTGTGTGTACACAGTTTTGTGTGTGTGTGTACACAGTTGTGTGTGTGTGTGTACACAGTTGTGTGTGGGTGGGTGTGTGAGTACACAGTTGTGTGTGTGTGTGTGTACACAGTTGTGCGTGTGTACACAGTTGTGCTTGTGCGTACACAGTTGTGTGTATGTGTACGCAGTTGTGTGTCTGTGTACACAGTTGTGTGTGTGTGTACATAGTTGTATGTTTGTGTGTACACAGATGTGTGTGTGTGTGTGTGTACACAGTTGTGTGTGTGTGTACACAGTGTGTGTGTGTGTACACAGTTGTGTGTGTGTGTACACAGTTGTGTGTGTGTGAGTGTGTGTACACAGTTGTTTGTGTGTGTACACAGTTCTGTGTGTGTGTGTAAACAGTTGTGTGTGTGTGTACACAGTTGTGTGTCTGTGTACACAATGGGGTGCGTGTGTGTGTGTGTACACAGTTGTGTGTGTGTGTACACAGTTGCGTGTGTGTGTGTACACATTTGTGTTTGTGTGTGTGTGTGTGAACACAGTTGTGTGTTTTTGTACACAGTTGTGTGTGTGTGTGTCTGTGTACACAGTTGTGTTTGTCTGTGTTCACACAGTTATGTGTGTGTGTGTACAAAGTTGTGTGTGTGTGTACACAGTTGTGTGTGTGTGTGTACACAGTTGTATATGTGTGCACACAGTTGTTTGTGTTTGTAAGCAGTTGTCTGTGTATGTGTGTACACAGTCGTGTGTGTGTACACAGTTGTGTGTGTGTGTGTGTGTGTGTGTGTGTGTGTGTGTGTACACAGTTGTGTGTGTGTGTGCACACGTTGTGTGTGTGTCTACACTCTGTGTGTATGTAGACTGTGTGTTTTTGTGTACACTGTGTGTGTGTGTGTGTTTGTGTACACTGCTCTTTGTGAGTCTGCGTACACTTTTGTGTTTGTGTGTGTACACATTTGTGTGTGTGTGTGTACGCATTTGTGCGTGTGTCTACACAGTTGTGTGTCTGTGTGTGTACTCAGTTGTGTGTGTGTGTGTGTACACAGTTGTGTTTGTGTGAGTGTATATAGTCGTGTGTGTGTGTACACATTTGTGTGTGTGTGCACACAATTTTGTGTGTGTGTACACAGTTGTGTGTGTGTGTACACAGTTGTGTGTATGTCTGTGTACAGTTGCGTGTGTGTGTATACAGTTGTGTGTGTGTGCATGTACTCAGTTGTGTCTGTGTGTGTGTGTACACAGCTGTGTGTGTGTACACAGTTGTGTGTGTGTGTGAACAAATTTGTGTGTGGGTGTTTGTGTGTGTACACAGCTGTGCGTGTGTACGCAGTTGTGCGTGTGCGTACACAGTTGTGTGTGTGTGTACGAGCTGTGTGTGTACACAGTTGTGTGTGTGTACACAGTTGTATGTTTGTGTATACAGTTGTGTGTGTGTGCGTTTACACAGTTGTTTGTGTGTGTACACAGTTGTGTGTGTGTGTGTAAACAGTTGTGAGTGTGTATACAAAGATGTGTGTGTGTATTTGTGTGTGTAAACAGTTGTGTGTGTGTGTGTGTACTCTGTGTGTGCGTACACTGTATGTTTTTGTGTACACTGTGTGTGTGTGTTTGTGTACACTGTTGTGTGTGTGTGCGGAAATTTTGTGTTTGAGTGTGTGTACACAGTGTGTGTGTGTGTACACAGTTGTGTTTGTGTGAGTGTATACATTTGTGTGTGTGTGTGTACACATTTGTGTGTGTGTGTGCACACAGTTGTGTGTGAGTGTACACAGTTGTGTGTGTGTGTACACAGTTGTGCGTGTGTGTGTGTACAGTTGTGCGTGTGT
This sequence comes from Isurus oxyrinchus, assembly GCA_026770705.1. Lineage (NCBI taxonomy): Eukaryota > Metazoa > Chordata > Chondrichthyes > Lamniformes > Lamnidae > Isurus > Isurus oxyrinchus. The sequence continues at coordinate 107,974,883 of JANJGN010000017.1, forward strand.
ATACAATTGTGTGTGTGCATGTACAAAGTTGTGTGTGTGAGTATGTACACAGCTGTGTGTGTGTGTACACAGTTGTTTATGTGTGTGTACACAGTTGTACGTGAGTACACAGTTGTGTGTGTGTGTACACAGTTGTGTGTGTGTACACATTTGTGTGTGTGTGTACACAGTTGTATGTTTGTGTGTACACAGTTCTGTGTGTTTGTGTGTGTGTACACAGTTGTGTGTGTGTAAACCGTTGTGTGTATGTGTGTGTACACAGTTGTGTGTGTGTACACTATGTGTGTATGTGTGTGTACACTGCGTGTGTGTGTACTCTGTGTGTGTACACTGTGTGTTTTTATGTACACTGTGTGTGTGTCTTTGTGTACACTGTTTTGTGTGTGTGTGTGTGCGTACAATTTTGTGTGAGTGTGTGTACACAGTGTGTGTGTACGCAGTGTGTGTGTATACACAGTTTATGTGTGTTTACACAGTGTTTGTGTGTGTGTACACTGTTGTGTGTGTGTACACTGTGTGTGTGTATACACTGTGTCCGTGCGTGTGTGTGTGTACACAGTGTGTGTGTGTGTTAACAGTGTGTGTGTTTACACTGTGTGTGTGTGTACAGAGATGTGTGTGTGTGTGTCTACAGTTGTGTGTGTGTGTGTGTACAGTTGTGTGTGTGTGCATGTACACAGTTTTGTCGGTGTGTGTGTGTACACAGCTGTGTGTGTGTACACAGTTGTGTGTGTGTGTGTACACAGTTGTGTGTGTGTGGGTGTGTGTGTACAGTTGTTTGTGTGTGTGTACACAGTTGTGCGTGTGTCCACAGTTGTGCGTGTGCGTACACAGTTAAGTGTGGGTGTGTATGCAGCTGTGTGTATGTGTACACAGTTGTGTGTGTGTACACAGTTGTATGTTTGTGTAAACAGTTGTGTGTATGTGTGTGTGCACAGTTGTGTGTGTGTACACAGTGTGTGTGTGTACACAGTTGTGTATGTGTCTGTGTACACAGTTGTGTGTGTGTGTGTGTGTACACAGTTGTTTGTGTGTGTAAACAGTTGTGTGTGTGTGTGTAAACAGTTGTGTGTGTGTGTGTACACAGCTGTGTCTGTGTATTTGTGTGTGTAAACAGTTGTCTGTATGTTTTTGTGTACGCTGTGTGTGTGTGTTTGTGTACACTGTTGTGTGTGTGTGTGTGTGGACAATTTTGTGTGTGAGTGTGTGTACACAGTGTGTGTGTGTACACAGTTGTGTTTGTGTGAGTGTATACAGTTGTGTTTGTGTGTACACATTTTTGTGTGTTTGTGTGTATGCACACAGTTGTGTGTGTGTGTACACAGTTGTGTTTATGTGTGTGTACAGTTGTGTGTGTGTATACAGTTGTGTGTGTGTGCATGTACACAGTTGTGTGTATGTGTGTGTGTACACAGCTGTGTGAGTGTGTGCACAGTTGTATGTGTGTGTACACAGTTTGCGTGTGTACACAGTTGTGCGTGTGTATAAACAGTTGTGTGTGTGTTTACGCTGTTGTGTGTGTGTATACACAGTTGTGTGTGTGTACACAGTTGTATGTTTGTGTGTACATAGTTGTGTGTTTGTGTGTACACAGTTCTGTGTGTTTGTGTGTGTGTACACAGTTGTGTGTGTGTAAACAGTTGTGTGTATGTGTGTGTACACAGTTGTGTGTGCGTGTACACAGTGTCTGTGTGTGTACAGTTGTGTGTGTGTGTACACAGTTGTGTGTGTGTGTGTGTACACAGTTGTTTGTGTGTGTATACAGTTTTGAGTGTGTGTGTAAACAGTTGTGTCTGTGTGTACACAGCTGTGTGTGTGTATTTGTGTGTGTAAACTGTTGTGTGTGTGTGTACACTGTGTGGGTATGTGTTTGTACACTGTGTGTGTGTACTCTGTGTGTGTGTACACTGTGTGTTTTTGTGTACACTGTGTGTGTGTGTTTGTGTAATATGTTGTGTGTGTGCATACAATTTTGTGTGTGTGTGAATGTACACATTGTGTGTGTGTACGCAGTGTGTGTGTGTATACACAGTTTATTGTGTGTTTACACAGTGTTTGTGTGTGTGTACTGTTGTGTGTGTACACTGTGTGTGTGTATACAGTGTCTGCATGCGTGTGTGTGTGTGTGTGTGTGCGTGTACACAATGTGTGTATTTGCACTGTGTTTGTGTACACAGATGTTTGTGTGTGTACACAGTTCTGTGTGTGTTTGTGTGTGTATATACACAGTGTGTGTGTACACATTGTGTGTGTGTGTACACAGTTGTGTGTGTGTGTGTGTGTGTACACTGTTGTGTGTGTGTGTTCTGAGTTGTCTGTGTGTTTATACACAGTTGTGTGAGTGTGTGTGTGTACACTGTGTGTGTACAATGTGTGTTTCTGTGTGCACGGTGTGTGTGTGTACACTGTTGTGTGTGTGTGAGCGTACACTGTTGTGTGTGTATACACAGTGTGTGTGTGTATTCACTGTGTGTGTATGTACACAGAGTGCGTGTGTGTATACACAGTTCAGAGTGTGTGTGTACACAGTGTGTGTGTATACACAGTGTGTGTGTGTACACAGTTGTGTGTGTACACAGTTGTGTGTGTATACACAGTGCGTGTATGTGTGTGTACAAAGGGTGTGTGTGCACACAGTTTTGTGTGCGTGTGTACACAGTTGTGTGTGTGTACAAAGTTGTTTGTGTTGTGTACACAGTTGTGTGTGTGTGTACACATATGTGCGTGTGTACACAGTTATGTGTGAGTTTACACAGTAGTGTGTGTGTGTACACAGTTGTGTGTGTGTGTGTACAGTTGTGTGTTTGTGTATGTGTGTGTATACAGTTGCGTGTGTGTGTACACAATTTTGTGTGTGTCTGTACACTCTTGTGTGTGTGTGTACACAGTTGTGTGTGTGTGTGTGTGTGTGTATGCGTACGCAGTTGTGTATGGATGCCTGCACACAGTTGTGTGTGTACACAGTTTTGTGTGTGTGTGTGTACACAGTTGTGTGTCTGTGTGTACACAGTGGGGTGTGTATGTGTGTGTGCACACAGTTGTGTGTGTGTGTGTGTACACAGTTGTGTGTGTGTACACAGTTGTGTGTATGTGTGTGTACAGTTGTGTGTGTACACAGTTTTGTTTGTGTGTGTACACAGTTGTGTGTCTGTGTACACAGTGGGGTGTGTGTGTGTACACAGTTGTATGTGTGTGTATACAGTTCTGTGTGTGTGTGAGTGTGTGTACACACTTGTGTTTGTGTGTGTCTGTGTGAACATAGTTGTGTGTTTTTGTACACAGTTGTCTGTGTGTGTGTCTGTGTACACAATTGTTTGTGTCTGTGTTCACACAGTTATGTGTGTGTTTGTGAGTGTACACAGTTGTGTGTGTGTACACAGTTGTGTGTGTGTGTGAACAAATTTGTGTGTGGGTGTTTGTGTGTGTACACAGCTGTGCGTGTGTACGCAGTTGTGCGTGTGCGTACACAGTTGTGTGTGTGTGTACGAGCTGTGTGTGTACACAGTTGTGTGTGTGTACACAGTTGTATGTTTGTGTATACAGTTGTGTGTGTGTGCGTGTACACAGTTGTTTGTGTGTGTACACAGTTGTGTGTGTGTGTGTAAACAGTTGTGAGTGTGTATACAAAGATGTGTGTGTGTATTTGTGTGTGTAAACAGTTGTGTGTGTGTGTGTGTACTCTGTGTGTGCGTACACTGTATGTTTTTGTGTACACTGTGTGTGTGTGTTTGTGTACACTGTTGTGTGTGTGTGCGGAAATTTTGTGTTTGAGTGTGTGTACACAGTGTGTGTGTGTGTACACAGTTGTGTTTGTGTGAGTGTATACATTTGTGTGTGTGTGTGTACACATTTGTGTGTGTGTGTGCACACAGTTGTGTGTGAGTGTACACAGTTGTGTGTGTGTGTACACAGTTGTGCGTGTGTGTGTGTACAGTTGTGCGTGTGTATACAATTGTGTGTGTGCATGTACAAAGTTGTGTGTGTGAGTATGTACACAGCTGTGTGTGTGTGTACACAGTTGTTTATGTGTGTGTACACAGTTGTACGTGAGTACACAGTTGTGTGTGTGTGTACACAGTTGTGTGTGTGTACACATTTGTGTGTGTGTGTACACAGTTGTATGTTTGTGTGTACACAGTTCTGTGTGTTTGTGTGTGTGTACACAGTTGTGTGTGTGTAAACCGTTGTGTGTATGTGTGTGTACACAGTTGTGTGTGTGTACACTATGTGTGTATGTGTGTGTACACTGCGTGTGTGTGTACTCTGTGTGTGTACACTGTGTGTTTTTATGTACACTGTGTGTGTGTCTTTGTGTACACTGTTTTGTGTGTGTGTGTGTGCGTACAATTTTGTGTGAGTGTGTGTACACAGTGTGTGTGTACGCAGTGTGTGTGTATACACAGTTTATGTGTGTTTACACAGTGTTTGTGTGTGTGTACACTGTTGTGTGTGTGTACACTGTGTGTGTGTATACACTGTGTCCGTGCGTGTGTGTGTGTACACAGTGTGTGTGTGTGTTAACAGTGTGTGTGTTTACACTGTGTGTGTGTGTACAGAGATGTGTGTGTGTGTGTCTACAGTTGTGTGTGTGTGTGTATACAGTTGTGTGTGTGTGCATGTACACAGTTTTGTCGGTGTGTGTGTGTACACAGCTCTGTGTGTGTACACAGTTGTGTGTGTGTGTGTGTGTGTATGCGTACGCAGTTGTGTATGGATGCCTGCACACAGTTGTGTGTGTACACAGTTTTGTGTGTGTGTGTGTACACAGTTGTGTGTCTGTGTGTACACAGTGGGGTGTGTATGTGTGTGTGCACACAGTTGTGTGTGTGTGTGTGTACACAGTTGTGTGTGTGTACACAGTTGTGTGTATGTGTGTGTACAGTTGTGTGTGTACACAGTTTTGTTTGTGTGTGTACACAGTTGTGTGTCTGTGCACACAGTGGGGTGTGTGTGTGTGTGTACACAGTTGTATGTGTGTGTATACAGTTCTGTGTGTGTGTGAGTGTGTGTACACACTTGTGTTTGTGTGTGTCTGTGTGAACATAGTTGTGTGTTTTTGTACACAGTTGTCTGTGTGTGTGTCTGTGTACACAATTGTTTGTGTCTGTGTTCACACAGTTATGTGTGTGTTTGTGAGTGTACACAGTTGTGTGTGTGTACACAGTTGTGTGTGTGTGTGAACAAATTTGTGTGTGGGTGTTTGTGTGTGTACACAGCTGTGCGTGTGTACGCAGTTGTGCGTGTGCGTACACAGTTGTGTGTGTGTGTACGAGCTGTGTGTGTACACAGTTGTGTGTGTGTACACAGTTGTATGTTTGTGTATACAGTTGTGTGTGTGTGCGTGTACACAGTTGTTTGTGTGTGTACACAGTTGTGTGTGTGTGTGTAAACAGTTGTGAGTGTGTATACAAAGATGTGTGTGTGTATTTGTGTGTGTAAACAGTTGTGTGTGTGTGTGTGTACTCTGTGTGTGCGTACACTGTATGTTTTTGTGTACACTGTGTGTGTGTGTTTGTGTACACTGTTGTGTGTGTGTGCGGAAATTTTGTGTTTGAGTGTGTGTACACAGTGTGTGTGTGTGTACACAGTTGTGTTTGTGTGAGTGTATACATTTGTGTGTGTGTGTGTACACATTTGTGTGTGTGTGTGCACACAGTTGTGTGTGAGTGTACACAGTTGTGTGTGTGTGTACACAGTTGTGCGTGTGTGTGTGTACAGTTGTGCGTGTGTATACAATTGTGTGTGTGCATGTACAAAGTTGTGTGTGTGAGTATGTACACAGCTGTGTGTGTGTGTACACAGTTGTTTATGTGTGTGTACACAGTTGTACGTGAGTACACAGTTGTGTGTGTGTGTACACAGTTGTGTGTGTGTACACATTTGTGTGTGTGTGTACACAGTTGTATGTTTGTGTGTACACAGTTCTGTGTGTTTGTGTGTGTGTACACAGTTGTGTGTGTGTAAACCGTTGTGTGTATGTGTGTGTACACAGTTGTGTGTGTGTACACTATGTGTGTATGTGTGTGTACACTGCGTGTGTGTGTACTCTGTGTGTGTACACTGTGTGTTTTTATGTACACTGTGTGTGTGTCTTTGTGTACACTGTTTTGTGTGTGTGTGTGTGCGTACAATTTTGTGTGAGTGTGTGTACACAGTGTGTGTGTACGCAGTGTGTGTGTATACACAGTTTATGTGTGTTTACACAGTGTTTGTGTGTGTGTACACTGTTGTGTGTGTGTACACTGTGTGTGTGTATACACTGTGTCCGTGCGTGTGTGTGTGTACACAGTGTGTGTGTGTGTTAACAGTGTGTGTGTTTACACTGTGTGTGTGTGTACAGAGATGTGTGTGTGTGTGTCTACAGTTGTGTGTGTGTGTGTATACAGTTGTGTGTGTGTGCATGTACACAGTTTTGTCGGTGTGTGTGTGTACACAGCTCTGTGTGTGTACACAGTTGTGTGTGTGTGTGTACACAGTTGTGTGTGTGTGGGTGTGTGTGTACAGTTGTTTGTGTGTGTGTACACAGTTGTGCGTGTGTCCACAGTTGTGCGTGTGCGTACACAGTTAAGTGTGGGTGTGTATGCAGCTGTGTGTATGTGTACACAGTTGTGTGTGTGTACACAGTTGTATGTTTGTGTAAACAGTTGTGTGTATGTGTGTGTGCACAGTTGTGTGTGTGTACACAGTGTGTGTGTGTACACAGTTGTGTATGTGTCTGTGTACACAGTTGTGTGTGTGTGTGTGTGTACACAGTTGTTTGTGTGTGTAAACAGTTGTGTGTGTGTGTGTAAACAGTTGTGTGTGTGTGTGTACACAGCTGTGTCTGTGTATTTGTGTGTGTAAACAGTTGTCTGTATGTTTTTGTGTACGCTGTGTGTGTGTGTTTGTGTACACTGTTGTGTGTGTGTGTGTGTGGACAATTTTGTGTGTGAGTGTGTGTACACAGTGTGTGTGTGTACACAGTTGTGTTTGTGTGAGTGTATACAGTTGTGTTTGTGTGTACACATTTTTGTGTGTTTGTGTGTATGCACACAGTTGTGTGTGTGTGTACACAGTTGTGTTTATGTGTGTGTACAGTTGTGTGTGTGTATACAGTTGTGTGTGTGCATGTACACAGTTGTGTGTATGTGTGTGTGTACACAGCTGTGTGAGTGTGTGCACAGTTGTATGTGTGTGTACACAGTTTGCGTGTGTACACAGTTGTGCGTGTGTATAAACAGTTGTGTGTGTGTTTACGCTGTTGTGTGTGTGTATACACAGTTGTGTGTGTGTACACAGTTGTATGTTTGTGTGTACATAGTTGTGTGTTTGTGTGTACACAGTTCTGTGTGTTTGTGTGTGTGTACACAGTTGTGTGTGTGTAAACAGTTGTGTGTATGTGTGTGTACACAGTTGTGTGTGCGTGTACACAGTGTCTGTGTGTGTACAGTTGTGTGTGTGTGTACACAGTTGTGTGTGTGTGTGTGTACACAGTTGTTTGTGTGTGTATACAGTTTTGAGTGTGTGTGTAAACAGTTGTGTCTGTGTGTACACAGCTGTGTGTGTGTATTTGTGTGTGTAAACTGTTGTGTGTGTGTGTACACTGTGTGGGTATGTGTTTGTACACTGTGTGTGTGTACTCTGTGTGTGTGTACACTGTGTGTTTTTGTGTACACTGTGTGTGTGTGTTTGTGTAATATGTTGTGTGTGTGTGCATACAATTTTGTGTGTGTGTGAATGTACACATTGTGTGTGTGTACGCAGTGTGTGTGTGTATACACAGTTTATGTGTGTTTACACAGTGTTTGTGTGTGTGTACTGTTGTGTGTGTACACTGTGTGTGTGTATACAGTGTCTGCATGCGTGTGTGTGTGTGTGTGTGTGCGTGTACACAATGTGTGTATTTGCACTGTGTTTGTGTACACAGATGTTTGTGTGTGTACACAGTTCTGTGTGTGTTTGTGTGTGTATATACACAGTGTGTGTGTACACATTGTGTGTGTGTGTACACAGTTGTGTGTGTGTGTGTGTGTACACTGTTGTGTGTGTGTGTTCTGAGTTGTCTGTGTGTTTATACACAGTTGTGTGAGTGTGTGTGTGTACACTGTGTGTGTACAATGTGTGTTTCTGTGTGCACGGTGTGTGTGTGTACACTGTTGTGTGTGTGTGAGCGTACACTGTTGTGTGTGTATACACAGTGTGTGTGTGTATTCACTGTGTGTGTATGTACACAGAGTGCGTGTGTGTATACACAGTTCAGAGTGTGTGTGTACACAGTGTGTGTGTATACACAGTGTGTGTGTGTACACAGTTGTGTGTGTACACAGTTGTGTGTGTATACACAGTGCGTGTATGTGTGTGTACAAAGGGTGTGTGTGCACACAGTTTTGTGTGCGTGTGTACACAGTTGTGTGTGTGTACAAAGTTGTTTGTGTTGTGTACACAGTTGTGTGTGTGTGTACACATATGTGCGTGTGTACACAGTTATGTGTGAGTTTACACAGTAGTGTGTGTGTGTACACAGTTGTGTGTGTGTGTGTACAGTTGTGTGTTTGTGTATGTGTGTGTATACAGTTGCGTGTGTGTGTACACAATTTTGTGTGTGTCTGTACACTCTTGTGTGTGTGTGTACACAGTTGTGTGTGTGTGTGTGTGTGTATGCGTACGCAGTTGTGTATGGATGCCTGCACACAGTTGTGTGTGTACACAGTTTTGTGTGTGTGTGTGTACACAGTTGTGTGTCTGTGTGTACACAGTGGGGTGTGTATGTGTGTGTGCACACAGTTGTGTGTGTGTGTGTGTACACAGTTGTGTGTGTGTACACAGTTGTGTGTATGTGTGTGTACAGTTGTGTGCGTGTACACAGTTTTGTTTGTGTGTGTACACAGTTGTGTGTCTGTGTACACAGTGGGGTGTGTGTGTGTGTGTACACAGTTGTATGTGTGTGTATACAGTTCTGTGTGTGTGTGAGTGTGTGTACACACTTGTGTTTGTGTGTGTCTGTGTGAACATAGTTGTGTGTTTTTGTACACAGTTGTCTGTGTGTGTGTCTGTGTACACAATTGTTTGTGTCTGTGTTCACACAGTTATGTGTGTGTTTGTGAGTGTACACAGTTGTGTCTGTGTATGTTTGTACACAGTTGTGTATGTGTACACAGTCGTGTCTGTGTGTACACAGTTGTGTGTGTATGTGTGTGTGTACACTGTTGTTTGTGTGTACACTGTGTGTGTGTGTCTACACAGTGTGTTTATGTACACTGTGTGTTTTTGTGTACACTGTGTGTTTTTGTGTTTGTGTGGACTGCTCTTTTTGTGTGTGCGTACACTTTTGTGTTTGTGTGTGTACACAGTTGTTTATGTGTGTGTGTGTACACATTTGTGTGTGTGTGTACGCAGTTCTGCGTGTGTCTACACAGTTGTGTGTCTGTGTGTGTACTCAGTTGTGTGTGTGTGTACACAGTTGTGATTGTGTGAGTGTATACAGTTGTGTGTGTGTGTACACATATGTGTGTGTGTGTGCACACAGTTGTGTGTGTGTCTGCACAGTTGTGTGTGTGTGTGTACACAGTTGTGTGTGTGTGTGTGCAGTTGTGTGTGTGTGCATGTACACAGTAGTGACTTTGTGTGTGTGTACACAGCTGTGTGTGTGTGTGTGTACACAGTTGTGTGTGTGTGCGTGTACACAGTTGTGAGCGGATGGGTGTGTGTGTACACAGTTGTTTGTATGTGTGTACACAGTTGTGCGTGTGTGTGTACACAGTTGTGTTTGTGTGTGTGTGTGTGTGAACACAGTTGTGTGTTTTTGTACACAGTTGTCTGTGTGTGTGTCTGTGTACACAGTTGTGTTTGTCTGTGTTCACACAGTTATGTGTGTGTGTGTACACAGTTGTGTATGTGTGTACACAGTTGCGTGTGTGTGTGTACACAGTTGTGTTTGTGTGTGTGTGTGTGTGAACACAGTTGTGTGTTTTTGTACACAGTTGTCTGTGTGTGTGTCTGTGTACACAGTTGTGTTTGTCTGTGTTCACACAGTTATGTGTGTGTGTGTACACAGTTGTGTATGTGTGTACACAGTTGTGTGTGTGTGTGTACACAGTTGTGTGTGTACACAGTTGTGTGTGTGTGTGTACACAGTTGTATATGTGTGCACACAGTTGTTTGTGTTTGTAAGCAGTTGTCTGTGTATGTGTGTACACAGTCGTGTGTGTGTACACAGTTGTGTGCGTGTGTGTACACAGTTGTGTGTGTGTGTGCACACGGTGTGTGTGTGTCTACACTGTGTGTATGTAGACTGTGTGTTTTTGAGTACACTGTGTGTGTGTGTGTTTGTGTACACTGCTCTTTGTGAGTGTGCGTACACTTTTGTGTTTGTGTGTGTACACAGTTGGTTATGTGTGTGTGTGTACACATTTGTGTGTGTGTGTACGCATTTGTGCGTGTGTCTACACAGTTGTGTGTCTGTGTGTGTACTCAGTTGTGTGTGTGTACACAGTTGTGTTTGTGTGAGTGTATATAGTTGTGTGTGTGTGTACACATTTGTGTGTGTGTGCACACAATTGTGTGTGTGTGTACACAGTTGTGTGTGTGTGTATACAGTTGTGTGTATGTCTGTGTACAGTTGCGTGTGTGTGTATACAGTTGTATGTGTGTGCATGTACTCAGTTGTGTCTGGGTGTGTGTGTACACAGCTGTGTGTGTGTGTACACAGTTGTGTGTGTGTGTGAACAAAGTTGTGTGTGGGTGGGCGTGTGTGTACACAGTTGTTTGTGTGTGTGTACACAGTTGTGCATGTGTACACAGTTGTGCGTGTGCGTACACAGTTGTGTGTGTGTGAATGAGCTGTGTGTGTACACAGTTGTGTGTGTGTGTACACAGTTGTATGTTTGTGTATACAGTTGTGTGTGTGTGTGTACACAGTTGTTTGTGTGTGTACACAGTTGTATGTGTGTGTGTGTGTAAACAGTTGTGTGTGTGTGTATACACAGATGTGTGTGCGTATTTGTGTGTGTAAACAGTTGTGTGTGTGTGCGTACTCTGTGTGTGTGTACACTGTATGTTTTTGTGTACACTGTGTGTGTGTGTTTGTGTACACTGTTGTGTGTGTGTGTGGAAATTTTGTGTTTGAGTGTGTGTACACAGTGTGTATGTGTACACAGTTGTGTTTGTGTGAGTGTATACAGTTGTGTGTGTGTGTGTACACATTTGTGTGTGTGTGTGCACACAGTTGTGTGTGAGTGTACACAGTTGTGTTTGTGTGTGTACACAGTTGTGCGTGTGTGTGTGTGTACAGTTGTGCGTGTGTATACAGTTGTGTGTGTGCATGTACAAAGTTGTGTGTGTGAGTATGTACACAGCTGTGTGTGTGTACACAGTTGTTTGTGTGTGTGTACACAGTTGTACGTGAGTACACAGTTGTGTGTGTGTACACAGTTGTGTGTGTGTGTATGCTGTTGTGTGTGTGTACACAGTTGTGTGTGTGTGTACACAGTTGTATGTTTGTGTGTACACAGTTGTGTGTTTGTGTGTACACAGTTCTGTGTGTTTGTGTGTGTGTACACAGTTGTGTGTGTGTAAACCGTTGTGTGTATGTGTGTGTGTACACAGTTGTGTGTGTGTGTACACTATGTGTGTATGTGTGTGTACACTGCGTGTGTGTGTACTCTGTGTATGTACATTGTGTGTTTTTGTGTACACTGTGTTTTTGTGTTTGTGTGGACTGCTCTTTTTGTGTGTGCGTACACTTTTGTGTTTGTGTGTGTACACAGTTGTTTATGTGTGTGTGTGTACACATTTGTGTGTGTGTGTACGCAGTTCTGCGTGTGTCTACACAGTTGTGTGTCTGTGTGTGTACTCAGTTGTGTGTGTGTGTACACAGTTGTGATTGTGTGAGTGTATACAGTTGTGTGTGTGTGTACACTTATGTGTGTGTGTGTGCACACAGTTGTGTGTGTGTCTGCACAGTTGTGTGTGTGTGTGTACACAGTTGTGTGTGTGTGTGTGTGCAGTTGTGTGTGTGTGCATGTACACAGTAGTGACTTTGTGTGTGTGTACACAGCTGTGTGTGTGTATGTGTGTACACAGTTGTGTGTGTGTGCGTGTACACAGTTGTGAGCGGATGGGTGTGTGTGTACACAGTTGTTTGTATGTGTGTACACAGTTGTGCATGTGTACACATTTGTGTGTGTGCGTACACAGTTGTGTGTGTGTACGCAGCTGTGTGTGTGTGCACAGTTGTGTGTGTGTGTACACAGTTGTAGGTTTGTGTAAACAGTTGTGTGTATGTGTGTGTACACAGTTGTGTGTGTGTACACTGTGTGTGTGCGTGTACACAGTTGTGTGTGTGTGAGTGTGTGTACACAGTTGTTTGTGTGTGTACACAGTTCTGTGTGTGTGTAAACAGTTGTGTGTGTGTGTACACAGTTGTGTGTCTGTGTACACAATGGGGTGCGTGTGTGTGTGTGTACACAGTTGTGTGTGTGTGTACACAGTTGCGTGTGTGTGTGTACACAGTTGTGTTTGTGTGTGTGTGTGTGAACACAGTTGTGTGTTTTTGTACACAGTTGTCTGTGTGTGTGTCTGTGTACACAGTTGTGTTTGTCTGTGTTCACACAGTTATGTGTGTGTGTGTACACAGTTGTGTATGTGTGTACACAGTTGTGTGTGTGTGTGTACACAGTTGTGTGTGTACACAGTTGTGTGTGTGTGTGTACACAGTTGTATATGTGTGCACACAGTTGTTTGTGTTTGTAAGCAGTTGTCTGTGTATGTGTGTACACAGTCGTGTGTGTGTACACAGTTGTGTGCGTGTGTGTACACAGTTGTGTGTGTGTGTGCACACGGTGTGTGTGTGTCTACACTCTGTGTGTATGTAGACTGTGTGTTTTTGAGTACACTGTGTGTGTGTGTTTGTGTACACTGCTCTTTGTGAGTGTGCGTACACTTTTGTGTTTGTGTGTGTACACAGTTGGTTATGTGTGTGTGTGTGTACACATTTGTGTGTGTGTGTACGCATTTGTGCGTGTGTCTACACAGTTGTGTGTCTGTGTGTGTACTCAGTTGTGTGTGTGTGTACACAGTTGTGTATGTGTGAGTGTATATAGTTGTGTGTGTGTGTACACATTTGTGTGTGTGTGTGTGCACACAATTGTGTGTGTGTGTACACAGTTGTGTGTGTGTGTATACAGTTGTGTGTATGTCTGTGTACAGTTGCCTGTGTGTGTATACAGTTGTGTGTGTGTGCATGTACTCAGTTGTGTCTGGGTGTGTGTGTACACAGCTGTGTGTGTGTGTACACAGTTGTGTGTGTGTGTGAACAAAGTTGTGTGTGGGTGGGCGTGTGTGTACACAGTTGTTTGTGTGTGTGTACACAGTTGTGCATGTGTACACAGTTGTGCGTGTGCGTACACAGTTGTGTGTGTGTGAACGAGCTGTGTGTGTACACAGTTGTGTGTGTGTACACAGTTGTATGTTTGTGTATACAGTTGTGTGTGTGTGTGTACACAGTTGTTTGTGTGTGTACACAGTTGTATGTGTGTGTGTGTAAACAGTTGTGTGTGTGTGTATACACAGATGTGTGTGCGTATTTGTGTGTGTAAACAGTTGTGTGTGTGTGCGTACTCTGTGTGTGTGTACACTGTATGTTTTTGTGTACACTGTGTGTGTGTGTTTGTGTACACTGTTGTGTGTGTGTGTGGAAATTTTGTGTTTGAGTGTGTGCACACAGTTGTGTGTGAGTGTACACAGTTGTGTTTGTGTGTGTACACAGTTGTGCGTGTGTGTGTGTGTGTGTGTACAGTTGTGCGTGTGTATACAGTTGTGTGTGTGCATGTACAAAGTTGTGTGTGTGAGTATGTACACAGCTGTGTGTGTGTACACAGTTGTTTGTGTGTGTGTGTACACAGTTGTACGTGAGTACACAGTTGTGTGTGTGTACACAGTTGTGTGTGTGTGTACGCTGTTGTGTGTGTGTACACAGTTGTGTGTGTGTGTACACAGTTGTATGTTTGTGTGTACACAGTTGTGTGTTTGTGTGTACACAGTTCTGTGTGTTTGTGTGTGTGTACACAGTTGTGTGTGTGTAAACCGTTGTGTGTATGTGTGTGTGTACACAGTTGTGTGTGTGTGTACACTATGTGTGTATGTGTGTGTACACTGCGTGTGTGTGTACTCTGTGTATGTACATTGTGTGTTTTTGTGTACACTGTGTGTGTGTCTTTGTGTACACTGTTTTGTGTGTGTGTGTGTGCGTACAATTTTGTGTGAGTGTGTGTACACAGTGTGTGTGTACGCAGTGTGTGTGTATACACAGTTTATGTGTGTTTACACAGTGTTTGTGTGTGTGTATACTGTTGTGTGTGTGTACACTGTGTGTGTGTATACACTGTGTCCGTGCGTGTGTGTGTGTACACAGTGTGTGTGTGTTAACAGTGTGTGTGTTTACACTGTGTGTGTGTGTACAGAGATGTGTGTGTGTGTGTCTACAGTTGTGTGTGTGTGTGTATACAGTTGTGTGTGTGTGCATGTACACAGTTTTGTCGGTGTGTGTGTGTACACAGCTGTGTGTGTGTACACAGTTGTGTGTGTGTGTGTACACAGTTGTGTGTGTGTGGGTGTGTTTGTACACAGTTGTTTGTGTGTGTACACAGTTGTGCATGTGTGCACAGTAGTGCGTGTGCGTACACAGTTGTGTGTGTGTGTGTACGCAGCTGTGTGTGTGTGTACACTGTTGTGTGTGTACACAGTTGTATGTTTGTGTAAACAGTTGTGTGTATGTGTGTGTACACAGTTGTGTGTGTGTACACAGTGTGTGTGTGTACACAGTTGTGTATGTGTCTGTGTACACAGTTGTGTGTGTGTGTGTACACAGTTGTTTGTGTGTGTAAACAGTTGTGTGTGTGTGTAAACAGTTGTGTGTGTGTGTACACAGCTGTGTGTGTGTATTTGTGTGTGTAAACAGTTGTCTGTGTGTGTGTGTACTCTGTGTGTGTGCGTGTGTACACTGTATGTTTTTGTGTACACTGTGTGTGTGTGTTTGTGTACACTGTTGTGTGTGTGGACAATTTTGTGTGTGAGTGTGTGTACACAGTGTGTGTGTGTGTACACAGTTGTGTTTGTGTGAGTGTATACAGTTGTGTGTGTGTGTACACATTTTTGTGTGTTTGTGTGTATGCACACAGTTGTGTGTGTGTGTACACAGTTGTGTGTGTGTGTACACAGTTGTGTTTATGTGTGTGTACAGTTGTGTGTGTGTATACAATTGTGTGTGTGTGCATGTACACAGTTGTGTGTGTGTGTACACAGTGTGTGTGTGTGCACAGTTGTGTGTGTGTGTACACAGTTGTGTGTGTGTGTGTACACAGTTGTTTGTGTGTGTGTATACAGTTTTGAGTGTGTGTGTAAACAGTTTTGTGTGTGTGTGAACACAGCTGTGTGTGTATTTGTGTGTTTAAACACTGGTGTGTGTGTGTTTACACTATGTGTGTATGTGTGTGTACACTGTGTGTGTGTGTGTACTCTGTGTGTGTGAACACTGTGTATTTATGTGTACACTGTGTGTGTGTGTTTGTGTACACTGTGTGTGTGTGTGCGTGTACAATGTTGTGAGTGTGTATACACAGTGTCTGTGTGTACACGCAGTGTGTGTGTATACACAGCTTATGTGTGTTTCCACAGTATTTGTGTGTGTGTGTACACTGTTGTGTGTGTGTGTACACTGTGTGTGTGTTTACACTGTGTGTACAGAGATGTGTGTGTGTGTACACACTTCTGTGTGTGTTTGTGTGTGTATATACACAGTGTGTGTGTACACAGTTGTGTGCATGTGTGTGTACAGTTGTGTGTGTGTGTATACAGTTGTGTGTGTGTGCATGTACACAGTTTTGTCTGTTTGTGTGTGTACACAGCTGTGTGTGTGTACACAGTTGTGTGTGTGTGTGTGTGTGTGTGTACACTGTTGTGTGTGTGTGGGTGTGTGTGTACACAGATGTTTGTGTGTGTGTACACAGTTGTGCGTGTGCATACACAGTTGTGTGTGTGTGTACGCAGCTGTGTGTGTGTATCTGTGTGTGTAAACAGTTGTGTGTGTGTGTGTGTACACTGTGTGCGTACACTGTGTGTGTGTACACTGTATGTTTTTGTGTACACTGTGTGTGTGTTTGAGTACACTGTTGTGTGTGTGTGCGGACAATTTCGTGTGTAAGTGTGTGTACACAGTGTGTGTGTGTGTTTATACATTTGTGTGAGTGTATACAGTTGTGTGTGTGTGTACACATTTGTGTGTGTGTGTGTGTGCACACAGTTGTGTGTGTGTGTGTACACAGTTGTGTGTGTGTGTACACAGTTGTGTGTGTGTGTACACAGTTGTGTGTGTGTGTGTGTACAGTTGTGTGTGTTTATACAGTTGTGTGTGTGTTCATGTACACAGCTGTGTGTGTGTGTACACAGTTGTTTGTGTGTGTGTACACAGTTGTGCGTGTGTACACAGTTGTGCGTGTACGTACACAATTGTGTGTGTGCGTGTACGCTGTTGTGTGTGTGTGTACACAGTTGTGTGTGTGTACACAGTTGTATGTTTTTGTGTACACAGTTGTGTGTTTGTGTGTACACAGTTCTGTGTGTTTGTGTGTGTGTACACAGTTGTGTGTGTGTAAACAGTTGTGTGTATGTGTGTGTACACAGTTGTGTGTGTGTGTGTACACAGTGTGTGTGTGTACACAGTTGTGTGTGTGTGTACACAGTTGTGTGTGTGTGTACACAGTTGTTTGTGTGTGTATACAGTTGTGTGTGTGTGTAAACAGTTGTGTGTGTGTTTGTGCACCCAGCTGTGTGTGTGTATTTGTGTGTGTTAACAGTTGTGTGTGTGTATGTGTGTGTGTACAACATGTGTGTGTACACTGTGTGTGTGTGTATTCTCTGTGTGTGTGTACACTGTGTGTTTTTGTGTACACTGTGTGTGTGTGTTTGTGTACACTGTTGTGTGTGTGTGCGTACAATTTTGTGTGAGTGTGTGTACACAGTGTGTGTGTACGCAGTGTGTGTTTATACACATTTTATGTGTGTTTACACAGTGTTTGTGTGTGTGTACACTGTTGTGTGTGTGTGTACACATTGTGTGTGTGTGTGTGTTAACAGTGTGTGTTTACACTGTGTGTGTGAACAGAGATGTGTGTGTGTACACATTTCTGCGTGTCTTTGTGTCTGTATATACACAGTGTGTGTGTGTGTACACAGTTGTGAGTGTGTGTACACAGTTGTGTGTGTGTGTGTGTGTACAGTTGTGTGTGTTTATACAGTTGTGTGTGTGTTCATGTACACAGCTGTGTGTGTGTGTACACAGTTGTTTGTGTGTGTGTACACAGTTGTGCTTGTGTACACAGTTGTGCGTGTACGTACACAATTGTGTGTGTGCGTGTACGCTGTTGTGTGTGTGTGTACACAGTTGTGTGTGTGTACACAGTTGTATGTTTTTGTGTACACAGTTGTGTGTTTGTGTGTACACAGTTCTGTGTGTTTGTGTGTGTGTACACAGTTGTGTGTGTGTAAACAGTTGTGTGTATGTGTGTGTACACAGTTGTGTGTGTGTGTGTACACAGTGTGTGTGTGTACACAGTTGTGTGTGTGTGTACACAGTTGTGTGTGTGTGTACACAGTTGTTTGTGTGTGTATACAGTTGTGTGTGTGTGTAAACAGTTGTGTGTGTGTTTGTGCACACAGCTGTGTGTGTGTATTTGTGTGTGTTAACAGTTGTGTGTGTGTATGTGTGTGTGTACAACATGTGTGTGTACACTGTGTGTGTGTGTATTCTCTGTGTGTGTGTACACTGTGTGTTTTTGTGTACACTGTGTGTGTGTGTTTGTGTACACTGTTGTGTGTGTGTGCGTACAATTTTGTGTGAGTGTGTGTACACAGTGTGTGTGTACGCAGTGTGTGTTTATACACATTTTATGTGTGTTTACACAGTGTTTGTGTGTGTGTACACTGTTGTGTGTGTGTGTACACAGTGTGTGTGTGTGTGTGTGTTAACAGTGTGTGTTTACACTGTGTGTGTGAACAGAGATGTGTGTGTGTACACACTTCTGCGTGTCTTTGTGTCTGTATATACACAGTGTGTGTGTGTGTACACAGTTGTGTGCATGTGTGTGTACAGTTGGGTGTGTGTGTGTGTATACAGTTGTGTGTGTGTGCATGTACACAATTTTTTCGGTGTTTGTGTGTACACAGTTGTGTGTGTGTACACAGTTGTGTGTGTGTGGGTGTGTGTGTACACAGATGTTTGTGTGTATGTACACAGTTGTGCGTGTGTGCACAGTTGTGCATGTGCGTACACAGTTGTGTGTGTGTGTGTACGCAACTGTGTGTGTATGTACACAGTTGTGTGTGTGTGTACACAGTTGTATGTTTGTGTAAACAGTTGTGTGTATGTGTGTGTACACAGTTGTATGTGTGTACACAGTGTGTGTGTGTGTGTAAACAGTTGTGTGTGTGTGTGTACACAGCTGTGTGTGTGTATTTGTGTGTGTAAACAGTTGTCTGTGTGTGTGTACTCTGTGAGTGTGTACACTGTGTGTTTTTGTGTACACTGTGTGTGTGTTTGTGTACACTGTTGTGTGTGTGTGTGTGTGTGTGGACAATTTTGTGTGTGAGTGTGTGTGCACAGTGTATGTGTGTGTATACAGTTGTGTTTGTGTGAGTGTATACAGTTGTGTGTGTGTGTACAAATTTTTCTGTGTTTGTGTGTGTGTACACAGTGTGTGTGTGTGTACACAGTTGTGTTTGTGTGAGTGTATACAGTTGTGTGTGTGTACACATTTTTGTGTGTTTGTGTGTATGCACATAGTTGTGTGTGTGTGTACACAGTTGTGTGTGTGTGTACACAGTTGTGTTTATGTGTGTGTACAGTTGTGTGTGTGTATACAGTTGTGTGTGTGTGCATGTACACAGTTGTGTGTGTGTGTGTACACAGTGTGTGTGTGTACACAGTTGTGTGTGTGTGTACACAGTTGTGTGTGTGTGTGTACACAGTTGTTTGTGTGTGTATACAGTTTTGAATGTGTGTGTAAACAGTTGTGTGTGTGTGTGAACACAGCTGTGTGTGTGTATTTGTGTGTTTAAACATTGGTGTGTGTGTGTTTACACTATGTGTGTATGTGTGCGTACACTGTGTGTGTGTGTACTCTGTGTGTGTGAACACTGTGTATTTATGTGTACACTGTGTGTGTGTGTTTGTGTACACTGTGTATGTGTGCGTGTACAATGTTGTAAGTGTGTATACACAGCTTATGTGTGTTTCCACAGTGTTTGTGTGTGTGTGTACACTGTTGTGTGTGTGTGTACACTGTGTGTGTGTTTACACTGTGTGTACAGAGATGTGTGTGTGTGTACACACTTCGGTGTGTGTTTGTGTGTGTATATACACAGTGTGTGTGTACACAGTTGTGTGCATGTGTGTGTACAGTTGTGTGTGTGTGTATACAGTTGTGTGTGTGTGCATGTACACAGTTTTGTGTGTGTGTGTGTGTACACAGCTGTGTGTGTGTGTACACAGTTGTGTGTGTGTGTGTACACAGTTGTGTGTGGGTGGGTGTGTGAGTACACAGTTGTGTGTGTGTGTACACAGTTGTGCGTGTGTACACAGTTGTGCTTGTGCGTACACAGTGGTGTGTATGTGTACGCAGTTGTGTGTCTGTGTACACAGTTGTGTGTGTGTGTGTACATAGTTGTATGTTTGTGTGTCCACAGATGTGTGTGTGTGTGTACACAGTTGTGTGTGTGTGCACAGTGTGTGTGTGTGTACACAGTTGTGTGTGTGTGTACACAGTTGTGTGTGTGTGAGTGTGTGTACACAGTTGTTTGTGTGTGTACACAGTTCTGTGTGTGTGTGTAAACAGTCGTGTGTGTGTGTACACAGTTGTGTGTCTGTGTACACAATGGGGTGCGTGTGTGTGTCTGTACACAGTTGTGTGTGTGTGTACACAGTTGCGTGTGTGTGTGTACACAGTTGTGTTTGTGTGTGTGTGTGTGAACACAGTTGTGTGTTTTTGTACACAGTTGTGTGTGTGTGTGTCTGTGTACACAGTTGTGTTTGTCTGTGTTCACACAGTTATGTGTGTGTGTGTACAAAGTTGTGTGTGTGTGTACACAGTTGTGTGTGTGTGTACACAGTTGTATATGTGTGCACACAGTTGTTTGTGTTTGTAAGCAGTTGTCTGTGTATGTGTGTACACAGTCGTGTGTGTGTACACAGTTGTGTGTGTGTGTGTGTGTACACAGTTGTGTGTGTGTGTGCACACGTTGTGTGTGTGTCTACACTCTGTGTGTATGTAGACTGTGTGTTTTTGTGTACACTGTGTGTGTGTGTGTTTGTGTACACTGCTCTTTGTGAGTGTGCGTACACTTTTGTGTTTGTGTGTGTACACAGTTGGTTATGTGTGTGTGTGTACACATTTGTGTGTGTGTGTGTACGCATTTGTGCGTGTGTCTACACAGTTGTGTGTCTGTGTGCGTACTCAGTTGTGTGTGTGTGTGTGTGTACACACAGTTGTGTTTGTGTGAGTGTATATAGTCGTGTGTGTGTGTACACATTTGTGTGTGTGTGTGTGCACACAATTTTATGTGTGTGCACACAGTTGTGTGTGTGTGTACACAGTTGTGTGTATGTCTGTGTACAGTTGCGTGTGTGTGTATACAGTTGTGTGTGTGTGCATGTACTCCGTTGTGTCTGTGTGTGTGTGTACACAGCTGTGTGTGTGTACACAGTTGTGTGTGTGTGTGAACAAATTTGTGTGTGGGTGTTTGTGTGTGTACACAGTTGTTTGTGTGTGTGTACACAGTTGTGTGTGTGTGTGTGTACACAGTTGTTTGTGTGTGTATACAGTTTTGAGTGTGTGTGTAAACAGTTGTGTGAGTGTGTGAACACAGCTGTGTGTGTGTATTTGTGTGTTTAAACATTGGTGTGTGTGTGTTTACACTATGTGTGTATGTGTGCGTACACTGTGTGTGTGTGTACTCTGTGTGTGTGAACACTGTGTATTTATGTGTACACTGTGTGTGTGTGTTTGTGTACACTGTGTGTGTGTGCGTGTACAATGTTGTAAGTGTGTATACACAGTGTCTGTGTGTACACGCAGTGTGTGTGTATACACAGCTTATGTATGTTTCCACAGTGTTTGTGTGTGTGTGTACACTGTTGTGTGTGTGTGTACACTGTGTGGGTGTTTACACTGTGTGTACAGAGATGTGTGTGTGTGTACACACTTCGGTGTGTGTTTGTGTGTGTATATACACAGTGTGTGTGTACACAGTTGTGTGCATGTGTGTGTACAGTTGTGTGTGTGTGTATACAGTTGTGTGTGTGCATGTACACAGTTTTGTGTGTGTGTGTGTGTACACAGCTGTGTGTGTGTGTACACAGTTGTGTGTGTGTGTGTGTACACAGTTGTGTGTGGGTGGGTGTGTGAGTACACAGTTGTGTGTGTGTGTGTGTGTACACAGTTGTGCGTGTGTACACAGTTGTGCTTGTGCGTACACAGTTGTGTGTATGTGTACGCAGTTGTGTGTCTGTGTACACAGTTGTGTGTGTGTGTACATAGTTGTATGTTTGTGTGTACACAGATGTGTGTGTGTGTGTGTACACAGTTGTGTGTGTGTGCACAGTGTGTGTGTGTGTACACAGTTGTGTGTGTGTGTACACAGTTGTGTGTGTGTGAGTGTGTGTACACAGTTGTTTGTGTGTGTACACAGTTCTGTGTGTGTGTGTAAACAGTTGTGTGTGTGTGTACACAGTTGTGTGTCTGTGTACACAATGGGGTGCGTGTGTGTGTGTACACAGTTGTGTGTGTGTGTACACAGTTGCGTGTGTGTGTGTACACAGTTGTGTTTGTGTGTGTGTGTGTGTGAACACAGTTGTGTGTTTTTGTACACAGTTGTGTGTGTGTGTGTCTGTGTACACAGTTGTGTTTGTCTGTGTTCACACAGTTATGTGTGTGTGTGTACAAAGTTGTGTGTGTGTGTACACAGTTGTGTGTGTGTGTACACAGTTGTATATGTGTGCACACAGTTGTTTGTGTTTGTAAGCAGTTGTCTGTGTATGTGTGTACACAGTCGTGTGTGTGTACACAGTTGTGTGTGTGTGTGTGTGTGTACACAGTTGTGTGTGTGTGTGCACACGTTGTGTGTGTGTCTACACTCTGTGTGTATGTAGACTGTGTGTTTTTGTGTACACTGTGTGTGTGTGTGTTTGTGTACACTGCTCTTTGTGTGTGTGCGTACACTTTTGTGTTTGTGTGTGTACACAGTTGGTTATGTGTGTGTGTACACATTTGTGTGTGTGTGTGTACGCATTTGTGCGTGTGTCTACACAGTTGTGTGTCTGTGTGTGTACTCAGTTGTGTGTGTGTGTGTGTACACAGTTGTGTTTGTGTGAGTGTATATAGTCGTGTGTGTGTGTACACATTTGTGTGTGTGTGTGTGCACACAATTTTATGTGTGTGTACACAGTTGTGTGTGTGTGTACACAGTTGTGTGTATGTCTGTGTACAGTTGCGTGTGTGTGTATACAGTTGTGTGTGTGTGCATGTACTCCGTTGTGTCTGTGTGTGTGTGTACACAGCTGTGTGTGTGTACACAGTTGTGTGTGTGTGTGAACAAATTTGTGTGTGGGTGTTTGTGTGTGTACACAGTTGTTTGTGTGTGTGTACACAGTTGTGCGTGTGTACGCAGTTGTGCGTATGCGTACACAGTTGTGTGTGTGTGTACGAGCTGTGTGTGTGTACACAGTTGTGTGTGTGTGTACACAGTTGTATGTTTGTGTATACAGTTGTGTGTGTGTGCGTGTACACAGTTGTTTGTGTGTGTACACAGTTGTGTGTGTGTGTGTAAACAGTTGTGTGTGTGTGTATACACAGATGTGTGTGTATTTGTGTGTGTAAACAGTTGTGTATGTGTGTGCGTACTCTGTGTGTGTGTACACTGTATGTTTTTGTGTACAATGTGTGTGTGTGTGTTTGTGTACACTGTTGTGTGTGTGTGCGGAAATTTTGTGTTTGAGTGTGTGTACACAGTGTGTGTGTGTGTATACAGTTGTGTTTGTGTGAGTGTATACATTTGTGTGTGTGTGTACACATTTGTGTGTGTGTGTGCACACAGTTGTGTGTGAGTGTACACAGTTGTGTGTGTGTACACAGTTGTGCGTGTGTGTGTGTACAGTTGTGCGTGTGTATACAGTTGTGTGTGTGCATGTACAAAGTTGTGCATGTTCAAAGTTGTGTGTGTGAGTATGTACACAGGTGTGTGTGTGTGTACACAGTTGTTTATGTGTGTGAACACAGTTGTACGTGAGTACACAGTTGTGTGTGTGTGTACACAGTTGTGTGTGTGTACACATTTGTGTGTGTGTGTACACAGTTGTATGTTTGTGTGTACACAGTTCTGTGTGTTTGTGTGTGTGTACACAGTTGTGTGTGTGTAAACCGTTGTGTGTATGTGTGTGTACACAGTTGTGTGTGTGTACGCTATGTGTGTATGTGTGTGTACACTGCGTGTGTGTGTACTCTGTGTGTGTACACTGTGTGTTTTTAGGTACACTGTGTGTGTGTCTTTGTGTACACTGTTTTGTGTGTGTGTGTGTGCGTACAATTTTGTGTGAGTGTGTGTACACAGTGTGTGTGTACGCAGTGTGTGTGTGTATACAGAGTTTATGTGTGTTTACACAGTGTTTGTGTGTGTGTACACTGTTGTGTGTGTGTACACTGTGTGTGTGTATACACTGTGTCCGTGCGTGTGTGTGTGTACACAGTGTGTGTGTGTTAACAGTGTGTGTGTTTACACTGTGTGTGTGTGTACAGAGATGTGTGTGTGTGTGTCTACAGTTGTGTGTGTGTGTGTATACAGTTGTGTGTGTGTGCATGTACACAGTTTTGTCGGTGTGTGTGTGTACACAGCTGTGTGTGTGTACACAGTTGTGTGTGTGTGTGTACACAGTTGTGTGTGTGTGTGGGTGTGTGTGTACAGTTGTTTGTGTGTGTGTACACAGTTGTGCATGTGTCCACAGTTGTGCGTGTGCGTACACAGTTAAGTGTGGGTGTGTATGCAGCTGTGTGTGTGTGTACACAGTTGTGTGTGCGTACACAGTTGTATGTTTGTGTAAACAGTTGTGTGTATGTGTGTGTGCACAGTTGTGTGTGTGTACACAGTGTGTGTGTGTACACAGTTGTGTATGTGTCTGTGTACACAGTTGTGTGTGTGTGTGTGTACACAGTTGTTTGTGTGTGTAAACAGTTGTGTGTGTGTGTGTAAACAGTTGTGTGTGTGTGTGTACACAGCTGTGTGTGTGTATTTGTGTGTGTAAACAGTTGTCTGTGTGTGTGTGTACACTGTATGTTTTTGTGTACACTGTGTGTGTGTTTGTGTACACTGTTGTGTGTGTGTGTGTGTGGACAATTTTGTGTGTGAGTGTGTGTACACAGTGTGTGTGTGTACACAGTTGTGTTTGTGTGAGTGTATACAGTTGTGTGTGTGTGTACACATTTTTGTGTGTTTGTGTGTATGCACACAGTTGTGTGTGTGTGTACACAGTTGTGTTTATGTGTGTGTACAGTTGTGTGTGTGTATACAGTTGTGTGTGTGTGCATGTACACAGTTGTGTGTGTGTGTGTGTACACAGCTGTGTGAGTGTGTGCACAGTTGTGTGTGTGTGTACAAAGTTTGCGTGTGTACACAGTTGTGCGTGTGTATAAACAGTTGTGTGTGTGTTTACGCTGTTGTGTGTGTGTATACACAGTTGTGTGTGTGTACACAGTTGTATGTTTGTGTGTACATAGTTGTGTGTTTGTGTGTACACAGTTCTGTGTGTTTGTGTGTGTGTACACAGTTGTGTGTGTGTAAACAGTTGTGTGTATGTGTGTGTACACAGTTGTGTGTGTGTGTACACAGTGTCTGTGTGTGTACAGTTGTGTGTGTGTGTACACAGTTGTGTGTGTGTGTGTACACAGTTGTTTGTGTGTGTATACAGTTTTGAGTGTGTGTGTAAACAGTTGTGTCTGTGTGTACACAGCTGTCTGTGTGTATTTGTGTGTGTAAACTGTTGTGTGTGTTTGTACACTGTGTGTGTATGTGTTTGTACACTGTGTGTGTGTACTCTGTGTGTGTGTACACTGTGTGTTTTTGTGTACACTGTGTGTGTGTTTGTGTAATATGTTGTGTGTGTGTGCATACAATTTTGTGTGTGTGTGAATGTACACATTGTGTGTGTGTACGCAGTGTGTGTGTGTATACACAGTTTATGTGTGTTTACAGTGTTTGTGTGTGTGTACTGTTGTGTGTGTACACTGTGTGTGTGTATACAGTGTCTGCATGCGTGTGTGTGTGTGTAAACAGTGTGTGTGTGTGTACACAGTTGTGTGTGGGTGTGTGGGTGTGTACACAGTTGTCAGTGTTTGTACACAGTTGTGTGCTTGTGTGTGCACTGTGTGTGTGTACACAGTTGTGTGTGTGTGTGTGTGTACACAGTTGTGTGTGTGTGTGTGCACAGTTGTGTGTGTGTTGTTTTGTGTGTGTACACAGTTGTTTGTGTGTGAGTGTGCACACAGTTGTGTGTGTATGTGTGTGTGTACACAGTTGTGTGTGTGTGTACGCTGTGTGTGTGTACACTGTGTGTGTGTGTGTACACTGTTGTGTGTGTGCATTTGCGTACACTGTTGTGTGTGTATGTACACAGTGTTTGTGTGTATACACAGTATATGTGTGTATAAACTGTGTTTGTGTGTGTGTGCACTGTTTTGCGTGTGTGTGTACAAAGTGTGTGTGTTTATACACTCTGTGTGTGTGTGTTTGTGTGTGCCCACAGTGTATGTGTGTGTGTACGCAGTGAGTGTGTGTGTGTATACACAGTGCTTGTATGTGTGTGTGCACACAGTGTGTGTGTGGACACAGTGTGATTGTACGTAGTTGTGTGTGTGTGTGTCTACACAGTTGTGTGTGTGTGTGTGTACACAGAGTGTGTGTGTGTGTACACAGTATATGTGTGTACACAGTTGTGTGTGCCTACAGTTATGTGTGTGTGTGTACAGTGTGTGTACGCAGTTATTTGTGTGTGTACACCGATGTGTGTGTTTACACAGTTGTGTGTGTGTGTGTACACAGTTGTGTGTGTGTACACAGTTGTGTGTGTGTGTACACAGTTTTGTATGTGTGTACACAGTTGTGTGTGCCTACAGTTATGTGTGTGTGTGTACAGAGTTGTGTGTGTGTGTGTGCAGAGTTGTGTGTGTGTGTGTGTGTACAGAGTTGTGTGTCTGTGTACACAGTTGTGTGTGTACGTACACAGCTGTGTGTGTGTGTGTGCAGTTGTGTGCGAGCATGTGTGTGTACAGAGTTGTGTGTGTGTGTGTGTACACTGTGTGTGTGTACAATGTGTGTGTGTGTGTGTGCTCTGTGTGTTTTTGTGTACACAGTGTGTGTGGGTGTATGTGTGTATACTGCTGTGTGTCTGTGCGCATTCAATGTTGTGCCATGTGTACACAGCATGTGTGTTTGTGTGTGTACACAGTTGTGATGTGTGTGCGTACACAGTTTTGTATGTGTGTACACTGTTGTGTGTGTGTACACAGTTGTGTGTGGGTGTGTGGGTGTGTACACAGTTGTCTGTGTATGTACACAGTTGTGTGCTTGTGTGTGCACTGTGTGTGTACACAGTTGTGTGTGTGTTTGTGTGTACACAGTTGTGTGTGTGTGTGTGTACACAGTTGTGTGTGTGTACACAGTTGTGTGTGGGTGTGTGGGTGTGTACACAGTTGTCTGTGTATGTACACAGTTGCGTGCTTGTGTGTGCACTGTGTGTGTACACAGTTGTGTGCGTGTTTGTGTGTACACAGTTGTGTGTGTGTGTGTACACAGTTGTGTGTGTGTGTTGTTTTGTGTGTGGACAGTTGTTTGTGTGTGATTGTGTACACAGTTGTGTGTGTATGTGTGTGTGCGCACAGTTCTGTGTGTGCGTACACTGTGTGTGTGTACACTGTGTGTGTGTGTGTGTGTACACTGTTGTGTGTGTGCGTTTGGGTACACTGTTGTGTGTGTGTAGACAGTGTGTGTTTGTGTACACAGTGTGTGTGTGTGTGTACACAGTTGTGAGTGTACGCAGTTGTGTGTATGTATACAGTTTCGTGTGTGTACACAGTTGTGTGTGTACGCAGTTGTGCGTATGTATACAGTTGTGTGTGTGTACACAGTTGTGTGTGGGTGTGTACACAGTTGTGTGTGTGTGTACACAGTTGTGTATGTGTGTACACAGTTGTGTGTGAGTGCATGTACACAGTTGTGTGTGTGTCTGTGTTCACACATTAATGTGTGTGCGTGTACAAAGTTGTGTTTCTATGTGTGTGTGCACACAGTTGTGTGTGTGTGTACACAGTTGTGTGTGTGTGTGTACACAGTTGTGTGTGTGTGTCTGTACACACAGAGTTTGTGTGTGTGTACAGTTGTGTGTGTGTGTCTACACAGTTGTGTGTGTGTGTCTGTACACACAGAGTTTGTGTGTGTGTACACAGTATGTGTGTGTACCCAGTTGCGTGAGGGTGTGTACACTTTTGTGTGTGTGTGTGTACACAGATGTGTGTGTTTACACAGTTGTGTGTATGTATACAGTTTCGTGTGTGTACACAGTTGTGTGTGTACGCAGTTGTGCGTATGTATACAGTTGTGTGTGTGTACACAGTTGTGTGTGGGTGTGTACACAGTTGTGTGTGTGTGTACACAGTTGTGTATGTGTGTACACAGTTGTGTGTGAGTGCATGTACACAGTTGTGTGTGTGTCTGTGTTCACACATTAATGTGTGTGCGTGTACAAAGTTGTGTTTCTATGTGTGTGTGCACACAGTTGTGTGTGTGTGTACACAGTTGTGTGTGTGTGTGTGTACACAGTTGTGTGTGTGTACACAGTTGTGTGTACACAGTGTGTGTATACACAGTGTATGTGTGTATACCCTGTGTTTGTGTGTGTGTGTGAACTGTTTGTGTGTGTGTGTACAATGTGTGTGTGTGTTTATTCACTGTGTGTGTGTACACAGTGTATGTGTGTCTGTACACAGTAAGTGTGTGTGTGTATACACAGTGCGTGTGTGTGTGTACACAGTGTGTGTGTATACAGTTGTGTGTGTGTGTCTACACAGTTGTGTGTGTGTGTCTGTACACACAGAGTTTGTGTGTGTGTACACAGTATGTGTGTGTACCCAGTTGCGTGAGGGTGTGTACACTTTTGTGTGTGTGTGTGTACACAGATGTGTGTGTTTACACAGTTGTGTGTGTGTGTACAAAGTTGTGTATGTGTGTACACAGTTGTGTGTGTGAGTGTACACAGTTTTGTATGTGTGTACACAGTTGTGTGTGTGTGTACAGAGTTGTGTGTGTGTGTGTACACAGTTGTGTGTGTGTGCTTACACAGTTGTATGTGTGTGTATGTGATTCTACACAGTTGCATGTGTGTGTGTACACATTTCTGTGTGTGTGTGTACACAGTTGTGTGTGTGTACACAGTTGTGTGTGTGTGTACACAGTTGTGTGTGTTTGTGGGTACACAGTTGTGTGTGTATGTACACAGTTGCGTGTGTGTGCACACAGTTGTTTGTGTGAGTGAACACAGTTACATGTCTGTGTCTGTGTGTACACAATTGTGTGTGTGTGTGCACAGTTTTGTGTGTGTACACAGTTTTGTGTGTGTGTGTGTACACAGTTGTGTGATTGTGTGTGTACACATTTGTTTCTGTGTGTACACAGTTGTGTCTGTGTACACATTTGTGAGTGTGTGTTTGTGTGTGTACACAGTAGGGTGTGTGTGTGTGTGTACACAGTGTGTGTGTGTGTGTGTGTGTGTGTACACAGTTGTGTGTCCGTGTGTGTGGATGTACACAGTTGTTTGTGTGTGTACACAGTTGTGTGTGTATGTGTGTACACAGTTGTGTGTGTGTACACTGTTCTGTGTGTGTGTACACAGTTGTGTGTGTGTATGTGTGTGTGTACACAGTTGTGTGTGTGTGTGTGTGTACACTGTGTGTGTACACTGTTTTTTTTGTTTACACTGTGTGTGTGCGTACACTGTTGTGTGTGTGAACACAGTGTGTGTGTGTGTGTGTGTTTGTATAAACTGTGTGTGTGTGTACACAGTGTGTGTGTACACAACGTCCTTGTGTATATACACAGTGTGAGTGTGTGTCTGCGTGCGTATGTGTGTGTGCAGTGTGTCTGTGTACACATTGTGTGTGTACACAGTTATGTGTGTTTGTGTGTGTACACAGTTGTGTGTCTGTGTGTGCTTTTGTACACAGTGTTTGTGTGTCTGTGTGTACACAGTTGTGTGTGTGTGTGTGTACACACAGAGTTTGTGTGTGTGTACACAGTATGTGTGTACCCAGTTGCGAGAGTGTGTGTACACTTTTGTGTGTGTGTACACAGATGTGTGTGTTTACACAGTTGTGTGTTTGTGTACAATGTTGTGTATGTGTGTACACAGTTGTGTGTGTGAGTGTACACAGTTTTGTATGTGTGTACACAGTTGTGTGTGTGTACAGTTATGTGACTGTGTGTACAGAGTTGTGTGTGTGTGTACAGAGTTGTGTGTGTGTGTACACAGTTGTGTGTGTGTGTACACAGTTGTGTGTGTGTGTGCTTACACAGTTGTATGTGTGTGTATGTGATTCTACACAGTTGCATGTGTGTGTACACAATTCTGTGTGTGTGTGTACACACTTGTGTGTGTGTACACAGTTGTGTGTGTGTACACAGTTGTGTGTGTTTGTGGGTACACAGTTGTGTGTGTATGTACACAGTTGCGTGTGTGTGCACACAGTTGTTTGTGTGAGTGTACACAGTTACATGTCTGTGTCTGTGTGTACACAATTATGTGTGTGTGTGCACAGTTTTGTGTGTGTACACAGTTTTGTGTGTGTGTGTGTGTACACAGTTGTGTGAGTGTGTGTGTACACATTTGTTTCTGTGTGTACACAGTTGTGTGTGTGTACACATTTGTGAGTGTGTGTTTGTGTGTGTACACAGTAGGGTGTGTGTGTGTGTGTACACTGTGTGTGTGTGTGTGTGTGTGTGTGTGTGTGTGTGTGTGTGTGTACACAGTTGTGTGTCCGTGTGTGTGGATGTACACAGTTGTTTGTGTGTGTACACAGTTGTGTGTGTATGTGTGTACACAGTTGTGTGTGTGTACACTGTTCTTTGTGTGTGTACACAGTTGTGTGTGTGTATGTGTGTGTGTACACAGTTGTGTGTGTGTGTGTACACTGTGTGTGTACACTGTTTTTTTTGTTTACACTGTGTGTGTGCGTACACTGTTGTGTGTGTGAACACAGTGTGTGTGTGTGTGTGTGTATAAACTGTGTGTGTGTGTACACAGTGTGTGTGTACACAACGTCCGTGTGTATATACACAGTGTGAGTGTGTGTCTGCGTGCGTATGTGTGTGTGCAGTGTGTCTGTGTACACATTGTGTGTGTACACAGTTATGTGTGTTTGTGTGTGTACACAGTTGTGTGTCTGTGTGTGCTTTTGTACACAGTGTGTGTGTGTCTGTGTGTACACAGTTGTGTGTGTGTGTGTACACAGTTGTTTGTGTGTGTACACAGTTGTGTGTGTTTACACAGTTCTGTGTGTGTGTCTACACAGTTGTGTTTGTACACAGTTGTGTGTGTGTGTGTACAAAGTTGTGTGCGTGCGTACACTGTTCTGGAAGTATGAACACCGTTGTGTGTGTGTACACAGTTGTGTGTGGTTGTGTGTGTTAGTGTGTGTACACAGTTGTGTGTGTGTTTACACAGTTGTGTGTCTGTGAACAAAGTTGTGCATGTGTACACAGTTGTGCGTGTCCACAGAGTTCTAAGTGTATGTGTGTACACGTTGTATGTGTGTGTACACAGTTGTGTGTGTTTGAGTGTACACAGTTGTGTGTGTGTGTACACTGTTGTGTTTGTGTGTACACGGTGTGTATGTGTGTACACAGTTGTGTGTATCTGTGGGTGTGAACACAGGTTTGTGTCTATGTACATAGTTGTGTGTGTGTGCATGTACACAGTTGTGTGTGTGTCTGTGTTCACACATTTATGTGTGTGCGTGTACAAAGTTGTGTTTCTATGTGTGTTTGTGTGCACACAGTTGTGTGTGTGTGTGTACACAGTTGTGTGTGTGTGTGTACACAGTTGTGTGTGTGTACACAGTTGTGTGTGTGTAAACAGTTGTGTCTGTGTGTACACAGTTGTTTGTGTGCGTACACACTTGTGTGTGTATGTGTGTACACAGTTGTGTGTGTGTACACTGTTCTGTGTGTGTGTACACAGTTGTGTGTGTGTATGTGTGTGTGTACATAGTTGTGTGTGTGTACACTGTGTGTGTACACTGTGTGTTTTTGTTTACACTGTGTGTGTATACACTGTGTGTGTGTACACAACGTCCGTGTGTATATACACAGTGTGAGTGTGTGTCTGTGTGCGTGTGTGTGTGTACAG
Organism: Isurus oxyrinchus; assembly: GCA_026770705.1. Classification (NCBI taxonomy): domain Eukaryota; kingdom Metazoa; phylum Chordata; class Chondrichthyes; order Lamniformes; family Lamnidae; genus Isurus; species Isurus oxyrinchus. Next base: position 108,006,354 of record JANJGN010000017.1, read on the forward strand.
TGTGTCTGTGCACACATTGTGTGTGTGTGTACACAGTTGTGTGTGTGTGTACACAGTTGTGTGTGTGTACACAGTTGTGTCTGTGAGTACACAGTTGCGTGTGGTTGTGTACACAGTTGTGCATGTGTGTGTGTACACAGTTGTGTGTGTGTGTACACAGTGTGTATGTGTGTACACAGTTGTGTGTGTGTGCGTGTACACAGTTGTTTGTGTGTGTACACAGTTGTTTGTGTGTGTACACAGTTGTCTGTGTATGTGTGTACACAGTTGTGTGTGTGTGTGTGTGCAGTTGTGTGCGTGCATGTGTGTGTGTACAGAGTTGTGTGTGTGTGTACACTGTGTGTGTGTACAATGTGTGTGTGTGTGTGTGCTCTGTGTGTTTTTGTGTAAACAGTGTTTGTGGGTGTATGTGTGTATACTGTTGTGTGTCTGTGCGCGTTCACTGTTGTGTCATGTGTACACAGCATGTGTGTTTGTGTGCGTACACAGTTGTGATGTGTGTGTGTACACAGTTGTTATGTGTGTATACAGTTGTGTGTGTGTGTACACAGTTGTGTGTGGGTGTGTGGGTGTGTACACAGTTGTCAGTGTATGTACACAGTTGTGTGCTTGTGTGTGCACTGTGTGTGTGTACACAGTTGTGTGTGTGTGTGTGTGTACACAGTTGTGTGTGTGTGTACACAGTTGTGTGTGTGTTGTTTTGTGTGTGTACACAGTTGTTTGTGTGTGAGTGTGCACACAGTTGTGTGTGTATGTGTGTGTGTACACAGTTGTGTGTGTGTACACTGTGTGTGTGTACACTGTGTGTGTGTGTTTACACTGTTGTGTGTGTGCGTTTGCGTACACTGTTGTGTGTGTGTAGACAGTGTGTGTTTGTGTACACAGTGTGTGTGTGTGTGTGTGTACACAGTGTTTGTGTGTATACACAGTTTATGTGTGTATAAACTGTTTGTGTGTGTGTGCACTGTTTTGCGTGTGTGTGTATACAAAGTGTGTGTGTGTGTTTATACACTCTGTGTGTGTGTGTGTTTGTGTGTGTCCACAGTGTATGTGTGTGTGTACGCAGTGAGTGTGTGTGTGTGTATACACAGTGCTTGTATGTGTGTGTGTACACAGTGTGTGTGTGGACACAATGTGATGGTACGCAGTTGTGGGTGTGTGTCTACACAGTTTTGTGTGTGTGTACACACAGAGTGTGTGTGTGTGTACACAGTGTGTGTGTGTGTGTACACAGTATGTGTGTGTACACAGCTGCATGAGTGTGTGTACGCAGTTATTTGTGTGTGTACACCGATGTGTGTGTTTACACAGTTGTGTGTGTGTGTGTACACAGTTGTGTGTGTGCATACACAGTTGTGTGTGTGTGTACACAGTTTTGTATGTGTGTACACAGTTGTGTGTGCCTATAGTTATGTGTGTGTGTGTACAGAGTTGTGTGTGTGTGTGCAGAGTTTTGTGTGTGTGTGTGTGTGTGTGTGTACAGAGTTGTGTGTCTGTGTACACAGTTGTGTGTGTACGTACACAGCTGTGTGTGTGTGTGCTGTTATGTGCGAGTATGTGTGTGTACAGAGTTGTGTGTGTGTACACTGTGTGTGTGTACAATGTGTGTGTGTGTGTGTGCTCTGTGTGTTTTTGTGTGGACACAGTGTGATTGTACATAGTTGTGTGTGTGTATCTACACAGTTGTGTGTGTGTGTGTACACACAGAGTGTGTGTGTGTACACAGTATGTGTGTGAACACAGCTGCATGAGTGTGTGTACGCAGTTATTTGTGTGTGTACACCGATGTGTGTGTTTACACAGTTGTGTGTGTGTATGTACACAGTTGTGTGTGTGCATACACAGTTGTGTGTGTGTTTGTGTGTGTACACAGTTTTGTATGTGTGTACACAGTTGTGTGTGTCTACAGTTATGTGTGTGTGTGTGTACACAGTTGTGTGTGTGTTTGTGTGTGTGTGTACAGAGTTGTGTATGTGTGTACACAGTTGTGTGTGTATGTACACAGTTGTGTGTGTGTATGTGTGGCTTCACAGTTGCATGTGTGTGATAACACAGTTTTGTGTGTGTGTGTACACACCTGTGTGTGTGTATACACAGTTGTGTGTGTGTCTACACAGTTGAGTGTGTATGTACACAGTTGTGTGTGTGTGTGAAACAGTTGTGTTTGTGTGTGTGTGACACAGTTGTGTGTCTGTGTACACAGTTGTTTCTGTGTGTACACAGTTGTGAGTGTGTGTACTCAGTTGTATGTGTGTGTAGACTGTTGTGTGTGTGTGTATACAAAGTGTCTGAATGTACACAGTTGTGTGTGTGGATGTGTGTGTATAGACAGTTGTTTGTGTGTGTACACAGTTGTGTGTGTATGTGTATATACAGCTGTGTGTTTTTACACAGTTGTGTGTGTTTGTGTGTACACAGTTGTGAGTGTACGCAGTTGTGTGTATGTATACAGTTGCGTGTGTGTACACAGTTGTGTGTGTACGCAGTTGTGCGTATGTATACAGTTGTGTGTGTGTACACAGTTGTGTATGTGTGTACACAGTTGTGTGTGGGTGTGTACACAGTTGTGTATGTGTGTACACAGTTGTGTATGTGTGTACACAGTTGTGTGTGTCTGTGGGTGTGAACACAGGTTTGTGTCTATGTACACAGTTGTGTGTGAGTGCATGTACACAGTTGTGTGTGTGTCTGCGTTCACACATTAATGTGTGTGCGTGTACAAAGTTGTGTTTCTATGTGTGTGTGTGTGTGCACACAGTTGTGTGTGTGTGTACACAGTTGTGTGTGTGTGTGTGTGTACACAGTTGTGTGTGTGTACACAGTTGTGTGTGTGAGTGTGTGTACACAGTTGTGTGTGTGTGGACACAGTTGTGTGTGTGTGTGTGTACACAGTGATGTGTGTGTGTGTACAGTTTTGTGTGTCTGTTTGAACACAATTGTGTGTGTCTGTGTACGCAGTTTGTGTGTGTACAAATGTGTGTATGTGTGTGTTCACACAGTTGTGTGTGTGTGTACACAGTTGTGTGTGTGTATGTGTGTGTACACATTTGTGTGTGTGTGTGCACTGTGTTTGTATCTGTGTGTGTGTGCACTGTGTGTTTTTGTGTACACTGTGTGTGTGTGTACAATTTTGTGAGTGTTTGTGCGTACACTGTTCTGTGTATATACACATTGCGTGTGTGTGTACACAGTTGTGTGTGTGTGTACACAATTGTGTTTCTGTGTGTGCTTTTGTCCACTGTGTGTGTGTACAGAGTTGTGTATGTGTGTACACAGTTATGTGTGTGTACACAGTTGTGTGTGTTTACAAAGTTGTGTGTGTGTGTCTACACAGTTGTGTTTGTACACAGTTGTGTGTGTGTACAGAGTTGTGTGTGTGTGCACACTGTTCTGGATGTGTGCACACCGCTTTGTGTCTGTACACAGTTGTGTGTGGTTGTGTGTGTTTGTGTGTGTACACAGCTGTGTGTGTGTTTACACAGTTGTGTGTCTGTGAACACAGTTGTGCCTGTGTACACAGTTGTGCATGTCCACAGAGTTATATGAGTGTGTGTGTACACGTTGTATGTGTGTGTACACAGTTGTGTGTGTGTGAGTGTACACAGTTGTGTGTGTGTGTGGGTGTACACAGTTGTGTGTGTGTGTACACAGTTGTGTATGTGTGTGTACACAGTTGTGTGCGTGTGTGTACACAGTGTGTATGTGTGTACACAGTTGTGTGTGTCTGTGGGTGTGAACACAGGTTTGTGTCTATGTAGACAGTTGTGTGTGTGTGCATGTACACAGTTGTGTGTGTGTCTGTGTTCACACATTTATGTGTGTGCGTGTACAAAGTTGTGTTTCTGTGTGTGTGTGTGTACACAGTTGTGTGTGTGTACATAGTTGTGTGTGTGTGTACATAGTTGTGTGTGTGTGTACACAGTTGTGTGTGTGTAAACAGTTGTGTCTGTGAGTACACAGTTGTGTGTGGTTGTGTACACAGTTGTGCATGTGTGTGTGTACACAGTTGTATACACAGTGTGTATGTGTGTACACAGTTGTGTGTGTGTGTGTGTACACAGTTGTTTGTGTGTCTACACAGTTGTCTGTGTATGTGTGTTCACAGTTGTGTGTGTGTGTACACAGTTGTATGTGTGTGTGTGTGTGCAGTTGTGTGCGTGCATGTGTGTGTGTACAGAGTTGTGTGTCTGTGTGTGTACACTTTGTGTGTGTACAATATGTGTGTGTGTACAATATGTGTGTGTGTGTGCTCTGTGTGTTTTTGTGTACACAGTGTGTGTGGGTGTATGTGTGTATACTGTTGTATGTCTGTGCGCGTTCACTGTTGTGCCATGTGTACACAGCATTGGTGTTTGTGTGTGTACACAGTTGTGATGTGTGTGCGTACACAGTTGTGTATGTGTGTACACTGTTGTGTGTGTGTTCACAGTTGTGTGTGGGTGTGTGGGTGTGTACACAGTTGTCTGTGTATGTACAAAGTTGTGTGCTTGTGTGTGCACTGTGTGTGTGTGTGTGTGTACACAGTTGTGTGTGTGTGTACACAGTTGTGTGTGTGTGTTGTTTTGTGTGTGTACACAGTTGTTTGTGTGTGAGTGTGTACACAGTTGTGTGTGTATGTGTGTGTACACAGTTGTGTGTGTACACTGTGTGTTTGTGTGTGTACACTGTTGTGTGTGTGCGTTTGCGTACCCTGTTGTGTGTGTAGAAAGTGTGTGTGTGTGTGTGTGTGTACACATTTCGTTTGTGTATACACAGTGTATGTGTGTATACACAGTGTTTGTGTATGTGTGTGCACAGTTTAGTGTGTGTCTGTGTACACAGCGTGTGTGTGTATGTTTATACACTGTGTGTGTGTGTGTACACTGTGTGTGTGTGTACACAGTGTGTGTGTATACACAGTGTGTATTTGTGTGTACACAGTGTGTGTGCAGTCACAGTATGTGTGTATACACAGTTGTGTGTGTGTCTACACAGTTGTGTGTGTGTGAGTGTATACAAAGTGTTTGTGTGTGTGTGTACACAGTGTGTGTGTGTGTACGCAGCTCCCTGTGTGTGTGTACACAGTTGTGTATGTATGTACACAGTTGTGTGTGTGTACACAGTTGTGTGTGTGTGTACAGTTATGTGTGTGTGTATATACAGAGTTGTGTGTGTGTGTACACAGTTGTGTGTGTGTGTGTACACAGTTGTGTGTTTGTGTGTACACAGTTGTGTGTGTTTTTATGTGTGTCTACACAGTTTTGTGTGTGTGTGTCAAAGATTTTGCGTGTGTGTACACAGTTGTGTGTCTGTGTGTGTAAACAATTGTGTGTGTTTGTGTGTACACAGTTGTGTGTGTATGTACACAGTTGTTTGTGTGTGCACAAGTTGTGTGTGTGTGTGTGTGTGTGTGTACGCACTTGATGTGTCTGAGTGTGTGGGTGTCTGCACAGTTGTGTGTGTGTGCGTACACTGTTGTCTATGTGTAGACAGCGTGTGTGTGTGTACACAGTGTGTGTGTGTGTGTACATATTTTGTTTGTGTATACACAGTGTATGTGTGTATACACAGTGTTTGTGTATGTGTGTGCACTGTTTAGTGTGTGTCTATGTACATAGAGTGAGTGTGTGTGTTTATACACTGTGTGTGTGTGTGTACACAGTGTGTGTACACAGTGTGTGTGTGTGTGTATACACAGTGGGTATGTGTGTGCACACAGTGCGTGTGTAGACACATTGTGTGTGTGTACACAGTTGTGTGTGTGTGTGTCTACACAGTTGTGTGCGTGTGTATGTATACACAGTTTGTGTGTGTGTGTACACCGTGTGAGTGTGTTTGTACGCAATTCCCTGTGTGTGTAAACAGTTGTGTCTGTGTGTGTACACAGTTGTGTATGTGTGTACACATTTGTGTGTGCGTACACTGTTGTGTGTGTGTACAGTGATGTGTGTGTGTACAGAGTTGTTAGTGTGTGTACACTGTTGGTTGTGAGTGTGCGTACACTGTTATGTGTGAGTACACAGTGTTTGTGTGTGTACACAATTTGTCTGTGTGTGTGTACACTGTTGTGTGTGTGTGTACACAGTTGTGTGTGTGTGTACACAGTTGTGTGTGTGTACACAGTTTTACGTGTGTTTAAACAGTTGTGTCTGTGTGTACAAGGTTGTGTGTATACACAGTTGTGTATGTGTGTGTGTACACAGTTTGTGTGTGTGTGTACACAGTGTGTATGTGTGTAGACAGTTGTGTGTGTGTGTGTGTGCATAGTTGTTTCTGTGCGTACACAGTTGACTGTGTATGTGTGTACATAGATGTGTGTGTACACAGTTGTGTGTGTGTGTGTGTACACATTTGTGTTTGTATGTGAGTGTGTACTGAGTTGTGTGTATGTGTGTACACGGTGTGTGTGTACACTGTGTGTGTTTTGTGCACTGTGTGTTTTTGTGTACACAGTGTGTGTGTGCGTGTGTGCACACTGTTGTCTGTTTGTGTGCGTACACAGTTTCGTCTGTGTACACAGTGTTCTTGTGTGTGTACACAGTTGTGTGTGTGTGCATGTACACAGTTGTGTGTGTGTGTACACAGTTGTGTGTGTGTGTGTACACGGTTGTGTGAGTCTGTGTGTGTGTGTTTTTGTGTGTGTGTACACAGTTGTTTGTGTGTCTACACAATTGTGTGTGTGTGTGAGTACAAAGTTGTCTGTGTGTGTGTTTACATTTATTTGTGTGTGAGTACACGGTTGTGTGTGTCTGTGTACGCAGTTGTGTGTGTGTTTACACTGTTGTGTGTGTGTGTACACATTTGTGTGTGCATTTGAGTACGTGCGTACACAGTTGTGTGTTTGTCTGTATGTCTGTCTACACATTTGCGTGTTTATGTGTACACAGTTTTGTGTGTGTGTGTACACACTTGTGTGTGTGTGTGCACAGTTGTGTGTGTGTGTGTGCACACAGTTGTGTGTGTATGTACGCAGTTGTGTGTGTGTGCACACAGTTGTGTGTGTGTGTACACAGTTGTGTGTGTGTACACAGTTGTGTGTGTGTACACATTTGTGTGTGCGTGTGAGTACGTGCGTACACAGTTGTGTGTGTGTCTGTATGTCTGTCTACACAGTTGTGTGTGTGTGTGTACACAGTTTTGTTTGTGTGTGTACACACTTGCGAATGTGTATACACAGTTGTGTGTGTACACTTTTTTGTGTGTATGTACGCAGTTGTGTGTGTGTGCACACAGTTGTGTGTGTGTGTGTGTGTGTGTACACAGTTGTGTGTGTTTATGTTCACACAGGTGTGTGTGTGCTTGTGTGTGTGTACACTGTTGTGTCTCTGCATGTGTGTGTCCCAAGTTGTGTGTGTGCACACAGCTGCGTGTGTGTACACAGTTGTGTGTGTGTACACAGTTCTGTGTGTGTTTGTACACAGCTGTTTCTGTGTGTACACAGGTGAGTGTGTGTGAACACAGTTGTGTGTGTGTACACAGTGTGTGTGTGTGTGTACACAGTTGTGTGTGTGTGTGTTTACACAGTGTTTTGTGTTTGTACACACTTGTGTGTTTGTATGTGTGTACACAGTTGTGTATGTGTGTACACAGTTGTATGTGTGTGTCTGTGTACTCATTTGTGTGTGTGTATGTGTGTGTTTACACAGTTGTTTATGAGTGTGTGTATACTGTGTGCGTGTGTACACTGTGTGTTTTTATTTACACTGTGTGTGTGTACACTGTTGTGTGTGTGTGTGTGCGTACACTGTTGTGTGTGTACACAGTGGGTGTGTGTGTACACAGTGTGTGTGTGTGAAAATAGTTTTGTGTGTGTGTATACACAAGTGTGTCTGTGCGTGTGTACACAAGGCGTGTGTGTGTGTGTACACAGTTGTGTGTGTGCACACAATTATGAATGTTTACACAGTTGTGTGTGTGTGTGTGTGTAAACAGTTGTGTGTGGACACAGTTGTTTGTGTGTACACAGTTGTGTGTGTGTGCGTACACAGTTGCGTATTTGTGCACACCGTTGTGTGTGTACACAGTTGTGTGTGTATTTGTGTGTGTACACAGTTGTGTGTGTGTACACAGTTGTTTATGTGTGTACACAGTTGTGTGTGTGAGTGTACACAATTGTGTGTGTGTATGTGTGTACACAATTGTGTGTGTGTGTGTGTTCAGAATGTGTGTGTACACATTTGTGTGTGTATTTGTGTGTACACATTTGTGTGTGTGTACACAGTTGTGTGTGTGTTTGTACACAGTTGTGTGTGTCTATGTGACGAATACACAGTTGTGTGTGTGTATGTGCACTATGTGTGTGTACAATGTTGAATACACTGTGTTTTTGTTTACACTGTGTGTGTACACTGTTGTGTATGTTTGTGCGTACACTGTTCTGTGTGTGTGCGTGTACACAGTTATGTGTGTGTGTACACAGCTGTGTGTTTGTGTGTACGCAGTTATGTGTGTTTGTATTTGTGTCTACACAGTTGTGTGTGTGTGTACACAGTTGTGTGTGTTGTACACAGTTGTTTGTTTGTGCACACAGTGGTGTGTGTCTCTGTGTGTGTACACACTTGTGTGTGTGTGTATATAGTTGTGTGTGTGTGTACATAGTTGTGTGTGTGTACACAGTTGTGTGTGTGTAAACAGTTGTGTCTGTGAGTACACAGTTGTGTGTGGTTGTGTACACAGTTGTGCATGTGTGTGTGTACACAGTTGTATACACAGTGTGTATGTGTGTACACAGTTGTGTGTGTGTGTGTGTACACAGTTGTTTGTGTGTCTACACAGTTGTCTGTGTATGTGTGTTCACAGTTGTGTGTGTGTGTACACAGTTGTATGTGTGTGTGTGTGTGCAGTTGTGTGCGTGCATGTGTGTGTGTACAGAGTTGTGTGTGTGTGTGTACACTGTGTGTGTGTACAATATGTGTGTGTGTGTGTGCTCTGTGTGTTTTTGTGTACACAGTGTGTGTGGGTGTATGTGTGTATACTGTTGTATGTCTGTGCGTGTTCACTGTTGTGCCATGTGTACACAGCATTGGTGTTTGTGTGTGTACACAGTTGTGATGTGTGTGCGTACACAGTTGTGTATGTGTGTACACTGTTGTGTGTGTGTTCACAGTTGTGTGTGGGTGTGTGGGTGTGTACACAGTTGTCTGTGTATGTACAAAGTTGTGTGCTTGTGTGTGCACTGTGTGTGTGTACACAGTTGTGTGTGTGTGTGTACACAGTTGTGTGTGTGTGTACACAGTTGTGTGTGTGTGTTGTTTTGTGTGTTACACAGTTGTTTGTGTGTGAGTGTGTACACAGTTGTGTGTGTATGTGTGTGTACACAGTTGTGTGTGTACACTGTGTGTTTGTGTGTGTACACTGTTGTGTGTGTGCGTTTGCGTACACTGTTGTGTGTGTAGACAGTGTGTGTGTGTGTGTGTGTACACATTTCGTTTGTGTATACACAGTGTATGTGTGTATACACAGTGTTTGTGTATGTGTGTGCACAGTTTAGTGTGTGTCTGTGTACACAGCGTGTGTGTGTATGTTTATACACTGTGTGTGTGTACACTGTGTGTGTGTGTGTACACAGTGTGTGTGTATACACAGTGTGTATTTGTGTGTACACAGTGTGTGTGCAGTCACAGTATGTGTGTGTACACATTTGTGTGTGTGTCTACACAGTTGTGTGTGTGTGAGTGTATACAAAGTGTTTGTGTGTGTGTGTACACAGTGTGTGTGTGTGTACGCAGCTCCCTGTGTGTGTGTACACAGTTGTGTATGTATGTACACAGTTGTGTGTGTGTACACAGTTGTGTGTGTGTGTACAGTTATGTGTGTGTGTATATACAGAGTTGTGTGTGTGTGTACACAGTTGTGTGTGTGTGTGTACACAGTTGTGAGTGTGTGTACACAGTTGTGTGTTTGTGTGTACACAGTTGTGTGTGTTTTTATGTGTGTCTACACAGTTTTGTGTGTGTGTGTCAAAGATTTTGTGTGTGTGTACACAGTTGTGTGTCTGTGTGTGTAAACAATTGTGTGTGTTTGTGTGTACACAGTTGTGTGTGTATGTACACAGTTGTTTGTGTGTGCACAAGTTGTGTGTGCGTGTGTGTGTGTGTGTGTGTGTGTGTACGCACTTGATGTGTCTGAGTGTGTGGGTGTCTGCACAGTTGTGTGTGTGTGCGTACACTGTTGTCTATGTGTAGACAGCGTGTGTGTGTGTACACAGTGTGTGTGTGTGTGTGTACATATTTTGTTTGTGTATACACAGTGTATGTGTGTATACACAGTGTTTGTGTATGTGTGTGCACTGTTTAGTGTGTGTCTATGTACATAGAGTGAGTGTGTGTGTTTATACACTGTGTGTGTGTGTACACAGTGTGTGTACACAGTGTGTGTGTGTGTGTATACACAGTGGGTATGTGTGTGCACACAGTGCGTGTGTAGACACATTGTGTGTGTGTACACAGTTGTGTGTGTGTGTGTGTCTACACAGTTGTGTGCGTGTGTATGTATACACAGTGTGTGTGTGTGTGTACACCGTGTGAGTGTGTTTGTACGCAATTCCCTGTGTGTGTAAACAGTCGTGTTTGTGTGTGTACACAGTTGTGTATGTGTGTACACATTCGTGTGTGCGTACACTGTTGTGTGTGTGTGTACAGTGATGTGTGTGTGTACAGAGTTGTTAGTGTGTGTACACTGTTGGTTGTGAGTGTGCGTACACTGTTATGTGTGAGTACACAGTGTTTGTGTGTGTACACAATTTGTCTGTGTGTGTGTACACTGTTGTGTGTGTGTGTACACAGTTGTGTGTGTGTGTACACAGTTGTGTGTGTGTGTGTACACAGTTTTACGTGTGTGTAAACAGTTGTGTCTGTGTGTACAAGGTTGTGTGTATACACAGTTGTGTATGTGTGTGTGTACACAGTTTGTGTGTGTGTGTACACAGTGTGTATGTGTGTAGACAGTTGTGTGTGTGTGTGTGTGCATAGTTGTTTCTGTGCGCACACAGTTGTCTGTGTATGTGTGTACATAGATGTGTGTGTACACAGTTGTGTGTGTGTGTGTGTACACATTTGTGTTTGTATGTGAGTGTGTACTGAGTTGTGTGTATGTGTGTACACGGTGTGTGTGTACACTGTGTGTGTTTTGTGCACTGTGTGTTTTTGTGTACACAGTGTGTGTGTGCGTGTGTGCACACTGTTGTCTGTTTGTGTGCGTACACTGTTTCGTCTGTGTACACAGTGTTCTTGTGTGTGTACACAGTTGTGTGTGTGTGCATGTACACAGTTGTGTGTGTGTGTACACAGTTGTGTGTGTGTGTACACGGTTGTGTGAGTCTGTGTGTGTGTTTTTGTGTGTGTGTATACACAGTTGTTTGTGTGTCTACACAATTGTGTGTGTGTGTGAGTACAAAGTTGTCTGTGTGTGTGTTTACATTTATTTGTGTGTGAGTACACGGTTGTGTGTGTCTGTGTACACAGTTGTGTGTGTGTTTACACTGTTGTGTGTGTGTGTACACATTTGTGTGTGCATTTGAGTACGTGCGTACACAGTTGTGTGTTTGTCTGTATGTCTGTCTACACATTTGCGTTTTTATGTGTACACAGTTTTGTGTGTGTGTGTACACACTTGTGTGTGTGTGTGCACAGTTGTGTGTGTGTGTGTGCACACAGTTGTGTGTGTATGTACGCAGTTGTGTGTATGTGCACACAGTTGTGTGTGTGTGTACACAGTTGTGTGTGTGTGTACACAGTTGTGTGTGTGTGTACACATTTGTGTGTGCGTGTGAGTACGTGCGTACACAGTTGTGTGTGTGTCTGTATGTCTGTCTACACAGTCGTTTGTGTGTGTGTACACAGTTTTGTTTGTGTGTGTACACACTTGCGTATGTGTATACACAGTTGTGTGTGTACACTTTTTTGTGTGTATGTACGCAGTTGTGTGTGTGTGCACACAGTTGTGTGTGTGTGTGTGTACACAGTTGTGTGTGTTTATGTTCACACAGGTGTGTGTGTGCTTGTGTGTGTGTACACTGTTGTGTCTCTGCATGTGTGTGTCCCAAGTTGTGTGTGTGCACACAGCTGCGTGTGTGTACACAGTTGTGTGTGTGTACACAGTTCTGTGTGTGTTTGTACACAGCAGTTTCTGTGTGTACACAGGTGTGTGTGTGTGAACACAGTTGTGTGTGTGTACACAGTGTGTGTGTGTGTGTACACAGTTGTGTGTGTGTGTGTCTACACAGTGTTTTGTGTTTGTACACACTTGTGTGTTTGTATGTGTGTACACAGTTGTGTATGTGTGTACACAGTTGTATGTGTGTGTCTGTGTACACATTTGTGTGTGTGTATGTGTGTGTTTACACAGTTGTTTATGAGTGTGTGTATACTGTGTGCGTGTGTACACTGTGTGTTTTTATTTACACTGTGTGTGTGTACACTGTTGTGTGTGTGTGTGCGTACACTGTTGTGTGTGTACACAGTGGGTGTGTGTGTACACAGTGTGTGTGTGTGAAGATAGTTTTGTGTGTGTGTATACACAAGTGTGTCTGTGCGTGTGTACACAAGGTGTGTGTGTGTGTACACAGTTGTGTGTGTGCACACAGTTATGAATGTTTACACAGTTGTGTGTGTGTGTGTGTAAACAGTTGTGTGTGGACACAGTTGTTTGTGTGTACACAGTTGTGTGTGTGTGCGTACACAGTTGCGTATTTGTGCACACCATTGTGTGTGTACACAGTTGTGTGTGTATTTGTGTGTGTACACAGTTGTGTGTGTGCACACAGTTGTTTATGTGTGTACACAGTTGTGTGTGTGAGTGTACACAATTGTGTGTGTGTATGTGTGTACACAATTGTGTGTGTGTGTGTGTGTTCAGAATGTGTGTGTACACATTTGTGTGTGTATTTGTGTGTACACATTTGTGTGTGTGTACACAGTGGTGTGTGTGTTTGTACACAGTTGTGTGTGTCTATGTGACGAATACACAGTTGTGTGTGTGTATGTGCACTATGTGTGTGTACAATGTTGAATACACTGTGTTTTTGTTTACACTGTGTGTGTACACTGTTGTGTATGTTTGTGCGTACACTGTTCTGTGTGTGTGCGTGTACACAGTTATGTGTGTGTGTACACAGTTGTGTGTTTGTGTGTACGCAGTTATGTGTGTTTGTATTTGTGTCTACACAGTTGTGTGTGTGTGTACACAGTTGTGTGTGTTGTACACAGTTGTTTGTTTGTGCACACAGTGGTGTGTGTCTCTGTGTGTGTGTACACAGTTGTGTGTGTGTACATAGTTGTGTGTGTGTGTACATAGTTGTGTGTGTGTGTACACAGTTGTGTGTGTGTAAACAGTTGTGTCTGTGAGTACACAGTTGTGTGTGGTTGTGTACACAGTTGTGCATGTGTGTGTGTACACAGTTGTATACACAGTGTGTATGTGTGTACACAGTTGTGTGTGTGTGTGTGTGTACACAGTTGTTTGTGTGTCTACACAGTTGTCTGTGTATGTGTGTTCACAGTTGTGTGTGTGTGTACACAGTTGTATGTGTGTGTGTGTGTGCAGTTGTGTGCGTGCATGTGTGTGTGTACAGAGTTGTGTGTGTGTGTGTGTACACTGTGTGTGTGTACAATATGTGTGTGTGTGTGTGCTCTGTGTGTTTTTGTGTACACAGTGTGTGTGGGTGTGTGTGTGTATACTGTTGTATGTCTGTGCGGGTTCACTGTTGTGCCATGTGTACACAGCATTGGTGTTTGTGTGTGTACACAGTTGTGATGTGTGTGTGTACACAGTTGTGTATGTGTGTACACTGTTGTGTGTGTGTTCACAGTTGTGTGTGGGTGTGTACACAGTTGTCTGTGTATGTACAAAGTTGTGTGCTTGTGTGTGCACTGTGTGTGTGTACACAGTTGTGTGTGTGTACACAGTTGTGTGTGTGTGTACACAGTTGTGTGTGTGTGTTGTTTTGTGTGTGTACACAGTTGTTTGTGTGTGAGTGTGTACACAGTTGTGTGTGTATGTGTGTGTACACAGTTGTGTGTGTACACTGTGTGTTTGTGTGTATACACTGTTGTGTGTGTGCGTTTGCGTACACTGTTGTGTGTGTAGACAGTGTGTGTGTGTGTACACATTTCGTTTGTGTATACACAGTGTATGTGTGTATACACAGTGTTTGTGTATGTGTGTGCACAGTTTAGTGTGTGTCTGTGTACACAGCGTGTGTGTGTATGTTTATACACTGTGTGTGTGTGTACACTGTGTGTGTGTGTACACAGTGTGTGTGTATACACAGTGTGTATTTGTGTGTACACAGTGTGTGTGCAGTCACAGTATGTGTGTGTACACAGTTGTGTGTGTGTCTACACAGTTGTGTGTGTGTGAGTGTATACAAAGTGTTTGTGTGTGTGTGTACACAGTGTGTGTGTGTGTACGCAGCTCCCTGTGTGTGTGTACACAGTTGTGTATGTATGTACACAGTTGTGTGTGTGTGTACAGTTATGTGTGTGTGTATATACAGAGTTGTGTGTGTGTGTACACAGTTGTGTGTGTGTGTGTGTACACAGTTGTGAGTGTGTGTACACAGTTGTGTGTTTGTGTGTACACAGTTGTGTGTGTTTTTATGTGTGTCTACACAGTGTTGTGTGTGTGTGTGTCAAAGATTTTGTGTGTGTGTACACAGTTGTGTGTCTGTGTGTGTAAACAATTGTGTGTGTTTGTGTGTACACAGTTGTGTGTGTATGTACACAGTTGTTTGTGTGTGCACAAGTTGTGTGTGTGTACACAGTTGTGTGTGTGTGAGTGTACACAGTTGTGTGTGTGTGTGGGTGTACACAGTTGTGTATGTGTGTGTACACAGTTGTGTGCGTGTGTGTACACAGTGTGTATTTGTGTACACAGTTGTGTGTGTCTGTGGGTGTGAACACAGGTTTGTGTCTATGTAGACAGCTGTGTGTGTGTGCATGTACACAGTTGTGTGTGTGTACATAGTTGTGTGTGTGTGTACACAGTTGTGTGTGTGTAAACAGTTGTGTCTGTGAGTACACAGTTGTGTGTGGTTGTGTACACAGTTGTGCATGTGTACGCAGTTGTGTGTGTGTCTACACATTTGTGTATAAGTGTGTACACAGTTGTATGTGTGTGTACACAGTTGTGTGTGTGTGAGTGTACACAGTTGTGTGTGTGTGTGGGTGTACACAGTTGTGTGTGTGTGTGTACACAGTTGTGTATGTGTGTGTACACAGTTGTGTGCGTGTGTGTACACAGTGTGTATGTGTGTACACAGTTGTGTGTGTCTGTGGGTGTGAACACAGGTTTGTGTCTATGTAGACAGCTGTGTGTGTGTGCATGTACACAGTTGTGTGTGTGTCTGTGTTCACACATTTATGTGTGTGCGTGTACAAAGTTGTGTTTCTGTGTGTGTGTGTGTACACAGTTGTGTGTGTGTACATAGTTGTGTGTGTGTGTACACAGTTGTGTGTGTGTAAACAGTTGTGTCTGTGAGTACACAGTTGTGTGTGGTTGTGTACACAGTTGTGCATGTGTGTGTGTACACAGTTGTATACACAGTGTGTATGTATATACACAGTTGTGTGTGTGTGTGTTTACACAGTTGTTTGTGTGTCTACACAGTTGTCTGTGTATGTGTGTTCACAGTTGTGTGTGTGTGCACACAGTTGTATGTGTGTGTGTGTGTGCAGTTGTGTGCGTGCATGTGTGTGTGTACAGAGTTGTGTGTGTGTGTGTGTACACTGTGTGTGTGTACAATGTGTGTGTGTGTGTGTGCTCTGTGTGTTTTTGTGTACACAGTATGTGTGGGTGTATGTGTGTATACTGTTGTATGTCTGTGCGCGTTCACTGTTGTGCCATGTGTACACAGCATTGGTGTTTGTGTGTGTACACAGTTGTGATGTGTGTGCGTACACAGTTGTGTATGCGTGTACACTGTTGTGTGTGTGTTCACAGCTGTGTGTGGGTGTGTGGGTGTGTACACAGTTGTCTGTGTATGTACAAAGTTGTGTGCTTGTGTGTGCACTGTGTGTGTGTACACAGTTGTGTGTGTGTGTGTGTACACAGTTGTGTGTGTGTGTACACAGTTGTGTGTGTGTGTGTTGTTTTGTGTGTGTACACAGTTGTTTGTGTGTGAGTGTGTACACAGTTGTGTGTGTATGTGTGTGTACACAGTTGTGTGTGTACACTGTGTGTTTGTGTGTGTACACTGTTGTGTGTGTGCGTTTGCGTACACTGTTGTGTGTGTAGACAGTGTGTGTGTGTGTGTACACATTTCGTTTGTGTATACACAGTGTATGTGTGTATACACAGTGTTTGTGTATGTGTGTGCACAGTTTAGTGTGTGTCTGTGTACACAGCGTGTGTGTGTATGTTTATACACTGTGTGTGTGTGTACACTGTGTGTGTGTGTGTGTGTACACAGTGTGTGTGTATACACAGTGTGTATTTGTGTGTACACAGTGTGTGTGCAGTCACAGTATGTGTGTGTACACATTTGTGTGTGTGTCTACACAGTTGTGTGTGTGTGAGTGTATACAAAGTGTTTGTGTGTGTGTGTACACAGTGTGTGTGTGTGTACGCAGCTCCCTGTGTGTGTGTACACAGTTGTGTATGTATGTACACAGTTGTGTGTGTGTACACAGTTGTGTGTGTGTGTACAGTTATGTGTGTGTGTATATACAGAGTTGTGTGTGTGTGTACACAGTTGTGTGTGTGTGTGTGTGTACACAGTTGTGAGTGTGTGTACACAGTTGAGTGTTTGTGTGTACACAGTTGTGTGTGTTTTTATGTGTGTCTACACAGTTTTGTGTGTGTGTGTCAAAGATTTTGTGTGTGTGTACACAGTTGTGTGTCTGTGTGTGTAAACAATTGTGTGTGTTTGTGTGTACACAGTTGTGTGTGTATGTACACAGTTGTTTGTGTGTGCACAAGTTGTGTGTGCGTGTGTGTGTGTGTGTGTGTGTGTACGCACTTGATGTGTCTGAGTGTGTGGGTGTCTGCACAGTTGTGTGTGTGTGCGTACACTGTTGTCTATGTGTAGACAGCGTGTGTGTGTGTACACAGTGTGTGTGTGTGTGTGTGTGTGTACATATTTTGTTTGTGTATACACAGTGTATGTGTGTATACACAGTGTTTGTGTATGTGTGTGCGCTGTTTAGTGTGTGTCTATGTACATAGAGTGAGTGTGTGTGTTTATACACTGTGTGTGTGTGTGTACACAGTGTGTGTACACAGTGTGTGTGTGTGTGTATACACAGTGGGTATGTGTTTGCACACAGTGCGTGTGTAGACACATTGTGTGTGTGTACACAGTTGTGTGTGTGTGTGTCTACACAGTTGTGTGCGTGTGTATGTATACACAGTGTGTGTGTGTACACCGTGTGAGTGTGTTTGTACGCAATTCCCTGTGTGTGTAAACAGTTGTGTTTGTGTGTGTACACAGTTGTGTATGTGTGTACACATTTGTGTGTGCGTACACTGTTGTGTGTGTGTGTACAGTGATGTGTGTGTGTACAGAGTTGTTAGTGTGTGTACACTGTTGGTTGTGAGTGTGCGTACACTGTTATGTGTGAGTACACAGTGTTTGTGTGTGTACACAATTTGTCTGTGTGTGTGTATACTGTTGTGTGTGTGTGTACACAGTTGTGTGTGTGTGTACACAGTTGTGTGTGTGTGTACACAGATTTACGTGTGTGTAAACAGTTGTGTCTGTGTGTACAAGGTTGTGTGTATACACAGTTGTGTATGTGTGTGTACACAGTTTGTGTGTGTGTGTACACAGTGTGTATATGTGTAGACAGTTGTGTGTGTGTGTGCATAGTTGTTTCTGTGCGTACACAGTTGTCTGTGTATGTGTGTACATAGATGTGTGTGTACACAGTTGTGTGTGTGTGTGTACACATTTGTGTTTGTATGTGAGTGTGTACTGAGTTGTGTGTATGTGTGTACACGGTGTGTGTGTACACTGTGTGTGTTTTGTGCACTGTGTTTTTGTGTACACAGTGTGTGTGCACACTGTTGTCTGTTTGTGTGCGTACACTGTTTCGTCTGTGTACAC
Organism: Isurus oxyrinchus; assembly: GCA_026770705.1. Classification (NCBI taxonomy): domain Eukaryota; kingdom Metazoa; phylum Chordata; class Chondrichthyes; order Lamniformes; family Lamnidae; genus Isurus; species Isurus oxyrinchus. Next base: position 108,024,376 of record JANJGN010000017.1, read on the forward strand.
AGTGTTCTTGTGTGTGTACACAGTTGTGTGTGTGTGCATGTACACAGTTGTGTGTGTGTGTACACAGTTGTGTGTGTGTGTGTACACGGTTGTGTGAGTCTGTGTGTGTGTGTTTTTGTGTGTGTGTACACAGTTGTTTGTGTGTCTACACAATTGTGTGTGTGTGTGAGTACAAAGTTGTCTGTGTGTGTGTTTACATTTATTTGTGTGTGAGTACACGGTTGTGTGTGTCTGTGTACACAGTTGTGTGTGTGTTTACACTGTTGTGTGTGTGTGTACACATTTGTGTGTGCATTTGAGTACGTGCGTACACAGTTGTGTGTTTGTCTGTATGTCTGTCTACACATTTGCTTGTTTATGTGTACACAGTTTTGTGTGTGTGTGTACACACTTGTGTGTGTGCGTGTGCACAGTTGTGTGTGTGTGTGTGCACACAGTTGTGTGTGTCTGTACGCAGTTGTGTGTGTGTGCACACAGTTGTGTGTGTGTGTACACAGTGTGTGTGTGTGCACACAGTTGTGTGTGTGTACACAGTTGTGTGTGTGTATGAGTATACACAGGTGTGTATGTGTGTACACAGTTGTGTGTGTGTCTGTGTACACAGTTGTGTGTGTGTATGTGTGTGTGTACACAGTTGTTTGTGTGTGTGTGTACACTCTGTGTGTGTGTACACTGTGTGTTTTTATTTATACTGTGTGTGTGTGTGTATAGTGTTGTGTGTGTGTTTGCCTACACTGTTGTGTGTGTGTACACAATTTGTGTGTGTGTACACAGTGTGTGTGTGTGTGTACAGAGTTCTGTGTGTGTGTATGCACAGTGTGTGTGTGTGTGTGTGTGCGTGTGTACACAGAGTGTGTGTGTGTACACAGTTGTGTGTGTGTGTACACAGATGTGTATGTTTACAGAGTTGGGAGTGTGTGTGTGTAAACAGTTGTGTGTGTATACAGTCGTGTGTATGTACACAGTTGTGAGTGTGTGCGTTCACAGTTGTGTATGTGTGCACACGGTTGTGTGTGTGTACACAGTTGTGTGTGTGTGTGTGTGTACACTGTGTGTGTGTACAATGTGTGTGTGTGTACACTGTGTGCTTTTGTTTACACTGTGTGTGTGTACACAGTGTGTGTGTGTACACAGTGTAATTGTGTATACAATGTGTTTGTGTGTGTGTACACAGTTGTGTTTGTGTGTGTGTACACAGTTGTGTATGTGTGTACACAGTTGTGTGTGTGTACACAGTTGTGTGTGTGTACAGTTATGTGTGTGTACATAGTTGTGTGTGTGTGTACACAGTTGTGTGTGTGTACACAGTTGTGTGTGTGTACACAGTTGTGTGTGTTTCTTTGTGTGTCTACACAGTTGTGTGCGTGAACACAGTTGTGTGTGTGTGTGTGTACACAGTGTGTGTGTGTACACAGTTGTGTGTGTGTGTTTACACAGTTGTTTGTGTGTACACAGTTGTGTGTGTGTATGAGTGTACACAGTTGTGTATGTGTGTACACAGTTGTGTGTGTGTGTCTGTGTACACAGTTGTGTGCGTGTATGTGTGTGTACACAGTTGTGTGTTTGTGTGTGTACATTCTGTGTGTGTACACTGTGTTTTTATTTATACTGTGTGTGTGTACACTGTTTTGTGTGTGTGTGTGCGTACACTGTTGTGTGTGTGTACACAGTGTGTGTGTGTGTACACAGTGTGTGTGTACACAGTTGTGTGTGTGTGTGCATACAGTTGTGTGTGTGTGTCTACACAGTTGTGTGTGTGTACACAGTTGTGTGTGTGTACACAGTTGTGTGTGTCTGTGGGTGTGAACACAGGTTTGTGTCTATGTAGACAGCTGTGTGTGTGTGCATGTACACAGTTGTGTGTGTGTACATAGTTGTGTGTGTGTGTACACAGTTGTGTGTGTGTAAACAGTTGTGTCTGTGAGTACACAGTTGTGTGTGGTTGTGTACACAGTTGTGCATGTGTACGCAGTTGTGTGTGTGTCTACACATTTGTGTATAAGTGTGTACACAGTTGTATGTGTGTGTACACAGTTGTGTGTGTGTGAGTGTACACAGTTGTGTGTGTGTGTGGGTGTACACAGTTGTGTGTGTGTGTGTACACAGTTGTGTATGTGTGTGTACACAGTTGTGTGCGTGTGTGTACACAGTGTGTATGTGTGTACACAGTTGTGTGTGTCTGTGGGTGTGAACACAGGTTTGTGTCTATGTAGACAGCTGTGTGTGTGTGCATGTACACAGTTGTGTGTGTGTACATAGTTGTGTGTGTGTGTACACAGTTGTGTGTGTGTAAACAGTTGTGTCTGTGAGTACACAGTTGTGTGTGGTTGTGTACACAGTTGTGCATGTGTACGCAGTTGTGTGTGTGTCTACACATTTGTGTATAAGTGTGTACACAGTTGTATGTGTGTGTACACAGTTGTGTGTGTGTGAGTGTACACAGTTGTGTGTGTGTGTGGGTGTACACAGTTGTGTGTGTGTGTGTGTACACAGTTGTGTATGTGTGTGTACACAGTTGTGTGCGTGTGTGTACACAGTGTGTATGTGTGTACACAGTTGTGTGTGTCTGTGGGTGTGAACACAGGTTTGTGTCTATGTAGACAGCTGTGTGTGTGTGCATGTACACAGTTGTGTGTGTGTCTGTGTTCACACATTTATGTGTGTGCGTGTACAAAGTTGTGTTTCTGTGTGTGTGTGTGTACACAGTTGTGTGTGTGTACATAGTTGTGTGTGTGTGTACACAGTTGTGTGTGTGTAAACAGTTGTGTCTGTGAGTACACAGTTGTGTGTGGTTGTGTACACTGTTGTGCATGTGTGTGTGTACACAGTTGTATACACAGTGTGTATGTATATACACAGTTGTGTGTGTGTGTGTTTACACAGTTGTTTGTGTGTGTACACAGTTGTCTGTGTATGTGTGTTCACAGTTGTGTGTGTGTGCACACAGTTGTATGTGTGTGTGTGTGTGCAGTTGTGTGCGTGCATGTGTGTGTGTACAGAGTTGTGTGTGTGTGTGTGTACACTGTGTGTGTGTACAATGTGTGTGTGTGTGTGTGCTCTGTGTGTTTTTGTGTACACAGTATGTGTGGGTGTATGTGTGTATACTGTTGTATGTCTGTGCGCGTTCACTGTTGTGCCATGTGTACACAGCATTGGTGTTTGTGTGTGTACACAGTTGTGATGTGTGTGCGTACACAGTTGTGTATGCGTGTACACTGTTGTGTGTGTGTTCACAGCTGTGTGTGGGTGTGTGGGTGTGTACACAGTTGTCTGTGTATGTACAAAGTTGTGTGCTTGTGTGTGCACTGTGTGTGTGTACACAGTTGTGTGTGTGTGTGTGTACACAGTTGTGTGTGTGTGTACACAGTTGTGTGTGTGTGTGTTGTTTTGTGTGTGTACACAGTTGTTTGTGTGTGAGTGTGTACACAGTTGTGTGTGTATGTGTGTGTACACAGTTGTGTGTGTACACTGTGTGTTTGTGTGTGTACACTGTTGTGTGTGTGCGTTTGCGTACACTGTTGTGTGTGTAGACAGTGTGTGTGTGTGTGTACACATTTCGTTTGTGTATACACAGTGTATGTGTGTATACACAGTGTTTGTGTATGTGTGTGCACAGTTTAGTGTGTGTCTGTGTACACAGCGTGTGTGTGTATGTTTATACACTGTGTGTGTGTGTACACTGTGTGTGTGTGTGTGTACACAGTGTGTGTGTATACACAGTGTGTATTTGTGTGTACACAGTGTGTGTGCAGTCACAGTATGTGTGTGTACACATTTGTGTGTGTGTCTACACAGTTGTGTGTGTGTGAGTGTATACAAAGTGTTTGTGTGTGTGTGTACACAGTGTGTGTGTGTGTACGCAGCTCCCTGTGTGTGTGTACACAGTTGTGTATGTATGTACACAGTTGTGTGTGTGTACACAGTTGTGTGTGTGTGTACAGTTATGTGTGTGTGTATATACAGAGTTGTGTGTGTGTGTACACAGTTGTGTGTGTGTGTGTGTGTACACAGTTGTGAGTGTGTGTACACAGTTGAGTGTTTGTGTGTACACAGTTGTGTGTGTTTTTATGTGTGTCTACACAGTTTTGTGTGTGTGTGTCAAAGATTTTGTGTGTGTGTACACAGTTGTGTGTCTCTGTGTGTAAACAATTGTGTGTGTTTGTGTGTACACAGTTGTGTGTGTATGTACACAGTTGTTTGTGTGTGCACAAGTTGTGTGTGCGTGTGTGTGTGTGTGTGTGTGTGTGTACGCACTTGATGTGTCTGAGTGTGTGGGTGTCTGCACAGTTGTGTGTGTGTGCGTACACTGTTGTCTATGTGTAGACAGCGTGTGTGTGTGTACACAGTGTGTGTGTGTGTGTGTGTGTACATATTTTGTTTGTGTATACACAGTGTATGTGTGTATACACAGTGTTTGTGTATGTGTGTGCGCTGTTTAGTGTGTGTCTATGTACATAGAGTGAGTGTGTGTGTTTATACACTGTGTGTGTGTGTGTACACAGTGTGTGTACACAGTGTGTGTGTGTGTGTATACACAGTGGGTATGTGTTTGCACACAGTGCGTGTGTAGACACATTGTGTGTGTGTACACAGTTGTGTGTGTGTGTGTCTACACAGTTGTGTGCGTGTGTATGTATACACAGTGTGTGTGTGTGTACACCGTGTGAGTGTGTTTGTACGCAATTCCCTGTGTGTGTAAACAGTTGTGTTTGTGTGTGTACACAGTTGTGTATGTGTGTACACATTTGTGTGTGCGTACACTGTTGTGTGTGTGTGTACAGTGATGTGTGTGTGTACAGAGTTGTTAGTGTGTGTACACTGTTGGTTGTGAGTGTGCGTACACTGTTATGTGTGAGTACACAGTGTTTGTGTGTGTACACAATTTGTCTGTGTGTGTGTATACTGTTGTGTGTGTGTGTACACAGTTGTGTGTGTGTGTACACAGTTGTGTGTGTGTGTACACAGATTTACGTGTGTGTAAACAGTTGTGTCTGTGTGTACAAGGTTGTGTGTATACACAGTTGTGTATGTGTGTGTACACAGTTTGTGTGTGTGTGTACACAGTGTGTATATGTGTAGACAGTTGTGTGTGTGTGTGCATAGTTGTTTCTGTGCGTACACAGTTGTCTGTGTATGTGTGTACATAGATGTGTGTGTACACAGTTGTGTGTGTGTGTGTACACATTTGTGTTTGTATGTGAGTGTGTACTGAGTTGTGTGTATGTGTGTACACGGTGTGTGTGTACACTGTGTGTGTTTTGTGCACTGTGTTTTTGTGTACACAGTGTGTGTGCACACTGTTGTCTGTTTGTGTGCGTACACTGTTTCGTCTGTGTACACAGTGTTCTTGTGTGTGTACACAGTTGTGTGTGTGTGCATGTACACAGTTGTGTGTGTGTGTACACAGTTGTGTGTGTGTGTGTACACGGTTGTGTGAGTCTGTGTGTGTGTGTTTTTGTGTGTGTGTACACAGTTGTTTGTGTGTCTACACAATTGTGTGTGTGTGTGAGTACAAAGTTGTCTGTGTGTGTGTTTACATTTATTTGTGTGTGAGTACACGGTTGTGTGTGTCTGTGTACACAGTTGTGTGTGTGTTTACACTGTTGTGTGTGTGTGTACACATTTGTGTGTGCATTTGAGTACGTGCGTACACAGTTGTGTGTTTGTCTGTATGTCTGTCTACACATTTGCTTGTTTATGTGTACACAGTTTTGTGTGTGTGTGTACACACTTGTGTGTGTGCGTGTGCACAGTTGTGTGTGTGTGTGTGCACACAGTTGTGTGTGTCTGTACGCAGTTGTGTGTGTGTGCACACAGTTGTGTGTGTGTGTACACAGTGTGTGTGTGTGCACACAGTTGTGTGTGTGTACACAGTTGTGTGTGTGTATGAGTATACACAGGTGTGTATGTGTGTACACAGTTGTGTGTGTGTCTGTGTACACAGTTGTGTGTGTGTATGTGTGTGTGTACACAGTTGTTTGTGTGTGTGTGTACACTCTGTGTGTGTGTACACTGTGTGTTTTTATTTATACTGTGTGTGTGTGTGTATAGTGTTGTGTGTGTGTTTGCCTACACTGTTGTGTGTGTGTACACAATTTGTGTGTGTGTACACAGTGTGTGTGTGTGTGTACAGAGTTCTGTGTGTGTGTATGCACAGTGTGTGTGTGTGTGTGTGTGCGTGTGTACACAGAGTGTGTGTGTGTACACAGTTGTGTGTGTGTGTACACAGATGTGTATGTTTACAGAGTTGGGAGTGTGTGTGTGTAAACAGTTGTGTGTGTATACAGTCGTGTGTATGTACACAGTTGTGAGTGTGTGCGTTCACAGTTGTGTATGTGTGCACACGGTTGTGTGTGTGTACACAGTTGTGTGTGTGTGTGTGTACACTGTGTGTGTGTACAATGTGTGTGTGTGTACACTGTGTGCTTTTGTTTACACTGTGTGTGTGTACACAGTGTGTGTGTGTACACAGTGTAATTGTGTATACAATGTGTTTGTGTGTGTGTACACAGTTGTGTTTGTGTGTGTGTACACAGTTGTGTATGTGTGTACACAGTTGTGTGTGTGTACACAGTTGTGTGTGTGTACAGTTATGTGTGTGTACATAGTTGTGTGTGTGTGTACACAGTTGTGTGTGTGTACACAGTTGTGTGTGTGTACACAGTTGTGTGTGTTTCTTTGTGTGTCTACACAGTTGTGTGCGTGAACACAGTTGTGTGTGTGTGTGTGTACACAGTGTGTGTGTGTACACAGTTGTGTGTGTGTGTTTACACAGTTGTTTGTGTGTACACAGTTGTGTGTGTGTATGAGTGTACACAGTTGTGTATGTGTGTACACAGTTGTGTGTGTGTGTCTGTGTACACAGTTGTGTGCGTGTATGTGTGTGTACACAGTTGTGTGTTTGTGTGTGTACATTCTGTGTGTGTACACTGTGTTTTTATTTATACTGTGTGTGTGTACACTGTTTTGTGTGTGTGTGTGCGTACACTGTTGTGTGTGTGTACACAGTGTGTGTGTGTGTACACAGTGTGTGTGTACACAGTTGTGTGTGTGTGTGCATACAGTTGTGTGTGTGTGTCTACACAGTTGTGTGTGTGTACACAGTTGTGTGTGTGTGTGTGTGTGTGCGTACACAGTTGTGTGTGTGTGTCTGTGTACACAGTTGTGTGCATGTATGTGTGTGTGTACACAGTTGTGTGTTTGTGTGTGTACATTCTGTGTGTGTACACTGTGTTTTTATTTATACTGTGTGTGTGTACACTGTTTTGTGTGTGTGTGTGCGTACACTGTTGTGTGTGTACACAGTGTGTGTGTGTGTACACAGTGTGTGTGTACACAGTTTTGTGTGTGTGTTTTTACACTTGTGAGTGTGTATATACAGTTGTGCATGTGTATGTACACAGTTGTGTGTGTATGTACAAAGTTGTGTGTCTGTGCACACAGTTGCGTGTGTGTGTACACAGTTGTGTGTGTGTGCGTTCACACAGGTGTGTGTGTGTATACACTGTTGTGTCTCTGTATGTCTGTGTACAGAGTTGTGTGTGTGTGCACAGTTGTGTGTGTGTACACAGTTGTGTGTGTGTACACAGTTGTGTGTGTGTGTGTGTTTACACAGTTGTTTGTGTGTGTACACAGTTGTGTGTGTGTATGAGTGTACACAGTTGTCTATGTGTGTACACAATTGTGTGTGTGTCTGTGTACACAGTTGTGTGCGTGTATGTGTGGGTACACAGTTGTGTGTTTGTGTGTGTACATTCTGTGTGTGTACACTGTTTTTATTTATACTGTGTGTGTGTGTACACTGTTTTGTGTGTGTGTGCGTACACTGTTGTGTGTGTGTACACAGTGTGTGTGTGTGTGTATACAGTTGTGTGTGGGTGTCTACACAGTTGTGTGTGTGTGTACACAGTTATGTGTGTGTGCGAGTGTGTGCGTACACAGTTGTGTGTGTGTGTGTATATCTGTCTACACAGTTGCAGTTGTGTGTACACAGTTTTGTGTGTGTGTTTTCACACTTGTGTGTGTGTATATACAGTTGTGCGTGTGTATGTACACAGTTGTGTTTGTATATACAAAGTTGTGTGTCTGTGCACACAGTTGTGTGTGTGTGTGTGTGTGTGTACACTGTGTGTGTGTATGTACAAACATGTGTCTGTGTCCACACAGTTGTGTGTGTGTGTGTGTGTGTACACAGTTGTGTGTGTGTGTGTGTTCACGCAGGTGTGTGTGTGCGTGTGTGTGTATACACTGTTGTGTCTCTGTATGTCTGTGTACAGAGTTGTGTGTGTGTACACAGTTGTGCGGGTGTACACAGTTGTGTGTGTGTGTGTACACAGTTGTGTTTCTATGTACACAGCTGTTTCTGTGTGTACACAGGTGTGTGTGTGTGTACACAATTGTGTGTGTGTGTGTACACAGTGTGTGTGTGTACACAGTTGTGTGTGTGTGTTTACACAGTTGTTTGTGTGTGTACACAGTTGTGTGTGTGTATGAGTGTACACAGTTGTGTATGTGTGTACACAGTTGTGTGTGTGTGTCTGTGTACACAGTTGTGTGCGTGTATGTGTGTGTACACAGTTGTGTGTTTGTGTGTGTACATTCTGTGTGTGTACACTGTGTTTTTATTTATACTGTGTGTGTGTACACTGTTTTGTGTGTGTGTGTGCGTACACTGTTGTGTGTGTGTACACAGTGTGTGTGTGTGTACACAGTGTGTGTGTACACAGTTGTGTGTGTGTGTGCATACAGTTGTGTGTGTGTGTCTACACAGTTGTGTGTGTGTACACAGTTGTGTGTGTGTGTGTGTGTGCGTACACAGTTGTGTGTGTGTGTCTGTGTACACAGTTGTGTGCATGTATGTGTGTGTGTACACAGTTGTGTGTTTGTGTGTGTACATTCTGTGTGTGTACACTGTGTTTTTATTTATACTGTGTGTGTGTACACTGTTTTGTGTGTGTGTGTGCGTACACTGTTGTGTGTGTACACAGTGTGTGTGTGTGTACACAGTGTGTGTGTACACAGTTTTGTGTGTGTGTTTTTACACTTGTGAGTGTGTATATACAGTTGTGCATGTGTATGTACACAGTTGTGTGTGTATGTACAAAGTTGTGTGTCTGTGCACACAGTTGCGTGTGTGTGTACACAGTTGTGTGTGTGTGCGTTCACACAGGTGTGTGTGTGTATACACTGTTGTGTCTCTGTATGTCTGTGTACAGAGTTGTGTGTGTGTGCACAGTTGTGTGTGTGTACACAGTTGTGTGTGTGTACACAGTTGTGTGTGTGTGTGTGTTTACACAGTTGTTTGTGTGTGTACACAGTTGTGTGTGTGTATGAGTGTACACAGTTGTCTATGTGTGTACACAATTGTGTGTGTGTCTGTGTACACAGTTGTGTGCGTGTATGTGTGGGTACACAGTTGTGTGTTTGTGTGTGTACATTCTGTGTGTGTACACTGTTTTTATTTATACTGTGTGTGTGTGTACACTGTTTTGTGTGTGTGTGCGTACACTGTTGTGTGTGTGTACACAGTGTGTGTGTGTGTATACAGTTGTGTGTGGGTGTCTACACAGTTGTGTGTGTGTACACAGTTATGTGTGTGTGCGAGTGTGTGCGTACACAGTTGTGTGTGTGTGTGTATATCTGTCTACACAGTTGCAGTTGTGTGTACACAGTTTTGTGTGTGTGTTTTCACACTTGTGTGTGTGTATATACAGTTGTGCGTGTGTATGTACACAGTTGTGTTTGTATATACAAAGTTGTGTGTCTGTGCACACAGTTGTGTGTGTGTGTGTGTGTGTGTACACTGTGTGTGTGTATGTACAAACATGTGTCTGTGTCCACACAGTTGTGTGTGTGTGTGTGTGTGTACACAGTTGTGTGTGTGTGTGTGTTCACGCAGGTGTGTGTGTGCGTGTGTGTGTATACACTGTTGTGTCTCTGTATGTCTGTGTACAGGGTTGTGTGTGTGTACACAGTTGTGCGGGTGTACACAGTTGTGTGTGTGTGTGTACACAGTTGTGTTTCTATGTACACAGCTGTTTCTGTGTGTACACAGGTGTGTGTGTGTGTACACAATTGTGTGTGTGTGTGTACACAGTGTGTGTGTGTACACAGTTGTGTGTGTGTGTTTACACAGTTGTTTGTGTGTGTACACAGTTGTGTGTGTGTATGAGTGTACACAGTTGTGTATGTGTGTACACAGTTGTGTGTGTGTGTGTCTGTGTACACAGTTGGGTGCGTGTGTGGGTGTGTGTGTACACAGTTGTGTGTGTGTGTGTTCACACAGGTGTGTGTGTGTGTGTGTGTGTATACACTGTTGTGTCTCTGTATGTCTGTGTACAGAGTTGTGTGTGTGTACACAGTTGTGTGTGTGTACACAGTTGTGTATGTGTACACAGTTGTGTGTGTGTGTGTGTTTACGCGGTTGTTTGTGTGTGTACACAGTTGTGTGTGTGTATGAGTGTACACAGTTGTGTATGTGTGTACACAGTTGTGTGTGTGTGTCTGTGTGCACAGTTGTGTACGTGGATGTGTGTGTACACAGTTGTGTGTTTGTGTGTGTACATTCTGTGTGTGTACACTGTTTTTATTTATACTGTGTGTGTGCACTGTTGTGTATGTGTGTGTGCGTACACTGTTGTGTGTGTGTACACAGTGGATGTGTGTGTGTGTACACAGTGTGTGTGTACACAGTTGTGTGTGTGTGTAAACAGTTGTGTGTGTGTGTCTACACAGTTGTGTGTGTGTGTAGACAGTTGTGTGTGTGTGCGAGTGTGTGCATACACAGTTGTGTGTGTGTGTGTATCTGTCTACACAGTTGCACGTGTGTGTACACAGTTTTGTGTGTGTGTTTTCACACTTGTGTGTGTGTACATACGGTTGTGCGTGTGTATGTACACAGTTGTGTGTGTATATACCAAGTTGTGTGTCTGTGCACACAGTTGTGTGTGTGCGTGTGGGTGTGTGTGTACACAGTTGTGTGTGTGTGTGTTCACACAGGTGTGTGTGTGCGTGTGTGTGTATACACTGTTGTGTCTCTGTATGTCTGTGTACAGAGTTGTGTGTGTGTACACAGTTGTGTGTGTATACACAGTTGTGTGTGTGTACACAGTTGTGATTCTATGTACACAGCTGTTTCTGTGTGGACACAAATGTGTGTGTGTACACAGTTGTGTGTGTGTGTGAGTGTGTGCGTGCACAGTTGTGTATGTCTGTCTGCACAGTTACGCGTGTGTGTACATAGTTTTGTGTGTGTGTTTACACACTTGTGTGTGTGTATACACAGTTGTGCGTGTGTGTGTACACAGTTGTGTGTGTATGTACAAACATGTGTCTGTGTGCACACAGTTGTGTGTGAGTGTGTGTGTCTGTACACAGTTGTGTGTGTGTGTGTTCACGCAGGTGTGTGTGCGTGTGTGTGTATACACTGTTGTGTCTCTGTATGTCTGTGTACAGAGTTGTGTCTGTGTACACAGTTGTGTGTGTGTACACAGTTGTGTGTGTGTGTGTACACAGTTGTGTTTCTATGTACACAGCTGTTTCTGTGTGGACACAGGTGTGTGTGTGTACACAATTGTGTGTGTGTGCATGTGTGTGTATACACTGTTGTGTCTCTGTATGTCTGTGTACAGAGTTGTGTGTGTGTACACAGTTGTGTGTGTGTGGGTGTGTGTGTACACAGTTGTGTGTGTGTGTTCACACAGGTGTGTGTGCATGTGTGTGTATACACTGTTGTGTCTCTGTATGTCTGTGTACAGAGTTGTGTGTGTGTACACAGCTGTGTGTGTGTACACAGTTGTGTGTGTGTACACAGTTGTGTTTCTATGTACACAGCTGTTTCTGTGAGGACACAAGTGTGTGTGTGTACACAGTTGTGTGTGTGTGAGTGTGTGCGTACACAGTTGTGTGTGTGTATGTCTGTCTGCACAGTTACGCGTGTGTGTACACAGTTTTGTGTGTGTGTTTTCACACTTGTGTGTGTGTATATACAGTGGTGCGTGTGTATGTACACATTTGTGTGTGTATATACAAAGTTGTGTGTCTGTGCACACAGTTGTGTGTGTGTGTGGGTGTTTGTGTACACAGTTGTGTGTGTATGTTCACACAGGTGTGTGTGCGTGTGTGTGTATACACTGTTGTGTCTCTGTATGTCTGTGTACAGAGCTGTGTGTGTGTACACAGTTGTGTGTGTGTACACAGTTGTGTGTGTGTACACAGTTGTGTGTGCGTGTGTGTTTACACAGTTGTTTGTGTGTGTACACAGTTGTGTGTGTGTATGAGTGTACACAGTTGTGTATGTGTGTACACAGTTGTGTGTGTCTGTGTACACAGTTGTGTCCGTGTATGTGTGTGTACACAGTTGTGTGTTTGTGTGTGTACATTCTGTGTGTGTACACTGTGTTTTTATTTATACTGTGTGTGTGTACACTGTTGTGTATGTGTGTGTGCGTACACTGTTGTGTGTGTGTACACAGTGTGTGTGTGTGTGTACACAGTGTGTGTGTACACAGTTGTGTGTGTGTATACAGTTGTGTGTGTGTGTCTACAGTTGTGTGTGTGTGTACACAGTTGTGTGTGTGTGTGAGTGTGTGCATACACAGTTGTGTGTGTGTATATCTGTCTACACAGTTGCACGTGTGTGTACACAGTTTTGTGTGTGTGTTTTCACACTTGTGTGTGTATATACAGTTGTGCGTGTGTATGTACACAGTTGTGTTTGTATATACAAAGTTGTGTGTCTGTGCACACAGTTGTGTGTGTGTGTGGGTGTGTGTGTACACAGTTGTGTGTCTGTGTGTTCACACAGGTGTGTGTGTGCGTGTGTGTGTATACACTGTTGTGTCTCTGTATGTCTGTGTACAGAGTTGTGTGTGTGTACACAGTTGTGTGTGTATACACAGTTGTGTGTGTGTACACAGTTGTGTTTCTATGTACACAGCTGTTTCTGTGTGGACACAGGTGTGTGTGTGTGTACACAGTTGTGTGTGTGTGTGAGTGTGTGCGTACACAGTTGTGTATGTCTGTCTGCACAGTTACACGTGTGTGTACATAGTTTTGTGTGTGTGTTTACACACTTGTGTGTGTGTATACACAGTTGTGCGTGTGTGTGTACACAGTTGTGTGTGTATGTACAAACATGTGTCTGTGTGCACACAGTTGTGTGTGAGTGTGTGTGTCTGTACACAGTTGTGTGTGTGTGTGTTCACGCAGGTGTGTGTGCGTGTGTGTGTATACACTGTTGTGTCTCTGTATGTCTGTGTACAGAGTTGTGTCTGTGTACACAGTTGTGTGTGTGTACACAGTTGTGTGTGTGTGTGTACACAGTTGTGTTTCTATGTACACAGCTGTTTCTGTGTGGACACAGGTGTGTGTGTGTACACAATTGTGTGTGTGTGCATGTGTGTGTATACACTGTTGTGTCTCTGTATGTCTGTGTACAGAGTTGTGTGTGTGTACACAGTTGTGTGTGTGTGGGTGTGTGTGTACACAGTTGTGTGTGTGTGTTCACACAGGTGTGTGTGCATGTGTGTGTATACACTGTTGTGTCTCTGTATGTCTGTGTACAGAGTTGTGTGTGTGTACACAGCTGTGTGTGTGTACACAGTTGTGTGTGTGTACACAGTTGTGTTTCTATGTACACAGCTGTTTCTGTGAGGACACAAGTGTGTGTGTGTACACAGTTGTGTGTGTGTGAGTGTGTGCGTACACAGTTGTGTGTGTGTATGTCTGTCTGCACAGTTACGCGTGTGTGTACACAGTTTTGTGTGTGTGTTTTCACACTTGTGTGTGTGTATATACAGTGGTGCGTGTGTATGTACACATTTGTGTGTGTATATACAAAGTTGTGTGTCTGTGCACACAGTTGTGTGTGTGTGTGGGTGTTTGTGTACACAGTTGTGTGTGTATGTTCACACAGGTGTGTGTGCGTGTGTGTGTATACACTGTTGTGTCTCTGTATGTCTGTGTACAGAGCTGTGTGTGTGTACACAGTTGTGTGTGTGTACACAGTTGTGTGTGTGTACACAGTTGTGTGTGCGTGTGTGTTTACACAGTTGTTTGTGTGTGTACACAGTTGTGTGTGTATGTTCACACAGGTGTGTGTGCGTGTGTGTGTATACACTGTTGTGTCTCTGTATGTCTGTGTACAGAGCTGTGTGTGTGTACACAGTTGTGTGTGTGTACACAGTTGTGTGTGTGTACACAGTTGTGTGTGCGTGTGTGTTTACACAGTTGTTTGTGTGTGTACACAGTTGTGTGTGTGTATGAGTGTACACAGTTGTGTATGTGTGTACACAGTTGTGTGTGTCTGTGTACACAGTTGTGTCCGTGTATGTGTGTGTACACAGTTGTGTGTTTGTGTGTGTACATTCTGTGTGTGTACACTGTGTTTTTATTTATACTGTGTGTGTGTACACTGTTGTGTATGTGTGTGTGCGTACACTGTTGTGTGTGTGTACACAGTGTGTGTGTGTGTGTGTACACAGTGTGTGTGTACACAGTTGTGTGTGTGTATACAGTTGTGTGTGTGTGTCTACAGTTGTGTGTGTGTGTACACAGTTGTGTGTGTGTGTGAGTGTGTGCATACACAGTTGTGTGTGTGTATATCTGTCTACACAGTTGCACGTGTGTGTACACAGTTTTGTGTGTGTGTTTTCACACTTGTGTGTGTATATACAGTTGTGCGTGTGTATGTACACAGTTGTGTTTGTATATACAAAGTTGTGTGTCTGTGCACACAGTTGTGTGTGTGTGTGGGTGTGTGTGTACACAGTTGTGTGTCTGTGTGTTCACACAGGTGTGTGTGTGCGTGTGTGTGTATACACTGTTGTGTCTCTGTATGTCTGTGTACAGAGTTGTGTGTGTGTACACAGTTGTGTGTGTATACACAGTTGTGTGTGTGTACACAGTTGTGTTTCTATGTACACAGCTGTTTCTGTGTGGACACAAATGTGTGTGTACACAGTTGTGTGTGTGTGTGAGTGTGTGCGTACACAGTTGTGTATGTCTGTCTGCACAGTTACACGTGTGTGTACATAGTTTTGTGTGTGTGTTTACACACTTGTGTGTGTGTATACACAGTTGTGCGTGTGTGTGTACACAGTTGTGTGTGTATGTACAAACATGTGTCTGTGTGCACACAGTTGTGTGTGTGTGTGTCTGTGTGTACACAGTTGTGTGTGTGGGTGTTCACGCAGGTGTGTGTGTGCGTGTGTGTGTATACACTGTTGTGTCTCTGTATGTCTGTGCACAGAGTTGTGTCTGTGTACACAGTTGTGTGTGTGTACACAGTTGTGTGTGTGTGTGTACACAGTTGTGTTTCTATGTACACAGCTGTTTCTGTGTGGACACAGGTGTGTGTGTGTACACAATTGTGTGTGTGTGTTCACACAGGTGTGTGTGTATGTGTGTGTATACACTGTTGTGTCTCTGTATGTCTGTGTACAGAGTTGTGTGTGTGTACACAGCTGTGTGTGTGTACACAGTTGTGTGTGTGTGTGTACACAGTTGTGTGTGTGTGTTCACACAGGTGTGTGTGTGCATGTGTGTGTATACACTGTTGTGTCTCTGTATGTCTGTGTACAGAGTTGTGTGTGTGTACACAGCTGTGTGTGCGTACACAGTTGTGTGTGTGTACACAGTTGTGTCTCTATGTACACAGCTGTTTCTGTGAGGACACAAGTGTGTGTGTGTACACAGTTGTGTGTGTGTGAGTGTGTGCGTACACAGTTGTGTGTGTGTATGTCTGTCTGCACAGTTACGCGCGTGTGTGTACATAGTTTTGTGTGCGTGTTTACACACTTGTGTGTGGGTATACACACTTGTGCGTGTGTGTGTACACAGTTGTGTGTGTGTGTGTGTGTGTACACAGTTGTGTGTGTGTGTGTGTGTGTGTGTGTGTTCACACAGGTGTGTGTGTGCGTGTGTGTGTATACACTGTTGTTTCTCTGTATGTCTGTGAATAGAGTTGTGTGTGTGTACACAGTTGTGTGTGTGTACACAGTTGTGTGTGTGTCTGTGTGTACACAGTTGTGTTTCTATGTACACAGCTGTTTCTGTGTGGACACAGGTGTGTGTGTGTACACAATTGTGTGTGTGTGTGAACACAGTTGTGTGTGTGCGTGTGTACACAGTGTGTGTGTGTGTGTACACAGTTGTGTGTGTGTGTGTTTACACAGTTGTTTGTGTGTGTACACAGTTGTGTGTGTGTATGAGTGTACACAGTTGTCTATGTGTGTACACAGTTGTGTGTGTGTGTCTGTGTACACAGTTGTGCACGTGTATGTGTGGGTACACAGTTGTTTGTTTGTGTGTGTACATTCTGTGTGTGTACACTGTTTTTATTTATACTGTGTGTGTACACTGTTTTGTGTGTGTGTGCATACACTGTTGTGTGTGTGTACACAGTGTGTGTGTGTATACAGTTGTGTGTGGGTGTCTACACAGTTGTGTGTGTGTGTACACAGTTATGTGTGTGCGCGAGTGTGTGCGTACACAGTTGTGTGTGTGTGTATATCTGTCTACACAGTTGCAGTTGTGTGTACACAGTTTTGTGTGTGCGTTTTCACACTTGTGTGTGTGTATATACAGTTGTGCGTGTGTATGTACACAGTTGTGTTTGTATATACAAAGTTGTGTGTCTGTGCACACAGTTGTGTGTGTGTGTGGGCGTGTGTGTACACAGTTGTGTGTGTGTGTGTTCACACAGGTGTGTGTGTGTGTGTGTGTGTGTGTGTGTATACACTGTTGTGTCTCTGTATGTCTGTGTACACAGTTGTGTGTGTGTACACAGTTGTGTGTGTATACACAGTTGTGTGTGTGTACACAGTTGTGTTTCTATGTACACAGCTGTTTCTGTGTGGACACAAGTGTGTGTGTGTACACAGTTGTGTGTGTGTGTGAGTGTGTGCGTACACAGTTGTGTATGTCTGTCTGCACAGTAACGTGTGTGTGTACATAGTTTTGTGTGTGTGTTTACACACTTGTGTGTGTGTATACACAGTTGTGCGTGTGTGTGTACACAGTTGTGAGTGTGTGTACAAACATGTGTCTGTGTGCACACAGTTGTGTGTGAGTGTGTGTGTGTACACAGTTGTGTGTTTGTGTGTTCACGCAGGTGTGTCTGTGCGTGTGTGTGTATACACTGTTGTGTCTCTGTATGTCTGTGTACAGAGTTGTGTCTGTGTACACAGTTGTGTGTGTGTACACAGTTGTGTTTCTATGTACACAGCTGTTTCTGTGTGGACACAGGTGTGTGTGTGTACACAATTGTGTGTGTGTGTTCACACAGGTGTGTGTGTGCATGTGTGTGTATACACTGTTGTGTCTCTGTATGTCTGTGTACAGAGTTGTGTGTGTGTACACAGCTGTGTGTGTGTACACAGATGTGTGTGTGTGGGTGTGTGTGTACACAGTTGTGTGTGTGTGTTCACACAGATGTGTGTGTGCATGTGTGTGTATACACTGTTGTGTCTCTGTATGTCTGTGTACAGAGTTGTGTGTGTGTACACAGCTGTGTGTGTGTACACAGTTGTGTGTGTGTACACAGTTGTGTTTCTATGTACACAGCTGTTTCTGTGAGGACACAAGTGTGTGTGTGTACACAGTTGTGTGTGTGTGAGTGTGTGCGTACACAGTTGTGTGTGTGTATGTCTGTCTGCACAGTTACGCGTGTGTGTGTACATAGTTTTGTGTGCGTGTTTACACACTTGTGTGTGGGTATACACACTTGTGCGTGTGTGTGTACACAGTTGTGTGTGTGTGTGTGTGTGTGTACACAGTTGTGTGTGTGTGTGTGTGTGTGTGTGTTCACACAGGTGTGTGTGTGCGTGTGTGTGTATACACTGTTGTGTCTCTGTATGTCTGTGAATAGAGTTGTGTGTGTGTACACAGTAGTGTGTGTGTACACAGTTGTGTGTGTGTGTACACAGTTGTGTTTCTATGTACACAGCTGTTTCTGTGTGGACACAGGTGTGTGTGTGTACACAGTTGTGTGTGTGTGTGAACACAGTTGTGTGTGTGCGTGTGTACAGTGTGTGTGTGTGTGTGTACACAGTTGTGTGTGTGTGTGTTTACACAGTTGTTTGTGTGTGTACACAGTTGTGTGTGTGTATGAGTATACACAGTTGTCTATGTGTGTACACAGTTGTGTGTGTGTGTCTGTGTACACAGTTGTGTGCGTGTATGTGTGTGTACACAGTTGTGTGTTTGTGTGTGTACATTCTGTGTGTGTACACTGTTTTTATTTATACTGTGTGTGTGTGTACACTGTTTTGTGTGTGTGTGTGCGTACACTGTTGTGTGTGTGTACACAGTGTGTGTGTGTATACAGTTGTGTGTGTGTGTCTACACAGTTGTGTGTGTGTGTACACAGTTATGTGTGTGTGCGAGTGTGTGCGTACACAGTTGTGTGTGTATATATCTGTCTACACAGTTGCAGTTGTGTGTACACAGTTTTGTGTGTGTGTTTTCACACTTGTGTGTGTGTATATACAGTTGTGCTTGTGTATGTACACAGTTGTGTTTGTATATACAAAGTTGTGTGTCTGTGCACACAGTTGTGTGTGTGTGTGGGTGTGTGTGTACACAGTTGTGTGTGTGTGTTCACACAGGTGTGTGTGTGCGTGTGTGTGTATACACTGTTGTGTCTCTGTATGTCTGTGTACAGAGTTGTGTGTGTGTACACAGTTGTGTGTGTATACACAGTTGTGTGTGTGTACACAATTGTGTGTGTGTGTGAACACAGTTGTGTGTATGCGTGTGTACACAGTGTGTGTGTGTGTACACAGTTGTCTGTGTGTGTGTGTTTACACAGTTGTTTGTGTGTGTACACAGTTGTGTGTGTGTATGAGTGCACACAGCTGTGTATGTGTGTACACAGTTGTGTGTGTGTGTCTGTGAACACAGTTGTGTGCGTGTATGTGTGTACACAGTTGTGTGTTTGTGTGTGTACATTCTGTGTGTGTACACTGTTTTTATTTATACTGTGTGTGTGTGTACACTGTTGTGTGTGTGTGTGTGCGTACACTGTTATGTGTGTGTACACAGTGTGCGTGTGTGTATACAGTTGTGTGTGTGTGTCTACACAGTTGTGTGTGTGTGAACACAGTTATGTGTGTGTGTGTATATCTGTCTACACAGTTGCAGGGGTGTGTACACAGTTTTGTGTGTGTGTTTTCACACTTGTGTGTGTGTCTATACATTGTGCGTGTGTATGTAGACAGTTGTGTGTGTATATACAAAGTTGTGTGTCTGTGCACACAGTTGTGTGTGTGTGCGAGTGTGTGCGTACACAGTTGTGTGTGTGTGCATATCTGTCTACACAGTTGCACGTGTGTGTACACAGTTTTGTGTGTGTGTTTTCACACTTGTGTGTGTGTATATACAGTTGTGCGTGTGTATGTACACAGTTGTGTGTGTATATGTAAAGTTGTGTGTCTGTGCACACAGTTGTGTGTGTGTGTGGGTGTGTGTGTACACAGTTGTGTGTGTGTGTGTTCACACAGGTGTGTGTGTGCGTGTGTGTGTATACACTGTTGTGTCTCTGTATGTCTGTGTACAGAGTTGTGTCTGTGTACACAGTTGTGTGTGTGTACACAGTTGTGTGTGTGTATACAGTTGTGTTTCTATGTACACAGCTGTTTCTGTGTGGACACAAGTGTGTGTGTGTACACAGTTGTGTGTGTGTGAGTGTGTGCGTACACAGTTGTCTGTGTGTGTATGTCTGTCTGCACAGTTACACGTGTGTGTGTACATAGTTTTGTGTGTGTGTTTACACAGTTGTGCGTGTGTGTGTACACAGTTGTGTGTGTATGTACAAACATGTGTCTGTGTGCACACAGTTGTGTGTGTGTGTGTGTACACAGTTGTGTGTGTGTGTGTGTGTTCACGCAGGTGTGCGTGTGTGTGTATACACTGTTGTGTCTCTGTATGTCTGTGTACAGAGTTGTGTCTGTGTACACAGTTGTGTGGGTGTACACAGTTGTGTGTGTGTGTGTGTGTACACAGTTGTGTTTCTATGTACACAGCTGTTTCTGTGTGGACACAGGTGTGTGTGTGTGTACACAATTGTGAGTGTGCGTGAACACAGTTGTGTGTGTACACAGTGTGTGTGTGTGTGTGCACAGTTGTGTGTGTGTGTTTACACAGTTGTTTGTGTGTACACAGTTGTGTGTGTGTATGAATGTACACAGTTGTGTATGTGTGTACACAGTTGTGTGTGTGTGTCTGTGTACACAGTTGTGTGCGTGTATGTGTGTGTGTACACAGTTGTGTGTTTGTGTGTGTACATTCTGTGTGTGTACACTGTGTTTTTATTTATACTGTGTGTGTGTACACTGTTTTGTGTGTGTGTGTGTGTACACTGTTGTGTGTGTGTACACAGTGTGTGTGTGTACACAGAGTGTGTGTGTACACAGTTGTGTGTGTGTGCATACAGTTGTGTGTGTGTGTCTACACAGTTGTGTGTGTGTACACAGTTGTGTGTGTGTGAGTGTGTGCGTACACAGTTGTGTGTGTGTGTATGTCTGTCTGCACAGTTACGCGTGTGTGTGTACATAGTTTTGTGTGTGTGTTTACACAGTTGTGCATGTGTGTGTACACAGTTGTGTGTGTATGTACAAACATGTGTCTGTGTGCACACAGTTGTGTGTGTGTGTGTGTACACAGTTGTGTGTGTGTGTGTGTGTGTGTTCATGCAGGTGTGCGTGTGCGTGTGTGTGTATACACTGTTGTGTCTCTGTATGTCTGTGTACAGAGTTGTGTCTGTGTACACAGTTGTGTGGGTGTACACAGTTGTGTGTGTGTGTACACAGTTGTGTTTCTATGTACACAGCTGTTTCTGTGTGGACACAGGTGTGTGTGTGTGTACACAATTGTGAGTGTGCGTGAACACAGTTGTGTGTGTGTGTGTGTACACAGTGTGTGTGTGTACACAGTTGTGTGTGTGTGTTTACACCGTTGTTTGTGTGTACACAGTTGTGTGTGTGTATGAGTGTACACAGTTGTGTATGTGTGTACACAGTTGTGTGTGTGTGTCTGTGTACACAGTTGTGTGCGTGTATGTGTGTGTACACAGTTGTGTGTTTGTGTGTGTACATTCTGTGTGTGTACACTGTGTTTTTATTTATACTGTGTGTGTGTACACTGTTTTGTGTGTGTGTGTGCGTACACTGTTGTGTGTGTGTACACAGTGTGTGTGTGTACACAGTGTGTGTGTACACAGTTGTGTGTGTGTGTGCATACAGTTGTGTGTGTGTGTCTACACAGTTGTGTGTGTGTACACAGTTGTGTGTGTGTGTGTGTGTGTGCGTACACAGTTGTGTGTGTGTGTCTGTGTACACAGTTGTGTGCATGTATGTGTGTGTGTACACAGTTGTGTGTTTGTGTGTGTACATTCTGTGTGTGTACACTGTGTTTTTATTTATACTGTGTGTGTGTACACTGTTTTGTGTGTGTGTGTGCGTACACTGTTGTGTGTGTACACAGTGTGTGTGTGTGTACACAGTGTGTGTGTACACAGTTTTGTGTGTGTGTTTTTACACTTGTGAGTGTGTATATACAGTTGTGCATGTGTATGTACACAGTTGTGTGTGTATGTACAAAGTTGTGTGTCTGTGCACACAGTTGCGTGTGTGTGTACACAGTTGTGTGTGTGTGCGTTCACACAGGTGTGTGTGTGTATACACTGTTGTGTCTCTGTATGTCTGTGTACAGAGTTGTGTGTGTGTGCACAGTTGTGTGTGTGTACACAGTTGTGTGTGTGTACACAGTTGTGTGTGTGTGTGTGTTTACACAGTTGTTTGTGTGTGTACACAGTTGTGTGTGTGTATGAGTGTACACAGTTGTCTATGTGTGTACACAATTGTGTGTGTGTCTGTGTACACAGTTGTGTGCGTGTATGTGTGGGTACACAGTTGTGTGTTTGTGTGTGTACATTCTGTGTGTGTACACTGTTTTTATTTATACTGTGTGTGTGTGTACACTGTTTTGTGTGTGTGTGCGTACACTGTTGTGTGTGTGTACACAGTGTGTGTGTGTGTGTATACAGTTGTGTGTGGGTGTCTACACAGTTGTGTGTGTGTGTACACAGTTATGTGTGTGTGCGAGTGTGTGCGTACACAGTTGTGTGTGTGTGTGTATATCTGTCTACACAGTTGCAGTTGTGTGTACACAGTTTTGTGTGTGTGTTTTCACACTTGTGTGTGTGTATATACAGTTGTGCGTGTGTATGTACACAGTTGTGTTTGTATATACAAAGTTGTGTGTCTGTGCACACAGTTGTGTGTGTGTGTGGGTGTGTGTGTACACAGTTGTGTGTGAGTGTGTTCACACAGGTGTGTGTGTGTGTGTGTATACACTGTTGTGTCTCTGTATGTCTGTGTACACAGTTGTGTGTGTACACAGTTGTGTGTGTATACACAGTTGTGTGTGTGTACACCGTTGTGTTTCTATGTACACAGCTGTTTCTGTGTGGACACAAGTGTGTGTGTGTACACAGTTGTGTGTGTGTGTGAGTGTGTGCGTACACAGTTGTGTATGTCTGTCTGCACAGTTACGTGTGTGTGTACATAGTTTTGTGTGTGTGTTTATACACTTGTGTGTGTGTATACACAGTTGTGCGTGTGTGTGTACACAGTTGTGTGTGTGTGTACAAATATGTGTCTGTGTGCACACAGTTGTGTGTGAGTGTGTGTGTGTGTACACAGTTGTGTGTGTGTGTGTTCACGCAGGTGTGTGTGTGCGTGTGTGTGTATACACTGTTGTGTCTCTGTATGTCTGTGTACATAGTTGTGTCTGTGTACACAGTTGTGTGTGTGTACACAGTTGTGTGTGTGTGTGTACACAGTTGTGTTTCTATGTACACAGCTGTTTCTGTGTGGACACAGGTGTGTGTGTGTACACAATTGTGTGTGTGTGTTCACACAGGTGTATGTGTGCATGTGTGTGTATACACTGTTGTGTCTCTGTATGTCTGTGTACAGAGTTGTGTGTGTGTACACAGCTGTGTGTGTGTACACAGATGTGTGTGTGTGGGTGTGTGTGTGTTCACACAGGTGTGTGTGTGCATGTGTGTGTATACACTGTTGTGTCTCTGTATGTCTGTGTACAGAGTTGTGTGTGTGTACACAGCTGTGTGTGTGTACACAGTTGTGTGTGTGTACACAGTTGTGTTTCTATGTACACAGCTGTTTCTGTGAGGACACAAGTGTGTGTGTGTACACAGTTGTGTGAGTATGTACAAACATGTGTGTGTGTGCACACAGTTGTGTGTGTGTTTGTGTGTACACAGTTGTGTGTGTGTGTTCACACAGGTGTGTGAGTGCGTGTGTGTGTATACACTGTTGTGTCTCTGTATGTCTGTGTACATGGTTGTGTGTGTGTACACAGTTGTGTGTGTTTCTTTGTGTGCCTACACGGTTGTGTGTGTGTACACAGTTTTGTGTGTGTGTGTGTACACAATTTTGTATATGTTTATAAAGTTGTGTGTCTGTTTGTGTAAACAGTTGTGTGTCTTTGTTTGTACACAGTTGTGTGTGTATGTACACAGTTGTGTTTGTGTGCACACAGTTGTGCGTGTGTGTGTGTACACAGTTGTGTGTGCGCGTGTTCACACAGGTGTGTGTGAGCGTACACAGTCGTGTATCTGTGTGTGTGTACACAGTTGTGTGTGTGTGAGTACACAGTTGTGTGTGTGTACACTGTTGTTTGTGTGTGTGTGTGTACACACAGTGCCCGTGTGTGTATACACAGTTTGTTTGTGTACACAGTGTTTGTGTATACCCAGAGTGTGTGTGTACACCGTTGTTTGAGTGGGTGTGTACACAGTTGTGTGTGTGTGTGTACACAGTTGTGTGTTTGTGTATGTGGGTGTACACAGTTGCGTGTGTGTGTGTACACAGTTTTGTGTGTGTGTGTGTACGCACTTATGTGTGTGTGTACACAGTTGTGTGTCTGTGTGTGTACACAGTTATGTGTGTTTGTGCGTACACAGTTGTGTATGTGTGTGTGTACACAGATTGTCTGTGTGTACACAATGTGTATGTATGTAAACAGTTGTGTGTGTGTGTAAATAGTTGATTGTGTGTGTACACAGTTTTCTGTGCATGTGTGTACACAGTTGTGTGTGTGTGTACACAGTTGTGTGTGTGTGTATACATATTTGTGTGTATGTTTGTGTGTACTGAGTTGTGTGTGTGTGTGTGTGTGTGTGTGTGTGTGTGTGTGTGTGTACACTGTGTGTGTGTATGTACAAACATGTTTCTGTGTCCACACAGTTGTGTGTGTGTGTGTGTGTGTACACAGTTGTGTGTGTGTGTGTGTTCACGCAGGTGTGTGTGTGCGTGTGTGTGTATACACTGTTGTGTCTCTGTATGTCTGTGTACAGAGTTGTGTGTGTGTACACAGTTGTGCGGGTGTACACAGTTGTGTGTGTGTGTGTGTACACAGTTGTGTTTCTATGTACACAGCTGTTTCTGTGTGTACACAGGTGTGTGTGTGTGTACACAATTGTGTGTGTGTGTGTACACAGTGTGTGTGTGTACACAGTTGTGTGTGTGTATTTACACAGTTGTTTGTGTGTGTACACAGTTGTGTGTGTGTATGAGTGTACACAGTTGTGTATGTGTGTACACAGTTGTGTGTGTGTCTGTGTACACAGTTGGGTGCGTGTGTGGGTGTGTGTGTACACAGTTGTGTGTGTGTGTGTTCACACAGGTGTGTGTGTGTGTGTGTGTGTGTATACACTGTTGTGTCTCTGTATGTCTGTGTACAGAGTTGTGTGTGTGTACACAGTTGTGTGTGTGTACACAGTTGTGTATGTGTACACAGTTGTGTGTGTGTGTGTGTTTACGCGGTTGTTTGTGTGTGTACACAGTTGTGTGTGTGTATGAGTGTACACAGTTGTGTATGTGTGTACACAGTTGTGTGTGTGTGTGTGTGTGCACAGTTGTGTGCGTGGATGTGTGTGTACACAGTTGTGTGTTTGTGTGTGTACATTCTGTGTGTGTACACTGTTTTTATTTATACTGTGTGTGTGCACTGTTGTGTATGTGTGTGTGCGTACACTGTTGTGTGTGTGTACACAGTGGATGTGTGTGTGTGTGTACACAGTGTGTGTGTACACAGTTGTGTGTGTGTGTAAACAGTTGTGTGTGTGTGTCTACACAGTTGTGTGTGTGTGTAGACAGTTGTGTGTGTGTGCGAGTGTGTGCATACACAGTTGTGTGTGTGTGTGTATCTGTCTACACAGTTGCACGTGTGTGTACACAGTTTTGTGTGTGTGTTTTCACACTTGTGTGTGTGTACATACAGTTGTGCGTGTGTATGTACACAGTTGTGTGTGTATATACCAAGTTGTGTGTCTGTGCACACAGTTGTGTGTGTGTGTGGGTGTGTGTGTACACAGTTGTGTGTGTGTGTGTTCACACAGGTGTGTGTGTGCGTGTGTGTGTATACACTGTTGTGTCTCTGTATGTCTGTGTACAGAGTTGTGTGTGTGTACACAGTTGTGTGTGTATACACAGTTGTGTGTGTGTACACAGTTGTGATTCTATGTACACAGCTGTTTCTGTGTGGACACAAATGTGTGTGTGTACACAGTTGTGTGTGTGTGTGAGTGTGTGCGTACACAGTTGTGTATGTCTGTCTGCACAGTTACGCGTGTGTGTACATAGTTTTGTGTGTGTGTTTACACACTTGTGTGTGTGTATACACAGTTGTGCGTGTGTGTGTACACAGTTGTGTGTGTATGTACAAACATGTGTCTGTGTGCACACAGTTGTGTGTGAGTGTGTGTGTCTGTACACAGTTGTGTGTGTGTGTGTGTTCACGCAGGTGTGTGTGCGTGTGTGTGTATACACTGTTGTGTCTCTGTATGTCTGTGTACAGAGTTGTGTCTGTGTACACAGTTGTGTGTGTGTACACAGTTGTGTGTGTGTGTGTACACAGTTGTGTTTCTATGTACACAGCTGTTTCTGTGTGGACACAGGTGTGTGTGTGTACACAATTGTGTGTGTGTGTTCACACAGGTCTGTGTGTGCATGTGTGTGTATACACTGTTGTGTCTCTGTATGTCTGTGTACAGAGTTGTGTGTGTGTACACAGTTGTGTGTGTGTGGGTGTGTGTGTACACAGTTGTGTGTGTGTGTTCACACAGGTGTGTGTGCATGTGTGTGTATACACTGTTGTGTCTCTGTATGTCTGTGTACAGAGTTGTGTGTGTGTACACAGCTGTGTGTGTGTACACAGTTGTGTGTGTGTACACAGTTGTGTTTCTATGTACACAGCTGTTTCTGTGAGGACACAAGTGTGTGTGTGTACACAGTTGTGTGTGTGTGAGTGTGTGCGTACACAGTTGTGTGTGTGTATGTCTGTCTGCACAGTTACGCGTGTGTGTACACAGTTTTGTGTGTGTGTTTTCACACTTGTGTGTGTGTATATACAGTGGTGCATGTGTATGTACACAGTTGTGTGTGTATATACAAAGTTGTGTGTCTGTGCACACAGGTGTGTGTGCGTGTGTGTGTATACACTGTTGTGTCTCTGTATGTCTGTGTACAGAGCTGTGTGTGTGTACACAGTTGTGTGTGTGTACACAGTTGTGTGTGTGTACACAGTTGTGTGTGCGTGTGTGTTTACACAGTTGTTTGTGTGTGTACACAGTTGTGTGTGTGTATGAGTGTACACAGTTGTGTATGTGTGTACACAGTTGTGTGTGTGTGTGTGTCTGTGTACACAGTTGTGTCCGTGTATGTGTGTGTACACAGTTGTGTGTTTGTGTGTGTACATTCTGTGTGTGTACACTGTGTTTTTATTTATACTGTGTGTGTGTACACTGTTGTGTATGTGTGTGTGCGTACACTGTTGTGTGTGTGTACACAGTGTGTGTGTGTGTGTGTACACAGTGTGTGTGTACACAGTTGTGTGTGTGTATACAGTTGTGTGTGTGTGTCTACACAGTTGTGTGTGTGTGTACACAGTTGTGTGTGTGTGTGAGTGTGTGCATACACAGTTGTGTGTGTGTGTATATCTGTCTACACAGTTGCACGTGTGTGTACACAGTTTTGTGTGTGTGTTTTCACTCTTGTGTGTGTATATACAGTTGTGCGTGTGTATGTACACAGTTGTGTTTGTATATACAAAGTTGTGTGTCTGTGCACACAGTTGTGTGTGTGTGTGGGTGTGTGTGTACACAGTTGTGTGTGTGTGTGTGTCCACACAGGTGTGTGTGTGCGTGTGTGTGTATACACTGTTGTGTCTCTGTATGTCTGTGTACAGAGTTGTGTGTGTGTACACAGTTGTGTGTGTATACACAGTTGTGTGTGTGTACACAGTTGTGTTTCTATGTACACAGCTGTTTCTGTGTGGACACAAATGTGTGTGTGTACACAGTTGTGTGTGTGTGTGAGTGTGTGCGTACACAGTTGTGTATGTCTCTCTGCACAGTTACACGTGTGTGTACATAGTTTTGTGTGTGTGTTTACACACTTGTGTGTGTGTATACACAGTTGTGCGTGTGTGTGTACACAGTTGTGTGTGTATGTACAAACATGTGTCTGTGTGCACACAGTTGTGTGTGTGTGTGTCTGTGTGTACACAGTTGTGTGTGTGGGTGTTCACGCAGGTGTGTGTGTGCGTGTGTGTGTATACACTGTTGTGTCTCTGTATGTCTGTGCACAGAGTTGTGTCTGTGTACACAGTTGTGTGTGTGTACACAGTTGTGTGTGTGTGTGTGTACACAGTTGTGTTTCTATGTACACAGCTGTTTCTGTGTGGACACAGGTGTGTGTGTGTACACAATTGTGTGTGTGTGTTCACACAGGTGTGTGTGTGTATGTGTGTGTATACACTGTTGTGTCTCTGTATGTCTGTGTACAGAGTTGTGTGTGTGTACACAGCTGTGTGTGTGTACACAGTTGTGTGTGTGTGTTCACACAGGTGTGTGTGTGCATGTGTGTGTATACACTGTTGTGTCTCTGTATGTCTGTGTACAGAGTTGTGTGTGTGTACACAGCTGTGTGTGCGTACACAGTTGTGTGTGTGTACACAGTTGTGTCTCTATGTACACAGCTGTTTCTGTGAGGACACAAGTGTGTGTGTGTACACAGTTGTGTGTGTGTGAGTGTGTGCGTACACAGTTGTGTGTGTGTATGTCTGTCTGCACAGTTACGCGCGTGTGTGTACATAGTTTTGTGTGCGTGTTTACACACTTGTGTGTGGGTATACACACTTGTGCGTGTGTGTGTACACAGTTGTGTGTGTGTGTGTGTGTGTGTACACAGTTGTGTGTGTGTGTGTGTGTGTGTGTGTGTTCACACAGGTGTGTGTGTGCGTGTGTGTGTATACACTGTTGTGTCTCTGTATGTCTGTGCACAGAGTTGTGTCTGTGTACACAGTTGTGTGTGTGTACACAGTTGTGTGTGTGTATGAGTGTACACAGTTGTCTATGTGTGTACACAGTTGTGTGTGTGTGTCTGTGTACACAGTTGTGTACGTGTATGTGTGGGTACACAGTTGTGTGTTTGTGTGTGTACATTCTGTGTGTGTACACTGTTTTTATTTATACTGTGTGTGTACACTGTTTTGTGTGTGTGTGCATACACTGTTGTGTGTGTGTACACAGTGTGTGTGTGTATACAGTTGTGTGTGGGTGTCTACACAGTTGTGTGTGTGTGTACACAGTTATGTGTGTGCGCGAGTGTGTGCGTACACAGTTGTGTGTGTGTGTGTATATCTGTCTACACAGTTGCAGTTGTGTGTACACAGTTTTGTGTGTGCGTTTTCACACTTGTGTGTGTGTATATACAGTTGTGCGTGTGTATGTACACAGTTGTGTTTGTATATACAAAGTTGTGTGTCTGTGCACACAGTTGTGTGTGTGTGTGGGCGTGTGTGTACACAGTTGTGTGTGTGTGTGTTCACACAGGTGTGTGTGTGTGTGTGTGTGTGTGTGTGTATACACTGTTGTGTCTCTGTATGTCTGTGTACACAGTTGTGTGTGTGTACACAGTTGTGTGTGTATACACAGTTGTGTGTGTGTACACAGTTGTGTTTCTATGTACACAGCTGTTTCTGTGTGGACACAAGTGTGTGTGTGTACACAGTTGTGTGTGTGTGTGAGTGTGTGCGTACACAGTTGTGTATGTCTGTCTGCACAGTAACGTGTGTGTGTACATAGTTTTGTGTGTGTGTTTACACACTTGTGTGTGTGTATACACAGTTGTGCGTGTGTGTGTACACAGTTGTGAGTGTGTGTACAAACATGTGTCTGTGTGCACACAGTTGTGTGTGAGTGTGTGTGTGTACACAGTTGTGTGTTTGTGTGTTCACGCAGGTGTGTCTGTGCGTGTGTGTGTATACACTGTTGTGTCTCTGTATGTCTGTGTACAGAGTTGTGTCTGTGTACACAGTTGTGTGTGTGTACACAGTTGTGTGTGTGTGTGTGTACACAGTTGTGTGTGTGTGTGTGTGTGTGTGTGTGTTCACACAGGTGTGTGTGTGCGTGTGTGTGTATACACTGTTGTGTCTCTGTATGTCTGTGAATAGAGTTGTGTGTGTGTACACAGTTGTGTGTGTGTACACAGTTGTGTGTGTGTCTGTGTGTACACAGTTGTGTTTCTATGTACACAGCTGTTTCTGTGTGGACACAGGTGTGTGTGTGTACACAATTGTGTGTGTGTGTGAACACAGTTGTGTGTGTGCGTGTGTACACAGTGTGTGTGTGTGTGTGTACACAGTTGTGTGTGTGTGTGTTTACACAGTTGTTTGTGTGTGTACACAGTTGTGTGTTTGTATGAGTGTACACAGTTGTCTATGTGTGTACACAGTTGTGTGTGTGTGTCTGTGTACACAGTTGTGTACGTGTATGTGTGGGTACACAGTTGTGTGTTTGTGTGTGTACATTCTGTGTGTGTACACTGTTTTTATTTATACTGTGTGTGTACACTGTTTTGTGTGTGTGTGCATACACTGTTGTGTGTGTGTACACAGTGTGTGTGTGTATACAGTTGTGTGTGGGTGTCTACACAGTTGTGTGTGTGTGTACACAGTTATGTGTGTGCGCGAGTGTGTGCGTACACAGTTGTGTGTGTGTGTGTATATCTGTCTACACAGTTGCAGTTGTGTGTACACAGTTTTGTGTGTGCGTTTTCACACTTGTGTGTGTGTATATACAGTTGTGCGTGTGTATGTACACAGTTGTGTTTGTATATACAAAGTTGTGTGTCTGTGCACACAGTTGTGTGTGTGTGTGGGCGTGTGTGTACACAGTTGTGTGTGTGTGTGTTCACACAGGTGTGTGTGTGTGTGTGTGTGTGTGTGTATACACTGTTGTGTCTCTGTATGTCTGTGTACACAGTTGTGTGTGTGTACACAGTTGTGTGTGTATACACAGTTGTGTGTGTGTACACAGTTGTGTTTCTATGTACACAGCTGTTTCTGTGTGGACACAAGTGTGTGTGTGTACACAGTTGTGTGTGTGTGTGAGTGTGTGCGTACACAGTTGTGTATGTCTGTCTGCACAGTAACGTGTGTGTGTACATAGTTTTGTGTGTGTGTTTACACACTTGTGTGTGTGTATACACAGTTGTGCGTGTGTGTGTACACAGTTGTGAGTGTGTGTACAAACATGTGTCTGTGTGCACACAGTTGTGTGTGAGTGTGTGTGTGTACACAGTTGTGTGTTTGTGTGTTCACGCAGGTGTGTCTGTGCGTGTGTGTGTATACACTGTTGTGTCTCTGTATGTCTGTGTACAGAGTTGTGTCTGTGTACACAGTTGTGTGTGTGTACACAGTTGTGTGTGTGTGTGTGTACACAGTTGTGTGTGTGTGTGTGTGTGTGTGTGTGTGTGTGTTCACACAGGTGTGTGTGTGCGTGTGTGTGTATACACTGTTGTGTCTCTGTATGTCTGTGAATAGAGTTGTGTGTGTGTACACAGTTGTGTGTGTGTACACAGTTGTGTGTGTGTCTGTGTGTACACAGTTGTGTTTCTATGTACACAGCTGTTTCTGTGTGGACACAGGTGTGATGTGTGTACACAATTGTGTGTGTGTGTGAACACAGTTGTGTGTGTGCGTGTGTACACAGTGTGTGTGTGTGTGTACACAGTTGTGTGTGTGTGTGTTTACACAGTTGTTTGTGTGTGTACACAGTTGTGTGTGTGTATGAGTGTACACAGTTGTCTATGTGTGTACACAGTTGTGTGTGTGTGTCTGTGTACACAGTTGTGTACGTGTATGCGTGGGTACACAGTTGTGTGTTTGTGTGTGTACATTCTGTGTGTGTACACTGTTTTTATTTATACTGTGTGTGTACACTGTTTTGTGTGTGTGTGCATACACTGTTGTGTGTGTGTACACAGTGTGTGTGTGTATACAGTTGTGTGTGGGTGTCTACACAGTTGTGTGTGTGTGTACACAGTTATGTGTGTGCGCGAGTGTGTGCGTACACAGTTGTGTGTGTGTGTGTATATCTGTCTACACAGTTGCAGTTGTGTGTACACAGTTTTGTGTGTGCGTTTTCACACTTGTGTGTGTGTATATACAGTTGTGCGTGTGTATGTACACAGTTGTGTTTGTATATACAAAGTTGTGTGTCTGTGCACACAGTTGTGTGTGTGTGTGGGCGTGTGTGTACACAGTTGTGTGTGTGTGTGTTCACACAGGTGTGTGTGTGTGTGTGTGTGTGTGTGTGTATACACTGTTGTGTCTCTGTATGTCTGTGTACACAGTTGTGTGTGTGTACACAGTTGTGTGTGTATACACAGTTGTGTGTGTGTACACAGTTGTGTTTCTATGTACACAGCTGTTTCTGTGTGGACACAAGTGTGTGTGTGTACACAGTTGTGTGTGTGTGTGAGTGTGTGCGTACACAGTTGTGTATGTCTGTCTGCACAGTAACGTGTGTGTGTACATAGTTTTGTGTGTGTGTTTACACACTTGTGTGTGTGTATACACAGTTGTGCGTGTGTGTGTACACAGTTGTGAGTGTGTGTACAAACATGTGTCTGTGTGCACACAGTTGTGTGTGAGTGTGTGTGTGTACACAGTTGTGTGTTTGTGTGTTCACGCAGGTGTGTCTGTGCGTGTGTGTGTATACACTGTTGTGTCTCTGTATGTCTGTGTACAGAGTTGTGTCTGTGTACACAGTTGTGTGTGTGTACACAGTTGTGTGTGTGTGTGTACACAGTTGTGTTTCTATGTACACAGCTGTTTCTGTGTGGACACAGGTGTGTGTGTGTACACAATTGTGTGTGTGTGTTCACACAGGTGTGTGTGTGCATGTGTGTGTATACACTGTTGTGTCTCTGTATGTCTGTGTACAGAGTTGTGTGTGTGTACACAGCTGTGTGTGTGTACACAGATGTGTGTGTGTGGGTGTGTGTGTACACAGTTGTGTGTGTGTGTTCACACAGGTGTGTGTGTGCATGTGTGTGTATACACTGTTGTGTCTCTGTATGTCTGTGTACAGAGTTGTGTGTGTGTACACAGCTGTGTGTGTGTACACAGTTGTGTGTGTGTACACAGTTGTGTTTCTATGTACACAGCTGTTTCTGTGAGGACACAAGTGTGTGTGTGTACACAGTTGTGTGTGTGTGAGTGTGTGCGTACACAGTTGTGTGTGTGTATGCCTGTCTGCACAGTTACGCGTGTGTGTGTACATAGTTTTGTGTGCGTGTTTACACACTTGTGTGTGGGTATACACACTTGTGCGTGTGTGTGTACACAGTTGTGTGTGTGTGTGTGTGTGTACACAGTTGTGTGTGTGTGTGTGTGTGTGTGTTCACACAGGTGTGTGTGTGCGTGTGTGTGTATACACTGTTGTGTCTCTGTATGTCTGTGAATAGAGTTGTGTGTGTGTACACAGTAGTGTGAGTGTACACAGTTGTGTGTGTGTACACAGTTGTGTTTCTATGTACACAGCTGTTTCTGTGTGGACACAGGTGTGTGTGTGTACACAGTTGTGTGTGTGTGTGAACACAGTTGTGTGTGTGCGTGTGTACACAGTGTGTGTGTGTGTGTGTACACAGTTGTGTGTGTGTGTGTTTACACAGTTGTTTGTGTGTGTACACAGTTGTGTGTGTGTATGAGTATACACAGTTGTCTATGTGTGTACACAGTTGTGTGTGTGTGTCTGTGTACACAGTTGTGTGCGTGTATGTGTGTGTACACAGTTGTGTGTTTGTGTGTGTACATTCTGTGTGTGTACACTGTTTTTATTTATACTGTGTGTGTGTGTACACTGTTTTGTGTGTGTGTGTGCGTACACTGTTGTGTGTGTGTACACAGTGTGTGTGTGTATACAGTTGTGTGTGTGTGTCTACACAGTTGTGTGTGTGTGTACACAGTTATGTGTGTGTGCGAGTGTGTGCGTACACAGTTGTGTGTGTGTATATCTGTCTACACAGTTGCAGTTGTGTGTACACAGTTTTGTGTGTGCGTTTTCACACTTGTGTGTGTGTATATACAGTTGTGCTTGTGTATGTACACAGTTGTGTTTGTATATACAAAGTTGTGTGTCTGTGCACACAGTTGTGTGTGTGTGTGGGTGTGTGTGTACACAGTTGTGTGTGTGTGTTCACACAGGTGTGTGTGTGCGTGTGTGTGTATACACTGTTGTGTCTCTGTATGTCTGTGTACATAGTTGTGTGTGTGTACACAGTTGTGTGTGTATACACAGTTGTGTGTGTGTACACAATTGTGTGTGTGTGTGAACACAGTTGTGTGTGTGCGTGTGTACACAGTGTGTGTGTGTACACAGTTGTCTGTGTGTGTGTGTTTACACAGTTGTTTGTGTGTGTACACAGTTGTGTGTGTGTATGAGTGCACACAGCTGTGTATGTGTGTACACAGTTGTGTGTGTGTGTCTGTGAACACAGTTGTGTGCGTGTATGTGTGTGTACACAGTTGTGTGTTTGTGTGTGTACATTCTGTGTGTGTACACTGTTTTTATTTATACTGTGTGTGTGTGTACACTGTTGTGTGTGTGTGTGTGCGTACACTGTTATGTGTGTGTACACAGTGTGCGTGTGTGTATACAGTTGTGTGTGTGTGTCTACACAGTTGTGTGTGTGTGAACACAGTTATGTGTGTGTGTGTATATCTGTCTACACAGTTGCAGGGGTGTGTACACAGTTTTGTGTGTGTGTTTTCACACTTGTGTGTGTGTCTATACATTGTGCGTGTGTATGTAGACAGTTGTGTGTGTATATACAAAGTTGTGTGTCTGTGCACACAGTTGTGTGTGTGTGCGAGTGTGTGCGTACACAGTTGTGTGTGTGTGCATATCTGTCTACACAGTTGCACGTGTGTGTACACAGTTTTGTGTGTGTGTTTTCACACTTGTGTGTGTGTATATACAGTTGTGCGTGTGTATGTACACAGTTGTGTGTGTATATGTAAAGTTGTGTGTCTGTGCACACAGTTGTGTGTGTGTGTGGGTGTGTGTGTACACAGTTGTGTGTGTGTGTGTGTTCACACAGGTGTGTGTGTGCGTGTGTGTGTATACACTGTTGTGTCTCTGTATGTCTGTGTACAGAGTTGTGTGTGTGTACACAGTTGTGTGTGTGTACACAGTTGTGTGTGTGTATACAGTTGTGTTTCTATGTACACAGCTGTTTCTGTGTGGACACAAGTGTGTGTGTGTACACAGTTGTGTGTGTGTGAGTGTGTGCGTACACAGTTGTCTGTGTGTGTATGTCTGTCTGCACAGTTACACGTGTGTGTGTACATAGTTTTGTGTGTGTGTTTACACAGTTGTGCGTGTGTGTGTACACAGTTGTGTGTGTATGTACAAACATGTGTCTGTGTGCACACAGTTGTGTGTGTGTGTGTGTACACAGTTGTGTGTGTGTGTGTGTGTTCACGCAGGTGTGCGTGTGTGTGTATACACTGTTGTGTCTCTGTATGTCTGTGTACAGAGTTGTGTCTGTGTACACAGTTGTGTGGGTGTACACAGTTGTGTGTGTGTGTGTGTGTACACAGTTGTGTTTCTATGTACACAGCTGTTTCTGTGTGGACACAGGTGTGTGTGTGTGTGTACACAATTGTGAGTGTGCGTGGACACAGTTGTGTGTGTACACAGTGTGTGTGTGTGTGTGTGCACAGTTGTGTGTGTGTGTTTACACAGTTGTTTGTGTGTACACAGTTGTGTGTGTGTATGAGTGTACACAGTTGTGTATGTGTGTACACAGTTGTGTGTGTGTGTCTGTGTACACAGTTGTGTGCGTGTATGTGTGTGTGTACACAGTTGTGTGTTTGTGTGTGTACATTCTGTGTGTGTACACTGTGTTTTTATTTATACTGTGTGTGTGTACACTGTTTTGTGTGTGTGTGCGTACACTGTTGTGTGTGTGTACACAGTGTGTGTGTGTGTACACAGTGTGTGTGTACACAGTTGTGTGTGTGTGCATACAGTTGTGTGTGTGTGTCTACACAGTTGTGTGTGTGTACACAGTTGTGTGTGTGTGAGTGTGTGCGTACACAGTTGTGTATGTGTGTATGTCTGTCTGCACAGTTACGCGTGTGTGTGTACATAGTTTTGTGTGTGTGTTTACACAGTTGTGCATGTGTGTGTACACAGTTGTGTGTGTATGTACAAACATGTGTCTGTGTGCACACAGTTGTGTGTGTGTGTGTGTACACAGTTGTGTGTGTGTGTGTGTGTGTTCATGCAGGTGTGCGTGTGCGTGTGTGTGTATACACTGTTGTGTCTCTGTATGTCTGTGTACAGAGTTGTGTCTGTGTACACAGTTGTGTGGGTGTACACAGTTGTGTGTGTGTGTACACAGTTGTGTTTCTATGTACACAGCTGTTTCTGTGTGGACACAGGTGTGTGTGTGTGTACACAATTGTGAGTGTGCGTGAACACAGTTGTGTGTGTGTGTGTACACAGTGTGTGTGTGTACACAGTTGTGTGTGTGTGTTTACACAGTTGTTTGTGTGTACACAGTTGTGTGTGTGTATGAGTGTCCACAGTTGTGTATGTGTGTACACAGTTGTGTGTGTGTGTCTGTGTACACAGTTGTGTGCGTGTATGTGTGTGTACACAGTTGTGTGTTTGTGTGTGTACATTCTGTGTGTGTACACTGTGTTTTTATTTATACTGTGTGTGTGTACACTTTTGTGTGTGTGTGTGCGTACACTGTTGTGTGTGTGTACACAGTGTGTGTGTGTGTACACAGTGTGTGTGTACACAGTTGTGTGTGTGTGTGCATACAGTTGTGTGTGTGTGTCTACACAGTTGTGTGTGTGTACACAGTTGTGTGTGTGTGTGTGTGTGTGCGTACACAGTTGTGTGTGTGTGTCTGTGTACACAGTTGTGTGCATGTATGTGTGTGTGTACACAGTTGTGTGTTTGTGTGTGTACATTCTGTGTGTGTACACTGTGTTTTTATTTATACTGTGTGTGTACACTGTTTTGTGTGTGTGTGTGCGTACACTGTTGTGTGTGTACACAGTGTGTGTGTGTGTACACAGTGTGTGTGTACACAGTTTTGTGTGTGTGTTTTTACACTTGTGAGTGTGTATATACAGTTGTGCATGTGTATGTACACAGTTGTGTGTGTATGTACAAAGTTGTGTGTCTGTGCACACAGTTGCGTGTGTGTGTACACAGTTGTGTGTGTGTGCGTTCACACAGGTGTGTGTGTGTATACACTGTTGTGTCTCTGTATGTCTGTGTACAGAGTTGTGTGTGTGTACACAGTTGTGTGTGTGTACACAGTTGTGTGTGTGTGTGTGTTTACACAGTTGTTTGTGTGTGTACACAGTTGTGTGTGTGTATGAGTGTACACAGTTGTCTATGTGTGTACACAGTTGTGTGTGTGTCTGTGTACACAGTTGTGTGCGTGTATGTGTGGGTACACAGTTGTGTGTTTGTGTGTGTACATTCTGTGTGTGTACACTGTTTTTATTTATACTGTGTGTGTGTGTACACTGTTTTGTGTGTGTGTGCGTACACTGTTGTGTGTGTGTACACAGTGTGTGTGTGTGTGTATACAGTTGTGTGTGGGTGTCTACACAGTTGTGTGTGTGTACACACAGTTATGTGTGTGTGCGAGTGTGTGCGTACACAGTTGTGTGTGTGTGTGTATATCTGTCTACACAGTTGCAGTTGTGTGTACACAGTTTTGTGTGTGTGTTTTCACACTTGTGTGTGTGTATATACAGTTGTGCGTGTGTATGTACACAGTTGTGTTTGTATATACAAAGTTGTGTGTCTGTGCACACAGTTGTGTGTGTGTGTGGGTGTGTGTGTACACAGTTGTGTGTGAGTGTGTTCACACAGGTGTGTGTGTGTGTGTGTGTGTATACACTGTTGTGTCTCTGTATGTCTGTGTACACAGTTGTGTGTGTACACAGTTGTGTGTGTATACACAGTTGTGTGTGTGTACACCGTTGTGTTTCTATGTACACAGCTGTTTCTGTGTGGACACAAGTGTGTGTGTGTACACAGTTGTGTGTGTGTGTGAGTGTGTGCGTACACAGTTGTGTATGTCTGTCTGCACAGTTACGTGTGTGTGTACATAGTTTTGTGTGTGTGTTTACACACTTGTGTGTGTGTATACACAGTTGTGCGTGTGTGTGTACACAGTTGTGTGTGTGTGTACAAATATGTGTCTGTGTGCACACAGTTGTGTGTGAGTGTGTGTGTGTGTACACAGTTGTGTGTGTGTGTGTTCACGCAGGTGTGTGTGTGCGTGTGTGTGTATACACTGTTGTGTCTCTGTATGTCTGTGTACATAGTTGTGTCTGTGTACACAGTTGTGTGTGTGTACACAGTTGTGTGTGTGTGTGTACACAGTTGTGTTTCTATGTACACAGCTGTTTCTGTGTGGACACAGGTGTGTGTGTGTACACAATTGTGTGTGTGTGTTCACACAGGTGTATGTGTGCATGTGTGTGTATACACTGTTGTGTCTCTGTATGTCTGTGTACAGAGTTGTGTGTGTGTACACAGCTGTGTGTGTGTACACAGATGTGTGTGTGTGGGTGTGTGTGTGTTCACACAGGTGTGTGTGTGCATGTGTGTGTATACACTGTTGTGTCTCTGTATGTCTGTGTACAGAGTTGTGTGTGTGTACACAGCTGTGTGTGTGTACACAGTTGTGTGTGTGTACACAGTTGTGTTTCTATGTACACAGCTGTTTCTGTGAGGACACAAGTGTGTGTGTGTACACAGTTGTGTGTGTGTGATTGTGTGCGTACACAGTTGTGTGTGTGTATGTCTGTCTGCACAGTTACGCGTGTGTGTGTACATAGTTTTGTGTGCGTGTTTACACACTTGTGTGTGGGTATACACATTTGTGCGTGTGTGTGTACACAGTTGTGTGTGTGTGTGTGTGTATACACAGTTGTGTGTGTGTGTGTGTTCACACAGGTGTGTGTGTGCGTGTGTGTATACACTGTTGTGTCTCTGTATGTCTGTGAATAGAGTTGTGTGTGTGTACACAGTTGTGTGTGTGTACACAGTTGTGTGTGTGTGTGGGTACACAGTTGTGTTTCTATGTACACAGCTGTTTCTGTGTGGACACAGGTGTGTGTGTGTACACAGTTGTGTGTGTGTGTGAACACAGTTGTGTGTGTGCGTGTGTACACAGTGTGTGTGTGTGTGTGTGTGTGTGTGTACACAGTTGTGTGTGTGTGTGTTTACACAGTTGTTTGTGTGTGTTCACAGTTGTGTGTGTGTATGAGTGTACACAGTTGTCTATGTGTGTACACAGTTGTGTGTGTGTGTCTGTGTACACAGTTGTGTGCGTGTATGTGTGTGTACACAATTGTGTGTGTGTGTGTACATTCTG
Source organism: Isurus oxyrinchus (assembly GCA_026770705.1). Classification (NCBI taxonomy): domain Eukaryota; kingdom Metazoa; phylum Chordata; class Chondrichthyes; order Lamniformes; family Lamnidae; genus Isurus; species Isurus oxyrinchus. The sequence goes on from JANJGN010000017.1 coordinate 108,063,171, forward strand.
TGTGTGTACACAGTTGTGTGTGTGTGTACACAGTTGTGTGTGTGTGTGTTTACACAGTTGTTTGTGTGTGTACACAGTTGTGTGTGTGTATGAGTGTACACAGTTGTCTATGTGTGTACACAGTTGTGTGTGTGTGTCTGTGTACACAGTTGTGTACGTGTATGTGTGGGTACACAGTTGTGTGTTTGTGTGTGTACATTCTGTGTGTGTACACTGTTTTTATTTATACTGTGTGTGTACACTGTTTTGTGTGTGTGTGCATACACTGTTGTGTGTGTGTACACAGTGTGTGTGTGTATACAGTTGTGTGTGGGTGTCTACACAGTTGTGTGTGTGTGTACACAGTTATGTGTGTGCGCGAGTGTGTGCGTACACAGTTGTGTGTGTGTGTGTATATCTGTCTACACAGTTGCAGTTGTGTGTACACAGTTTTGTGTGTGCGTTTTCACACTTGTGTGTGTGTATATACAGTTGTGCGTGTGTATGTACACAGTTGTGTTTGTATATACAAAGTTGTGTGTCTGTGCACACAGTTGTGTGTGTGTGTGGGCGTGTGTGTACACAGTTGTGTGTGTGTGTGTTCACACAGGTGTGTGTGTGTGTGTGTGTGTGTGTATACACTGTTGTGTCTCTGTATGTCTGTGTACACAGTTGTGTGTGTGTACACAGTTGTGTGTGTATACACAGTTGTGTGTGTGTACACAGTTTTGTTTCTATGTACACAGCTGTTTCTGTGTGGACACAAGTGTGTGTGTGTACACAGTTGTGTGTGTGTGTGAGTGTGTGCGTACACAGTTGTGTATGTCTGTCTGCACAGTAACGTGTGAGTGTACATAGTTTTGTGTGTGTGTTTACACACTTGTGTGTGTGTATACACAGTTGTGCGTGTGTGTGTACACAGTTGTGAGTGTGTGTACAAACATGTGTCTGTGTGCACACAGTTGTGTGTGAGTGTGTGTGTGTACACAGTTGTGTGTTTGTGTGTTCACGCAGGTGTGTCTGTGCGTGTGTGTGTATACACTGTTGTGTCTCTGTATGTCTGTGTACAGAGTTGTGTCTGTGTACACAGTTGTGTGTGTGTACACAGTTGTGTGTGTGTGTGTGTACACAGTTGTGTGTGTGTGTGTGTGTGTGTGTGTGTGTTCACACAGGTGTGTGTGTGCGTGTGTGTGTATACACTGTTGTGTCTCTGTATGTCTGTGAATAGAGTTGTGTGTGTGTACACAGTTGTGTGTGTGTACACAGTTGTGTGTGTGTCTGTGTGCACACAGTTGTGTTTCTATGTACACAGCTGTTTCTGTGTGGACACAGGTGTGTGTGTGTACACAATTGTGTGTGTGTGTGAACACAGTTGTGTGTGTGCGTGTGTACACAGTGTGTGTGTGTGTGTGTGTACACAGTTGTGTGTGTGTGTGTTTACACAGTTGTTTGTGTGTGTACACAGTTGTGTGTGTGTATGAGTGTACACAGTTGTCTATGTGTGTACACAGTTGTGTGTGTGTGTCTGTGTACACAGTTGTGTACGTGTATGTGTGGGTACACAGTTGTGTGTTTGTGTGTGTACATTCTGTGTGTGTACACTGTTTTTATTTATACTGTGTGTGTACACTGTTTTGTGTGTGTGTGCATACACTGTTGTGTGTGTGTACACAGTGTGTGTGTGTATACAGTTGTGTGTGGGTGTCTACACAGTTGTGTGTGTGTGTACACAGTTATGTGTGTGCGCGAGTGTGTGCGTACACAGTTGTGTGTGTGTGTGTATATCTGTCTACACAGTTGCAGTTGTGTGTACACAGTTTTGTGTGTGCGTTTTCACACTTGTGTGTGTGTATATACAGTTGTGCGTGTGTATGTACACAGTTGTGTTTGTATATACAAAGTTGTGTGTCTGTGCACACAGTTGTGTGTGTGTGTGGGCGTGTGTGTACACAGTTGTGTGTGTGTGTGTTCACACAGGTGTGTGTGTGTGTGTGTGTGTGTGTGTGTATACACTGTTGTGTCTCTGTATGTCTGTGTACACAGTTGTGTGTGTGTACACAGTTGTGTGTGTATACACAGTTGTGTGTGTGTACACAGTTGTGTTTCTATGTACACAGCTGTTTCTGTGTGGACACAAGTGTGTGTGTGTACACAGTTGTGTGTGTGTGTGAGTGTGTGCGTACACAGTTGTGTATGTCTGTCTGCACAGTAACGTGTGTGTGTACATAGTTTTGTGTGTGTGTTTACACACTTGTGTGTGTGTATACACAGTTGTGCGTGTGTGTGTACACAGTTGTGAGTGTGTGTACAAACATGTGTCTGTGTGCACACAGTTGTGTGTGAGTGTGTGTGTGTACACAGTTGTGTGTTTGTGTGTTCACGCAGGTGTGTGTGTGCGTGTGTGTGTATACACTGTTGTGTCTCTGTATGTCTGTGTACAGAGTTGTGTCTGTGTACACAGTTGTGTGTGTGTACACAGTTGTGTGTGTGTGTGTGTACACAGTTGTGTTTCTATGTACACAGCTGTTTCTGTGTGGACACAGGTGTGTGTGTGTACACAATTGTGTGTGTGTGTTCACACAGGTGTGTGTGTGCATGTGTGTGTATACACTGTTGTGTCTCTGTATGTCTGTGTACAGAGTTGTGTGTGTGTACACAGCTGTGTGTGTGTACACAGATGTGTGTGTGTGGGTGTGTGTGTACACAGTTGTGTGTGTGTGTTCACACAGGTGTGTGTGTGCATGTGTGTGTATACACTGTTGTGTCTCTGTATGTCTGTGTACAGAGTTGTGTGTGTGTACACAGCTGTGTGTGTGTACACAGTTGTGTGTGTGTACACAGTTGTGTTTCTATGTACACAGCTGTTTCTGTGAGGACACAAGTGTGTGTGTGTACACAGTTGTGTGTGTGTGAGTGTGTGCGTACACAGTTGTGTGTGTGTATGTCTGTCTGCACAGTTACGCGTGTGTGTGTACATAGTTTTGTGTGCGTGTTTACACACTTGTGTGTGGGTATACACACTTGTGCGTGTGTGTGTACACAGTTGTGTGTGTGTGTGTGTGTGTGTACACAGTTGTGTGTGTGTGTGTGTGTGTGTGTGTTCACACAGGTGTGTGTGTGCGTGTGTGTGTATACACTGTTGTGTCTCTGTATGTCTGTGAATAGAGTTGTGTGTGTGTACACAGTAGTGTGTGTGTGTACACAGTTGTGTGTGTGTGTACACAGTTGTGTTTCTATGTACACAGCTGTTTCTGTGTGGACACAGGTGTGTGTGTGTACACAGTTGTGTGTGTGTGTGAACACAGTTGTGTGTGTGCGTGTGTACACAGTGTGTGTGTGTGTGTGTACACAGTTGTGTGTGTGTGTGTTTACACAGTTGTTTGTGTGTGTACACAGTTGTGTGTGTGTATGAGTATACACAGTTGTCTATGTGTGTACACAGTTGTGTGTGTGTGTCTGTGTACACAGTTGTGTGCGTGTATGTGTGTGTACACAGTTGTGTGTTTGTGTGTGTACATTCTGTGTGTGTACACTGTTTTTATTTATACTGTGTGTGTGTGTACACTGTTTTGTGTGTGTGTGTGCGTACACTGTTGTGTGTGTGTACACAGTGTGTGTGTGTATACAGTTGTGTGTGTGTGTCTACACAGTTGTGTGTGTGTGTACACAGTTATGTGTGTGTGCGAGTGTGTGCGTACACAGTTGTGTGTGTGTATATCTGTCTACACAGTTGCAGTTGTGTGTACACAGTTTTGTGTGTGTGTTTTCACACTTGTGTGTGTGTATATACAGTTGTGCTTGTGTATGTACACGTTTGTGTTTGTATATACAAAGTTGTGTGTCTGTGCACACAGTTGTGTGTGTGTGTGGGTGTGTGTGTACACAGTTGTGTGTGTGTGTTCACACAGGTGTGTGTGTGCGTGTGTGTGTATACACTGTTGTGTCTCTGTATGTCTGTGTACAGAGTTGTGTGTGTGTACACAGTTGTGTGTGTATACACAGTTGTGTGTGTGTACACAATTGTGTGTGTGTGTGAACACAGTTGTGTGTGTGCGTGTGTACACAGTGTGTGTGTGTGTGTACACAGTTGTCTGTGTGTGTGTGTTTACACAGTTGTTTGTGTGTGTACACAGTTGTGTGTGTGTATGAGTGCACACAGCTGTGTATGTGTGTACACAGTTGTGTGTGTGTGTCTGTGAACACAGTTGTGTGCGTGTATGTGTGTGTACACAGTTGTGTGTTTGTGTGTGTACATTCTGTGTGTGTACACTGTTTTTATTTATACTGTGTGTGTGTGTACACTGTTGTGTGTGTGTGTGTGCGTACACTGTTATGTGTGTGTACACAGTGTGCGTGTGTGTATACAGTTGTGTGTGTGTGTCTACACAGTTGTGTGTGTGTGAACACAGTTATGTGTGTGTGTGTATATCTGTCTACACAGTTGCAGGGGTGTGTACACAGTTTTGTGTGTTTGTTTTCACACTTGTGTGTTTGTCTATACATTGTGCGTGTGTATGTAGACAGTTGTGTGTGTATATACAAAGTTGTGTGTCTGTGCACACAGTTGTGTGTGTGTGTGAGTGTGTGCGTACACAGTTGTGTGTGTGTGCATATCTGTCTACACAGTTGCACGTGTGTGTACACAGTTTTGTGTGTGTGTTTTCACACTTGTGTGTGTGTATATACAGTTGTGCGTGTGTATGTACACAGTTGTGTGTGTATATGTAAAGTTGTGTGTCTGTGCACACAGTTGTGTGTGTGTGTGGGTGTGTGTGTACACAGTTGTGTGTGTGTGTGTTCACACAGGTGTGTGTGTGCGTGTGTGTGTATACACTGTTGTGTCTCTGTATGTCTGTGTACAGAGTTGTGTCTGTGTACACAGTTGTGTGTGTGTACACAGTTGTGTGTGTGTATACAGTTGTGTTTCTATGTACACAGCTGTTTCTGTGTGGACACAAGTGTGTGTGTGTACACAGTTGTGTGTGTGTGAGTGTGTGCGTACACAGTTGTCTGTGTGTGTATGTCTGTCTGCACAGTTACACGTGTGTGTGTACATAGTTTTGTGTGTGTGTTTACACAGTTGTGCGTGTGTGTGTACACAGTTGTGTGTGTATGTACAAACATGTGTCTGTGTGCACACAGTTGTGTGTGTGTGTGTGTACACAGTTGTGTGTGTGTGTGTGTGTTCACGCAGGTGTGCGTGTGTGTGTATACACTGTTGTGTCTCTGTATGTCTGTGTACAGAGTTGTGTCTGTGTACACAGTTGTGTGGGTGTACACAGTTGTGTGTGTGTGTGTGTACACAGTTGTGTTTCTATGTACACAGCTGTTTCTGTGTGGACACAGGTGTGTGTGTGTGTACACAATTGTGAGTGTGCGTGAACACAGTTGTGTGTGTACACAGTGTGTGTGTGTGTGTGCACAGTTGTGTGTGTGTGTTTACACAGTTGTTTGTGTGTACACAGTTGTGTGTGTGTATGAGTGTACACAGTTGTGTATGTGTGTACACAGTTGTGTGTGTGTGTCTGTGTACACAGTTGTGTGCGTGTATGTGTGTGTGTACACAGTTGTGTGTTTGTGTGTGTACATTCTGTGTGTGTACACTGTGTTTTTATTTATACTGTGTGTGTGTACACTGTTTTGTGTGTGTGTGCGTACACTGTTGTGTGTGTGTACACAGTGTGTGTGTGTGTACACAGTGTGTGTGTACACAGTTGTGTGTGTGTGTGCATACGGTTGTGTGTGTGTGTCTACACAGTTGTGTGTGTGTACACAGTTGTGTGTGTGTGAGTGTGTGCGTACACAGTTGTGTGTGTGTGTATGTCTGTCTGCACAGTTACGCGTGTGTGTGTACATAGTTTTGTGTGTGTGTTTACACAGTTGTGCATGTGTGTGTACACAGTTGTGTGTGTATGTACAAACATGTGTCTGTGTGCACACAGTTGTGTGTGTGTGTGTGTACACAGTTGTGTGTGTGTGTGTGTGTGTTCATGCAGGTGTGCGTGTGCGTGTGTGTGTATACACTGTTGTGTCTCTGTATGTCTGTGTACAGAGTTGTGTCTGTGTACACAGTTGTGTGGGTGTACACAGTTGTGTGTGTGTGTACACAGTTGTGTTTCTATGTACACAGCTGTTTCTGTGTGGACACAGGTGTGTGTGTGTGTACACAATTGTGAGTGTGCGTGAACACAGTTGTGTGTGTGTGTGTGTACACAGTGTGTGTGTGTACACAGTTGTGTGTGTGTGTTTACACAGTTGTTTGTGTGTACACAGTTGTGTGTGTGTATGAGTGTACACAGTTGTGTATGTGTGTACACAGTTGTGTGTGTGTGTCTGTGTACACAGTTGTGTGCGTGTATGTGTGTGTGTACACAGTTGTGTGTTTGTGTGTGTACATTCTGTGTGTGTACACTGTGTTTTTATTTATACTGTGTGTGTGTACACTGTTTTGTGTGTGTGTGCGTACACTGTTGTGTGTGTGTACACAGTGTGTGTGTGTGTACACAGTGTGTGTGTACACAGTTGTGTGTGTGTGTGCATACGGTTGTGTGTGTGTGTCTACACAGTTGTGTGTGTGTACACAGTTGTGTGTGTGTGAGTGTGTGCGTACACAGTTGTGTGTGTGTGTATGTCTGTCTGCACAGTTACGCGTGTGTGTGTACATAGTTTTGTGTGTGTGTTTACACAGTTGTGCATGTGTGTGTACACAGTTGTGTGTGTATGTACAAACATGTGTCTGTGTGCACACAGTTGTGTGTGTGTGTGTGTACACAGTTGTGTGTGTGTGTGTGTGTTAATGCAGGTGTGCGTGTGCGTGTGTGTGTATACACTGTTGTGTCTCTGTATGTCTGTGTACAGAGTTGTGTCTGTGTACACAGTTGTGTGGGTGTACACAGTTGTGTGTGTGTGTACACAGTTGTGTTTCTATGTACACAGCTGTTTCTGTGTGGACACAGGTGTGTGTGTGTGTACACAATTGTGAGTGTGCGTGAACACAGTTGTGTGTGTGTGTGTGTACACAGTGTGTGTGTGTACACAGTTGTGTGTGTGTGTTTACACAGTTGTTTGTGTGTACACAGTTGTGTGTGTGTATGAGTGTACACAGTTGTGTATGTGTGTACACAGTTGTGTGTGTGTGCCTGTGTACACAGTTGTGTGCGTGTATGTGTGTGTACACAGTTGTGTGTTTGTGTGTGTACATTCTGTGTGTGTACACTGTGTTTTTATTTATACTGTGTGTGTGTACACTGTTTTGTGTGTGTGTGTGCGTACACTGTTGTGTGTGTGTACACAGTGTGTGTGTGTGTACACAGTGTGTGTGTACACAGTTGTGTGTGTGTGTGCATACAGTTGTGTGTGTGTGTCTACACAGTTGTGTGTGTGTACACAGTTGTGTGTGTGTGTGTGTGTGCGTACACAGTTGTGTGTGTGTGTCTGTGTACACAGTTGTGTGCATGTATGTGTGTGTGTACACAGTTGTGTGTTTGTGTGTGTACATTCTGTGTGTGTACACTGTGTTTTTATTTATACTGTGTGTGTGTACACTGTTTTGTGTGTGTGTGTGCGTACACTGTTGTGTGTGTACACAGTGTGTGTGTGTGTACACAGTGTGTGTGTACACAGTTTTGTGTGTGTGTTTTTACACTTGTGAGTGTGTATATACAGTTGTGCATGTGTATGTACTCAGTTGTGTGTGTATGTACAAAGTTGTGTGTCTGTGCACACAGTTGCGTGTGTGTGTACACAGTTGTGTGTGTGTGCGTTCACACAGGTGTGTGTGTGTATACACTGTTGTGTCTCTGTATGTCTGTGTACAGAGTTGTGTGTGTGTACACAGTTGTGTGTGTGTACACAGTTGTGTGTGTGTACACAGTTGTGTGTGTGTGTGTGTTTACACAGTTGTTTGTGTGTGTACACAGTTGTGTGTGTGTATGAGTGTACACAGTTGTCTATGTGTGTACACAGTTGAGTGTGTGTGTCTGTGTACACAGTTGTGTGCGTGTATGTGTGGGTACACAGTTGTGTGTTTGTGTGTGTACATTCTGTGTGTGTACACTGTTTTTATTTATACTGTGTGTGTGTGTACACTGTTTTGTGTGTGTGTGCGTACACTGTTGTGTGTGTGTACACAGTGTGTGTGTGTGTGTATACAGTTGTGTGTGGGTGTCTACACAGTTGTGTGTGTGTGTACACAGTTATGTGTGTGTGCGAGTGTGTGCGTACACAGTTGTGTGTGTGTGTGTATATCTGTCTACACAGTTGCAGTTGTGTGTACACAGTTTTGTGTGTGTGTTTTCACACTTGTGTGTGTGTATATACAGTTGTGCGTGTGTATGTACACAGTTGTGTTTGTATATACAAAGTTGTGTGTCTGTGCACACAGTTGTGTGTGTGTGTGGGTGTGTGTGTACACAGTTGTGTGTGAGTGTGTTCACACAGGTGTGTGTGTGTGTGTGTGTGTATACACTGTTGTGTCTCTGTATGTCTGTGTACACAGTTGTGTGTGTACACAGTTGTGTGTGTATACACAGTTGTGTGTGTGTACACCGTTGTGTTTCTATGTACACAGCTGTTTCTGTGTGGACACAAGTGTGTGTGTGTACACAGTTGTGTGTGTGTGTGAGTGTGTGCGTACACAGTTGTGTATGTCTGTCTGCACAGTTACGTGTGTGTGTACATAGTTTTGTGTATGTGTTTACACACTTGTGTGTGTGTATACACAGTTGTGCGTGTGTGTGTACACAGTTGTGTGTGTGTGTACAAATATGTGTCTGTGCACACAGTTGTGTGTGAGTGTGTGTGTGTGTACACAGTTGTGCGTGTGTGTGTTCACGCAGGTGTGTGTGTGCGTGTGTGTGTATACACTGTTGTGTCTCTGTATGTCTGTGTACAGAGTTGTGTCTGTGTACACAGTTGTGTGTGTGTACACAGTTGTGTGTGTGTGTGTACACAGTTGTGTTTCTATGTACACAGCTGTTTCTGTGTGGACACAGGTGTGTGTGTGTACACAATTGTGTGTGTGTGTTCACACAGGTGTATGTGTGCATGTGTGTGTATACACTGTTGTGTCTCTGTATGTCTGTGTACAGAGTTGTGTGTGTGTACACAGCTGTGTGTGTGTACACAGATGTGTGTGTGTGGGTGTGTGTGTGTTCACACAGGTGTGTGTGTGCATGTGTGTGTATACACTGTTGTGTCTCTGTATGTCTGTGTACAGAGTTGTGTGTGTGTACACAGTTGTGTTTCTATGTACACAGCTGTTTCTGTGAGGACACAAGTGTGTGTGTGAGTGTATGCGTACACAGTTGTGTGTGTGTATGTCTGTCTGCACAGTTACGCGTGTGTGTGTACATAGTTTTGTGTGCGTGTTTACACACTTGTGTGTGGGTATACACATTTGTGCGTGTGTGTGTACACAGTTGTGTGTGTGTGTGTGTGTATACACAGTTGTGTGTGTGTGTGTGTTCACACAGGTGTGTGTGTGCGTGTGTGTATACACTGTTGTGTCTCTGTATGTCTGTGAATAGAGTTGTGTGTGTGTACACAGTTGTGTGTGTGTACACAGTTGTGTGTGTGTGTGGGTACACAGTTGTGTTTCTATGTACACAGCTGTTTCTGTGTGGACACAGGTGTGTGTGTGTACACAGTTGTGTGTGTGTGTGAACACAGTTGTGTGTGTGCGTGTGTACACAGTGTGTGTGTGTGTGTGTGTACACAGTTGTGTGTGTGTGTGTTTACACAGTTGTTTGTGTGTGTTCACAGTTGTGTGTGTGTATGAGTGTACACAGTTGTCTATGTGTGTACACAGTTGTGTGTGTGTGTCTGTGTACACAGTTGTGTGCGTGTATGTGTGTGTACACAGTTGTGTGTTTGTGTGTGTACATTCTGTGTGTGTACACAGTTGTGTGTGTGTGTACACAGTTGTGTGTGTGTATACAGTTGTGTTTCAATGTACACAGCTGTTTCTGTGTGGACACAAGTGTGTGTGTGAGTGTGTGCGTACACAGTTGTGTGTGTGTGTATGTCTGTCTGCACAGTTACACGTGTGTGTGTACATAGTTTTGTGTGTGTGTTTACACAGTTGTGCGTGTGTGTGTACACAGTTGTGTGTGTATGTACAAACATGTGTCTGTGTGCACACAGTTGTGTGTGTGTGTGTGTACACAGTTGTGTGTGTGTGTGTGTGTTCACGCAGGTGTGCGTGTGCGTGTGTGTGTATACACTGTTGTGTCTCTCTATGTCTGTGTACAGAGTTGTGTCTGTGTACACAGTTGTGTGGGTGTACACAGCTGTGTGTGTGTGTGTACACAGTTGTGTTTCTATGTACACAGCTGTTTCTGTGTGGACACAGGTGTGTGTGTGTGTACACAATTGTGAGTGTGCGTGAACACAGTTGTGTGTGTTTGTGTGTACACAGTGTGTGTGTGTGTACACAGTTGTGTGTGTGTGTGTTTACACAGTTGTCTGTGTGTACACAGTTGTGTGTGTGTATGAGTGTACACAGTTGTGTATGTGTGTACACAGTTGTGTGTGTGTGTCTGTGTACACAGTTGTGTGCGTGTATGTGTGTGTGTACACAGTTGTATGTGTATGTTCACACAGGTGTGTGTGCGTGTGTGTGTATTCACTGTTGTGTCTCTGTATGTCTGTGTACAGAGTTGTGTGTGTGTACACAGTTGTGTGTGTGTACACAGTTGTGTCTGGGTACACAGTTGTGTGTGCGTGTGTGTTTACACAGTTGTGTGTGTGTGTACACAGTTGTGTGTGTGTATGAGTGTACACAGTTGTGTATGTGTGTACACAGTTGTGTGTGTGTGTGTCTGTATACACAGTTGTGTCCGTGTTTGTGTGTGTACACAGTTGTGTGTTTGTGTGTGTACATTCTGTGTGTGTACACTGTGTTTTTATTTATACTGTGTGTGTGTACACTGTTTTGTGTGTGTGTGTGTGTACACTGTTGTGTGTGTGTACACAGTGTGTGTGTGTGTGTACACAGTGTGTGTGTACACAGTTGTGTGTGTGTGTGCATACAGTTGTGTGTGTGTGTCTACACAGTTGTGTGTGTGTACACAGTTGTGTGTGTGTGAGTGTGTGCGTACACAGTTGTGTGTGTGTGTATGTCTGTCTGCACAGTTACGCGTGTGTGTGTAAATAGTTTTGTGTGTGTGTTTACACAGTTGTGCGTGTGTGTGTACACTGTTGTGTGTGTGTGAGTGTGTGCGTACACAGTTGTGTGTGTGTGTGTATATCTGTCTACACAGTTGCACGTGTGTGTACACAGTTTTGTGTATGTGTTTTCACACTTGTGTGTGTGTATATACAGTTGTGCATGTGTATGTACACAGTTGTGTGTGTATGTACAAAGTTGTGTGTCTGTGCACACAGTTGTGTGTGTGTGTACACAGTTGTGTGTGTGTGCGTTCACACAGGTGTGTGTGTGTGTGTGTGTGTATACACTGCTGTGTCTCTGTATGTCTGTGTACAGAGTTGTGTGTGTGTACAGAGTTGTGTGTGTATACACAGTTGTGTGTGTGTACACAGTTGTGTGTGTGTGTGTGTTTACACAGTTGTTTGTGTGTGTACACAGTTGTGTGTGTGTATGAGTGTACACAGTTGTCTATGTGTGTACACAGTTGTGTGTGTGTGTCTGTGTACACAGTTGTGTGCGTGTATGTGTGGGTACACAGTTGTGTGTTTGTGTGTGTACATTCTGTGTGTGTACACTGTTTTTATTTATACTGCGTGTGTGTACACTGTTTTGTGTGTGTGTGCGTACACTGTTGTGTGTGTGTACACAGTGTGTGTGTGTGTGTGTATACAGTTGTGTGTGGGTGTCTACACAGTTGTGTGTGTGTGTACACAGTTATGTGTGTGTGCGAGTGTGTGCGTACACAGTTGTGTGTGTGTGTGTATATCTGTCTACACAGTTGCAGTTGTGTGTACACAGTTTTGTGTGTGTGTTTTCACACTTGTGTGTGTGTATATACAGTTGTGCGTGTGTATGTACACAGTTGTGTTTGTATATACAAAGTTGTGTGTCTGTGCACACAGTTGTGTGTGTGTGTGGCTGTGTGTGTACACAGTTGTGTGTGTGTGTGTTCACATAGGTGTGTGTGTGTGTGTGTGTGTGTGTATACACTGTTGTGTCTCTGTATGTCTGTGTACACAGTTGTGTGTGTGTACACAGTTGTGTGTGTATACACAGTTGTGTGTGTGTACACAGTTGTGTTTCTATGTACACAGCTGTTTCTGTGTGGACACAAGTGTGTGTGTGTACACAGTTGTGTGTGTGTGTGAGTGTGTGCGTACACAGTTGTGTATGTCTGTCTGCACAGTTACGTGTGTGTGTACATAGTTTTGTGTGTGTGTTTACACACTTGTGTGTGTGTATACACAGTTGTGCGTGTGTGTGTACACAGTTGTGTGTGTGTGTACAAATATGTGTCTGTGTGCACACAGTTGTGTGTGAGTGTGTGTGTGTGTACACAGTTGTGTGTGTGTGTGTTCACGCAGGTGTGTGTGTGCGTGTGTGTGTATACACTGTTGTGTCTCTGTATGTCTGTGTACATAGTTGTGTCTGTGTACACAGTTGTGTGTGTGTACACAGTTGTGTGTGTGTGTGTACACAGTTGTGTTTCTATGTACACAGCTGTTTCTGTGTGGACACAGGTGTGTGTGTGTACACAATTGTGTGTGTGTGTTCACACAGGTGTATGTGTGCATGTGTGTGTATACACTGTTGTGTCTCTGTATGTCTGTGTACAGAGTTGTGTGTGTGTACACAGCTGTGTGTGTGTACACAGATGTGTGTGTGTGGGTGTGTGTGTGTTCACACAGGTGTGTGTGTGCATGTGTGTGTATACACTGTTGTGTCTCTGTATGTCTGTGTACAGAGTTGTGTGTGTGTACACAGCTGTGTGTGTGTACACAGTTGTGTGTGTGTACACAGTTGTGTTTCTATGTACACAGCTGTTTCTGTGAGGACACAAGTGTGTGTGTGTACACAGTTGTGTGTGTGTGATTGTGTGCGTACACAGTTGTGTGTGTGTATGTCTGTCTGCACAGTTACGCGTGTGTGTGTACATAGTTTTGTGTGCGTGTTTACACACTTGTGTGTGGGTATACACATTTGTGCGTGTGTGTGTACACAGTTGTGTGTGTGTGTGTGTGTATACACAGTTGTGTGTGTGTGTGTGTTCACACAGGTGTGTGTGTGCGTGTGTGTATACACTGTTGTGTCTCTGTATGTCTGTGAATAGAGTTGTGTGTGTGTACACAGTTGTGTGTGTGTACACAGTTGTGTGTGTGTGTGGGTACACAGTTGTGTTTCTATGTACACAGCTGTTTCTGTGTGGACACAGGTGTGTGTGTGTACACAGTTGTGTGTGTGTGTGAACACAGTTGTGTGTGTGCGTGTGTACACAGTGTGTGTGTGTGTGTGTGTGTGTGTGTACACAGTTGTGTGTGTGTGTGTTTACACAGTTGTTTGTGTGTGTTCACAGTTGTGTGTGTGTATGAGTGTACACAGTTGTCTATGTGTGTACACAGTTGTGTGTGTGTGTCTGTGTACACAGTTGTGTGCGTGTATGTGTGTGTACACAATTGTGTGTGTGTGTGTACATTCTGTGTGTGTACACAGTTGTGTGTGTGTGTACACAGTTGTGTGTGTGTGTGTTTACACAGTTGTTTGTGTGTGTACACAGTTGTGTGTGTGTGAGTGTGTGCGTACACAGTTGTGTGTGTGTGTATGTCTGTCTGCACAGTTACGCGTGTGTGTGTAAATAGTTTTGTGTGTGTGTTTACACAGTTGTGCGTGTGTGTGTACACTGTTGTGTGTGTGTGAGTGTGTGCGTACACAGTTGTGTGTGTGTGTGTATATCTGTCTACACAGTTGCACGTGTGTGTACACAGTTTTGTGTATGTGTTTTCACACTTGTGTGTGTGTATATACAGTTGTGCATGTGTATGTACACAGTTGTGTGTGTATGTACAAAGTTGTGTGTCTGTGCACACAGTTGTGTGTGTGTGTACACAGTTGTGTGTGTGTGCGTTCACACAGGTGTGTGTGTGTGTGTGTGTGTATACACTGCTGTGTCTCTGTATGTCTGTGTACAGAGTTGTGTGTGTGTACAGAGTTGTGTGTGTATACACAGTTGTGTGTGTGTACACAGTTGTGTGTGTGTGTGTGTTTACACAGTTGTTTGTGTGTGTACACAGTTGTGTGTGTGTATGAGTGTACACAGTTGTCTATGTGTGTACACAGTTGTGTGTGTGTGTCTGTGTACACAGTTGTGTGCGTGTATGTGTGGGTACACAGTTGTGTGTTTGTGTGTGTACATTCTGTGTGTGTACACTGTTTTTATTTATACTGCGTGTGTGTACACTGTTTTGTGTGTGTGTGCGTACACTGTTGTGTGTGTGTACACAGTGTGTGTGTGTGTGTGTATACAGTTGTGTGTGGGTGTCTACACAGTTGTGTGTGTGTGTACACAGTTATGTGTGTGTGCGAGTGTGTGCGTACACAGTTGTGTGTGTGTGTGTATATCTGTCTACACAGTTGCAGTTGTGTGTACACAGTTTTGTGTGTGTGTTTTCACACTTGTGTGTGTGTATATACAGTTGTGCGTGTGTATGTACACAGTTGTGTTTGTATATACAAAGTTGTGTGTCTGTGCACACAGTTGTGTGTGTGTGTGGCTGTGTGTGTACACAGTTGTGTGTGTGTGTGTTCACATAGGTGTGTGTGTGTGTGTGTGTGTGTGTATACACTGTTGTGTCTCTGTATGTCTGTGTACACAGTTGTGTGTGTGTACACAGTTGTGTGTGTATACACAGTTGTGTGTGTGTACACAGTTGTGTTTCTATGTACACAGCTGTTTCTGTGTGGACACAAGTGTGTGTGTGTACACAGTTGTGTGTGTGTGTGAGTGTGTGCGTACACAGTTGTGTATGTCTGTCTGCACAGTTACGTGTGTGTGTACATAGTTTTGTGTGTGTGTTTACACACTTGTGTGTGTGTATACACAGTTGTGCGTGTGTGTGTACACAGTTGTGTGTGTGTGTACAAATATGTGTCTGTGTGCACACAGTTGTGTGTGAGTGTGTGTGTGTGTACACAGTTGTGTGTGTGTGTGTTCACGCAGGTGTGTGTGTGCGTGTGTGTGTATACACTGTTGTGTCTCTGTATGTCTGTGTACATAGTTGTGTCTGTGTACACAGTTGTGTGTGTGTACACAGTTGTGTGTGTGTGTGTACACAGTTGTGTTTCTATGTACACAGCTGTTTCTGTGTGGACACAGGTGTGTGTGTGTACACAATTGTGTGTGTGTGTTCACACAGGTGTATGTGTGCATGTGTGTGTATACACTGTTGTGTCTCTGTATGTCTGTGTACAGAGTTGTGTGTGTGTACACAGCTGTGTGTGTGTACACAGATGTGTGTGTGTGGGTGTGTGTGTGTTCACACAGGTGTGTGTGTGCATGTGTGTGTATACACTGTTGTGTCTCTGTATGTCTGTGTACAGAGTTGTGTGTGTGTACACAGCTGTGTGTGTGTACACAGTTGTGTGTGTGTACACAGTTGTGTTTCTATGTACACAGCTGTTTCTGTGAGGACACAAGTGTGTGTGTGTACACAGTTGTGTGTGTGTGATTGTGTGCGTACACAGTTGTGTGTGTGTATGTCTGTCTGCACAGTTACGCGTGTGTGTGTACATAGTTTTGTGTGCGTGTTTACACACTTGTGTGTGGGTATACACATTTGTGCGTGTGTGTGTACACAGTTGTGTGTGTGTGTGTGTGTATACACAGTTGTGTGTGTGTGTGTGTTCACACAGGTGTGTGTGTGCGTGTGTGTATACACTGTTGTGTCTCTGTATGTCTGTGAATAGAGTTGTGTGTGTGTACACAGTTGTGTGTGTGTACACAGTTGTGTGTGTGTGTGGGTACACAGTTGTGTTTCTATGTACACAGCTGTTTCTGTGTGGACACAGGTGTGTGTGTGTACACAGTTGTGTGTGTGTGTGAACACAGTTGTGTGTGTGCGTGTGTACACAGTGTGTGTGTGTGTGTGTGTACACAGTTGTGTGTGTGTGTGTTTACACAGTTGTTTGTGTGTGTTCACAGTTGTGTGTGTGTATGAGTGTACACAGTTGTCTATGTGTGTACACAGTTGTGTGTGTGTGTCTGTGTACACAGTTGTGTGCGTGTATGTGTGTGTACACAGTTGTGTGTTTGTGTGTGTACATTCTGTGTGTGTACACAGTTGTGTGTGTGTGTACACAGTTGTGTGTGTGTATACAGTTGTGTTTCAATGTACACAGCTGTTTCTGTGTGGACACAAGTGTGTGTGTGAGTGTGTGCGTACACAGTTGTGTGTGTGTGTATGTCTGTCTGCACAGTTACACGTGTGTGTGTACATAGTTTTGTGTGTGTGTTTACACAGTTGTGCGTGTGTGTGTACACAGTTGTGTGTGTATGTACAAACATGTGTCTGTGTGCACACAGTTGTGTGTGTGTGTGTGTACACAGTTGTGTGTGTGTGTGTGTGTTCACGCAGGTGTGCGTGTGCGTGTGTGTGTATACACTGTTGTGTCTCTCTATGTCTGTGTACAGAGTTGTGTCTGTGTACACAGTTGTGTGGGTGTACACAGCTGTGTGTGTGTGTGTACACAGTTGTGTTTCTATGTACACAGCTGTTTCTGTGTGGACACAGGTGTGTGTGTGTGTACACAATTGTGAGTGTGCGTGAACACAGTTGTGTGTGTTTGTGTGTACACAGTGTGTGTGTGTGTACACAGTTGTGTGTGTGTGTGTTTACACAGTTGTCTGTGTGTACACAGTTGTGTGTGTGTATGAGTGTACACAGTTGTGTATGTGTGTACACAGTTGTGTGTGTGTGTCTGTGTACACAGTTGTGTGCGTGTATGTGTGTGTGTACACAGTTGTATGTGTATGTTCACACAGGTGTGTGTGCGTGTGTGTGTATTCACTGTTGTGTCTCTGTATGTCTGTGTACAGAGTTGTGTGTGTGTACACAGTTGTGTGTGTGTACACAGTTGTGTCTGGGTACACAGTTGTGTGTGCGTGTGTGTTTACACAGTTGTGTGTGTGTGTACACAGTTGTGTGTGTGTATGAGTGTACACAGTTGTGTATGTGTGTACACAGTTGTGTGTGTGTGTGTCTGTATACACAGTTGTGTCCGTGTTTGTGTGTGTACACAGTTGTGTGTTTGTGTGTGTACATTCTGTGTGTGTACACTGTGTTTTTATTTATACTGTGTGTGTGTACACTGTTTTGTGTGTGTGTGTGTGTACACTGTTGTGTGTGTGTACACAGTGTGTGTGTGTGTGTGTGTACACAGTGTGTGTGTACACAGTTGTGTGTGTGTGTGCATACAGTTGTGTGTGTGTGTCTACACAGTTGTGTGTGTGTACACAGTTGTGTGTGTGTGAGTGTGTGCGTACACAGTTGTGTGTGTGTGTATGTCTGTCTGCACAGTTACGCGTGTGTGTGTAAATAGTTTTGTGTGTGTGTTTACACAGTTGTGCGTGTGTGTGTACACTGTTGTGTGTGTGTGAGTGTGTGCGTACACAGTTGTGTGTGTGTGTGTATATCTGTCTACACAGTTGCACGTGTGTGTACACAGTTTTGTGTATGTGTTTTCACACTTGTGTGTGTGTATATACAGTTGTGCATGTGTATGTACACAGTTGTGTGTGTATGTACAAAGTTGTGTGTCTGTGCACACAGTTGTGTGTGTGTGTACACAGTTGTGTGTGTGTGCGTTCACACAGGTGTGTGTGTGTGTGTGTGTGTATACACTGCTGTGTCTCTGTATGTCTGTGTACAGAGTTGTGTGTGTGTACAGAGTTGTGTGTGTGTACACAGTTGTGTGTGTGTACACAGTTGTGTGTGTGTGTGTGTTTACACAGTTGTTTGTGTGTGTACACAGTTGTGTGTGTGTATGAGTGTACACAGTTGTCTATGTGTGTACACAGTTGTGTGTGTGTGTCTGTGTACACAGTTGTGTGCGTGTATGTGTGGGTACACAGTTGTGTGTTTGTGTGTGTACATTCTGTGTGTGTACACTGTTTTTATTTATACTGCGTGTGTGTACACTGTTTTGTGTGTGTGTGCGTACACTGTTGTGTGTGTGTACACAGTGTGTGTGTGTGTGTGTATACAGTTGTGTGTGGGTGTCTACACAGTTGTGTGTGTGTGTACACAGTTATGTGTGTGTGCGAGTGTGTGCGTACACAGTTGTGTGTGTGTGTGTATATCTGTCTACACAGTTGCAGTTGTGTGTACACAGTTTTGTGTGTGTGTTTTCACACTTGTGTGTGTGTATATACAGTTGTGCGTGTGTATGTACACAGTTGTGTTTGTATATACAAAGTTGTGTGTCTGTGCACACAGTTGTGTGTGTGTGTGGCTGTGTGTGTACACAGTTGTGTGTGTGTGTGTTCACACAGGTGTGTGTGTGTGTGTGTATACACTGTTGTGTCTCTGTATGTCTGTGTACACAGTTGTGTGTGTGTACACAGTTGTGTGTGTATACACAGTTGTGTGTGTGTACACAGTTGTGTTTCTATGTACACAGCTGTTTCTGTGTGGACACAAGTGTGTGTGTGTACACAGTTGTGTGTGTGTGTGAGTGTGTGCGTACACAGTTGTGTATGTCTGTCTGCACAGTTACGTGTGTGTGTACATAGTTTTGTGTGTGTGTTTACACACTTGTGTGTGTGTATACACAGTTGTGCGTGTGTGTGTACACAGTTGTGTGTGTGTGTACAAACATGTGTCTGTGTGCACACAGTTGTGTGTGAGTGTGTGTGTGTGTACACAGTTGTGTGTGTGTGTGTTCACGCAGGTGTGTGTGTGCGTGTGTGTGTATACACTGTTGTGTCTCTGTATGTCTGTGTACAGAGTTGTGTCTGTGTACACAGTTGTGTGTGTGTACACAGTTGTGTGTGTGTGTGTACACAGTTGTGTTTCTATGTACACAGCTGTTTCTGTGTGGACACAGGTGTGTGTGTGTACACAATTGTGTGTGTGTGTTCACACAGCTGTGTGTGTGCATGTGTGTGTATACACTGTTGTGTCTCTGTATGTCTGTGTACAGAGTTGTGTGTGTGTACACAGCTGTGTGTGTGTACACAGATGTGTGTGTGTGGGTGTGTGTGTACACAGTTGTGTGTGTGTGTTCACACAGGTGTGTGTGTGCATGTGTGTGTATACACTGTTGTGTCTCTGTATGTCTGTGTACAGAGTTGTGTGTGTGTACACAGCTGTGTGTGTGTACACAGTTGTGTGTGTGTACACAGTTGTGTTTCTATGTACACAGCTGTTTCTGTGAGGACACAAGTGTGTGTGTGTACACAGTTGTGTGTGTGTGAGTGTGTGCGTACACAGTTGTGTGTGTGTATGTCTGTCTGCACAGTTACGCGTGTGTGTGTACATAGTTTTGTGTGCGTGTTTACACACTTGTGTGTGGGTATACACACTTGTGCGTGTGTGTGTACACAGTTGTGTGTGTGTGTGTGTGTATACACAGTTGTGTGTGTGTGTGTGTGTGTTCACACAGGTGTGTGTGTGCGTGTGTGTGTATACACTGTTGTGTCTCTGTATGTCTGTGAATAGAGTTGTGTGTGTGTACACAGTTGTGTGTGTGTACACAGTTGTGTGTGTGTGTGGGTACACAGTTGTGTTTCTATGTACACAGCTGTTTCTGTGTGGACACAGGTGTGTGTGTGTACACAGTTGTGTGTGTGTGTGAACACAGTTGTGTGTGTGCGTGTGTACACAGTGTGTGTGTGTGTGTACACAGTTGTGTGTGTGTGTGTTTACACAGTTGTTTGTGTGTGTACACAGTTGTGTGTGTGTATGAGTATACACAGTTGTCTATGTGTGTACACAGTTGTGTGTGTGTGTCTGTGTACACAGTTGTGTGCGTGTATGTGTGTGTACACAGTTGTGTGTTTGTGTGTGTACATTCTGTGTGTGTACACTGTTTTTATTTATACTGTGTGTGTGTGTACACTGTTTTGTGTGTGTGTGTGCGTACACTGTTGTGTGTGTGTACACAGTGTGTGTGTATATACAGTTGTGTGTGTGTGTCTACACAGTTGTGTGTGTGTGTACACAGTTATGTGTGTGTGCGAGTGTGTGCGTACACAGTTGTGTGTGTGTATATCTGTCTACACAGTTGCAGTTGTGTGTACACAGTTTTGTGTGTGTGTTTTCACACTTGTGTGTGTGTATATACAGTTGTGCTTGTGTATGTACACAGTTGTGTTTGTATATACAAAGTTGTGTGTCTGTGCACACAGTTGTGTGTGTGTGTGGGTGTGTGTGTACACAGTTGTGTGTGTGTGTTCACACAGGTGTGTGTGTGCGTGTGTGTGTATACACTGTTGTGTCTCTGTATGTCTGTGTACAGAGTTGTGTGTGTGTACACAGTTGTGTGTGTATACACAGTTGTGTGTGTGTACACAATTGTGTGTGTGTGTGAACACAGTTGTGTGTGTGCGTGTGTACACAGTGTGTGTGTGTGTACACAGTTGTCTGTGTGTGTGTGTTTACACAGTTGTTTGTGTGTGTACACAGTTGTGTGTGTGTATGAGTGCACACAGCTGTGTATGTGTGTACACAGTTGTGTGTGTGTGTCTGTGAACACAGTTGTGTGCGTGTATGTGTGTACACAGTTGTGTGTTTGTGTGTGTACATTCTGTGTGTGTACACTGTTTTTATTTATACTGTGTGTGTGTGTACACTGTTGTGTGTGTGTGTGTGCGTACACTGTTATGTGTGTGTACACAGTGTGCGTGTGTGTATACAGTTGTGTGTGTGTGTCTACACAGTTGTGTGTGTGTGAACACAGTTATGTGTGTGTGTGTATATCTGTCTACACAGTTGCAGGGGTGTGTACACAGTTTTGTGTGTGTGTTTTCACACTTGTGTGTGTGTCTATACATTGTGCGTGTGTATGTAGACAGTTGTGTGTGTATATACAAAGTTGTGTGTCTGTGCACACAGTTGTGTGTGTGTGCGAGTGTGTGCGTACACAGTTGTGTGTGTGTGCATATCTGTCTACACAGTTGCACGTGTGTGTACACAGTTTTGTGTGTGTGTTTTCACACTTGTGTGTGTGTATATACAGTTGTGCGTGTGTATGTACACAGTTGTGTGTGTATATGTAAAGTTGTGTGTCTGTGCACACAGTTGTGTGTGTGTGTGGGTGTGTGTGTACACAGTTGTGTGTGTGTGTGTTCACACAGGTGTGTGTGTGCGTGTGTGTGTATACACTGTTGTGTCTCTGTATGTCTGTGTACAGAGTTGTGTCTGTGTACACAGTTGTGTGTGTGTACACAGTTGTGTGTGTGTATACAGTTGTGTTTCTATGTACACAGCTGTTTCTGTGTGGACACAAGTGTGTGTGTGTACACAGTTGTGTGTGTGTGAGTGTGTGCGTACACAGTTGTCTGTGTGTGTATGTCTGTCTGCACAGTTACACGTGTGTGTGTACATAGTTTTGTGTGTGTGTTTACACAGTTGTGCGTGTGTGTGTACACAGTTGTGTGTGTATGTACAAACATGTGTCTGTGTGCACACAGTTGTGTGTGTGTGTGTGTACACAGTTGTGTGTGTGTGTGTGTGTTCACGCAGGTGTGCGTGTGTGTGTATACACTGTTGTGTCTCTGTATGTCTGTGTACAGAGTTGTGTCTGTGTACACAGTTGTGTGGGTGTACACAGTTGTGTGTGTGTGTGTGTGTACACAGTTGTGTTTCTATGTACACAGCTGTTTCTGTGTGGACACAGGTGTGTGTGTGTGTACACAATTGTGAGTGTGCGTGAACACAGTTGTGTGTGTACACAGTGTGTGTGTGTGTGTGCACAGTTGTGTGTGTGTGTTTACACAGTTGTTTGTGTGTACACAGTTGTGTGTGTGTATGAGTGTACACAGTTGTGTATGTGTGTACACAGTTGTGTGTGTGTGTCTGTGTACACAGTTGTGTGCGTGTATGTGTGTGTGTACACAGTTGTGTGTTTGTGTGTGTACATTCTGTGTGTGTACACTGTGTTTTTATTTATACTGTGTGTGTGTACACTGTTTTGTGTGTGTGTGCGTACACTGTTGTGTGTGTGTACACAGTGTGTGTGTGTGTACACAGTGTGTGTGTACACAGTTGTGTGTGTGTGTGCATACAGTTGTGTGTGTGTGTCTACACAGTTGTGTGTGTGTACACAGTTGTGTGTGTGTGAGTGTGTGCGTACACAGTTGTGTGTGTGTGTATGTCTGTCTGCACAGTTACGCGTGTGTGTGTACATAGTTTTGTGTGTGTGTTTACACAGTTGTGCATGTGTGTGTACACAGTTGTGTGTGTATGTACAAACATGTGTCTGTGTGCACACAGTTGTGTGTGTGTGTGTGTACACAGTTGTGTGTGTGTGTGTGTGTGTTCATGCAGGTGTGCGTGTGCGTGTGTGTGTATACACTGTTGTGTCTCTGTATGTCTGTGTACAGAGTTGTGTCTGTGTACACAGTTGTGTGGGTGTACACAGTTGTGTGTGTGTGTACACAGTTGTGTTTCTATGTACACAGCTGTTTCTGTGTGCACACAGGTGTGTGTGTGTGTGTACAATTGTGAGTGTGCGTGAACACAGTTGTGTGTGTGTGTGTGTACACAGTGTGTGTGTGTACACAGTTGTGTGTGTGTGTTTACACAGTTGTTTGTGTGTACACAGTTGTGTGTGTGTATGAGTGTACACAGTTGTGTATGTGTGTACACAGTTGTGTGTGTGTGCCTGTGTACACAGTTGTGTGCGTGTATGTGTGTGTACACAGTTGTGTGTTTGTGTGTGTACATTCTGTGTGTGTACACTGTGTTTTTATTTATACTGTGTGTGTGTACACTGTTTTGTGTGTGTGTGTGCGTACACTGTTGTGTGTGTGTACACAGTGTGTGTGTGTGTACACAGTGTGTGTGTACACAGTTGTGTGTGTGTGTGCATACAGTTGTGTGTGTGTGTCTACACAGTTGTGTGTGTGTACACAGTTGTGTGTGTGTGTGTGTATGCGTACACAGTTGTGTGTGTGTGTCTGTGTACACAGTTGTGTGCATGTATGTGTGTGTGTACACAGTTGTGTGTTTGTGTGTGTACATTCTGTGTGTGTACACTGTGTTTTTATTTATACTGTGTGTGTGTACACTGTTTTGTGTGTGTGTGTGCGTACACTGTTGTGTGTGTACACAGTGTGTGTGTGTGTACACAGTGTGTGTGTACACAGTTTTGTGTGTGTGTTTTTACACTTGTGAGTGTGTATATACAGTTGTGCATGTGTATGTACACAGTTGTGTGTGTATGTACAAAGTTGTGTGTCTGTGCACACAGTTGCGTGTGTGTGTACACAGTTGTGTGTGTGTGCGTTCACACAGGTGTGTGTGTGTATACACTGTTGTGTCTCTGTATGTCTGTGTACAGAGTTGTGTGTGTGTACACAGTTGTGTGTGTGTACACAGTTGTGTGTGTGTACACAGTTGTGTGTGTGTGTGTGTTTACACAGTTGTTTGTGTGTGTACACAGTTGTGTGTGTGTATGAGTGTACACAGTTGTCTATGTGTGTACACAGTTGTGTGTGTGTCTGTGTACACAGTTGTGTGCGTGTATGTGTGGGTACACAGTTGTGTGTTTGTGTGTGTACATTCTGTGTGTGTACACTGTTTTTATTTATACTGTGTGTGTGTGTACACTGTTTTGTGTGTGTGTGCGTACACTGTTGTGTGTGTGTACACAGTGTGTGTGTGTGTGTGTATACAGTTGTGTGTGGGTGTCTACACAGTTGTGTGTGTGTGTACACAGTTATGTGTGTGTGCGAGTGTGTGCGTACACAGTTGTGTGTGTGTGTGTATATCTGTCTACACAGTTGCAGTTGTGTGTACACAGTTTTGTGTGTGTGTTTTCACACTTGTGTGTGTGTATATACAGTTGTGCGTGTGTATGTACACAGTTGTGTTTGTATATACAAAGTTGTGTGTCTGTGCACACAGTTGTGTGTGTGTGTGGGTGTGTGTGTACACAGTTGTGTGTGAGTGTGTTCACACAGGTGTGTGTGTGTGTGTGTGTGTATACACTGTTGTGTCTCTGTATGTCTGTGTACACAGTTGTGTGTGTACACAGTTGTGTGTGTATACACAGTTGTGTGTGTGTACACCGTTGTGTTTCTATGTACACAGCTGTTTCTGTGTGGACACAAGTGTGTGTGTGTACACAGTTGTGTGTGTGTGTGAGTGTGTGCGTACACAGTTGTGTATGTCTGTCTGCACAGTTACGTGTGTGTGTACATAGTTTTGTGTATGTGTTTACACACTTGTGTGTGTGTATACACAGTTGTGCGTGTGTGTGTACACAGTTGTGTGTGTGTGTACAAATATGTGTCTGTGTGCACACAGTTGTGTGTGAGTGTGTGTGTGTGTACACAGTTGTGTGTGTGTGTGTTCACGCAGGTGTGTGTGTGCGTGTGTGTGTATACACTGTTGTGTCTCTGTATGTCTGTGTACATAGTTGTGTCTGTGTACACAGTTGTGTGTGTGTACACAGTTGTGTGTGTGTGTGTACACAGTTGTGTTTCTATGTACACAGCTGTTTCTGTGTGGACACAGGTGTGTGTGTGTACACAATTGTGTGTGTGTGTTCACACAGGTGTATGTGTGCATGTGTGTGTATACACTGTTGTGTCTCTGTATGTCTGTGTACAGAGTTGTGTGTGTGTACACAGCTGTGTGTGTGTACACAGTTGTGTGTGTGTACACAGTTGTGTTTCTATGTACACAGCTGTTTCTGTGAGGACACAAGTGTGTGTGTGTACACAGTTGTGTGTGTGTGATTGTGTGCGTACACAGTTGTGTGTGTGTATGTCTGTCTGCACAGTTACGCGTGTGTGTGTACATAGTTTTGTGTGCGTGTTTACACACTTGTGTGTGGGTATACACATTTGTTCGTGTGTGTGTACACAGTTGTGTGTGTGTGTGTGTGTATACACAGTTGTGTGTGTGTGTGTGTTCACACAGGTGTGTGTGTGCGTGTGTGTATACACTGTTGTGTCTCTGTATGTCTGTGAATAGAGTTGTGTGTGTGTACACAGTTGTGTGTGTGTACACAGTTGTGTGTGTGTGTGGGTACACAGTTGTGTTTCTATGTACACAGCTGTTTCTGTGTAGACACAGGTGTGTGTGTGTACACAGTTGTGTGTGTGTGTGAACACAGTTGTGTGTGTGCGTGTGTACACAGTGTGTGTGTGTGTGTGTGTGTGTGTACACAGTTGTGTGTGTGTGTGTTTACACAGTTGTTTGTGTGTGTTCACAGTTGTGTGTGTGTATGAGTGTACACAGTTGTCTATGTGTGTACACAGTTGTGTGTGTGTGTCTGTGTACACAGTTGTGTGCGTGTATGTGTGTGTACACAGTTGTGTGTTTGTGTGTGTACATTCTGTGTGTGTACACAGTTGTGTGTGTGTGTACACAGTTGTGTGTGTGTATACAGTTGTGTTTCAATGTACACAGCTGTTTCTGTGTGGACACAAGTGTGTGTGTGAGTGTGTGCGTACACAGTTGTGTGTGTGTGTATGTCTGTCTGCACAGTTACACGTGTGTGTGTACATAGTTTTGTGTGTGTGTTTACACAGTTGTGCGTGTGTGTGTACACAGTTGTGTGTGTATGTACAAACATGTGTCTGTGTGCACACAGTTGTGTGTGTGTGTGTGTACACAGTTGTGTGTGTGTGTGTGTGTTCACGCAGGTGTGCGTGTGCGTGTGTGTGTATACACTGTTGTGTCTCTCTATGTCTGTGTACAGAGTTGTGTCTGTGTACACAGTTGTGTGGGTGTACACAGCTGTGTGTGTGTGTGTGTACACAGTTGTGTTTCTATGTACACAGCTGTTTCTGTGTGGACACAGGTGTGTGTGTGTGTACACAATTGTGAGTGTGCGTGAACACAGTTGTGTGTGTTTGTGTGTACACAGTGTGTGTGTGTGTACACAGTTGTGTGTGTGTGTGTTTACACAGTTGTCTGTGTGTACACAGTTGTGTGTGTGTATGAGTGTACACAGTTGTGTATGTGTGTACACAGTTGTGTGTGTGTGTCTGTGTACACAGTTGTGTGCGTGTATGTGTGTGTGTACACAGTTGTATGTGTATGTTCACACAGGTGTGTGTGCGTGTGTGTGTATACACTGTTGTGTCTCTGTATGTCTGTGTACAGAGTTGTGTGTGTGTACAGAGTTGTGTGTGTGTACACAGTTTTGTCTGGGTACACAGTTGTGTGTGCGTGTGTGTTTACACAGTTGTGTGTGTGTGTACACAGTTGTGTGTGTGTATGAGTGTACACAGTTGTGTATGTGTGTACACAGTTGTGTGTGTGTGTGTGTCTGTATACACAGTTGTGTCCGTGTTTGTGTGTGTACACAGTTGTGTGTTTGTGTGTGTACATTCTGTGTGTGTACACTGTGTTTTTATTTATACTGTGTGTGTGTACACTGTTTTGTGTGTGTGTGTGTGTGTGTACACTGTTGTGTGTGTGTACACAGTGTGTGTGTGTGTGTACACAGTGTGTGTGTACACAGTTGTGTGTGTGTGTGCATACAGTTGTGTGTGTGTGTCTACACAGTTGTGTGTGTGTACACAGTTGTGTGTGTGTGAGTGTGTGCGTACACAGTTGTGTGTGTGTGTATGTCTGTCTGCACAGTTACGCGTGTGTGTGTAAATAGTTTTGTGTGTGTGTTTACACAGTTGTGCGTGTGTGTGTACACTGTTGTGTGTGTGTGAGTGTGTGCGTACACAGTTGTGTGTGTGTGTGTATATCTGTCTACACAGTTGCACGTGTGTGTACACAGTTTTGTGTATGTGTTTTCACACTTGTGTGTGTGTATATACAGTTGTGCATGTGTATGTACACAGTTGTGTGTGTATGTACAAAGTTGTGTGTCTGTGCACACAGTTGTGTGTGTGTGTACACAGTTGTGTGTGTGTGCGTTCACACAGGTGTGTGTGTGTGTGTGTGTGTATACACTGCTGTGTCTCTGTATGTCTGTGTACAGAGTTGTGTGTGTGTACAGAGTTGTGTGTGTGTACACAGTTGTGTGTGTGTACACAGTTGTTTGTGTGTGTGTGTTTACACAGTTGTTTGTGTGTGTACACAGTTGTGTGTGTGTATGAGTGTACACAGTTGTCTATGTGTGTACACAGTTGTGTGTGTGTGTCTGTGTACACAGTTGTGTGCGTGTATGTGTGGGTACACAGTTGTGTGTTTGTGTGTGTACATTCTGTGTGTGTACACTGTTTTTATTTATACTGCGTGTGTGTACACTGTTTTGTGTGTGTGTGTGTACACTGTTGTGTGTGTGTACACAGTGTGTGTGTGTGTGTGTATACAGTTGTGTGTGGGTGTCTACACAGTTGTGTGTGTGTGTACACAGTTATGTGTGTGTGCGAGTGTGTGCGTACACAGTTGTGTGTGTGTGTGTATATCTGTCTACACAGTTGCAGTTGTGTGTACACAGTTTTGTGTGTGTGTTTTCACACTTGTGTGTGTGTATATACAGTTGTGCGTGTGTATGTACACAGTTGTGTTTGTATATACAAAGTTGTGTGTCTGTGCACACAGTTGTGTGTGTGTGTGGCTGTGTGTGTACACAGTTGTGTGTGTGTGTGTTCACACAGGTGTGTGTGTGTGTGTGTGTGTATACACTGTTGTGTCTCTGTATGTCTGTGTACACAGTTGTGTGTGTGTACACAGTTGTGTGTGTATACACAGTTGTGTGTGTGTACACAGTTGTGTTTCTATGTACACAGCTGTTTCTGTGTGGACACAAGTGTGTGTGTGTACACAGTTGTGTGTGTGTGTGAGTGTGTGCGTACACAGTTGTGTATGTCTGTCTGCACAGTTACGTGTGTGTGTACATAGTTTTGTGTGTGTGTTTACACACTTGTGTGTGTGTATACACAGTTGTGCGTGTGTGTGTAGACAGTTGTGTGTGTGTGTACAAACATGTGTCTGTGTGCACACAGTTGTGTGTGAGTGTGTGTGTGTGTACACAGTTGTGTGTGTGTGTGTTCACGCAGGTGTGTGTGTGCGTGTGTGTGTATACACTGTTGTGTCTCTGTATGTCTGTGTACAGAGTTGTGTCTGTGTACACAGTTGTGTGTGTGTACACAGTTGTGTGTGTGTGTGTACACAGTTGTGTTTCTATGTACACAGCTGTTTCTGTGTGGACACAGGTGTGTGTGTGTACACAATTGTGTGTGTGTGTTCACACAGCTGTGTGTGTGCATGTGTGTGTATACACTGTTGTGTCTCTGTATGTCTGTGTACAGAGTGGTGTGTGTGTACACAGCTGTGTGTGTGTACACAGATGTGTGTGTGTGGGTGTGTGTGTACACAGTTGTGTGTGTGTGTTCACACAGGTGTGTGTGTGCATGTGTGTGTATACACTGTTGTGTCTCTGTATGTCTGTGTACAGAGTTGTGTGTGTGTACACAGCTGTGCGTGTGTACACAGTTGTGTGTGTGTACACAGTTGTGTTTCTATGTACACAGCTGTTTCTGTGAGGACACAAGTGTGTGTGTGTACACAGTTGTGTGTGTGTGAGTGTGTGCGTACACAGTTGTGTGTGTGTATGTCTGTCTGCACAGTTACGTGTGTGTGTGTACATAGTTTTGTGTGCGTGTTTACACACTTGTGTGTGGGTATACACACTTGTGCGTGTGTGTGTACACAGTTGTGTGTGTGTGTGTGTGTATACACAGTTGTGTGTGTGTGTGTGTGTGTGTTCACACAGGTGTGTGTGTGCGTGTGTGTGTATACACTGTTGTGTCTCTGTATGTCTGTGAATAGAGTTGTGTGTGTGTACACAGTTGTGTGTGTGTACACAGTTGTGTGTGTGTGTGGGTACACAGTTGTGTTTCTATGTACACAGCTGTTTCTGTGTGGACACAGGTGTGTGTGTGTACACAGTTGTGTGTGTGTGTGAACACAGTTGTGTGTGTGCGTGTGTACACAGTGTGTGTGTGTGTGTGTACACAGTTGTGTGTGTGTGTGTTTACACAGTTGTTTGTGTGTGTACACAGTTGTGTGTGTGTATGAGTATACACAGTTGTCTATGTGTGTACACAGTTGTGTGTGTGTGTCTGTGTACACAGTTGTGTGCGTGTATGTGTGTGTACACAGTTGTGTGTTTGTGTGTGTACATTCTGTGTGTGTACACTGTTTTTATTTATACTGTGTGTGTGTGTACACTGTTTTGTGTGTGTGTGTGCGTACACTGTTGTGTGTGTGTACACAGTGTGTGTGTGTATACAGTTGTGTGTGTGTGTCTACACAGTTGTGTGTGTGTGTACACAGTTATGTGTGTGTGCGAGTGTGTGCGTACACAGTTGTGTGTGTGTATATCTGTCTACACAGTTGCAGTTGTGTGTACACAGTTTTGTGTGTGTGTTTTCACACTTGTGTGTGTGTATATACAGTTGTGCTTGTGTATGTACACGTTTGTGTTTGTATATACAAAGTTGTGTGTCTGTTCACACAGGTGTGTGTGTGCGTGTGTGTGTATACACTGTTGTGTCTCTGTATGTCTGTGTACAGTGTTGTGTGTGTGTACACAGTTGTGTGTGTATACACAGTTGTGTGTGTGTACACAATTGTGTGTGTGTGTGAACACAGTTGTGTGTGTGCGTGTGTACACAGTGTGTGTGTGTGTACACAGTTGTCTGTGTGTGTGTGTTTACACAGTTGTTTGTGTGTGTACACAGTTGTGTGTGTGTATGAGTGCACACAGCTGTGTATGTGTGTACACAGTTGTCTGTGTGTGTCTGTGAACACAGTTGTGTGCGTGTATGTGTGTGTACACAGTTGTGTGTTTGTGTGTGTACATTCTGTGTGTGTACACTGTTTTTATTTATACTGTGTGTGTGTGTACACTGTTGTGTGTGTGTGTGTGCGTACACTGTTATGTGTGTGTACACAGTGTGCGTGTGTGTATACAGTTGTGTGTGTGTGTCTACACAGTTGTGTGTGTGTGAACACAGTTATGTGTGTGTGTGTATATCTGTCTACACAGTTGCAGGGGTGTGTACACAGTTTTGTGTGTGTGTTTTCACACTTGTGTGTGTGTCTATACATTGTGCGTGTGTATGTAGACAGTTGTGTGTGTATATACAAAGTTGTGTGTCTGTGCACACAGTTGTGTGTGTGTGCGAGTGTGTGCGTACACAGTTGTGTGTGTGTGCATATCTGTCTACACAGTTGCACGTGTGTGTACACAGTTTTGTGTGTGTGTTTTCACACTTGTGTGTGTGTATATACAGTTGTGCGTGTGTATGTACACAGTTGTGTGTGTATATGTAAAGTTGTGTGTCTGTGCACACAGTTGTGTGTGTGTGTGGGTGTGTGTGTACACAGTTGTGTGTGTGTGTGTTCACACAGGTGTGTGTGTGCGTGTGTGTGTATACACTGTTGTGTCTCTGTATGTCTGTGTACAGAGTTGTGTCTGTGTACACAGTTGTGTGTGTGTACACAGTTGTGTGTGTGTATACAGTTGTGTTTCTATGTACACAGCTGTTTCTGTGTGGACACAAGTGTGTGTGTGTACACAGTTGTGTGTGTGTGAGTGTGTGCGTACACAGTTGTGTGTGTGTGTATGTCTGTCTGCACAGTTACACGTGTGTGTGTACATAGTTTTGTGTGTGTGTTTACACAGTTGTGCGTGTGTGTGTACACAGTTGTGTGTGTATGTACAAACATGTGTCTGTGTGCACACAGTTGTGTGTGTGTGTGTGTACACAGTTGTGTGTGTGTGTGTGTGTTCACGCAGGTGTGCGTGTGTGTGTATACACTGTTGTGTCTCTGTATGTCTGTGTACAGAGTTGTGTCTGTGTACACAGTTGTGTGGGTGTACACAGTTGTGTGTGTGTGTGTGTGTACACAGTTGTGTTTCTATGTACACAGCTGTTTCTGTGTGGACACAGGTGTGTGTGTGTGTACACAATTGTGAGTGTGCGTGAACACAGTTGTGTGTGTACACAGTGTGTGTGTGTGTGTGCACAGTTGTGTGTGTGTGTTTACACAGTTGTTTGTGTGTACACAGTTGTGTGTGTGTATGAGTGTACACAGTTGTGTATGTGTGTACACAGTTGTGTGTGTGTGTCTGTGTACACAGTTGTGTGCGTGTATGTGTGTGTGTACACAGTTGTGTGTTTGTGTGTGTACATTCTGTGTGTGTACACTGTGTTTTTATTTATACTGTGTGTGTGTACACTGTTGTGTGTGTGTGTGCGTACACTGTTGTGTGTGTGTACACAGTGTGTGTGTGTGTACACAGTGTGTGTGTACACAGTTGTGTGTGTGTGTGCATACAGTTGTGTGTGTGTGTCTACACAGTTGTGTGTGTGTACACAGTTGTGTGTGTGTGAGTGTGTGCGTACACAGTTGTGTGTGTGTGTATGTCTGTCTGCACAGTTACGCGTGTGTGTGTACATAGTTTTGTGTGTGTGTTTACACAGTTGTGCATGTGTGTGTACACAGTTGTGTGTGTATGTACAAACATGTGTCTGTGTGCACACAGTTGTGTGTGTGTGTGTGTACACAGTTGTGTGTGTGTGTGTGTGTGTTCATGCAGGTGTGCGTGTGCGTGTGTGTGTATACACTGTTGTGTCTCTGTATGTCTGTGTACAGAGTTGTGTCTGTGTACACAGTTGTGTGAGTGTACACAGTTGTGTGTGTGTGTACACAGTTGTGTTTCTATGTACACAGCTGTTTCTGTGTGGACACAGGTGTGTGTGTGTGTACACAATTGTGAGTGTGCGTGAACACAGTTGTGTGTGTGTGCGTTCACACAGGTGTGCGTGTGTGTGTGTGTGTATACACTGTTGTGTCTCTGTATGTCTGTGTACATTCTGTGTGTGTACACTGTTTTTATTTATACTGTGTGTGTGTACACTGTTTTGTGTGTGTGTGTGTGTGCGTACACTGTTGTGTGTGTGTACACAGTGTGTGTGTGTGTGTACACTGTTGTGTGTGTGTACACAGTTGTGTGTGTGTACACAGTTGTGTGTGTGTGTGTGTGTGTTTACACAGTTGTTTGTGTGTGTACACAGTTGTGTGTGTGTGTATGAGTGTACACAGTTGCGTATGTGTGTACACAGTTGTGTGTGTGTGTCTGTGTACACAGTTGTGTGCGTGGATGTGTGTGTACACAGTTGTGTGTTTGTGTGTGTACATTCTGTGTGTGTACACAGTTGTGTGTGTGTGTGTACACAGCTGTGTGTGTGTATACAGTTGTGTTTCAATGTACACAGCTGTGTGTGCACATTCTGTGTGTGTACACTGTTTTTATTTATACTGTGTGTGTACACTGTTGTGAATGTGTGTGTGCGTACACTGTTGTGTGTGTGTACACAGTGTGTGTGTGTGTGTGTACACAGTGTGTGTGTACACAGTTGTGTGTGTGTGTGTATATACAGTTGTGTGTGTGTGTCTACACAGTTGTGTGTGTGTGTACACAGTTGTGTGTGTGTGCGAGTGTGTGCATACACAGTTGTGTGTGTGTGTGTATATCTGTCTACACAGTTGCACGTGTGTGTATACAGTTTTGTGTGTGTGTTTTCACACTTGTGTGTGTGTATATACAGTTGTGCGTGTGTATGTACACTGTTGTGTGTGTGTACACTGTGTGTGTGTGTGTGTACACAGTGTGTGTGTACACAGTTGTGTGTGTGTGTATACAGTTGTGTGTGTGTGTCTACACAGTTGTGTGTGTGTGTACACAGTTGTGTGTGTGTGCGAGTGTGTGCATACACAGTTGTGTGTGTGTATATCTGTCTACACAGTTGCACGTGTGTGTATACAGTTTTGTGTGTGTGTTTTCACACTTGTGTGTGTGTATATACAGTTGTGCGTGTGTCTGTGCACACAGTTGTGTGTGTGTGTGGGTGTGTGTGTACACAGTTGTGTGTGTGTGTGTTCACACAGGTGTGTGTGCGTGTGTGTGTATGCACTGTTGTGTCTCTGCATCTCTGTGTACAGAGTTGTGTGTGTGTACACAGTTGTGTGTGTGTACACAGTTGTGTGTGTGTACACAGTTGTGTGTGTATGTACAAACATGTGTCTGTGTGCACACAGTTGTGTGTGTGTGTGTCTGTGTGTACACAGTTGTGTGTGTGGGTGTTCACGCAGGTGTGTGTGTGCGTGTGTGTGTATACACTGTTGTGTCTCTGTATGTCTGTGCACAGAGTTGTGTCTGTGTAACAGTTGTGTGTGTGTACACAGTTGTGTGTGTATGTGTGTACACAGTTGTGTTTCTATGTACACAGCTGTTTCTGTGTGGACACAGGTGTGTGTGTGTACACAATTGTGTGTGTGTGTTCACACAGCTGTGTGTGTGCATGTGTGTGTATACACTGTTGTGTCTCTGTATGTCTGTGTACAGAGTTGTGTGTGTGTACACAGCTGTGTGTGTGTACACAGTTGTGTGTGTGTACACAGTTGTGTTTCTATGTACACAGCTGTTTCTGTGTGGACACAAGTGTGTGTGTGTACACAGTTGTGTGTGTGTGAGTGTGTGCGTACACAGTTGTGTGTGTGTATGTCTGTCTGCACAGTTACGCGTGTGTGTGTACATAGTTTTGTGTGCGTGTTTACACACTTGTGTGTGGGTATACACACTTGTGCGTGTGTGTGTACACAGTTGTGTGTGTGTGTGTGTGTATACACAGTTGTGTGTGTGTGTGTGTGTTCACACAGGTGTGTGTGTGCGTCTGTGTGTATACACTGTTGTGTCTCTGTATGTCTGTGAATAGAGTTGTGTGTGTGTACACAGTTGTGTGTGTACACAGTTGTGTGTGTGTGTGGGTACACAGTTGTGTTTCTATGTACACAGCTGTTTCTGTGTGGACACAGGTGTGTGTGTGTACACAGTTGTGTGTGTGTGTGAACACAGTTGTGTGTGTGCGTGTGTACACAGTGTGTGTGTGTGTGTGTGTGTGTGTGTACACAGTTGTGTGTGTGTGTGTTTACACAGTTGTTTGTGTGTGTTCACAGTTGTGTGTGTGTATGAGTGTACACAGTTGTCTATGTGTGTACACAGTTGTGTGTGTGTGTCTGTGTACACAGTTGTGTGCGTGTATGTGTGTGTACACAGTTGTGTGTTTGTGTGTGTACATTCTGTGTGTGTACACAGTTGTGTGTGTGTACACAGTTTTGTGTGTGTATACAGTTGTGTTTCTATGTACACAGCTGTTTCTGTGTGGACACAAGTGTGTGTGTGTACACAGTTGTGTGTGTGTGAGTGTGTGCGTACACAGTTGTGTGTGTGTGTATGTCTGTCTGCACAGTTACACGTGTGTGTGTACATAGTTTTGTGTGTGTGTTTACACAGTTGTGCGTGTGTGTGTACACAGTTGTGTGTGTATGTACAAACATGTGTCTGTGTGCACACAGTTGTGTGTGTGTGTGTGTGTACACAGTTGTGTGTGTGTGTGTGTGTGTGTTCACGCAGGTGTGCGTGTGCGTGTGTGTGTATACACTTTGTGTCTCTGTATGTCTGTGTACAGAGTTGTGTCTGTGTACACAGTTGTGTGGGTGTACACAGTTGTGTTTGTGTGTGTGTACACAGTTGTGTTTCTATGTACACAGCTGTTTCTGTGTGGACACAGGTGTGTGTGTGTGTACACAATTGTGAGTGTGCGTGAACACAGTTGTGTGTGTGTGTGTACACAGTGTGTGTGTGTACACAGTTGTGTGTGTGTGTGTTTACACAGTTGTTTGTGTGTGTACACAGTTGTGTGTGTGTATGAGTGTACACAGTTGTGTATGTGTGTACACAGTTGTGTGTGTGTGTCTGTGTACACAGTTGTGTGCGTGTATGTGTGTGTGTACACAGTTGTGTGTTTGTGTGTGTACATTCTGTGTGTGTACACTGTGTTTTTATTTATACTGTGTGTGTGTACACTGTTGTGTGTGTGTGTGTGCGTGTACACTGTTGTGTTTGTGTACACTGTGTGTGTGTGTGTACACAGTGTGTGTGTACACAGTTGTGTGTGTGTGTATATCTGTCTACACAGTTGCACGTGTGTGTTGACAGTTTTGTGTGTGTGTTTTCACACTTGTGTGTGTGTATATACAGTTGTGCATGTGTATGTATACAGTTGTGTGTGTATGTACAAAGTTGTGTGTCTGTGCACACAGTTGTGTGTGTGTGTGGGTGTGTGTGTACACAGTTGTTTGTGTGTGTGTGTGCACACAGTTGTTTGTGTATGTGCGTGTACAAAGTTGCGTGTGTGTACACTGTGAGTGCGTGTACACTGTTTTTGTTTGTGTGTGCACACTGTTTTGTGTGTGTGTGCGTTCACTGTTGTCTGTGTGTAGACAGCGTGTGTGTGTGTGTACACAGTGCGTGTGTGTACACGGTTTGTTTGTGTATACACAGTGTTTGTGTATGTGTGTGCACTGTTTAGTGCGTGTCTGTTTACACAGCGTGTGAGTGTTTATACATTGTGTGTGTGTACACAGTGTGTGTGTGTACACAGTGTGTGTGTGTATACACAGTGTGTGTGTGTACACAGTGCATGTGTAGACACAGTGTGTGTGTGTACACAGTTGTGTGTGTGTGTGTATACACAGTGTGTGTGTATGTGTGTGTGTGTGTGTGTACACAGTGTGTGTGTGTGCACACAGTTCCCTGTGTGTGTGTACAGAGTTGTGTGTGTGTACACAGTTGTGTGTGTGTGTGTACACAGTTGTGTGTGTGTGTGTACACAGTTGTGTGTGTATGTACACTGTTATTTCTGTGTGGACACAGGTGTGTGTGTGTGTACACAATTGTGTGTGTGTGTGTACACAATTGTGTGTTTGTGTTAAAACAGTTGTGTGTATTTGTGTTTGTGCACACAGTGCGTGTGTGTGTACACAGTTGTGTGTGTGTGTGTTTACATAGTTGTTTGTGTGAGTACACAGTTGTGAATTTGTATGAGTGTACACCGTTGTGTATGTGTGTACACAGTTGTGTGTGTGTCTGTGGACACAGTTGTGTGTGTGTGTATGTGTGTGTGTAGACAGTTGTTTTTTTGAGTGTGTACAATCTGTGTGTGTACACTGTGTTTTTATTTATACAGTGTGTTAGTGTACACTGTTTTTTGTGTGTGTGCGTATACTGTTGTGTGTGTGTACACAGTGTGTGTGTGTGTGTACACAGTGTGTGTGTACACAGTTGTGTGTGTGTGTGCATACAGTTGTGTGTGTGTGTACATACAGTTGTGTGTGTGTACACAGTTGTGTGTGTGTGAGTGTGTGCGTACACAGTTGTGTGTGTGTATATATCTGTCTACACAGTTGCACGTGTGTGTACACAGTTTTGTGTGTGTGTTTTCAAACTTGTGTGTGTATATACAGTTGTGCGTGCATGTGTACACAGTTGTGTGTGTATGTACAAACATGTGTCTGTGTGCACACAGTTGTGTGTGTGTGTGTGTGTGTACACAGTTGTGTGTGTGTGTGTGTTCACGCAGGTGTGTGTGTGCATGTGTGTGTATACACTGTTATGTCTCTGTATGTCTGTGTACAGAGTTGTGTCTGTGTACGCAGTTGTATGTGTACACAGTTGTGTATGTGTGTACACAGTTGTGTTTCTATGTACACAGCTGTTTCTGTGTGGACACAAGTGTGTGTGTGTACACAATTGTGTGTGTGTGAACACAGTTGTGTGTGTGTGTGTACACAGTGTGTGTGCGTACACAGTTGTGTGTGTGTGTGTTTACACATTTGTTTGTGTGTGTACACAGTTGTGTGTGTGTGTCTGTGTACACAGTTGTGTGCGTGTCTGTGTACAAAGTTGTGTGTTTGTATGTGTACATTCTGTGTGTGTACACGGTGTTTTTATTTATACTGTGTGTGTGTACACTGTTTTGTGTGTGTGTGTGCGTACACTGTTGTGTGTGTGTACACAGTGTGTGTGTGTTTGTGTGTACACAGTGTACACAGTTGTGTGTGTGTGTACACAATTGCGTGTGTGTGTCTGTGTACACAGTTGTGTGCGTGTATGTGTGTGTACACAGTTGTGTGTTTGTGTGTGTACATTCTGTGCGTGTACACTGTGTTTTTATTTATACTGTGTGTGTGTGTACACTGTTGTGTATTTGTGTGTGCGTACACTGTTGTGTGTGTGTACACAGTGTGCGTGTGTGTGTGTACACAATGTGTATGTACACAGTTGTGTGTGTGTGTATACAGTTGTGTGTGTGTGTCTACACAGTTGTGTGTGTGTGTACACAGTTGTGTATGTGTGAGTGTGTGCGTATACAGTTGTGTGTGTGTGTATATATATCTGTCTACACAGTTGCACGTGTGTGTACACAGTTGTGTGTGTGTGAGTGTGTGCGTACACAGTTGCGTGTGTGTGTATGTCTGTCTGCACAGTTGCACGTGTGTGTGTACATAGTTTTGTGTGTGTGTTTACACACTTGTGTGTGTGTATACACAGTTGTGCGTGTGTGTGTACACAGTTGTGTGTGTGTACACAGTTGTGTTTCTAGGTACACAGCTGTTTCTGTGTGGACACAAGTGTGTGTGTGTACACAATTGTGTGTGTGTGTGAACACAGTTGTGTGTGTGTGTGTACACAGTGTGTGTGTGTACACAGTTGAGTGTGTGTGTTTACTCAGTTGTTTGTGTGTGTACAAAGTTGTGTTTGTGTATGAGTGTACACAGTTGTGTATGTGTGTACACAGTTGTGTGTGTGTGTCTGTGTACACAGTTGTGTGTGTATGTGTGTGTGTACACAGTTGATTGTGTGTGGGTGTACACTCTGTGTGTGTACACTGTGTGTTTTTATTTATACTGTGTGTGTGTACACTGTTGTGTGTGTGTGTGCGTACACTGCTGTGTGTGTGTACACAGTTGCGTGTGTGTGTACACAGACTTTTGTGTGTGTGTGCACACACTTATGTGTGTGTGTGTACACAGTTGTGTGTGTGTGTGTACACAGGTGTGTGTGTTTGTGTGTACACAGTTGTGTGTGTTTACACAGTTTTGTGTGTGTGTACACAGTTTTGTGTGTGTGTACACAGTGGTGTGTGTGTGTGTGTGTACACAGTTGTGTGTTTGTTTGTACACAGTTGTGTGTGTGTGTGTACAAAGTTTAGTGTGTGTGGACACAGTTGTTTGTGTGTGAACACAGTTTTGGGTCTATGTACACAGTTGTGTGTGTGTGTGTTCACAGAGTTATGTGTGTGTGTACAAATTGTGTGTCTGTGTCTGTGTGTGTGTACACAGTTATGTGTGTGTGTGTACACAGTTGTGTGTGCGTTTACACAGTTATGTGTGTGTGTGTACACAGTTGTGTATGTGTGTGTGTACACAGTTTGTGTCTGTGTGTACACAGTATGTATGTGTGTACACAGTTGTGTGTGTGTACATAGTTGATTGTGTGTGTAAACAGTTCTCTGTCTTTGTGTGTACACAGTTGCGTGTATGTGTGTGTGCGCACACATTTGTGTGTGTGTATGCGTGTGTGTACTGTTTTGTGTGTGTATGTGTGTGTACACTGTGTGTGTTTGTAATCTGTGTGTGTGCACTGTGTGTTTATGTGTACACAGTGTGTGTGTGTGTGTACACTGTTGTCTGTATGTGTGCGTACACTGCTGTGTCTGTTTACACAGTGTTGTTGTGTGTGTACACAGTTGTGTGTGTGTGCGTGCACACAGTTGTGTGTGTGTGTGCGTGTGTGTGTGTGTACACAGTTGTCTGAATTTGCGTACACAGTTGTGTGTGCCTGTGTGTGTGTGTTTTTGTGTGTGTACA
The DNA here is from genome assembly GCA_026770705.1 of Isurus oxyrinchus. NCBI lineage: Eukaryota > Metazoa > Chordata > Chondrichthyes > Lamniformes > Lamnidae > Isurus > Isurus oxyrinchus. The sequence continues at coordinate 108,101,997 of JANJGN010000017.1, forward strand.
CAGATATGTGTGTGTGTGTACACAATTGTGTGTGTGTGAGTACACAGGTGTCTGTGTTTCTGTTTACAGTTATTTGTGTGTGAGTACACAGTTGTGTGTGTGTGTGTATACAGTTGTGTGTGTGTGTCTACACAGTTGGGTGTGTGTGTGAGTGTGTGCGTACACAGCTGTGTGTGTGTATGTCTGTCTACACAGTTGCGCGTGTGTGTGTACATAGTTTTGTGTGTGTGTTTACACACTTGTGTGTGTGTATACACAGTTGTGCGTGTGTGTGTACACGTTTGTGTGTGTATGTACAAAGTTGTGCGTGTGTGCACACATTTGTGTGTGCGTGTGTGTGTGTACACAGTTGTGTGTTTGTGTTCACACAGGTGTGTGTGTGCGTGTGTGTGTGTATACACTGTTGTGTCTCTGTATGTCTGTGTACAAAGTTGGGTGTGTGTACACAGCTGTGTGTGTGTACACAGTTGTGTGTGTGTACACAGTTGTGTTTCTATGTACACAGCTGTTTCTGTGTGGACACAGGTGTGTGTGTGTACACAATTGTGTGTGTGTGTGTGAACACAGTTGTGTGTGTGTGTGTGTACACAGTGTGTGTGTGTGTACACAGTTGTGTGTGTGTGTGTTTACACAGTTGTTTGTGTGTGTACACAGTTGTGTGTGTGTGTGAGTTTGCACAGTTGTGTATGTGTGTACACAGTTGTGTGTGTGTCTGTGTACACATTTGTGTGTGTATATGTGTGTGTGTACACAGTTGTTTGTGTGTGTGTGCACACTCTGTTTGTGTGTACACTGTGTGTTTTTATTTATACTGTGTGTGTACAGTATTGTGTGTGTGTGTGCGTACACTGTTGTGTGTGTGTACACATTGTGTGTGTGTGTACATAGTGTGTGTGTGTGTACAGAATTGTGTGTGTGCGTGTGTGTGTGTGTGTATACACAGTGTATGTGTGTGTGTGTACACAGAGTGTGTGTGTGTGTACACAGTTGTGTGTGTGTGTACACAGTTGTGTGTGTTTACAGAGTTGGGAGTGTGTGTGTGTAAACAGTTGTGTGTGTACACAGTTGTGTGTATGTACACAGTTGTGTGTGCGTGCATTCACAGTTGTGTATTTGTGCTCACCATTGTGTGTATGTACACAGTTGTGTGTGTGTGTGTTTAGGTGTGTACACAGTTGTGTGTGTGTGTGTACACAATTTTGTTGTTGTATGTGTACACAATTGTGTGTGTGTGTGTGTTCACAGTGTGGGTGTACACAGTTGTGTGTGTATGTGTGCACACAGTTGTGTGTGTGTACACAGTTATGTGTGTGTATGTGACGAGTACACAGTTGTGTGTGTGTGTACATTGTGTGTATGTACAATGTGTTTGTGTACACTGTGTGCTTTTGTTTACACTGTGTGTGTGTACACTGTTGTGTGTGTGTCTGTGCACACAGTTGTGAGTGTGTACACAGTTGTGTCTGTTTGTATGTGTGTCTACACAGTTGTGTGTGTGTACTCAGTTTTGTATGTGTGTATACAATTTTGTATATGTGTATAAAGTTGTGTGCCTGTGTATGTAAACTGTCGTGTGTCTTTGTGTGTACACGGTTGATGTGTATGTACACAGTTGTGTATGTGTGTACACAGTTGTGTGTGTGTGTACATAGTTGATCGTGTGTGTACACAGTATTCTGTGTATGTGTGTACACAGTTGTGTGTGTGTGTACACAGTTGCGTGTGTGTGTACACATTTGTGTGTGTATGTGTGTGTGTACTGAGTTGTGTGTGTGTGTGTACACTGTTGTCTGTTTGTGTGCGTACACTTTTGTGTCTGTTTACACAGTGTTGTTGTGTGTGTACACATTTGTGTGTGTGTGCGTGTACACAGTTGTGTGTGTGTGCGTGTGTCTGTGTACACAGTTGTGTGAGTGTGCGTACACAGTTGTGTGTGTCTGTGTGTGTGTGTTTTTCTGTGTATGTACACAGCTGTGTGTGTGTGTGTGTGTACACAATTGTGTGTGTGAGCACCCAGTTGTCTGTGTTTCTATTTACAGTTATTTGTGTGTGAGTACACAGTTGTGTGTGTGTGTACTTGTGTGTGTGTGTGTACACAGTTGTGTGTGTGTGTGTACACTCTGTGTGTGTGTACACTGTGTGATTTTATTTATATTGTGTGTGTACAGTGTTGTGTGTGTCTGTGCGTACAATTTTGTGTGTGTGTACACAGTGTGTGTGTGTGTGTGTGTGTGTGCACAGTGTGTGTGTGTGTGTGTACACAGAGTGTGTGTGTACACAGTTGTGTGTGTGTGTGTACACAGTTGTGTGTGCGCGTTTACAGAGTTGGGAGTGTGTGTCTAAACAGTTGTGTGTGTACACAGTCGTGTGTGTGTGTGCATAAAGTTGTGTGTGTGTGTGTGCATACAGTTGTGTGTGTGTACACAGTTGTGTGTGTGTGAGTGTGTGCGTACACAGTTGTGTGTGTGTATATATCTGTCTACACAGTTGCACGTGTGTGTACACAGTTTTGTGTGTGTGTTTTCAAACTTGTGTGTGTATATACAGTTGTGCGTGCATGTGTACACAGTTGTGTGTGTATGTACAAACATGTGTCTGTGTGCACACAGTTGTGTGTGTGTGTGTGTGTGTACACAGTTGTGTGTGTGTGTGTGTTCACGCAGGTGTGTGTGTGCATGTGTGTGTATACACTGTTATGTCTCTGTATGTCTGTGTACAGAGTTGTGTCTGTGTACGCAGTTGTATGTGTACACAGTTGTGTATGTGTGTACACAGTTGTGTTTCTATGTACACAGCTGTTTCTGTGTGGACACAAGTGTGTGTGTGTACACAATTGTGTGTGTGTGTGAACACAGTTGTGTGTGTGTGTGTACACAGTGTGTGTGCGTACTCAGTTGTGTGTGTGTGTGTGTTTACACATTTGTTTGTGTGTGTACACAGTTGTGTGTGTGTGTCTGTGTACACAGTTGTGTTTCTATGTACACAGCTGTTTCTGTGTGGACACAGGTGTGTGTGTGTACACAATTGTGTGTGTGTGTGTGAACACTGTGTGCTTTTGTTTACACTGTGTGTGTGTACACTGTTGTGTGTGTGTCTGTGCACACAGTTGTGAGTGTGTACACAGTTGTGTCTGTTTGTATGTGTGTCTACACAGTCGTGTGTGTGTACTCAGTTTTGTATGTGTGTATACAATTTTGTATATGTGTATAAAGTTGTGTGCCTGTGTATGTAAACTGTCGTGTGTCTTTTTGTGTACACTGTTGATGTGTATGTACACAGTTGTGTATGTGTGTACACAGTTGTGTGTGTGTGTACATAGTTGATCGTGTGTGTACACAGTATTCTGTGTATGTGTGTACACAGTTGTGTGTGTGTGTACACAGTTGCGTGTGTGTGTACACATTTGTGTGTGTATGTGTGTGTGTACTGAGTTGTGTGTGTGTGTGTACACTGTTGTCTGTTTGTGTGCGTACACTTTTGTGTCTGTTTACACAGTGTTGTTGTGTGTGTACACATTTGTGTGTGTGTGCGTGTACACAGTTGTGTGTGTGTGCGTGTGTCTGTGTACACAGTTGTGTGAGTGTGCGTACACAGTTGTGTGTGTCTGTGTGTGTGTGTTTTTCTGTGTATGTACACAGCTGTGTGTGTGTGTGTGTGTGTGTACACAATTGTGTGTGTGAGCACCCAGTTGTCTGTGTTTCTATTTACAGTTATTTGTGTGTGAGTACACAGTTGTGTGTGTGTGTACTTGTGTGTGTGTGTGTACACAGTTGTGTGTGTGTGTGTACACTCTGTGTGTGTGTACACTGTGTGATTTTATTTATATTGTGTGTGTACAGTGTTGTGTGTGTCTGTGCGTACAATTTTGTGTGTGTGGACACAGTGTGTGTGTGTGTGTGTGTGTGCACAGTGTGTGTGTGTGTGTACAGAGTTGTGTGTGTGTGTATGCACAGTGTGTGTGTGTGCGTGTGTACACAGAGTGTGTGTGTACACAGTTGTGTGTGTGTGTGTACACAGTTGTGTGTGCGCGTTTACAGAGTTGGGAGTGTGTGTCTAAACAGTTGTGTGTGTACACAGTCGTGTGTGCGAACACAGTTGTGTGTGTGTGCGTTCACAGTTGTGTATTTGTGCACACTGCTGTGTGTGTGTACACAGTTGTGTGTGTATGTGTACACTGTGTGTGTGTATAATGTGTGTGTGTGTGTGCACTGTGTGCTTTTGTTTACACTGTGTGTGTGTACACTGTTGTGTGTGTGTGTGCACACACAGTTGTGTGTACACAGTGTGTTTGTGTATACGATGTGTTTGTGTGTGTGTACACAGTTGTGTGTGTATGTACACATTTGTGTGTGTGTGTGTACACAGATGTGTACGTGTGTACACAGTTGTGTGTGTGGACACAGTTGTGTGTGTGTGTACAGTTATGTGTGTGTGTGTAAAGTTGTGTGTGTGTGCGTTCACAGTTGTGTATTTGTGCACACCATTGTGTGTGTACACAGTGTGTGTGTGTACACAATGTGTCTGTGTGTGTGTACACTGTGTGTGTGAGTGTGTGTACACAGTGTGTGGGTGTACACAGTGTGCATGTGTCTATAGAAAGTGAGTGTGTGTGTGTGTGTACACAGTGTGTGTGTATACACAGTGCGTGTATGTACACAGTTGTGTGTGTGTGTGTACACAGTTGTTTGTGTGTGTGTATACACAGTTTATGTGTGTACACGCAGAGTGTGTGCATGTGTAGACAGTTGTGTGCGTGTGTGTACACAGTTGTGTGTGTGTGTACACAGTTGTGTGTATATACACAGTTGTGTGTGTGTACACAGTTGTGTGTGTATGCAGTTGTGTGTGTGTGTACACAGTTGTGTGTGTGTGTGTACACAGTTGTGTATGTGTGTACACAGTTGTGTGTGTGAACACAGTTGTGTGTTGGTGTGTGTGTATGTGTACACAGTTGTGTGTGTACGTACACAGTTGTGTGCGTGTGTGTGTGTGTACACAGAGTGTTTGTGTACACAGTTGTGTGTGTATGTGTGTACACAGTTGTGTGTGTGTGCACAGTTGTGTGTGTGTACAAAGTTGTGTGTGTGTATGTGACGAGTACACAGTTGTGTGTGTGTGTGTGTACACTGCGTGTGTGTACAATCTGTGTGTGTACACTGTGCATTTATGGTTACATTGTGTGTGTGTACACTGTTGTGCGTGAGTGTGCGTGCACTGTTGTGTGTGTGTACAGTGTGTGTGTGTGTGTGTACACAGTGTGTTTGTGTATACACTATGTGTGTGTGTGTACACAGTGTGTGTGTGTGTGTACAAAGTGTCCGTGTGTGTACACAATGTGTGCGTGTGAGTACACAGTGCGTGTGTATACACAGTGTGTGTGTGTGTGTGTGTGTGTGCGTGTGAACACAGTGTGTCAGTGTGTGTACACAGTTGTGTGTGTGTGTACAAAGTTGTGTGCAGGTGAGTGTGTGTGTGAGACCACAGTTGTATGTCTGTGTGTACACAGTTGTGTTTGTGTATGTGTGTACACGGTTTTAGTGTGTGTGGACACAGTTGTGTGTGTGTGTATACACAGTGATCTGTGTGTGTTTACACAGTTGTGTGTGTGTGTGTCTGTTTGTACACAATTGTGTGTTTGTGTGTACACAGTGTGTGTGTGTGTACAAATTCTTGTGTGTGTCTGTGTACACAGTTGTGGGTGCGTGTGTACACAGTTGTTTGTGTGTGTGAGCGTACACTGTTATGTGTGTGTACACAGTGTGTGTGTGTACACAATGTGTCTGTGTGTGTGTACACTGTGTGTGTGAGTGTGTGTACACAGTGTGTGGGTGTACACAGTGTGCATGTGTCTATAGAAAGTGAGTGCGTGTGTGTACACAGTGTGTGTGTATACACAGTGTGTGTATGTACACAGTTGTGTGTGTGTGTGTACACAGTTGTTTGTGTGTGTGTGTATACACAGTTTGTGTGTATATACACAGTTGTGTGTGTGTACACAGTTGTGTGTGTACGCAGTTGTGTGTGTGTGTGTACACAGTTGTGTGTGTGTGTACACAGTTGTGTATGTGTGTACACAGTTGTGTGTGTGAACACAGTTGTGTGTTGGTGTGTGTGTATGTGTACACAGTTGTGTGTGTACGTACACAGTTGTGTGCGTGTGTGTGTACACAGAGTGTTTGTGTACACAGTTGTGTGTGTATGTACACAGTTGTGAGTGTGCACAGTTGTGTGTGTGTGTGTACAGAGTTGTTTGTGTGTGTACACAGTTGTTTGTGTGTGTGTGTGCACACAGTTGTTTGTGTATGTGCGTGTACAAAGTTGCGTGTGTGTACACTGTGAGTGCATGTACACTGTTTTTGTTTGTGTGTGCACACTGTTTTGTGTGTGTGTGCGTTCACTGTTGTCTGTGTGTAGACAGCGTGTGTGTGTGTGTACACAGTGCGTGTGTGTGTACACGGTTTGTTTGTGTATACACAGTGTTTGTGTATGTGTGTGCACTGTTTAGTGCATGTCTGTTTACACAGCGTGTGAGTGTTTATACACTGTGTGTGTACAAAGTGTGTGTGTGTACACAGTGTGTGTGTGTATACACAGTGTGTGTGTGTACACAGTGCATGTGTAGACACAGTGTGTGTGTGTACACAGTTGTGTGTGTGTGTGTGTATACACAGTGTGTGTGTATGTGTGTGTGTGTGTACACAGTGTGTGTGTGTGCACACAGTTCCCTGTGTGTGTGTACAGAGTTGTGTGTGTGTACACAGTTGTGTGTGTGTGTGTACACACTTGTGTGTGTGTGTGTACACAGTTGTGTGTGTATGTACACTGTTATTTCTGTGTGGACACAGGTGTGTGTGTGTGTGTACACAATTGTGTGTGTGTGTGTACACAATTGTGTGTTTGTGTTAAAACAGTTGTGTGTATTTGTGTTTGTGCACACAGTGCGTGTGTGTGTACACAGTTGTGTGTGTGTGTGTTTACATAGTTGTTTGTGTGAGTACACAGTTGTGAATTTGTATGAGTGTACACCGTTGTGTATGTGTGTACACAGTTGTGTGTGTGTCTGTGGACACAGTGGTGTGTGTGTGTATGTGTGTGTAGACAGTTGTTTTTTTGTGTGTGTACAATCTGTGTGTGTGTACACTGTGTTTTTATTTATACAGTGTGTTTGTGTACACTGTTGTGTGTGTGTGTGCGTACACTGTTCTGTGTGTGTGTGTGTACACAGTGTGTGTGTGTGTGTGTGTGTGTACACAATGTGTGTGTGTGCGTACAGAGTTGTGTGTGTGTGTATACACAGTGTGTGTGTATGCGTGTGTACACAGATTGTGTGTGTGTACACAGTGTGTGTGTGTGTACACAATTGTGTGTGTTTACAGAGTTGGGAGTGTGTGTGTGTAATCAGTTGTGTGTGTACACAGTTGTGTGTGTGTACAAAGTTGTGTGTGTGAGTTCACAGTTGTGTATTTGTGCACACCGTTGTGTGTGTGTACACAGCTGTGTGTGTGTTTGTGTGTGTACACAGTTGTGTGTGTGTGTACACAGTTGTTTATGTGTGTACCCAGTTGTGTGTGTGTGTGTAGACAATTGTGTGTGTGTGTGTGTTCACAGTGTTTGTGTACACAGTTGTGTGTGTGTGTGTACACAGTTGTGTGTGTATGTACACAGCTGTTTCTGTGTGGACACACGTGTGTGTGTGTGTACACAATTGTGTGTGTGTGTGAACACAGTTGTGTGTGTGTGCATAGTGTGTGTGTGTGTGTACTCATTTGTATGTGTGTGTGTTTACACAGTTGTTTGTGTGTGTACACAGTTGTGAGTTGGCATGAGTGTATACAGTTGTGTATGTGTGTACACAGTTTTGTGTGTGTCTGTGTATACAGTTGTGTGTGTGTATGTGTGTGTGTACACAGTTGTTTGTGTGTGTGTATACAATCGGTGTGTGTGTACACTGTGTGTTTTTATTTATACAGTGTGTTTGTGTATACAGTGTGTGTGTGTGTGTGTGTGTACACAGTGTGTGTGTGTGTTCAGAGTTGTGTGTGTGTGTATACACCGTGTGTGTGAGTATGCGTGTGTACACAGAGTGTGTGTGTGTACACAGTTGTGTGTGTTTACAGAGTTGGGAGTGTGTGTATACACTGTTGTGTCTCTGTATGTCTGTGTACACAGTTGTGTGTGTGTATACAGTTGTGTATCTATGTACACAGCTGTTTCTGTGTGGACACAAGTGTGTGTGTGTACACAGTTGTGTGTGTGTGAGTGTGTGCGTACACAGTTGTGTGTGTGTATGTCTGTCTGCACAGTTACACGTGTGTGTGTACACAGTTTTGTGTGTGTGTTTACACAGTTGTGCGTGTGTGTGTACACAGTTGTGTGTGTATGTACAAACATGTGTCTGTGTGCACACAGTTGTGTGTGTGTGTGTGTACACAGTTGTGTGTGTGTGTGTGTGTGTTCACGCAGGTGTGCGTGTGCGTGTGTGTGTATACACTGTTGTGTCTCTGTATGTCTGTGTACAGAGATCTGTCTGTGTACACAGTTGTGTGGGTGTACACAGTTGTGTGTGTGTGTGTGTACACAGTTGTGTTTCTATGTACACAGCTGTTTCTGTGTGGACACAGGTGTGTGTGTGTGTACACAATTGTGAGTGTGCGTGAACACAGTTGTGTGTGTGTGTGTGTACACAGTGTGTGTGTGTGTACACAGTTGTGTGTGTGTGTGTGTGCACACAGTTGTTTGTGTATGTGCATGTACAAAGTTGCGTGTGTGTACACTGTGAGTGCATGTACACTGTTTTTGTTTGTGTGTGCACACTGTTTTGTGTGTGTGTGCGTTCACTGTTGTCTGTGTGTAGACAGCGTGTGTGTGTGTGTACACAGTGCGTGTGTGTACACGGTTTGTTTGTGTATACACAGTGTTTGTGTATGTGTGTGCACTGTTTAGTGCATGTCTGTTTACACAGCGTGTGAGTGTTTATACACTGTGTGTGTGTACACAGTGTGTGTGTGTACACAGTGTGTGTGTGTATACACAGTGTGTGTGTGTACACAGTGCATGTGTAGACACAGTGTGTGTGTGTACACAGTTGTGTGTGTGTGTGTGTATACACAGTGTGTGTGTATGTGTGTGTGTGTGTGTACACAGTGTGTGTGTGTGCACACAGTTCCCTGTGTGTGTGTACAGAGTTGTGTGTGTGTACACAGTTGTGTGTGTGTGTGTACACAGTTGTGTGTGTGTGTGTACACAGTTGTGTGTGTATGTACACTGTTATTTCTGTGTGGACACAGGTGTGTGTGTGTACACAATTGTGTGTGTGTGTGTACACAATTGTGTGTTTGTGTTAAAACAGTTGTGTGTATTTGTGTTTGTGCACACCGTGCGTGTGTGTGTACACAGTTGTGTGTGTGTGTGTTTACATAGTTGTTTGTGTGAGTACACAGTTGTGAATTTGTATGAGTGTACACCGTTGTGTATGTGTGTACACAGTTGTGTGTGTGTCTGTGGACACAGTGGTGTGTGTGTGTATGTGTGTGTAGACAGTTGTTTTTTTGTGTGTGTACAATCTGTGTGTGTGTACACTGTGTTTTTATTTATACAGTGTGTTTGTGTACACTGTTGTGTGTGTGTGTGCGTACACTGTTCTGTGTGTGTGTGTACACAGTGTGTGTGTGTGTGTGTGTACACAATGTGTGTGTGTGCGTACAGAGTTGTGTGTGTGTGTATACACAGTGTGTGTGTATGCGTGTGTACACAGATTGTGTGTGTGTACACAGTGTGTGTGTGTGTACACAATTGTGTGTGTTTACAGAGTTGGGAGTGTGTGTGTGTAATCAGTTGTGTGTGTACACAGTTGTGTGTGTGTACAAAGTTGTGTGTGTGTGAGTTCACAGTTGTGTATTTGTGCACACCGTTGTGTGTGTGTACACAGCTGTGTGTGTGTTTGTGTGTGTACACAGTTGTGTGTGTGTGTACACAGTTGTTTATGTGTGTACACAGTTGTGTGTGTGTGTGTAGACAATTGTGTGTGTGTGTGTGTTCACAGTGTTTGTGTACACAGTTGTGTGTGTGTGTGTACACAGTTGTGTGTGTATGTACACAGCTGTTTCTGTGTGGACACACGTGTGTGTGTGTGTACACAATTGTGTGTGTGTGTGAACACAGTTGTGTGTGTGTGCATAGTGTGTGTGTGTGTACTCATTTGTATGTGTGTGTGTTTACACAGTTGTTTGTGTGTGTACACAGTTGTGAGTTGGCATGAGTGTATACAGTTGTGTATGTGTGTACACAGTTTTGTGTGTGTCTGTGTATACAGTTGTGTGTGTGTATGTGTGTGTGTACACAGTTGTTTGTGTGTGTGTATACAATCGGTGTGTGTGTACACTGTGTGTTTTTATTTATACAGTGTGTTTGTGTACACAGTGTGTGTGTGTGTGTGTGTGTGTGTGTACACAGTGTGTGTGTGTGTTCAGAGTTGTGTGTGTGTGTATACACAGTGTGTGTGAGTATGCGTGTGTACACAGAGTGTGTGTGTGTACACAGTTGTGTGTGTTTACAGAGTTGGGAGTGTGTGTATACACTGTTGTGTCTCTGTATGTCTGTGTACACAGTTGTGTGTGTGTATACAGTTGTGTATCTATGTACACAGCTGTTTCTGTGTGGACACAAGTGTGTGTGTGTACACAGTTGTGTGTGTGTGAGTGTGTGCGTACACAGTTGTGTGTGTGTATGTCTGTCTGCACAGTTACACGTGTGTGTGTACACAGTTTTGTGTGTGTGTTTACACAGTTGTGCGTGTGTGTGTACACAGTTGTGTGTGTATGTACAAACATGTGTCTGTGTGCACACAGTTGTGTGTGTGTGTGTGTGTGTACACAGTTGTGTGTGTGTGTGTGTGTGTTCACGCAGGTGTGCGTGTGCGTGTGTGTGTATACACTGTTGTGTCTCTGTATGTCTGTGTACAGAGATCTGTCTGTGTACACAGTTGTGTGGGTGTACACAGTTGTGTGTGTGTGTGTGTACACAGTTGTGTTTCTATGTACACAGCTGTTTCTGTGTGGACACAGGTGTGTGTGTGTGTACACAATTGTGAGTGTGCGTGAACACAGTTGTGTGTGTGTGTGTGTGTACACAGTGTGTGTGTGTGTACACAGTTGTGTGTGTGTGTGTTTACACAGTTGTTTGTGTGTACACAGTTGTGTGTGTGTATGAGTGTACACAGTTGTGTATGTGTGTACACAGTTGTGTGTGTGTGTCTGTGTACACAGTTGTGTGCGTGTATGTGTGTGTGTACACAGTTGTGTGTTTGTGTGTGTACATTCTGTGTGTGTACACTGTGTTTTTATTTATACTGTGTGTGTGTGTACACTGTTTTGTGTGTGTGTGTGCGTACACTGTTGTGTGTGTGTGTGCATACTGTTGTGTGTGTGTGTCTACACAGTTGTGTGTGTGTACACAGTTGTGTGTGTGTGAGTGTGTGCGTACACAGTTGTGTGTGTGTGTATATCTGTCTACACAGTTGCACGTGTGTACACAGTTTTGTGTGTGTGTTTTCACACTTGTGTGTGTGTATATACAGTTGTGCATGTGTATGTACACAGTTGTGTGTGTATGTACAAAGTTAAGTGTCTGTGCACACAGTTGTGTGTGTGTGTACACAGTTGTGTGTGTGTGCGTTCACACAGGTGTGTGTGTGTGTGTGTGTGTGTATACAATGTTGTGTCTCTGTATGTCTGTGTACAGAGTTGTGTGTGTGTACACAGTTGTGTGTGTGTACACAGTTGTGTGTGTGTGTGTGTGTGTGTTTACACAGTTGTTTGTGTGTGTACACAGTTGTGTGTGTGTGTATGAGTGTACACAGTTGTGTATGTGTGTACACAGTTGTGTGTGTTTGTCTGTGTACACAGTTGTGTGCGTGGATGTGTGTGTACACAGTTGTGTGTTTGTGTGTGTACATTCTGTGTGTGTACACTGTTTTTATTTATACTGTGTGTGTACACTGTTGTGTATGTGTGTGTGCGTACACTGTTGTGTGTGTGTACACAGTGTGTGTGTGTACACAGTGTGTGTGTACACAGTTGTGTGTGTGTGTATACAGTTGTGTGTGTGTGTCTACACAGTTGTGTGTGTGTGTACACAGTTGTGTGTGTGTGCGAGTGTGTGCATACACAGTTGTGTGTGTGTGTGTATATCTGTCTACACAGTTGCACGTGTGTGTATACAGTTTTGTGTGTGTGTTTTCACACTTGTGTGTGTGTATATACAGTTGTGCGTGTGTATGTACACTGTTGTGTGTGTGTACACAGTGTGTGTGTGTGTACACAGTGTGTGTGTACACAGTTGTGTGTGTGTGTGTGTATACAGTTGTGTGTGTGTGTCTACACAGTGTGTGTGTGTACACAGTTGTGTGTGTGTGCGAGTGTGTGCATACACAGTTGTGTGTGTGTGTGCATATCTGTCTACACAGTTGCACGTGTGTGTATACAGTTTTGTGTGTGTGTTTTCACACTTGTGTGTGTGTATATACAGTTGTGCATGTGTCTGTGCACACAGTTGTGTGTGTGTGTGGGTGTGTGTGTACACAGTTGTGTGTGTGTGTGTTCACACAGGTGTGTGTGCGTGTGTGTGTATGCACTGTTGTGTCTCTGCATGTCTGTGTACAGAGTTGTGTGTGTGTACACAGTTGTGTGTGTGTACACAGTTGTGTGTGTGTACACAGTTGTGTGTGTGTGTGTGTTTACACAGTTGTTTGTGTGTGTACACAGTTGTGTTTCTATGTACACAGCTGTTTCTGTGTGGACACAGGTGTGTGTGTGTGTACACAATTGTGAGTGTGCGTGAACACAGTTGTGTGTGTGTGTGTGTACACAGTGTGTGTGTGTGCACACAGTTGTGTGTGTGTGTGTTTACACAGTTGTTTGTGTGTACACAGTTGTGTGTGTATGAGTGTACACAGTTGTGTATGTGTGTACACAGTTGTGTGTGTGTGTCTGTGTACACAGTTGTGTGCGTGTATGTGTGTGTGTACACAGTTGTGTGTTTCTGTGTGTACATTCTGTGTGTGTACACTGTGTTTTTATTTATACTCTGTGTGTGTGTACACTGTTTTGTGTGTGTGTGTGCGTACACTGTTGTGTGTGTGTACACAGTGTGTGTGTGTGTGTACACAGTGTGTGTGTACACAGTTGTGTGTGTGTGCATACTGTTGTGTGTGTGTGTCTACACAGTTGTGTGTGTGTACACAGTTGTGTGTGTGTGAGTGTGTGCGTACACAGTTGTGTGTGTGTGTATATCTGTCTACACAGTTGCACGTGTGTGTACACAGTTTTGTGTGTGTGTTTTCACACTTGTGTGTGTGTGTATATACAGTTGTGCATGTGTATGTACACAGTTGTGTGTGTATGTACAAAGTTGTGTGTCTGTGCACACAGTTGTGTGTGTGTATACACAGTTGTGTGTGTGTGCGTTCACACAGGTGTTTGTGTGTGTGTGTGTGTGTGTGTGTATACACTGTTGTGTCTCTGTATGTCTGTGTACAGAGTTGTGTGTGTGTACACAGTTGTGTGTGTGTACACAGTTGTGTGTGTGTACACAGTTGTGTGTGTGTGTGTGTTTACACAGTTGTTTGTGTGTGTACACAGTTGTGTGTGTGTGTGTGTATGAGTGTACACAGTTGTGTATGTGTGTACACAGTTGTGTGTGTGTGTCTGTGTACACAGTTGTGTGCGTGGATGTGTGTGTACACAGTTGTGTGTTTGTGAGTGTACATTCTGTGTGTGTACACTGTTGTGTATGTGTGTCTGCGTACACTGTTGTGTGTGTGTACACAGTGTGTGTGTGTACACAGTGTGTGTGTACACAGTTGTGTGTGTGTGTGTATACAGTTGTGTGTGTGTGTCTACACAGTTGTGTGTGTGTGTACACAGTTGTGTGTGTGTGCGAGTGTGTGCATACACAGTTGTGTGTGTGTGTGTATATCTGTCTACACAGTTGCACGTGTGTGTATACAGTTTTGTGTGTGTGTTTTCACACTTGTGTGTGTGTATATACAGTTGTGCGTGTGTATGTACACTGTTGTGTGTGTGTACACAGTGTGTGTGTGTGTACACAGTGTGTGTGTACACAGTTGTGTGTGTGTGTGTATACAGTTGTGTGTGTGTGTCTACACAGTTGTGTGTGTGTGTACACAGTTGTGTGTGTGTGCGAGTGTATGCATACACAGTTGTGTGTGTGTGTGTATATCTGTCTACACAGTTGCACGTGTGTGTACACAGTTGTGTGTGTGTGTGTTCACAAATGTGTGTGTGCGTGTGTGTGTATGCACTGTTGTGTCTCTGCATGTCTGTGTACAGAGTTGTGTGTGTGTACACAGTTGTGTGTGTGTACACAGTTGTGTGTGTGTGTGTGTTTACACAGTTGTTTGTGTGTGTACACAGTTGTGTTTCTATGTACACAGCTGTTTCTGTGTGGACACAAGTGTGTGTGTGTACACAGTTGTGTGTGTGTGTTTGTGTGCGTACACAGTTGTGTGTTTGTGTGTATGTCTGTCTGCACAGTTACGCGTGTGTGTACATAGTTTTATGTGTGTGTTTACACACTTGTGTGTGTGTATACACAGTTGTGCGTGTGTGTGTGTACACAGTTTTGTGTGTATGTACAAACATGTGTCTGTGTCCACACAGTTGTGTGTGTGTGTGTGTGTGTGTGTGTACACAGTTGTGTGTGTGTGTGTTCACGCAGGTGTGTGTGTGCGTGTGTGTGTATACACTGCTGTGTCTCTGTATGTCTGTGTACAGAGTTGTGTCTGTGTACACACCTGTGTGTGTGTACACAGTTGTGTGTGTGTGTGTACACAGTTGTATTTCTATGTACACAGCTGTTTCTGTGTGGACACAGGTGTGTGTGTGTACACAATTGTGTGTGTGTGTGAACACAGTTGTGTGTGTGTGTGTGTACACAGTGTGTGTGTGTACACAGTTGTGTGTGTGTGTGTGTTTACACAGTTGTTTGTGTGTGTACACAGTTGCGTGTGTGTATGAGTGCACACAGTTGTGTATGTGTGTACACAGTTGTGTGTGTGTGTCTGTGTACACAGTTGTGTGCGTGTATGTTTGTGTGTACACAGTTGTGAGTTTGTGTGTGTACATTCTGTGTGTGTACACTGTGTTTTTATTTATACTGTGTGTGTGTACACTGTTGTGTGTGTGTGTGTGCGTGTACACTGTTGTGTTTGTGTACACTGTGTGTGTGTGTGTACACTGTGTGTGTGTACACAGTTGTGTGTGTGTGTGCATACAGTTGTGTGTGTGTGTGTGTCTACACAGTTGTGTGTGTGTGTACACAGTTGTGTGTGTGTGTGAGTGTGTGCGTACACAGTTGTGTGTGTGTGTGTATATCTGTCTACACAGTTGCACGTGTGTGTTGACAGTTTTGTGTGTGTGTTTTCACACTTGTGTGTGTATATACAGTTGTGCATGTGTATGTATACAGTTGTGTGTGTATGTACAAAGTTGTGTGTCTGTGCACACAGTTGTGTGTGTGTGTGGGTGTGTGTGTACACAGTTGTGTGTGTGTGTGTTCACACCGGTGTGTGTGTGTATACACTGTTGTGTCCCTGTATGTCTGTGTACAGAGTTGTGTGTGTGTACACAGCTGTGTGTGTGTACACAGTTGTGTGTGTGTACACAGTTGTGTTTCTATGTACACAGCTGTTTCTGTGAGGACACAAGTGTGTGTGTACACAGTTGTGTGTGTGTGAGTGTGTGCGTACACAGTTGTGTGTGTGTGTGTATGTCTGTCTGCACAGTTACGCGTGTGTGTACATAGTTTTGTGTGTGTGTTTACACACTTGTGTGTGTGTAAACACAGTTGTGCGTGTGTGTGTACACAGTTGTGTGTGTATGTACAAACATGTGTGTGTGCGCACACAGTTGTGTGTGTGTGTGTGTGTACACAGTTGTGTGTGTGTGTGTGTTCACACAGGTGTGTGTGTGCGTGTGTGTGTATACACTGTTGTGTCTCTGTATGTCTGTGTACAGAGTTGTGTGTGTGTACAGAGTTGTGTGTGTGTACACAGTTGTGTGTGTGAGTACACAGTTGTGTTTCTATGTACACAGATGTTTCTGTGTGGACACAGGTGTGTGTGTGTACACAATTGTGTGTGTGTGTGAACACAGTTGTGTGTGTGTGTACACAGTGTGTGTGTGTTTACACAGTTGTTTGAGTGTGTACACAGTTGTGTGTGTGTGTATGAGTTTACACAGTTGTGTATGTGTGTACACAGTTGTATGTGTGTGTCTGTGTACACAGTTGTGTGCGTGTATGTGTGTGTGTACACAGTTGTGTGTTTGTGTGTGTACATTCTGTGTGTGTACACAGTATTTTTATTTATTCTGTGTGTGTACACTGTTGTGTGTGTACACAGTGTGTGTGTGTGTGTGTACACAGTGTGTGTGTGTACACAGTTGTGTGTGTGTGTGCATACAGTTGTGTCTGTGTGTCTACACAGTTGTGTGTGTGTGTACACAGTTGTGTATGTGTGTGTGTGTGTGCGTACACAGTTGTGTGTGTGTGTATATCTGTCTACACAGTTGCACGTGTGTGTACACAGATTTGTGTGTGTGTATTCACACTTGTGTGTTTGTATATATAGTTGTGCATGTGTATGTACACAGTTGTGTGTGTATGTACAAAGTTGTGTGTCCGTGCACACAGTTGTGTGTGTGTGTGTGTACACAGTTGTGCGTGTGCGTGTTCACACAGGTGTGTGTTTGCGGGTGTGTGTATACATTGTTGTGTCTCTGCATGTCTGTGTACAGAGTTGTGTGTGTGTACACAGTTGTGTGTGTGTACACAGTTGTATGTATGTACACAGTTGTGTGTGTGTGTGTTTACACAGTTGTTTGTGTGTGTACACAGTTGTGTGTGTGTGTATGAGTGTACACATTTGTGTATGTGTGTACACAGTTGTGTGTGTGTGTCTGTGTACACAGTTGTGTGCGTGTATGTGTGTGTACACAGTTGTGTGTTTGTGTGTGTACATTCTGTGTGGGTACACTGTTTTTATTTATACTGTGTGTGTACACTGTTGTGTATGTGTGTGTGCGTACACTGTTGTGTGTGTGTACACAGTGTGTGTGTGTGTGTGTACACAGTGTGTGTGTACACAGTTGTGTGTGTGTGTATACAGTTGTGTGTGTGTGTCTACACAGTTGTGTGTGTGTGTACACAGTTGTGTGTCTGTGCAAGTGTGTGCGTACACAGTTGTGTGTGTGTGTGTGTATATCTGTCTACACAGTTGCACGCGTGAGTACACAGTTTTGTGTGTGTGTTTTCACACTTGTGTGTGTGTATATACAGTTGTGCGTGTGTATGTACACAGTTGTGTGTACATATACAAAGTTGTGTGTCAGTGTACACAGTTGTGTGTGTGTGTGTATGACTGTCTGCACAGTTACGCGTGTGTGTGTACATAGTTTTGTGTGTGTGTTTACACACTTGTGTGTGTGTATACACAGTTGTGTGTGTGTGTACACAGTTGTGTGTGTATGTACAAACATGTGTGTGTGCGCACACAGTTGTGTGTGTGTGTGTGTGTACACAGTTGTGTATGTGTGTGTGTTCACACAGGTGTGTGTGTGCGTGCGTGTATATACACTGTTGTGTCTCTGTATGTCTGTGTACAGAGTTGTGTGTGTCTACACAGTTGTGTGTGTCTACACAGTTGTGTGTGTGTGTACACAGTTGTGTTTCTATGTACACAGCTGTTTCTGTGTGGACACAGGTGTGTGTGTACACAGTTGTGTGTGTGTACACAGTGTCTGTGTGTACACAGTTGTGTGTGTGTGTGTTTACACAGTTGTTTGTGTGTGTACACAGTTGTGTGTGTGTGTGAGTTTGCACAGTTGTGTATGTGTGTACACAGTTGTGTGTGTGTCTGTGTACACATTTGTGTGTGTATATGTGTGTGTGTACACAGTTGTTTGTGTGTGTGTGCACACTCTGTTTGTGTGTACACTGTGTGTTTTTATTTATACTGTGTGTGTACAGTATTGTGTGTGTGTGTGCGTACACTGTTGTGTGTGTGTACACATTGTGTGTGTGTGTACATAGTGTGTGTGTGTGTACAGAATTGTGTGTGTGCGTGTGTGTGTGTGTATACACAGTGTATGTGTGTGTGTGTACACAGAGTGTGTGTGTGTACACAGTTGTGTGTGTGTGTACACAGTTGTGTGTGTTTACAGAGTTGGGAGTGTGTGTGTGTAAACAGTTGTGTGTGTACACAGTTGTGTGTATGTACACAGTTGTGTGTGCGTGCATTCACAGTTGTGTATTTGTGCTCACCATTGTGTGTATGTACACAGTTGTGTGTGTGTGTTTAGGTGTGTACACAGTTGTGTGTGTGTGTGTACACAATTTTGTTGTTGTATGTGTACACAATTGTGTGTGTGTGTGTGTTCACAGTGTGGGTGTACACAGTTGTGTGTGTATGTGTGCACACAGTTGTGTGTGTGTACACAGTTATGTGTGTGTATGTGACGAGTACACAGTTGTGTGTGTGTGTACATTGTGTGTATGTACAATGTGTTTGTGTACACTGTGTGCTTTTGTTTACACTGTGTGTGTGTACACTGTTGTGTGTGTGTCTGTGCACACAGTTGTGAGTGTGTACACAGTTGTGTCTGTTTGTATGTGTGTCTACACAGTTGTGTGTGTGTACTCAGTTTTGTATGTGTGTATACAATTTTGTATATGTGTATAAAGTTGTGTGCCTGTGTATGTAAACTGTCGTGTGTCTTTGTGTGTACACTGTTGATGTGTATGTACACAGTTGTGTATGTGTGTACACAGTTGTGTGTGTGTGTACATAGTTGATCGTGTGTGTACACAGTATTCTGTGTATGTGTGTACACAGTTGTGTGTGTGTGTACACAGTTGCGTGTGTGTGTACACATTTGTGCGTGTATGTGTGTGTGTACTGAGTTGTGTGTGTGTGTACACTGTTGTCTGTTTGTGTGCGTACACTTTTGTGTCTGTTTACACAGTGTTGTTGTGTGTGTACACATTTGTGTGTGTGTGCGTGTACACAGTTGTGTGTGTGTGCGTGTGTCTGTGTACACAGTTGTGTGAGTGTGCGTACACAGTTGTGTGTGTCTGTGTGTGTGTGTTTTTCTGTGTATGTACACAGCTGTGTGTGTGTGTGTGTGTGTGTACACAATTGTGTGTGTGAGCACCCAGTTGTCTGTGTTTCTATTTACAGTTATTTGTGTGTGAGTACACAGTTGTGTGTGTGTGTACTTGTGTGTGTGTGTACACAGTTGTGTGTGTGTGTGTACACTCTGTGTGTGTGTACACTGTGTGATTTTATTTATATTGTGTGTGTACAGTGTTGTGTGTGTCTGTGCGTACAATTTTGTGTGTGTGTACACAGTGTGTGTGTGTGTGTGCACAGTGTGTGCGTGTGTGTGTGTACAGAGTTGTGTGTGTGTGTATGCACAGTGTGTGTGTGTGCGTGTGTACACAGAGTGTGTGTGTACACAGTTGTGTGTGTGTGTGTACACAGTTGTGTGTGCGCGTTTACAGAGTTGGGAGTGGGTGTCTAAACAGTTGTGTGCGTACACAGTCGTGTGTGCGAACACAGTTGTGTGTGTGTGCGTTCACAGTTGTGTATTTGTGCACACTGCTGTGTGTGTGTACACAGTTGTGTGTGTATGTGTACACTGTGTGTGTGTATAATGTGTGTGTGTGTGCACTGTGTGCTTTTGTTTACACTGTGTGTGTGTGTACACTGTTGTGTGTGTGTGTGCACACACAGTTGTGTGTACACAGTGTGTTTGTGTATACGATGTGTTTGTGTGTGTGTACACAGTTGTGTGTGTATGTACACATTTGTGTGTGTGTGTGTACACAGTTGTGTGTGTGGACACAGTTGTGTGTGTGTGTACAGTTATGTGTGTGTGTGTAAAGTTGTGTGTGTGTGCGTTCACAGTTGTGTATTTGTGCACACCATTGTGTGTGTACACAGTGTGTGTGTGTACACAATGTGTCTGTGTGTGTACACTGTGTGTGTGAGTGTGTGTACACAGTGTGTGGGTGTACACAGTGTGCATGTGTCTATAGAAAGTGAGTGTGTGTGTGTGTGTACACAGTGTGTGTGTATACACAGTGCGTGTATGTACACAGTTGTGTGTGTGTGTGTACACAGTTGTTTGTGTGTGTGTATACACAGTTTATGTGTGTACACGCAGAGTGTGTGCATGTGTAGACAGTTGTGTGCGTGTGTGTACACAGTTGTGTGTGTGTGTACACAGTTGTGTGTATATACACAGTTGTGTGTGTGTACACAGTTGTGTGTGTATGCAGTTGTGTGTGTGTGTACACAGTTGTGTGTGTGTGTGTACACAGTTGTGTATGTGTGTACACAGTTGTGTGTGTGAACACAGTTGTGTGTTGGTGTGTGTGTATGTGTACACAGTTGTGTGTGTACGTACACAGTTGTGTGCGTGTGTGTGTGTGTACACAGAGTGTTTGTGTACACAGTTGTGTGTGTATGTGTGTACACAGTTGTGTGTGTGTGCACAGTTGTGTGTGTGTACAAAGTTGTGTGTGTGTATGTGACGAGTACACAGTTGTGTGTGTGTGTGTGTGTGTACACTGCGTGTGTGTACAATCTGTGTGTGTACACTGTGCATTTATGGTTACACTGTGTGTGTGTACACTGTTGTGCGTGAGTGTGCGTGCACTGTTGTGTGTGTGTACAGTGTGTGTGTGTGTGTGTACACAGTGTGTTTGTGTATACACTATGTGTGTGTGTGTACACAGTGTGTGTGTGTGTGTGTACAAAGTGTCCGTGTGTGTACACAATGTGTGCGTGTGAGTACACAGTGCGTGTGTATACACAGTGTGTGTGTGTGTGTGTGTGTGCGTGTGAACACAGTGTGTCAGTGTGTGTACACAGTTGTGTGTGTGTGTACAAAGTTGTGTGCAGGTGAGTGTGTGTGTGAGACCACAGTTGTATGTCTGTGTGTACACAGTTGTGTTTGTGTATGTGTGTACACGGTTTTAGTGTGTGTGGACACAGTTGTGTGTGTGTGTATACACAGTGATCTGTGTGTGTTTACACAGTTGTGTGTGTGTGTGTCTGTTTGTACACAATTGTGTGTTTGTGTGTACACAGTGTGTGTGTGTGTACAAATTCTTGTGTGTGTCTGTGTACACAGTTGTGGGTGCGTGTGTACACAGTTGTTTGTGTGTGTGAGCGTACACTGTTATGTGTGTGTACACAGTGTGTGTGTGTACACAATGTGTCTGTGTGTGTGTACACTGTGTGTGTGAGTGTGTGTACACAGTGTGTGGGTGTACACAGTGTGCATGTGTCTATAGAAAGTGAGTGCGTGTGTGTACACAGTTGTGTGTGTGTGTACACAGTTGTGTATGTGTGTACACAGTTGTGTATGTGTGTACACAGTTGTGTGTGTGAACACAGTTGTGTGTGTGTGTGTACACAGTTGTTTGTGTGTGTGTGTATACACAGTTTGTGTGTATATACACAGTTGTGTGTGTGTACACAGTTGTGTGTGTACGCAGTTGTGTGTGTGTGTGTACACAGTTGTGTGTGTGTGTACACAGTTGTGTATGTGTGTACACAGTTGTGTGTGTGAACACAGTTGTGTGTTGGTGTGTGTGTATGTGTACACAGTTGTGTGTGTACGTACACAGTTGTGTGCGTGTGTGTGTACACAGAGTGTTTGTGTACACAGTTGTGTGTGTATGTACACAGTTGTGAGTGTGCACAGTTGTGTGTGTGTGTGTACAGAGTTGTTTGTGTGTGTACACAGTTGTTTGTGTGTGTGTGTGCACACAGTTGTTTGTGTATGTGCGTGTACAAAGTTGCGTGTGTGTACACTGTGAGTGCATGTACACTGTTTTTGTTTGTGTGTGCACACTGTTTTGTGTGTGTGTGCGTTCACTGTTGTCTGTGTGTAGACAGCGTGTGTGTGTGTGTACACAGTGCGTGTGTGTACACGGTTTGTTTGTGTATACACAGTGTTTGTGTATGTGTGTGCACTGTTTAGTGCATGTCTGTTTACACAGCGTGTGAGTGTTTATACACTGTGTGTGTGTACACAGTGTGTGTGTGTACACAGTGTGTGTGTGTATACACTGTGTGTGTGTGTACACAGTGCATGTGTAGACACAGTGTGTGTGTGTACACAGTTGTGTGTGTGTGTGTGTATACACAGTGTGTGTGTATGTATGTGTGTGTGTGTACACAGTGTGTGTGTGTGCACACAGTTCCCTGTGTGTGTGTACAGAGTTGTGTGTGTGTACACAGTTGTGTGTGTGTGTGTACACAGTTGTGTGTGTGTGTGTACACAGTTGTGTGTGTATGTACACTGTTATTTCTGTGTGGACACAGGTGTGTGTGTGTGTACACAATTGTGTGTGTGTGTGTACACAATTGTGTGTTTGTGTTAAAACAGTTGTGTGTATTTGTGTTTGTGCACACAGTGCGTGTGTGTGTACACAGTTGTGTGTGTGTGTGTTTACATAGTTGTTTGTGTGAGTACACAGTTGTGAATTTGTATGAGTGTACACCGTTGTGTATGTGTGTACACAGTTGTGTGTGTGTCTGTGGACACAGTGGTGTGTGTGTGTATGTGTGTGTAGACAGTTGTTTTTTTGTGTGTGTACAATCTGTGTGTGTGTACACTGTGTTTTTATTTATACAGTGTGTTTGTGTACACTGTTGTGTGTGTGTGTGCGTACACTGTTCTGTGTGTGTGTGTACACAGTGTGTGTGTGTGTGTGTACACAATGTGTGTGTGTGCGTACAGAGTTGTGTGTGTGTGTATACACAGTGTGTGTGTATGCGTGTGTACACAGATTGTGTGTGTGTACACAGTGTGTGTGTGTGTGTACACAATTGTGTGTGTTTACAGAGTTGGGAGTGTGTGTGTGTAATCAGTTGTGTGTGTACACAGTTGTGTGTGTGTACAAAGTTGTGTGTGTGTGAGTTCACAGTTGTGTATTTGTGCACACCGTTGTGTGTGTGTACACAGCTGTGTGTGTGTTTGTGTGTGTACACAGTTGTGTGTGTGTGTACACAGTTGTTTATGTGTGTACCCAGTTGTGTGTGTGTGTGTAGACAATTGTGTGTGTGTGTGTGTTCACAGTGTTTGTGTACACAGTTGTGTGTGTGTGTGTACACAGTTGTGTGTGTATGTACACAGCTGTTTCTGTGTGGACACACGTGTGTGTGTGTGTACACAATTGTGTGTGTGTGTGAACACAGTTGTGTGTGTGTGCATAGTGTGTGTGTGTGTACTCATTTGTATGTGTGTGTGTTTACACAGTTGTTTGTGTGTGTACACAGTTGTGAGTTGGCATGAGTGTATACAGTTGTGTATGTGTGTACACAGTTTTGTGTGTGTCTGTGTATACAGTTGTGTTTGTGTATGTGTGTGTGTACACAGTTGTTTGTGTGTGTGTATACAATCGGTGTGTGTGTACACTGTGTGTTTTTATTTATACAGTGTGTTTGTGTACACAGTGTGTGTGTGTGTGTGTGTGTACACAGTGTGTGTGTGTGTTCAGAGTTGTGTGTGTGTGTCTACACAGTTGTGTGTGTGTGTACACAGTTGTGTGTGTGTGCGAGTGTGTGCATACACAGTTGTGTGTGTGTGTGTATATCTGTCTACACAGTTGCACGTGTGTGTATACAGTTTTGTGTGTGTGTTTTCACACTTGTGTGTGTGTATATACAGTTGTGCGTGTGTATGTACACTGTTGTGTGTGTGTACACAGTGTGTGTGTGTGTACACAGTGTGTGTGTACACAGTTGTGTGTGTGTGTGTATACAGTTGTGTGTGTGTGTCTACACAGTTGTGTGTGTGTGTACACAGTTGTGTGTGTGTGCGAGTGTATGCATACACAGTTGTGTGTGTGTGTGTATATCTGTCTACACAGTTGCACGTGTGTGTACACAGTTGTGTGTGTGTGTGTTCACAAATGTGTGTGTGCGTGTGTGTGTATGCACTGTTGTGTCTCTGCATGTCTGTGTACAGAGTTGTGTGTGTGTACACAGTTGTGTGTGTACACAGTTGTGTGTGTGTGTGTGTTTACACAGTTGTTTGTGTGTGTACACAGTTGTGTTTCTATGTACACAGCTGTTTCTGTGTGGACACAAGTGTGTGTGTGTACACAGTTGTGTGTGTGTGTGAGTGTGTGCGTACACAGTTGTGTGTTTGTGTGTATGTCTGTCTGCACAGTTACGCGTGTGTGTACATAGTTTTATGTGTGTGTTTACACACTTGTGTGTGTGTATACACAGTTGTGCGTGTGTGTGTGTACACAGTTTTGTGTGTATGTACAAACATGTGTCTGTGTCCACACAGTTGTGTGTGTGTGTGTGTGTGTGTGTGTGTACACAGTTGTGTGTGTGTGTGTTCACGCAGGTGTGTGTGTGCGTGTGTGTGTATACACTGCTGTGTCTCTGTATGTCTGTGTACAGAGTTGTGTCTGTGTACACACCTGTGTGTGTGTACACAGTTGTGTGTGTGTGTGTACACAGTTGTATTTCTATGTACACAGCTGTTTCTGTGTGGACACAGGTGTGTGTGTGTACACAATTGTGTGTGTGTGTGAACACAGTTGTGTGTGTGTGTGTGTACACAGTGTGTGTGTGTACACAGTTGTGTGTGTGTGTGTGTTTACACAGTTGTTTGTGTGTGTACACAGTTGCGTGTGTGTATGAGTGCACACAGTTGTGTATGTGTGTACACAGTTGTGTGTGTGTGTCTGTGTACACAGTTGTGTGCGTGTATGTTTGTGTGTACACAGTTGTGAGTTTGTGTGTGTACATTCTGTGTGTGTACACTGTATTTTTATTTATACTGTGTGTGTGTACACTGTTGTGTGTGTGTGTGTGCGTGTACACTGTTGTGTTTGTGTACACTGTGTGTGTGTGTGTACACTGTGTGTGTGTACACAGTTGTGTGTGTGTGTGCATACAGTTGTGTGTGTGTGTGTGTCTACACAGTTGTGTGTGTGTGTACACAGTTGTGTGTGTGTGTGAGTGTGTGCGTACACAGTTGTGTGTGTGTGTGTATATCTGTCTACACAGTTGCACGTGTGTGTTGACAGTTTTGTGTGTGTGTTTTCACACTTGTGTGTGTATATACAGTTGTGCATGTGTATGTATACAGTTGTGTGTGTATGTACAAAGTTGTGTGTCTGTGCACACAGTTGTGTGTGTGTGTGGGTGTGTGTGTACACAGTTGTGTGTGTGTGTGTTCACACCGGTGTGTGTGTGTATACACTGTTGTGTCCCTGTATGTCTGTGTACAGAGTTGTGTGTGTGTACACAGCTGTGTGTGTGTACACAGTTGTGTGTGTGTACACAGTTGTGTTTCTATGTACACAGCTGTTTCTGTGAGGACACAAGTGTGTGTGTACACAGTTGTGTGTGTGTGAGTGTGTGCGTACACAGTTGTGTGTGTGTGTGTGTATGTCTGTCTGCACAGTTACGCGTGTGTGTACATAGTTTTGTGTGTGTGTTTACACAATTGTGTGTGTGTAAACACAGTTGTGCGTGTGTGTGTACACAGTTGTGTGTGTATGTACAAACATGTGTGTGTGCGCACACAGTTGTGTGTGTGTGTGTGTGTACACAGTTGTGTGTGTGTGTGTGTTCACACAGGTGTGTGTGTGCGTGTGTGTGTATACACTGTTGTGTCTCTGTATGTCTGTGTACAGAGTTGTGTGTGTGTACAGAGTTGTGTGTGTGTACACAGTTGTGTGTGTGAGTACACAGTTGTGTTTCTATGTACACAGATGTTTCTGTGTGGACACAGGTGTGTGTGTGTACACAATTGTGTGTGTGTGTGAACACAGTTGTGTGTGTGTACACAGTGTGTGTGTGTTTACACAGTTGTTTGAGTATGTACACAGTTGTGTGTGTGTGTATGAGTTTACACAGTTGTGTATGTGTGTACACAGTTGTATGTGTGTGTCTGTGTACACAGTTGTGTGCGTGTATGTGTGTGTGTACACAGTTGTGTGTTTGTGTGTGTACATTCTGTGTGTGTACACAGTATTTTTATTTATTCTGTGTGTGTACACTGTTGTGTGTGTACACAGTGTGTGTGTGTGTGTGTACACAGTGTGTGTGTGTACACAGTTGTGTGTGTGTGTGCATACAGTTGTGTCTGTGTGTCTACACAGTTGTGTGTGTGTGTACACAGTTGTGTATGTGTGTGTGTGTGTGTGCGTACACAGTTGTGTGTGTGTGTATATCTCTCTACACAGTTGCACGTGTGTGTACACAGATTTGTGTGTGTGTATTCACACTTGTGTGTTTGTATATATAGTTGTGCATGTGTATGTACACAGTTGTGTGTGTATGTACAAAGTTGTGTGTCCGTGCACACAGTTGTGTGTGTGTGTGTGTACACAGTTGTGCGTGTGCGTGTTCACACAGGTGTGTGTTTGCGGGTGTGTGTATACATTGTTGTGTCTCTGCATGTCTGTGTACAGAGTTGTGTGTGTGTACACAGTTGTGTGTGTGTACACAGTTGTATGTATGTACACAGTTGTGTGTGTGTGTGTTTACACAGTTGTTTGTGTGTGTACACAGTTGTGTGTGTGTGTATGAGTGTACACATTTGTGTATGTGTGTACACAGTTGTGTGTGTGTCTGTGTACACAGTTGTGTGCGTGTATGTGTGTGTACACAGTTGTGTGTTTGTGTGTGTACATTCTGTGTGGGTACACTGTGTTTTTATTTATACTGTGTGTGTACACTGTTGTGTATGTGTGTGTGCGTACACTGTTGTGTGTGTGTACACAGTGTGTGTGTGTGTGTGTGTACACAGTGTGTGTGTACACAGTTGTGTGTGTGTGTATACAGTTGTGTGTGTGTGTCTACACAGTTGTGTGTGTGTGTACACAGTTGTGTGTCTGTGCAAGTGTGTGCGTACACAGTTGTGTGTGTGTGTGTGTGTATATCTGTCTACACAGTTGCACGCGTGAGTACACAGTTTTGTGTGTGTGTTTTCACACTTGTGTGTGTGTATATACAGTTGTGCGTGTGTATGTACACAGTTGTGTGTACATATACAAAGTTGTGTGTCAGTGTACACAGTTGTGTGTGTGTGTGTATGACTGTCTGCACAGTTACGCGTGTGTGTGTACATAGTTTTGTGTGTGTGTTTACACACTTGTGTGTGTGTATACACAGTTGTGTGTGTGTGTACACAGTTGTGTGTGTATGTACAAACATGTGTGTGTGCGCACACAGTTGTGTGTGTGTGTACACAGTTGTGTATGTGTGTGTGTTCACACAGGTGTGTGTGTGCGTGCGTGTATATACACTGTTGTGTCTCTGTATGTCTGTGTACAGAGTTGTGTGTGTCTACACAGTTGTGTGTGTCTACACAGTTGTGTGTGTGTGTACACAGTTGTGTTTCTATGTACACAGCTGTTTCTGTGTGGACACAGGTGTGTGTGTACACAGTTGTGTGTGTGTACACAGTGTGTGTGTGTGTACACAGTTGTGTGTGTGTGTGTTTACACAGTTGTTTGTGTGTGTACACAGTTGTGTGTGTGTGTGAGTTTGCACAGTTGTGTATGTGTGTACACAGTTGTGTGTGTGTCTGTGTACACATTTGTGTGTGTATATGTGTGTGTGTACACAGTTGTTTGTGTGTGTGTGCACACTCTGTTTGTGTGTACACTGTGTGTTTTTATTTATACTGTGTGTGTACAGTATTGTGTGTGTGTGTGCGTACACTGTTGTGTGTGTGTACACATTGTGTGTGTGTGTACATAGTGTGTGTGTGTGTACAGAATTGTGTGTGTGCGTGTGTGTGTGTGTATACACAGTGTATGTGTGTGTGTGTACACAGAGTGTGTGTGTGTACACAGTTGTGTGTGTGTGTACACAGTTGTGTGTGTTTACAGAGTTGGGAGTGTGTGTGTGTAAACAGTTGTGTGTGTACACAGTTGTGTGTATGTACACAGTTGTGTGTGCGTGCATTCACAGTTGTGTATTTGTGCTCACCATTGTGTGTATGTACACAGTTGTGTGTGTGTGTTTAGGTGTGTACACAGTTGTGTGTGTGTGTGTACACAATTTTGTTGTTGTATGTGTACACAATTGTGTGTGTGTGTGTGTTCACAGTGTGGGTGTACACAGTTGTGTGTGTATGTGTGCACACAGTTGTGTGTGTGTACACAGTTATGTGTGTGTATGTGACGAGTACACAGTTGTGTGTGTGTGTACATTGTGTGTATGTACAATGTGTTTGTGTACACTGTGTGCTTTTGTTTACACTGTGTGTGTGTACACTGTTGTGTGTGTGTCTGTGCACACAGTTGTGAGTGTGTACACAGTTGTGTCTGTTTGTATGTGTGTCTACACAGTTGTGTGTGTGTACTCAGTTTTGTATGTGTGTATACAATTTTGTATATGTGTATAAAGTTGTGTGCCTGTGTATGTAAACTGTCGTGTGTCTTTGTGTGTACACTGTTGATGTGTATGTACACAGTTGTGTATGTGTGTACACAGTTGTGTGTGTGTGTACATAGTTGATCGTGTGTGTACACAGTATTCTGTGTATGTGTGTACACAGTTGTGTGTGTGTGTACACAGTTGCGTGTGTGTGTACACATTTGTGCGTGTATGTGTGTGTGTACTGAGTTGTGTGTGTGTGTACACTGTTGTCTGTTTGTGTGCGTACACTTTTGTGTCTGTTTACACAGTGTTGTTGTGTGTGTACACATTTGTGTGTGTGTGCGTGTACACAGTTGTGTGTGTGTGCGTGTGTCTGTGTACACAGTTGTGTGAGTGTGCGTACACAGTTGTGTGTGTCTGTGTGTGTGTGTTTTTCTGTGTATGTACACAGCTGTGTGTGTGTGTGTGTGTACACAATTGTGTGTGTGAGCACCCAGTTGTCTGTGTTTCTATTTACAGTTATTTGTGTGTGAGTACACAGTTGTGTGTGTGTGTACTTGTGTGTGTGTGTGTACACAGTTGTGTGTGTGTGTGTACACTCTGTGTGTGTGTACACTGTGTGATTTTATTTATATTGTGTGTGTACAGTGTTGTGTGTGTCTGTGCGTACAATTTTGTGTGTGTGTACACAGTGTGTGTGTGTGTGTGTGTGCACAGTGTGTGCGTGTGTGTGTGTACAGAGTTGTGTGTGTGTGTATGCACAGTGTGTGTGTGTGCGTGTGTACACAGAGTGTGTGTGTACACAGTTGTGTGTGTGTGTGTACACAGTTGTGTGTGCGCGTTTACAGAGTTGGGAGTGGGTGTCTAAACAGTTGTGTGCGTACACAGTCGTGTGTGCGAACACAGTTGTGTGTGTGTGCGTTCACAGTTGTGTATTTGTGCACACTGCTGTGTGTGTGTACACAGTTGTGTGTGTATGTGTACACTGTGTGTGTGTATAATGTGTGTGTGTGTGTGCACTGTGTGCTTTTGTTTACACTGTGTGTGTGTACACTGTTGTGTGTGTGTGTGCACACACAGTTGTGTGTATACAGTGTGTTTGTGTATACGATGTGTTTGTGTGTGTGTACACAGTTGTGTGTGTATGTACACATTTGTGTGTGTGTGTGTACACAGATGTGTACGTGTGTACACAGTTGTGTGTGTGGACACAGTTGTGTGTGTGTGTACAGTTATGTGTGTGTGTGTAAAGTTGTGTGTGTGTGCGTTCACAGTTGTGTATTTGTGCACACCATTGTGTGTGTACACAGTGTGTGTGTGTACACAATGTGTCTGTGTGTGTGTACACTGTGTGTGTGAGTGTGTGTACACAGTGTGTAGGTGTACACAGTGTGCATGTGTCTATAGAAAGTGAGTGTGTGTGTGTGTGTACACAGTGTGTGTGTATACACAGTGAGTGTATGTACACAGTTGTGTGTGTGTGTGTACACAGTTGTTTGTGTGTGTGTATACACAGTTTATGTGTGTACACGCAGAGTGTGTGCATGTGTAGACAGTTGTGTGCGTGTGTGTACACAGTTGTGTGTGTGTGTACACAGTTGTGTGTATATACACAGTTGTGTGTGTGTACACAGTTGTGTGTGTATGCAGTTGTGTGTGTGTGTACACAGTTGTGTGTGTGTGTGTACACAGTTGTGTATGTGTGTACACAGTTGTGTGTGTGAACACAGTTGTGTGTTGGTGTGTGTGTATGTGTACACAGTTGTGTGTGTACGTACACAGTTGTGTGCGTGTGTGTGTGTGTACACAGAGTGTTTGTGTACACAGTTGTGTGTGTATGTGTGTACACAGTTGTGTGTGTGTGCACAGTTGTGTGTGTGTACAAAGTTGTGTGTGTGTATGTGACGAGTACACAGTTGTGTGTGTGTGTGTGTGTACACTGCGTGTGTGTACAATCTGTGTGTGTACACTGTGCATTTATGGTTACACTGTGTGTGTGTACACTGTTGTGCGTGAGTGTGCGTGCACTGTTGTGTGTGTGTACAGTGTGTGTGTGTGTGTGTACACAGTGTGTTTGTGTATACACTATGTGTGTGTGTGTACACAGTGTGTGTGTGTGTGTACAAAGTGTCCGTGTGTGTACACAATGTGTGCGTGTGAGTACACAGTGCGTGTGTATACACAGTGTGTGTGTGTGTGTGTGTGTGCGTGTGAACACAGTGTGTCAGTGTGTGTACACAGTTGTGTGTGTGTGTACAAAGTTGTGTGCAGGTGAGTGTGTGTGTGAGACCACAGTTGTATGTCTGTGTGTACACAGTTGTGTTTGTGTATGTGTGTACACGGTTTTAGTGTGTGTGGACACAGTTGTGTGTGTGTGTATACACAGTGATCTGTGTGTGTTTACACAGTTGTGTGTGTGTGTGTCTGTTTGTACACAATTGTGTGTTTGTGTGTACACAGTGTGTGTGTGTGTACAAATTCTTGTGTGTGTCTGTGTACACAGTTGTGGGTGCGTGTGTACACAGTTGTTTGTGTGTGTGAGCGTACACTGTTATGTGTGTGTACACAGTGTGTGTGTGTACACAATGTGTCTGTGTGTGTGTACACTGTGTGTGTGAGTGTGTGTACACAGTGTGTGGGTGTACACAGTGTGCATGTGTCTATAGAAAGTGAGTGCGTGTGTGTACACAGTTGTGTGTGTGTGTACACAGTTGTGTATGTGTGTACACAGTTGTGTATGTGTGTACACAGTTGTGTGTGTGAACACAGTTGTGTGTGTGTGTGTACACAGTTGTTTGTGTGTGTGTGTATACACAGTTTGTGTGTATATACACAGTTGTGTGTGTGTACACAGTTGTGTGTGTACGCAGTTGTGTGTGTGTGTGTACACAGTTGTGTGTGTGTGTACACAGTTGTGTATGTGTGTACACAGTTGTGTGTGTGAACACAGTTGTGTGTTGGTGTGTGTGTATGTGTACACAGTTGTGTGTGTACGTACACAGTTGTGTGCGTGTGTGTGTACACAGAGTGTTTGTGTACACAGTTGTGTGTGTATGTACACAGTTGTGAGTGTGCACAGTTGTGTGTGTGTGTGTACAGAGTTGTTTGTGTGTGTACACAGTTGTTTGTGTGTGTGTGTGCACACAGTTGTTTGTGTATGTGCGTGTACAAAGTTGCGTGTGTGTACACTGTGAGTGCATGTACACTGTTTTTGTTTGTGTGTGCACACTGTTTTGTGTGTGTGTGCGTTCACTGTTGTCTGTGTGTAGACAGCGTGTGTGTGTGTGTACACAGTGCGTGTGTGTACACGGTTTGTTTGTGTATACACAGTGTTTGTGTATGTGTGTGCACTGTTTAGTGCGTGTCTGTTTACACAGCGTGTGAGTGTTTATACACTGTGTGTGTGTACACAGTGTGTGTGTGTACACAGTGTGTGTGTGTATACACTGTGTGTGTGTGTACACAGTGCATGTGTAGACACAGTGTGTGTGTGTACACAGTTGTGTGTGTGTGTGTGTATACACAGTGTGTGTGTATGTATGTGTGTGTGTGTACACAGTGTGTGTGTGTGCACACAGTTCCCTGTGTGTGTGTACAGAGTTGTGTGTGTGTACACAGTTGTGTGTGTGTGTGTGTACACAGTTGTGTGTGTGTGTGTACACAGTTGTGTGTGTATGTACACTGTTATTTCTGTGTGGACACAGGTGTGTGTGTGTGTACACAATTGTGTGTGTGTGTGTACACAATTGTGTGTTTGTGTTAAAACAGTTGTGTGTATTTGTGTTTGTGCACACAGTGCGTGTGTGTGTACACAGTTGTGTGTGTGTGTGTTTACATAGTTGTTTGTGTGAGTACACAGTTGTGAATTTGTATGAGTGTACACCGTTGTGTATGTGTGTACACAGTTGTGTGTGTGTCTGTGGACACAGTGGTGTGTGTGTGTATGTGTGTGTAGACAGTTGTTTTTTTGTGTGTGTACAATCTGTGTGTGTGTACACTGTGTTTTTATTTATACAGTGTGTTTGTGTACACTGTTGTGTGTGTGTGTGCGTACACTGTTCTGTGTGTGTGTGTACACAGTGTGTGTGTGTGTGTGTACACAATGTGTGTGTGTGCGTACAGAGTTGTGTGTGTGTGTATACACAGTGTGTGTGTATGCGTGTGTACACAGATTGTGTGTGTGTACACAGTGTGTGTGTGTGTGTACACAATTGTGTGTGTTTACAGAGTTGGGAGTGTGTGTGTGTAATCAGTTGTGTGTGTACACAGTTGTGTGTGTGTACAAAGTTGTGTGTGTGTGAGTTCACAGTTGTGTATTTGTGCACACCGTTGTGTGTGTGTACACAGCTGTGTGTGTGTTTGTGTGTGTACACAGTTGTGTGTGTGTGTACACAGTTGTTTATGTGTGTACCCAGTTGTGTGTGTGTGTGTAGACAATTGTGTGTGTGTGTGTGTTCACAGTGTTTGTGTACACAGTTGTGTGTGTGTGTGTACACAGTTGTGTGTGTATGTACACAGCTGTTTCTGTGTGGACACACGTGTGTGTGTGTGTACACAATTGTGTGTGTGTGTGAACACAGTTGTGTGTGTGTGCATAGTGTGTGTGTGTGTACTCATTTGTATGTGTGTGTGTTTACACAGTTGTTTGTGTGTGTACACAGTTGTGAGTTGGCATGAGTGTATACAGTTGTGTATGTGTGTACACAGTTTTGTGTGTGTCTGTGTATACAGTTGTGTTTGTGTATGTGTGTGTGTACACAGTTGTTTGTGTGTGTGTATACAATCGGTGTGTGTGTACACTGTGTGTTTTTATTTATACAGTGTGTTTGTGTACACAGTGTGTGTGTGTGTGTGTGTGTACACAGTGTGTGTGTGTGTTCAGAGTTGTGTGTGTGTGTATACACAGTGTGTGTGAGTATGCGTGTGTACACAGAGTGTGTGTGTGTACACAGTTGTGTGTGTTTACAGAGTTGGGAGTGTGTGTATACACTGTTGTGTCTCTGTATGTCTGTGTACACAGTTGTGTGTGTGTATACAGTTGTGTATCTATGTACACAGCTGTTTCTGTGTGGACACAAGTGTGTGTGTGTACACAGTTGTGTGTGTGTGAGTGTGTGCGTACACAGTTGTGTGTGTGTATGTCTGTCTGCACAGTTACACGTGTGTGTGTACACAGTTTTGTGTGTGCGTTTACACAGTTGTGCGTGTGTGTGTACACAGTTGTGTGTGTATGTACAAACATGTGTCTGTGTGCACACAGTTGTGTGTGTGTGTGTGTGTACACAGTTGTGTGTGTGTGTGTGTGTGTTCACGCAGGTGTGCGTGTGCGTGTGTGTGTATACACTGTTGTGTCTCTGTATGTCTGTGTACAGAGATCTGTCTGTGTACACAGTTGTGTGGGTGTACACAGTTGTGTGTGTGTGTGTGTACACAGTTGTGTTTCTATGTACACAGCTGTTTCTGTGTGGACACAGGTGTGTGTGTACACAATTGTGAGTGTGCGTGAACACAGTTGTGTGTGTGTGTGTGTGTACACAGTGTGTGTGTGTGTACACAGGTGTGTGTGTGTGTGTGTACACAGTTGTTTGTGTATGTGCGTGTACAAAGTTGCGTGTGTGTACACTGTGAGTGCATGTACACTGTTTTTGTTTGTGTGTGCACACTGTTTTGTGTGTGTGTGCGTTCACTGTTGTCTGTGTGTAGACAGCGTGTGTGTGTGTGTACACAGTGCGTGTGTGTACACGGTTTGTTTGTGTATACACAGTGTTTGTGTATGTGTGTGCACTGTTTAGTGCATGTCTGTTTACACAGCGTGTGAGTGTTTATACACTGTGTGTGTGTACACAGTGTGTGTGTGTACACAGTGTGTGTGTGTATACACAGTGTGTGTGTGTACACAGTGCATGTGTAGACACAGTGTGTGTGTGTACACAGTTGTGTGTGTGTGTGTGTGTATACACAGTGTGTGTGTATGTGTGTGTGTGTGTGTACACAGTGTGTGTGTGTGCACACAGTTCCCTGTGTGTGTGTACAGAGTTGTGTGTGTGTACACAGTTGTGTGTGTGTGTGTACACAGTTGTGTGCGTGTGTGTACACAGTTGTGTGTGTATGTACACTGTTATTTCTGTGTGGACACAAGTGTGTGTGTGTGTACACAATTGTGTGTGTGTGTGTACACAATTGTGTGTTTGTGTTAAAACAGTTGTGTGTATTTGTGTTTGTGCACACCGTGCGTGTGTGTGTACACAGTTGTGTGTGTGTGTTTACATAGTTGTTTGTGTGAGTACACAGTTGTGAATTTGTATGAGTGTACACCGTTGTGTATGTGTGTACACAGTTGTGTGTGTGTCTGTGGACACAGTGGTGTGTGTGTGTATGTGTGTGTAGACAGTTGTTTTTTTGTGTGTGTACAATCTGTGTGTGTGTACACTGTGTTTTTATTTATACAGTGTGTTTGTGTACACTGTTGTGTGTGTGTGTGCGTACACTGTTCTGTGTGTGTGTGTACACAGTGTGTGTGTGTGTGTGTGTGTACACAATGTGTGTGTGTGCGTACAGAGTTGTGTGTGTGTGTATACACAGTGTGTGTGTATGCGTGTGTACACAGATTGTGTGTGTGTACACAGTGTGTGTGTGTGTGTACACAATTGTGTGTGTTTACAGAGTTGGGAGTGTGTGTGTGTAATCAGTTGTGTGTGTACACAGTTGTGTGTGTGTACAAAGTTGTGTGTGTGTGAGTTCACAGTTGTGTATTTGTGCACACCGTTGTGTGTGTGTACACAGCTGTGTGTGTGTTTGTGTGTGTACACAGTTGTGTGTGTGTACACAGTTGTTTATGTGTGTACACAGTTGTGTGTGTGTGTGTAGACAATTGTGTGTGTGTGTGTTCACAGTGTTTGTGTACACAGTTGTGTGTGTGTGTGTGTACACAATGTGTGTGTGTGCGTACAGAGTTGTGTGTGTGTGTATACACAGTGTGTGTGTATGCGTGTGTACACAGATTGTGTGTGTGAACACAGTTGTGTGTGTGTGCATAGTGTGTGTGTGTGTGTACTCATTTGTATGTGTGTGTGTTTACACAGTTGTTTGTGTGTGTACACAGTTGTGAGTTGGCATGAGTGTATACAGTTGTGTATGTGTGTACACAGTTTTGTGTGTGTCTGTGTATACAGTTGTGTGTGTGTATGTGTGTGTGTACACAGTGTGTGTGTGTGTTCAGAGTTGTGTGTGTGTGTATACACAGTGTGTGTGAGTATGCGTGTGTACACAGAGTGTGTGTGTGTACACAGTTGTGTGTGTTTACAGAGTTGGGAGTGTGTGTATACACTGTTGTGTCTCTGTATGTCTGTGTACACAGTTGTGTGTGTGTATACAGTTGTGTATCTATGTACACAGCTGTTTCTGTGTGGACACAAGTGTGTGTGTGTACACAGTTGTGTGTGTGTGAGTGTGTGCGTACACAGTTGTGTGTGTGTATGTCTGTCTGCACAGTTACACGTGTGTGTGTACACAGTTTTGTGTGTGTGTTTACACAGTTGTGCGTGTGTGTGTACACAGTTGTGTGTGTATGTACAAACATGTGTCTGTGTGCACACAGTTGTGTGTGTGTGTGTGTGTACACAGTTGTGTGTGTGTGTGTGTGTGTTCACGCAGGTGTGCGTGTGCGTGTGTGTGTATACACTGTTGTGTCTCTGTATGTCTGTGTACAGAGATCTGTCTGTGTACACAGTTGTGAGTGTGCGTGAACACAGTTGTGTGTGTGTGTGTGTGTACACAGTGTGTGTGTGTGTACACAGTTGTGTGTGTGTGTGTTTACACAGTTGTTTGTGTGTACACAGTTGTGTGTGTGTATGAGTGTACACAGTTGTGTATGTGTGTACACAGTTGTGTGTGTGTGTCTGTGTACACAGTTGTGTGCGTGTATGTGTGTGTGTACACAGTTGTGTGTTTGTGTGTGTACATTCTGTGTGTGTACACTGTGTTTTTATTTATACTGTGTGTGTGTGTACACTGTTTTGTGTGTGTGTGTGCGTACACTGTTGTGTGTGTGTGCATACTGTTGTGTGTGTGTGTCTACACAGTTGTGTGTGTGTACACAGTTGTGTGTGTGTGAGTGTGTGCGTACACAGTTGTGTGTGTGTGTATATCTGTCTACACAGTTGCACGTGTGTGTACACAGTTTTGTGTGTGTGTTTTCACACTTGTGTGTGTGTATATACAGTTGTGCATGTGTATGTACACAGTTGTGTGTGTATGTACAAAGTTGTGTGTCTGTGCACACAGTTGTGTGTGTGTGTACACAGTTGTGTGTGTGTGCGTTCACACAGGTGTGTGTGTGTGTGTGTGTGTGTATACACTGTTGTGTCTCTGTATGTCTGTGTACAGAGTTGTGTGTGTGTACACAGTTGTGTGTGTGTACACAGTTGTGTGTGTGTACACAGTTGTGTGTGTGTCTGTTTACACAGTTGTTTTTGTGTGTACACAGTTGTGTGTGTGTGTGTATGAGTGTACACAGTTGTGTATGTGTGTACACAGTTGTGTGTGTGTGTCTGTGTACACAGTTGTGTGCGTGGATGTGTGTGTACACAGTTGTGTGTTTGTGAGTGTACATTCTGTGTGTGTACACTGTTGTGTATGTGTGTCTGCGTACACTGTTGTGTGTGTGTACACAGTGTGTGTGTGTACACAGTGTGTGTGTACACAGTTGTGTGTGTGTGTGTATACAGTTGTGTGTGTGTGTCTACACAGTTGTGTGTGTGTGTACACAGTTGTGTGTGTGTGCGAGTGTGTGCATACACAGTTGTGTGTGTGTGTGTATATCTGTCTACACAGTTGCACGTGTGTGTATACAGTTTTGTGTGTGTGTTTTCACACTTGTGTGTGTGTATATACAGTTGTGCGTGTGTATGTACACTGTTGTGTGTGTGTACACAGTGTGTGTGTGTGTACACAGTGTGTGTGTACACAGTTGTGTGTGTGTGTGTATACAGTTGTGTGTGTGTGTCTACACAGTTGTGTGTGTGTGTACACAGTTGTGTGTGTGTGCGAGTGTATGCATACACAGTTGTGTGTGTGTGTGTATATCTGTCTACACAGTTGCACGTGTGTGTACACAGTTGTGTGTGTGTGTGTTCACAAATGTGTGTGTGCGTGTGTGTGTATGCACTGTTGTGTCTCTGCATGTCTGTGTACAGAGTTGTGTGTGTGTACACAGTTGTGTGTGTGTACACAGTTGTGTGTGTGTGTGTGTTTACACAGTTGTTTGTGTGTGTACACAGTTGTGTTTCTATGTACACAGCTGTTTCTGTGTGGACACAAGTGTGTGTGTGTACACAGTTGTGTGTGTGTGTGAGTGTGTGCGTACACAGTTGTGTGTTTGTGTGTATGTCTGTCTGCACAGTTACGCGTGTGTGTACATAGTTTTATGTGTGTGTTTACACACTTGTGTGTGTGTATACACAGTTGTGCGTGTGTGTGTGTACACAGTTTTGTGTGTATGTACAAACATGTGTCTGTGTCCACACAGTTGTGTGTGTGTGTGTGTGTGTGTGTGTACACAGTTGTGTGTGTGTGTGTTCACGCAGGTGTGTGTGTGCGTGTGTGTGTATACACTGCTGTGTCTCTGTATGTCTGTGTACAGAGTTGTGTCTGTGTACACACCTGTGTGTGTGTACACAGTTGTGTGTGTGTGTGTACACAGTTGTATTTCTATGTACACAGCTGTTTCTGTGTGGACACAGGTGTGTGTGTGTGTACACAATTGTGTGTGTGTGTGAACACAGTTGTGTGTGTGTGTGTGTACACAGTGTGTGTGTGTACACAGTTGTGTGTGTGTGTGTGTTTACACAGTTGTTTGTGTGTGTACACAGTTGCGTGTGTGTATGAGTGCACACAGTTGTGTATGTGTGTACACAGTTGTGTGTGTGTGTCTGTGTACACAGTTGTGTGCGTGTATGTTTGTGTGTACACAGTTGTGAGTTTGTGTGTGTACATTCTGTGTGTGTACACTGTGTTTTTATTTATACTGTGTGTGTGTACACTGTTGTGTGTGTGTGTGTGCGTGTACACTGTTGTGTTTGTGTACACTGTGTGTGTGTGTGTACACTGTGTGTGTGTACACAGTTGTGTGTGTGTGTGCATACAGTTGTGTGTGTGTGTGTGTCTACACAGTTGTGTGTGTGTGTACACAGTTGTGTGTGTGTGTGAGTGTGTGCGTACACAGTTGTGTGTGTGTATATATCTGTCTACACAGTTGCACGTGTGTGTTGACAGTTTTGTGTGTGTGTTTTCACACTTGTGTGTGTATATACAGTTGTGCATGTGTATGTATACAGTTGTGTGTGTATGTACAAAGTTGTGTGTCTGTGCACACAGTTGTGTGTGTGTGTGGGTGTGTGTGTACACAGTTGTGTGTGTGTGTGTTCACACCGGTGTGTGTGTGCGTGAGTGTATACACTGTTGTGTCCCTGTATGTCTGTGTACAGAGTTGTGTGTTTGTACACAGCTGTGTGTGTGTACACAGTTGTGTGTGTGTACACAGTTGTGTTTCTATGTACACAGCTGTTTCTGTGAGGACACAAGTGTGTGTGTACACAGTTGTGTGTGTGTGAGTGTGTGCGTACACAGTTGTGTGTGTGTGTGTGTATGTCTGTCTGCACAGTTACGCGTGTGTGTACATAGTTTTGTGTGTGTGTTTACACACTTGTGTGTGTGTAAACACAGTTGTGCGTGTGTGTGTACACAGTTGTGTGTGTATGTACAAACATGTGTGTGTGCGCACACAGTTGTGTGTGTGTGTGTGTGTACACAGTTGTGTGTGTGTGTGTGTTCACACAGGTGTGTGTGTGCGTGTGTGTGTATACACTGTTGTGTCTCTGTATGTCTGTGTACAGAGTTGTGTGTGTGTACAGAGTTGTGTGTGTGTACACAGTTGTGTGTGTGAGTACACAGTTGTGTTTCTATGTACACAGATGTTTCTGTGTGGACACAGGTGTGTGTGTGTACACAATTGTGTGTGTGTGTGAACACAGTTGTGTGTGTGTGTACACAGTGTGTGTGTGTTTACACAGTTGTTTGAGTGTGTACACAGTTGTGTGTGTGTGTATGAGTTTACACAGTTGTGTATGTGTGTACACAGTTGTATGTGTGTGTCTGTGTACACAGTTGTGTGCGTGTATGTGTGTGTGTACACAGTTGTGTGTTTGTGTGTGTACATTCTGTGTGTGTACACAGTATTTTTATTTATTCTGTGTGTGTACACTGTTGTGTGTGTACACAGTGTGTGTGTGTGTGTGTGTACACAGTGTGTGTGTGTACACAGTTGTGTGTGTGTGTGCATACAGTTGTGTCTGTGTGTCTACACAGTTGTGTGTGTGTGTACACAGTTGTGTATGTGTGTGTGTGTGTGCGTACACAGTTGTGTGTGTGTGTATATCTGTCTACACAGTTGCACGTGTGTGTACACAGATTTGTGTGTGTGTATTCACACTTGTGTGTTTGTATATATAGTTGTGCATGTGTATGTACACAGTTGTGTGTGTATGTACAAAGTTGTGTGTCCGT
The DNA here is from genome assembly GCA_026770705.1 of Isurus oxyrinchus. Lineage (NCBI taxonomy): Eukaryota > Metazoa > Chordata > Chondrichthyes > Lamniformes > Lamnidae > Isurus > Isurus oxyrinchus. The sequence goes on from JANJGN010000017.1 coordinate 108,142,009, forward strand.
GCACACAGTTGTGTGTGTGTGTGTGTACACAGTTGTGCGTGTGCGTGTTCACACAGGTGTGTGTTTGCGGGTGTGTGTATACATTGTTGTGTCTCTGCATGTCTGTGTACAGAGTTGTGTGTGTGTACACAGTTGTGTGTGTGTACACAGTTGTATGTATGTACACAGTTGTGTGTGTGTGTGTTTACACAGTTGTTTGTGTGTGTACACAGTTGTGTGTGTGTGTATGAGTGTACACATTTGTGTATGTGTGTACACAGTTGTGTGTGTGTGTCTGTGTACACAGTTGTGTGCGTGTATGTGTGTGTACACAGTTGTGTGTTTGTGTGTGTACATTCTGTGTGGGTACACTGTGTTTTTATTTATACTGTGTGTGTACACTGTTGTGTGTGTGTACACAGTGTGTGTGTGTGTGTGTACACAGTGTGTGTGTACACAGTTGTGTGTGTGTGTATACAGTTGTGTGTGTGTGTCTACACAGTTGTGTGTGTGTGTACACAGTTGTGTGTCTGTGCAAGTGTGTGCGTACACAGTTGTGTGTGTGTGTGTGTGTATATCTGTCTACACAGTTGCACGCGTGAGTACACAGTTTTGTGTGTGTGTTTTCACACTTGTGTGTGTGTATATACAGTTGTGCGTGTGTATGTACACAGTTGTGTGTACATATACAAAGTTGTGTGTCAGTGTACACAGTTGTGTGTGTGTGTGTATGACTGTCTGCACAGTTACGCGTGTGTGTGTACATAGTTTTGTGTGTGTGTTTACACACTTGTGTGTGTGTATACACAGTTGTGTGTGTGTGTGTACACAGTTGTGCGTGTATGTACAAACATGTGTGTGTGCGCACACAGTTGTGTGTGTGTGTGTGTGTACACAGTTGTGTGTGTGTGTGTGTTCACACAGGTGTGTGTGTGCGTGCGTGTATATACACTGTTGTGTCTCTGTATGTCTGTGTACAGAGTTGTGTGTGTCTACACAGTTGTGTGTGTCTACACAGTTGTGTGTGTGTGTACACAGTTGTGTTTCTATGTACACAGCTGTTTCTGTGTGGACACAGGTGTGTGTGTACACAGTTGTGTGTGTGTACACAGTGTGTGTGTGTGTACACAGTTGTGTGTGTGTGTGTTTACACAGTTGTTTGTGTGTGTACACAGTTGTGTGTGTGTGTGAGTTTGCACAGTTGTGTATGTGTGTACACAGTTGTGTGTGTGTCTGTGTACACATTTGTGTGTGTATATGTGTGTGTGTACACAGTTGTTTGTGTGTGTGTGCACACTCTGTTTGTGTGTACACTGTGTGTTTTTATTTATACTGTGTGTGTACAGTATTGTGTGTGTGTGTGCGTACACTGTTGTGTGTGTGTACACATTGTGTGTGTGTGTACATAGTGTGTGTGTGTGTACAGAATTGTGTGTGTGCGTGTGTGTGTGTGTATACACAGTGTATGTGTGTGTGTGTACACAGAGTGTGTGTGTGTACACAGTTGTGTGTGTGTGTACACAGTTGTGTGTGTTTACAGAGTTGGGAGTGTGTGTGTGTAAACAGTTGTGTGTGTACACAGTTGTGTGTATGTACACAGTTGTGTGTGCGTGCATTCACAGTTGTGTATTTGTGCTCACCATTGTGTGTATGTACACAGTTGTGTGTGTGTGTTTAGGTGTGTACACAGTTGTGTGTGTGTGTGTACACAATTTTGTTGTTGTATGTGTACACAATTGTGTGTGTGTGTGTGTTCACAGTGTGGGTGTACACAGTTGTGTGTGTATGTGTGCACACAGTTGTGTGTGTGTACACAGTTATGTGTGTGTATGTGACGAGTACACAGTTGTGTGTGTGTGTACATTGTGTGTATGTACAATGTGTTTGTGTACACTGTGTGCTTTTGTTTACACTGTGTGTGTGTACACTGTTGTGTGTGTGTCTGTGCACACAGTTGTGAGTGTGTACACAGTTGTGTCTGTTTGTATGTGTGTCTACACAGTTGTGTGTGTGTACTCAGTTTTGTATGTGTGTATACAATTTTGTATATGTGTATAAAGTTGTGTGCCTGTGTATGTAAACTGTCGTGTGTCTTTGTGTGTACACTGTTGATGTGTATGTACACAGTTGTGTATGTGTGTACACAGTTGTGTGTGTGTGTACATAGTTGATCGTGTGTGTACACAGTATTCTGTGTATGTGTGTACACAGTTGTGTGTGTGTGTACACAGTTGCGTGTGTGTGTACACATTTGTGCGTGTATGTGTGTGTGTACTGAGTTGTGTGTGTGTGTACACTGTTGTCTGTTTGTGTGCGTACACTTTTGTGTCTGTTTACACAGTGTTGTTGTGTGTGTACACATTTGTGTGTGTGTGCGTGTACACAGTTGTGTGTGTGTGCGTGTGTCTGTGTACACAGTTGTGTGAGTGTGCGTACACAGTTGTGTGTGTCTGTGTGTGTGTGTTTTTCTGTGTATGTACACAGCTGTGTGTGTGTGTGTGTGTGTGTACACAATTGTGTGTGTGAGCACCCAGTTGTCTGTGTTTCTATTTACAGTTATTTGTGTGTGAGTACACAGTTGTGTGTGTGTGTACTTGTGTGTGTGTGTGTACACAGTTGTGTGTGTGTGTGTACACTCTGTGTGTGTGTACACTGTGTGATTTTATTTATATTGTGTGTGTACAGTGTTGTGTGTGTCTGTGCGTACAATTTTGTGTGTGTGTACACAGTGTGTGTGTGTGTGTGTGTGCACAGTGTGTGCGTGTGTGTGTGTACAGAGTTGTGTGTGTGTGTATGCACAGTGTGTGTGTGTGCGTGTGTACACAGAGTGTGTGTGTACACAGTTGTGTGTGTGTGTGTACACAGTTGTGTGTGCGCGTTTACAGAGTTGGGAGTGGGTGTCTGAACAGTTGTGTGCGTACACAGTCGTGTGTGCGAACACAGTTGTGTGTGTGTGCGTTCACAGTTGTGTATTTGTGCACACTGCTGTGTGTGTGTACACAGTTGTGTGTGTATGTGTACACTGTGTGTGTGTATAATGTGTGTGTGTGTGTGTGCACTGTGTGCTTTTGTTTACACTGTGTGTGTGTACACTGTTGTGTGTGTGTGTGCACACACAGTTGTGTGTACACAGTGTGTTTGTGTATACGATGTGTTTGTGTGTGTGTACACAGTTGTGTGTGTATGTACACATTTGTGTGTGTGTGTGTACACAGATGTGTACGTGTGTACACAGTTGTGTGTGTGGACACAGTTGTGTGTGTGTGTACAGTTATGTGTGTGTGTGTAAAGTTGTGTGTGTGTGCGTTCACAGTTGTGTATTTGTGCACACCATTGTGTGTGTACACAGTGTGTGTGTGTACACAATGTGTCTGTGTGTGTGTACACTGTGTGTGTGAGTGTGTGTACACAGTGTGTGGGTGTACACAGTGTGCATGTGTCTATAGAAAGTGAGTGTGTGTGTGTGTGTACACAGTGTGTGTGTATACACAGTGCGTGTATGTACACAGTTGTGTGTGTGTGTGTACACAGTTGTTTGTGTGTGTGTATACACAGTTTATGTGTGTACACGCAGAGTGTGTGCATGTGTAGACAGTTGTGTGCGTGTGTGTACACAGTTGTGTGTGTGTGTACACAGTTGTGTGTATATACACAGTTGTGTGTGTGTACACAGTTGTGTGTGTATGCAGTTGTGTGTGTGTGTACACAGTTGTGTGTGTGTGTGTACACAGTTGTGTATGTGTGTACACAGTTGTGTGTGTGAACACAGTTGTGTGTTGGTGTGTGTGTATGTGTACACAGTTGTGTGTGTACGTACACAGTTGTGTGCGTGTGTGTGTGTGTACACAGAGTGTTTGTGTACACAGTTGTGTGTGTATGTGTGTACACAGTTGTGTGTGTGTGCACAGTTGTGTGTGTGTACAAAGTTGTGTGTGTGTATGTGACGAGTACACAGTTGTGTGTGTGTGTGTGTGTACACTGCGTGTGTGTACAATCTGTGTGTGTACACTGTGCATTTATGGTTACACTGTGTGTGTGTACACTGTTGTGCGTGAGTGTGCGTGCACTGTTGTGTGTGTGTACAGTGTGTGTGTGTGTGTGTGTACACAGTGTGTTTGTGTATACACTATGTGTGTGTGTGTACACAGTGTGTGTGTGTGTGTACAAAGTGTCCGTGTGTGTACACAATGTGTGCGTGTGAGTACACAGTGCGTGTGTATACACAGTGTGTGTGTGTGTGTGTGTGTGCGTGTGAACACAGTGTGTCAGTGTGTGTACACAGTTGTGTGTGTGTGTACAAAGTTGTGTGCAGGTGAGTGTGTGTGTGAGACCACAGTTGTATGTCTGTGTGTACACAGTTGTGTTTGTGTATGTGTGTACACGGTTTTAGTGTGTGTGGACACAGTTGTGTGTGTGTGTATACACAGTGATCTGTGTGTGTTTACACAGTTGTGTGTGTGTGTGTCTGTTTGTACACAATTGTGTGTTTGTGTGTACACAGTGTGTGTGTGTGTACAAATTCTTGTGTGTGTCTGTGTACACAGTTGTGGGTGCGTGTGTACACAGTTGTTTGTGTGTGTGAGCGTACACTGTTATGTGTGTGTACACAGTGTGTGTGTGTACACAATGTGTCTGTGTGTGTGTACACTGTGTGTGTGAGTGTGTGTACACAGTGTGTGGGTGTACACAGTGTGCATGTGTCTATAGAAAGTGAGTGCGTGTGTGTACACAGTTGTGTGTGTGTGTACACAGTTGTGTATGTGTGTACACAGTTGTGTATGTGTGTACACAGTTGTGTGTGTGAACACAGTTGTGTGTGTGTGTGTACACAGTTGTTTGTGTGTGTGTGTATACACAGTTTGTGTGTATATACACAGTTGTGTGTGTGTACACAGTTGTGTGTGTACGCAGTTGTGTGTGTGTGTGTACACAGTTGTGTGTGTGTGTACACAGTTGTGTATGTGTGTACACAGTTGTGTGTGTGAACACAGTTGTGTGTTGGTGTGTGTGTATGTGTACACAGTTGTGTGTGTACGTACACAGTTGTGTGCGTGTGTGTGTACACAGAGTGTTTGTGTACACAGTTGTGTGTGTATGTACACAGTTGTGAGTGTGCACAGTTGTGTGTGTGTGTGTACAGAGTTGTTTGTGTGTGTACACAGTTGTTTGTGTGTGTGTGTGCACACAGTTGTTTGTGTATGTGCGTGTACAAAGTTGCGTGTGTGTACACTGTGAGTGCATGTACACTGTTTTTGTTTGTGTGTGCACACTGTTTTGTGTGTGTGTGCGTTCACTGTTGTCTGTGTGTAGACAGCGTGTGTGTGTGTGTACACAGTGCGTGTGTGTACACGGTTTGTTTGTGTATACACAGTGTTTGTGTATGTGTGTGCACTGTTTAGTGCATGTCTGTTTACACAGCGTGTGAGTGTTTATACACTGTGTGTGTGTACACAGTGTGTGTGTACACAGTGTGTGTGTGTATACACTGTGTGTGTGTGTACACAGTGCATGTGTAGACACAGTGTGTGTGTGTACACAGTTGTGTGTGTGTGTGTGTATACACAGTGTGTGTGTATGTATGTGTGTGTGTGTACACAGTGTGTGTGTGTGCACACAGTTCCCTGTGTGTGTGTACAGAGTTGTGTGTGTGTACACAGTTGTGTGTGTGTGTGTACACAGTTGTGTGTGTGTGTGTGTACACAGTTGTGTGTGTATGTACACTGTTATTTCTGTGTGGACACAGGTGTGTGTGTGTGTACACAATTGTGTGTGTGTGTGTACACAATTGTGTGTTTGTGTTAAAACAGTTGTGTGTATTTGTGTTTGTGCACACAGTGCGTGTGTGTGTACACAGTTGTGTGTGTGTGTGTTTACATAGTTGTTTGTGTGAGTACACAGTTGTGAATTTGTATGAGTGTACACCGTTGTGTATGTGTGTACACAGTTGTGTGTGTGTCTGTGGACACAGTGGTGTGTGTGTGTATGTGTGTGTAGACAGTTGTTTTTTTGTGTGTGTACAATCTGTGTGTGTGTACACTGTGTTTTTATTTATACAGTGTGTTTGTGTACACTGTTGTGTGTGTGTGTGCGTACACTGTTCTGTGTGTGTGTGTACACAGTGTGTGTGTGTGTGTGTGTGTGTGTACACAATGTGTGTGTGTGCGTACAGAGTTGTGTGTGTGTGTATACACAGTGTGTGTGTATGCGTGTGTACACAGATTGTGTGTGTGTACACAGTGTGTGTGTGTGTGTACACAATTGTGTGTGTTTACAGAGTTGGGAGTGTGTGTGTGTAATCAGTTGTGTGTGTACACAGTTGTGTGTGTGTACAAAGTTGTGTGTGTGTGAGTTCACAGTTGTGTATTTGTGCACACCGTTGTGTGTGTGTACACAGCTGTGTGTGTGTTTGTGTGTGTACACAGTTGTGTGTGTGTGTACACAGTTGTTTATGTGTGTACCCAGTTGTGTGTGTGTGTGTAGACAATTGTGTGTGTGTGTGTGTTCACAGTGTTTGTGTACACAGTTGTGTGTGTGTGTGTACACAGTTGTGTGTGTATGTACACAGCTGTTTCTGTGTGGACACACGTGTGTGTGTGTGTACACAATTGTGTGTGTGTGTGAACACAGTTGTGTGTGTGTGCATAGTGTGTGTGTGTGTACTCATTTGTATGTGTGTGTGTTTACACAGTTGTTTGTGTGTGTACACAGTTGTGAGTTGGCATGAGTGTATACAGTTGTGTATGTGTGTACACAGTTTTGTGTGTGTCTGTGTATACAGTTGTGTTTGTGTATGTGTGTGTGTACACAGTTGTTTGTGTGTGTGTATACAATCGGTGTGTGTGTACACTGTGTGTTTTTATTTATACAGTGTGTTTGTGTACACAGTGTGTGTGTGTGTGTGTGTACACAGTGTGTGTGTGTGTTCAGAGTTGTGTGTGTGTGTATACACAGTGTGTGTGAGTATGCGTGTGTACACAGAGTGTGTGTGTGTACACAGTTGTGTGTGTTTACAGAGTTGGGAGTGTGTGTATACACTGTTGTGTCTCTGTATGTCTGTGTACACAGTTGTGTGTGTGTATACAGTTGTGTATCTATGTACACAGCTGTTTCTGTGTGGACACAAGTGTGTGTGTGTACACAGTTGTGTGTGTGTGAGTGTGTGCGTACACAGTTGTGTGTGTGTATGTCTGTCTGCACAGTTACACGTGTGTGTGTACACAGTTTTGTGTGTGTGTTTACACAGTTGTGCGTGTGTGTGTACACAGTTGTGTGTGTATGTACAAACATGTGTCTGTGTGCACACAGTTGTGTGTGTGTGTGTGTGTACACAGTTGTGTGTGTGTGTGTGTGTGTTCACGCAGGTGTGCGTGTGCGTGTGTGTGTATACACTGTTGTGTCTCTGTATGTCTGTGTACAGAGATCTGTCTGTGTACACAGTTGTGTGGGTGTACACAGTTGTGTGTGTGTGTGTGTACACAGTTGTGTTTCTATGTACACAGCTGTTTCTGTGTGGACACAGGTGTGTGTGTACACAATTGTGAGTGTGCGTGAACACAGTTGTGTGTGTGTGTGTACACAGTGTGTGTGTGTGTACACAGGTGTGTGTGTGTGTGTGTGTACACAGTTGTTTGTGTATGTGCGTGTACAAAGTTGCGTGTGTGTACACTGTGAGTGCATGTACACTGTTTTTGTTTGTGTGTGCACACTGTTTTGTGTGTGTGTGCGTTCACTGTTGTCTGTGTGTAGACAGCGTGTGTGTGTGTGTACACAGTGCGTGTGTGTACACGGTTTGTTTGTGTATACACAGTGTTTGTGTATGTGTGTGCACTGTTTAGTGCATGTCTGTTTACACAGCGTGTGAGTGTTTATACACTGTGTGTGTGTACACAGTGTGTGTGTGTACACAGTGTGTGTGTGTATACACAGTGTGTGTGTGTACACAGTGCATGTGTAGACACAGTGTGTGTGTGTACACAGTTGTGTGTGTGTGTGTGTGTATACACAGTGTGTGTGTATGTGTGTGTGTGTGTGTACACAGTGTGTGTGTGTGCACACAGTTCCCTGTGTGTGTGTACAGAGTTGTGTGTGTGTACACAGTTGTGTGTGTGTGTGTACACAGTTGTGTGCGTGTGTGTACACAGTTGTGTGTGTATGTACACTGTTATTTCTGTGTGGACACAGGTGTGTGTGTGTGTACACAATTGTGTGTGTGTGTGTACACAATTGTGTGTTTGTGTTAAAACAGTTGTGTGTATTTGTGTTTGTGCACACCGTGCGTGTGTGTGTACACAGTTGTGTGTGTGTGTGTGTTTACATAGTTGTTTGTGTGAGTACACAGTTGTGAATTTGTATGAGTGTACACCGTTGTGTATGTGTGTACACAGTTGTGTGTGTGTCTGTGGACACAGTGGTGTGTGTGTGTATGTGTGTGTAGACAGTTGTTTTTTTGTGTGTGTACAATCTGTGTGTGTGTACACTGTGTTTTTATTTATACAGTGTGTTTGTGTACACTGTTGTGTGTGTGTGTGCGTACACTGTTCTGTGTGTGTGTGTACACAGTGTGTGTGTGTGTGTGTGTGTGTACACAATGTGTGTGTGTGCGTACAGAGTTGTGTGTGTGTGTATACACAGTGTGTGTGTATGCGTGTGTACACAGATTGTGTGTGTGTACACAGTGTGTGTGTGTGTGTACACAATTGTGTGTGTTTACAGAGTTGGGAGTGTGTGTGTGTAATCAGTTGTGTGTGTACACAGTTGTGTGTGTGTACAAAGTTGTGTGTGTGTGAGTTCACAGTTGTGTATTTGTGCACACCGTTGTGTGTGTGTACACAGCTGTGTGTGTGTTTGTGTGTGTACACAGTTGTGTGTGTGTACACAGTTGTTTATGTGTGTACACAGTTGTGTGTGTGTGTGTAGACAATTGTGTGTGTGTGTGTGTTCACAGTGTTTGTGTACACAGTTGTGTGTGTGTGTGTGTGTACACAATGTGTGTGTGTGCGTACAGAGTTGTGTGTGTGTGTATACACAGTGTGTGTGTATGCGTGTGTACACAGATTGTGTGTGTGAACACAGTTGTGTGTGTGTGCATAGTGTGTGTGTGTGTGTACTCATTTGTATGTGTGTGTGTTTACACAGTTGTTTGTGTGTGTACACAGTTGTGAGTTGGCATGAGTGTATACAGTTGTGTATGTGTGTACACAGTTTTGTGTGTGTCTGTGTATACAGTTGTGTGTGTGTATGTGTGTGTGTACACAGTGTGTGTGTGTGTTCAGAGTTGTGTGTGTGTGTATACACAGTGTGTGTGAGTATGCGTGTGTACACAGAGTGTGTGTGTGTACACAGTTGTGTGTGTTTACAGAGTTGGGAGTGTGTGTATACACTGTTGTGTCTCTGTATGTCTGTGTACACAGTTGTGTGTGTGTATACAGTTGTGTATCTATGTACACAGCTGTTTCTGTGTGGACACAAGTGTGTGTGTGTACACAGTTGTGTGTGTGTGAGTGTGTGCGTACACAGTTGTGTGTGTGTATGTCTGTCTGCACAGTTACACGTGTGTGTGTACACAGTTTTGTGTGTGTGTTTACACAGTTGTGCGTGTGTGTGTACACAGTTGTGTGTGTATGTACAAACATGTGTCTGTGTGCACACAGTTGTGTGTGTGTGTGTGTGTACACAGTTGTGTGTGTGTGTGTGTGTGTTCACGCAGGTGTGCGTGTGCGTGTGTGTGTATACACTGTTGTGTCTCTGTATGTCTGTGTACAGAGATCTGTCTGTGTACACAGTTGTGTGGGTGTACACAGTTGTGTGTGTGTGTGTGTACACAGTTGTGTTTCTATGTACACAGCTGTTTCTGTGTGGACACAGGTGTGTGTGTGTGTACACAATTGTGAGTGTGCGTGAACACAGTTGTGTGTGTGTGTGTGTGTGTACACAGTGTGTGTGTGTGTACACAGTTGTGTGTGTGTGTGTTTACACAGTTGTTTGTGTGTACACAGTTGTGTGTGTGTATGAGTGTACACAGTTGTGTATGTGTGTACACAGTTGTGTGTGTGTGTCTGTGTACACAGTTGTGTGCGTGTATGTGTGTGTGTACACAGTTGTGTGTTTGTGTGTGTACATTCTGTGTGTGTACACTGTGTTTTTATTTATACTGTGTGTGTGTGTACACTGTTTTGTGTGTGTGTGTGCGTACACTGTTGTGTGTGTGTGCATACTGTTGTGTGTGTGTGTCTACACAGTTGTGTGTGTGTACACAGTTGTGTGTGTGTGAGTGTGTGCGTACACAGTTGTGTGTGTGTGTATATCTGTCTACACAGTTGCACGTGTGTGTGCACAGTTTTGTGTGTGTGTTTTCACACTTGTGTGTGTGTATATACAGTTGTGCATGTGTATGTACACAGTTGTGTGTGTATGTACAAAGTTGTGTGTCTGTGCACACAGTTGTGTGTGTGTGTACACAGTTGTGTGTGTGTGCGTTCACACAGGTGTGTGTGTGTGTGTGTGTGTGTATACACTGTTGTGTCTCTGTATGTCTGTGTACAGAGTTGTGTGTGTGTACACAGTTGTGTGTGTGTACACAGTTGTGTGTGTGTACACAGTTGTGTGTGTGTGTGTGTGTTTACACAGTTGTTTGTGTGTGTACACAGTTGTGTGTGTGTGTATGAGTGTACACAGTTGTGTATGTGTGTACACAGTTGTGTGTGTGTGTCTGTGTACACAGTTGTGTGCGTGGATGTGTGTGTACACAGTTGTGTGTTTGTGTGTGTACATTCTGTGTGTGTACACTGTTTTTATTTATACTGTGTGTGTACACTGTTGTGTATGTGTGTGTGCGTACACTGTTGTGTGTGTGTACACAGTGTGTGTGTGTACACAGTGTGTGTGTACACAGTTGTGTGTGTGTGTATACAGTTGTGTGTGTGTGTCTACACAGTTGTGTGTGTGTACACAGTTGTGTGTGTGTGCGAGTGTGTGCATACACAGTTGTGTGTGTGTGTGTATATCTGTCTACACAGTTGCACGTGTGTGTATACAGTTTTGTGTGTGTGTTTTCACACTTGTGTGTGTGTATATACAGTTGTGCGTGTGTATGTACACTGTTGTGTGTGTGTACACAGTGTGTGTGTGTGTACACAGTGTGTGTGTACACAGTTGTGTGTGTGTGTGTATACAGTTGTGTGTGTGTGTCTACACAGTGTGTGTGTGTACACAGTTGTGTTTGTGTGCGAGTGTGTGCATACACAGTTGTGTGTGTGTGTATATCTGTCTACACAGTTGCACGTGTGTGTATACAGTTTTGTGTGTGTGTTTTCACACTTGTGTGTGTGTATATACAGTTGTGCATGTGTCTGTGCACACAGTTGTGTGTGTGTGTGGGTGTGTGTGTACACAGTTGTGTGTGTGTGTGTTCACACAGGTGTGTGTGCGTGTGTGTGTATGCACTGTTGTGTCTCTGCATGTCTGTGTACAGAGTTGTGTGTGTGTACACAGTTGTGTGTGTGTACACAGTTGTGTGTGTGTACACAGTTGTGTGTGTGTGTGTGTTTACACAGTTGTTTGTGTGTGTACACAGTTGTGTTTCTATGTACACAGCTGTTTCTGTGTGGACACAGGTGTGTGTGTGTGTACACAATTGTGAGTGTGCGTGAACACAGTTGTGTGTGTGTGTGTGTACACAGTGTGTGTGTGTGTACACAGTTGTGTGTGTGTGTGTTTACACAGTTGTTTGTGTGTACACAGTTGTGTGTGTATGAGTGTACACAGTTGTGTATGTGTGTACACAGTTGTGTGTGTGTGTCTGTGTACACAGTTGTGTGCGTGTATGTGTGTGTGTACACAGTTGTGTGTTTCTGTGTGTACATTCTGTGTGTGTACACTGTGTTTTTATTCATACTCTGTGTGTGTGTACACTGTTTTGTGTGTGTGTGTGCGTACACTGTTGTGTGTGTGTACACAGTGTGTGTGTGTGTGTACACAGTGTGTGTGTACACAGTTGTGTGTGTGTGCATACTGTTGTGTGTGTGTGTCTACACAGTTGTGTGTGTGTACACAGTTGTGTGTGTGTGAGTGTGTGCGTACACAGTTGTGTGTGTGTGTATATCTGTCTACACAGTTGCACGTGTGTGTACACAGTTTTGTGTGTGTGTTTTCACACTTGTGTGTGTGTATATACAGTTGTGCATGTGTATGTACACAGTTGTGTGTGTATGTACAAAGTTGTGTGTCTGTGCACACAGTTGTGTGTGTGTGTACACAGTTGTGTGTGTGTGCGTTCACACAGGTGTGTGTGTGTGTGTGTGTGTGTGTATACACTGTTGTGTCTCTGTATGTCTGTGTACAGAGTTGTGTGTGTGTACACAGTTGTGTGTGTGTACACAGTTGTGTGTGTGTACACAGTTGTGTGTGTGTCTGTTTACACAGTTGTTTTTGTGTGTACACAGTTGTGTGTGTGTGTGTATGAGTGTACACAGTTGTGTATGTGTGTACACAGTTGTGTGTGTGTGTCTGTGTACACAGTTGTGTGCGTGGATGTGTGTGTACACAGTTGTGTGTTTGTGAGTGTACATTCTGTGTGTGTACACTGTTGTGTATGTGTGTCTGCGTACACTGTTGTGTGTGTGTACACAGTATGTGTGTGTACACAGTGTGTGTGTACACAGTTGTGTGTGTGTGTGTATACAGTTGTGTGTGTGTGTCTACACAGTTGTGTGTGTGTGTACACAGTTGTGTGTGTGTGCGAGTGTGTGCATACACAGTTGTGTGTGTGTGTGTATATCTGTCTACACAGTTGCACGTGTGTGTATACAGTTTTGTGTGTGTGTTTTCACACTTGTGTGTGTGTATATACAGTTGTGCGTGTGTATGTACACTGTTGTGTGTGTGTACACAGTGTGTGTGTGTGTACACAGTGTGTGTGTACACAGTTGTGTGTGTGTGTGTGTATACAGTTGTGTGTGTGTGTCTACACAGTTGTGTGTGTGTGTACACAGTTGTGTGTGTGTGCGAGTGTGTGCATACACATTTGTGTGTGTGTGTGTATATCTGTCTACACAGTTGCACGTGTGTGTACACAGTTGTGTGTGTGTGTGTTCACAAAGGTGTGTGTGCGTGTGTGTGTATGCACTGTTGTGTCTCTGCATGTCTGTGTACAGAGTTGTGTGTGTGTATACAGTTGTGTGTGTGTACACAGTTGTGTGTGTGTACACAGTTGTGTGTGTGTGTGTGTTTACACAGTTGTTTGTGTGTGTACACAGTTGTGTTTCTATGTACACAGCTGTTTCTGTGTGGACACAAGTGTGTGTGTGTACACAGTTGTGTGTGTGTGTGAGTGTGTGCGTACACAGTTGTGTGTTTGTGTGTATGTCTGCCTGCACAGTTACGCGTGTGTGTACATAGTTTTATGTGTGTGTTTACACACTTGTGTGTGTGTATACACAGTTGTGCGTGTGTGTGTGTACACAGTTTTGTGTGTATGTACAAACATGTGTCTGTGTCCACACAGTTGTGTGTGTGTGTGTGTGTGTACACAGTTGTGTGTGTGTGTGTTCACGCAGGTGTGTGTGTGCGTGTGTGTGTATACACTGCTGTGTCTCTGTATGTCTGTGCACAGAGTTGTGTCTGTGTACACACCTGTGTGTGTGTACACAGTTGTGTGTGTGTGTGTACACAGTTGTATTTCTATGTACACAGCTGTTTCTGTGTGGACACAGGTGTGTGTGTGTACACAATTGTGTGTGTGTGTGAACACAGTTGTGTGTGTGTGTGTGTACACAGTGTGTGTGTACACAGTTGTGTGTGTGTGTGTGTTTACACAGTTGTTTGTGTGTGTACACAGTTGCGTGTGTGTATGAGTGCACACAGTTGTGTATGTGTGTACACAGTTGTGTGTGTGTGTCTGTGTACACAGTTGTGTGCGTGTATGTTTGTGTGTACACAGTTGTGTGTTTGTGTGTGTACATTCTGTGTGTGTACACTGTGTTTTTATTTATACTGTGTGTGTGTACACTGTTGTGTGTGTGTGTGTGCGTGTACACTGTTGTGTTTGTGTACACTGTGTGTGTGTGTGTATACACTGTGTGTGTGTACACAGTTGTGTGTGTGTGTGCATACAGTTGTGTGTGTGTGTGTGTCTACACAGTTGTGTGTGTGTGTACACAGTTGTGTGTGTGTGTGAGTGTGTGCGTACACAGTTGTGTGTGTGTGTGTATATCTGTCTACACAGTTGCACGTGTGTGTTGACAGTTTTGTGTGTGTGTTTTCACACTTGTGTGTGTATATACAGTTGTGCATGTGTATGTATACAGTTGTGTGTGTATGTACAAAGCTGTGTGTCTGTGCACACAGTTGTGTGTGTGTGTGGGTGTGTGTGTACACAGTTGTGTGTGTGTGTGTTCACACCGGTGTGTGTGTGCGTGTGTGTATACACTGTTGTGTCCCTGTATGTCTGTGTACAGAGTTGTGTGTGTGTACACAGCTGTGTGTGTGTACACAGTTGTGTGTGTGTACACAGTTGTGTTTCTATGTACACAGCTGTTTCTGTGAGGACACAAGTGTGTGTGTACACAGTTGTGTGTGTGTGAGTGTGTGCGTACACAGTTGTGTGTGTGTGTGTGTATGTCTGTCTGCACAGTTACGCGTGTGTGTACATAGTTTTGTGTGTGTGTTTACACACTTGTGTGTGTGTAAACACAGTTGTGCGTGTGTGTGTACACAGTTGTGTGTGTATGTACAAACACGTGTGTGTGCGCACACAGTTGTGTGTGTGTGTGTGTGTACACAGTTGTGTGTGTGTGTGTGTGTTCACACAGGTGTGTGTGTGCGTGTGTGTGTATACACTGTTGTGTCTCTGTATGTCTGTGTACAGAGTTGTGTGTGTGTCCAGAGTTGTGTGTGTGTACACAGTTGTGTGTGTGAGTACACAGTTGTGTTTCTATGTACACAGATGTTTCTGTGTGGACACAGGTGTGTGTGTGTACACAATTGTGTGTGTGTGTGAACACAGTTGTGTGTGTGTGTACACAGTGTGTGTGTGTACACAGTTGTGTGTGTGTGTGTTTACACAGTTGTTTGAGTGTGTACACAGTTGTGTGTGTGTGTATGAGTTTACACAGTTGTGTATGTGTGTACACAGTTGTATGTGTGTGTCTGTGTACACAGTTGTGTGCGTGTATGTGTGTGTACACAGTTGTGTGTTTGTGTGTGTACATTCTGTGTGTGTACACAGTATTTTTATTTATTCTGTGAGTGTACACTGTTGTGTGTGTACACAGTGTGTGTGTGTGTGTGTACACAGTGTGTGTGTGTACACAGTTGTGTGTGTGTGTGCATACAGTTGTGTCTGTGTGTCTACACAGTTGTGTGTGTGTGTACACAGTTGTGTATGTGTGTGTGTGTGCGTACACAGTTGTGTGTGTGTGTATATCTGTCTACACAGTTGCACGTGTGTGTACACAGATTTGTGTGTGTGTATTCACACTTGTGTGTTTGTATATATAGTTGTGCATGTGTATGTACACAGTTGTGTGTGTATGTACAAAGTTGTGTGTCCGTGCACACAGTTGTGTGTGTGTGTGTGTGTACACAGCTGTGCGTGTGCGTGTTCACACAGGTGTGTGTTTGCGGGTGTGTGTACACATTGTTGTGTCTCTGCATGTCTGTGTACAGAGTTGTGTGTGTGTACACAGTTGTGTGTGTGTACACAGTTGTATGTATGTACACAGTTGTGTGTGTGTGTGTTTACACAGTTGTTTGTGTGTGTACACAGTTGTGTGTGTGTGTATGAGTGTACACATTTGTGTATGTGTGTACACAGTTGTGTGTGTGTGTCTGTGTACACAGTTGTGTGCGTGTATGTGTGTGTACACAGTTGTGTGTTTGTGTGTGTACATTCTGTGTGGGTACACTGTGTTTTTATTTATACTGTGTGTGTACACTGTTGTGTATGTGTGTGTGCGTACACTGTTGTGTGTGTGTACACAGTGTGTGTGTGTGTGTGTACACAGTGTGTGTGTACACAGTTGTGTGTGTGTGTATACAGTTGTGTGTGTGTGTCTACACAGTTGTGTGTGTGTGTACACAGTTGTGTGTCTGTGCAAGTGTGTGCGTACACAGTTGTGTGTGTGTGTGTGTGTATATCTGTCTACACAGTTGCACGCGTGAGTACACAGTTTTGTGTGTGTGTTTTCACACTTGTGTGTGTGTATATACAGTTGTGCGTGTGTATGTACACAGTTGTGTGTACATATACAAAGTTGTGTGTCAGTGTACACAGTTGTGTGTGTGTGTGTATGACTGTCTGCACAGTTACGCGTGTGTGTGTACATAGTTTTGTGTGTGTGTTTACACACTTGTGTGTGTGTATACACAGTTGTGTGTGTGTGTGTACACAGTTGTGCGTGTATGTACAAACATGTGTGTGTGCGCACACAGTTGTGTGTGTGTGTGTGTGTACACAGTTGTGTGTGTGTGTGTGTTCACACAGGTGTGTGTGTGCGTGCGTGTATATACACTGTTGTGTCTCTGTATGTCTGTGTACAGAGTTGTGTGTGTCTACACAGTTGTGTGTGTCTACACAGTTGTGTGTGTGTGTACACAGTTGTGTTTCTATGTACACAGATGTTTCTGTGTGGACACAGGTGTGTGTGTACACAGTTGTGTGTGTGTGTACACAGTGTGTGTGTGTGTACACAGTTGTGTGTGTGTGTTTACACAGTTGTTTGATTGTGTACACAGTTGTGTGTGTGTATGAGTGTACACCGTTGTGTATGTGTGTACACAGTTGTGTGTGTGTGTCTGTGTACACAGTGTGTGTGCGTGTATGTGTGTGTGTACACAGTTGTGTGTTTGTGTGTGTACATTCTGTGTGTGTACACAGTATTTTTATTTATACTGTGTGTGTGTACACTGTTGTGTGTGTGTACACAGTGTGTGTGTGTGTGTGTGTGTGTGTACACAGTGTGTGTGTGTACACAGTTGTGTGTGTGTGTGCATACAGTTGTGTCTGTGTGTCTACACAGTTGTGTGTGTGTGTACACAGTTGTGTGTGTGTGTGAGTGTGTGCGTACACAGTTGTGTGTGTGTGTATATCTGTCTACACAGTTGCACGTGTGTGTACACAGATTTATGTGTGTGTTTTCACACTTGTGTGTTTGTATATACTGTTTTGCATGTGTATGTACACAGTTGTGTGTGTATGTACAAAATTGTGTGTCCGTGCACACAGTTGTGTGTGTGTGTGGGTGTGTGTGTACACAGTTGTGCGTGTGCGTGTTCACACAGGTGTGTGTTTGCGTGTGTGTGTATACACTGTTTTGTCTCTGCATGTCTGTGTACAGAGTTGTGTGTGTGTACACAGTTGTGTGTGTGTACACAGTTGTGTGTATGTACACAGTTGTGTGTGTGTGTGTTTACACAGTTGTTTGTGTGTGTACACAGTTGTGTGTGTGTGTATGAGTGTACACATTTGTGTATGTGTGTACACAGTTGTGTGTGTGTGTCTGTGTACACAGTTGTGTGCGTGTATGTGTGTGTACACTGTTGTGTGTTTGTGTGTGTACATTCTGTGTGTGTACACTGTGTTTTTATTTATACTGTGTGTGTACACTGTTGTGTATGTGTGTGTGCGTACACTGTTGTGTGTGTGTACACAGTGTGTGTGTGTGTACACTGTGTGTGTGTACACAGTTGTGTGTGTGTATATACAGTTGTGTGTGTGTCTACACAGTTGTGTGTGTGTGTACACAGTTGTGTGTCTGTGCGAGTGTGTGCGTACACAGTTTTGTGTGTGTGTGTGTATCTGTCTACACAGTTGCACGCGTGTGTACACAGTTTTGTGTGTGTGTTTTCAAACTTGTGTGTGTGTATATACAGTTGTGTGTGTGTATGTACACAGTTGTGTGTACATATACAAAGTTGTGTGTCAGTGCACACAGTTGTGTGTGTGTGTGGGTGTGTGTGTACAAAGTTGTGTGTGTGTGTGTGTTCACACAGGTGTGTGTGTGCGCGTGTGTGTATACACTGTTGTGTCTCTGTATGTCTGTGTACAGAGTTGTGTGTGTGTACACAGTTGTGTGTGTGTACACAGTTGTGTGTGTGTACACAGTTGTGTTTCTATGTACACAGCTGTTTCTGTGTGGACACAAGTGTGTGTGTGTACACAGTTGTGTGTCTGTGCGAGTGTGTGCGTACACAGTTGTGTGTGTGTGTGTGTGTGTGTGTGTATATCTGTCTACACAGTTGCACGCGTGTGTACACAGTTTTGTGTGTGTGTTTTCACACTTGTGTGTGTGTATATACAGTTGTGCGTGTGTATGTTCACAGTTCTGTGTACATATACAAAGTTGTGTGTCAGTGCACACAGTTGTGTGTGTGTGTGGGTGTGTGTGTACAAAGTTGTGTGTGTGTGTGTTCACACAGGTGTGTGTGTGCGTGTGTGTGTATACACTGTTGTGTCTCTGTATGTCTGTGTACAGAGTTGTGTGTGTGTACAGAGTTGTGTGTGTGTACACAGTTGTGTTTCTATGTACACAGCTGTTTCTGTGTGGACACAAGTGTGTGTGTGTACACAGTTGTGTGTGTGTGTGAGTGTGTGCGTACACAGTTGTGTGTGTGTGTATGTCTGTCTGCACAGTTACGCGTGTGTGTGTACATAGTTTTGTGTGTGTGTTTACACACTTGTGTGTGTGTATACACAGTTGTGCGTGCATGTGTACACAGTTGTGTGTGTATGTACAAACATGTGTCTGTGTGCACACCGTTGTGTGTGTGTGTGTGTGTGTGTGTACACAGTTGTGTGTGTGTGTGTGTTCACGCAGGTGTGTGTGTGCATGTGTTTGTATACACTGTTATGTCTCTGTATGTCTGTGTACAGAGTTGTGTCTGTGTACGCAGTTGTATGTGTACACAGTTGTTTATGTGTGTACACAGTTGTGTTTCTATGTACACAGCTGTTTCTGTGTGGACACAAGTGTGTGTGTGTACACAATTGTGTGTGTGTGTGAACACAGTTGTGTGTGTGTGTGTACACAGTGTGTGTGCGTACACAGTTGTGTGTGTGTGTGTGTTTACACATTTGTTTGTGTGTGTACACAGTTGTGTATGTGTGTCTGTGTACACAGTTGTGTGCGTGTATGTGTGTGTGTGTACAAAGTTGTGTGTTTGTGTGTGTACATTCTGTGTGTGTACACTGTGTTTTTATTTATACTGTGTGTGTGTACACTGTTTTGTGTGTGTGTGTGCGTACACTGTTGTGTGTGTGTACACAGTGTGTGTGTGTTTGTGTGTACACAGTGTACACAGTTGTGTGTGTGTGTACACAGTTGCGTGTGTGTGTCTGTGTACACAGTTGTGTGCGTGTATGTGTGTGTACACAGTTGTGTGTTTGTGTGTGTACATTCTGTGCGTGTACACTGTGTTTTTATTTATACTGTGTGTGTGTGTACACTGTTGTGTATTTGTGTGTGCGTACACTGTTGTGTGTGTGTACACAGTGTGCGTGTGTGTGTGTACACAATGTGTATGTACACAGTTGTGTGTGTGTGTATACAGTTGTGTGTGTGTGTCTACACAGTTGTGTGTGTGTGTACACAGTTGTGTATGTGTGAGAGTGTGCGTATACAGTTGTGTGTGTGTGTATATATATCTGTCTACACTGTTGCACGTGTGTGTACACAGTTGTGTGTGTGTGAGTGTGTGCGTACACAGTTGTGTGTGTGTGTATGTCTGTCTGCACAGTTGCACGTGTGTGTGTACATAGTTTTGTGTGTGTGTTTACACACTTGTGTGTGTGTATACACAGTTGTGCGTGTGTGTGTACACAGTTGTGTGTGTGTACACAGTTGTGTTTCTAGGTACACAGCTGTTTCTGTGTGGACACAAGTGTGTGTGTATACACAATTGTGTGTGTGTGTGAACACAGTTGTGTGTGTGTGTGTACACAGTGTGTGTGTGTACACAGTTGAGTGTGTGTGTTTACTCAGTTGTTTGTGTGTGTACAAAGTTGTGTTTGTGTATGAGTGTACACAGTTGTGTATGTGTGTACACAGTTGTGTGTGTGTGTCTGTGTACACAGTTGTGTGTGTATGTGTGTGTGTACACAGTTGATTGTGTGTGGGTGTACACTCTGTGTGTGTACACTGTGTGTTTTTATTTATACTGTGTGTGTGTACACTGTTGTGTGTGTGTGTGTGTGTACACTGCTGTGTGTGTGTACACAGTTGCGTGTGTGTGTACACAGAGTTTTGTGTGTGTGTGCACACACTTATGTGTGTGTGTGCACACAGTTGTGTGTGTGTGTGTACACAGGTGTGTGTGTGTTTGTGTGTACACCGTTGTGTGTGTTTACACAGTTTTGTGTGTGTGTACACAGTTTTGTGTGTGTGTACACAGTGGTGTGTGTGTGTGTGTGTACACAGTTGTGTGTTTGTTTGTACACAGTTGTGTGTGTGTGTACAAAGTTTAGTGTGTGTGGACACAGTTGTTTGTGTGTGAACACAGTTTTGTGTCTATGTACACAGTTGTGTGTGTGTGTGTTCACAGAGTTATGTGTGTGTGTACAAATTGTGTGTCTGTGTCTGTGTGTGTGTACACAGTTATGTGTGTGTGTGTACACAGTTGTGTGTGCGTTTACACAGTTATGTGTGTGTGTGTACACAGTTGTGTATGTGTGTGTGTACACAGTTTGTGTCTGTGTGTACACAGTATGTATGTGTGTACACAGTTGTGTGTGTGTACATAGTTGATTGTGTGTGTACACAGTTCTCTGTCTTTGTGTGTACACAGTTGCGTGTGTGTGTGTGTGTGCACACATTTGTGTGTGTGTATGCGTGTGTGTACTGTTTTGTGTGTGTATGTGTGTGTACACTGTGTGTGTTTGTAATCTGTGTGTGTGCACTGTGTGTTTTTGTGTACACAGTGTGTGTGTGTGTACACTGTTGTCTGTATGTGTGCGTACACTGTTGTGTCTGTTTACACAGTGTTGTTGTGTGTGTACACAGTTGTGTGTGTGTGCGTGCACACAGTTGTGTGTGTGTGTGCGTGTGTGTGTGTATACAGTTGTCTGAATTTGCGTACACAGTTGTGTGTGCCTGTGTGTGTGTGTTTTTGTGTGTGTACACAGATATGTGTGTGTGTGTACACAATTGTGTGTGTGTGAGTACACAGGTGTCTGTGTTTCTGTTTACAGTTATTTGTGTGTGAGTACACAGTTGTGTGTGTGTGTGTATACAGTTGTGTGTGTGTGTCTACACAGTTGTGTGTGTGTGTGAGTGTGTGCGTACACAGCTGTGTGTGTGTATGTCTGTCTACACAGTTGCGCGTGTGTGTGTACATAGTTTTGTGTGTGTGTTTACACACTTGTGTGTGTGTATACACAGTTGTGCGTGTGTGTGTACACGTTTGTGTGTGTATGTACAAAGTTGTGCGTGTGTGCACACATTTGTACACAGTTGTGTGTTTGTGTTCACACAGGTGTGTGTGTGCGTGTGTGTGTGTGTATACACTGTTGTGTCTCTGTATGTCTGTGTACAAAGTTGGGTGTGTGTACACAGCTGTGTGTGTGTACACAGTTGTGTGTGTGTACACAGTTGTGTTTCTATGTACACAGCTGTTTCTGTGTGGACACAGGTGTGTGTGTGTACACAATTGTGTGTGTGTGTGTGAACACAGTTGTGTGTGTGTGTGTGTGTGTGTGTGTACACAGTTGTGTGTGTGTGAGTTTGCACAGTTGTGTATGTGTGTACACAGTTGTGTGTGTGTCTGTGTACACATTTGTGTGTGTATATGTGTGTGTGTACACAGTTGTTTGTGTGTGTGCACACTCTGTTTGTGTGTACACTGTGTGTTTTTATTTATACTGTGTGTGTACAGTATTGTGTGTGTGTGCGTACACTGTTGTGTGTGTGTACACATTGTGTGTGTGTGTACATAGTGTGTGTGTGTGTGTACAGAATTGTGTGTGTGCGTGTGTGTGTGTGTGTATACACAGTGTATGTGTGTGTGTGTACACAGAGTGTGTGTGTGTACACAGTTGTGTGTGTGTGTACACAGTTGTGTGTGTTTACAGAGTTGGGAGTGTGTGTGTGTAAACAGTTGTGTGTGTACACAGTTGTGTGTATGTACACAGTTGTGTGTGCGTGCATTCACAGTTGTGTATTTGTGCACACCATTGTGTGTATGTACACAGTTGTGTGTGTGTGTTTAGGTGTGTACACAGTTGTGTGTGTGTGTGTACACAATTTTGTTGTTGTATGTGTACACAATTGTGTGTGTGTGTGTGTGTTCACGGTGTGGGTGTACACAGTTGTGTGTGTATGTGTGTACACAGTTGTGTGTGTGTGCACAGTTGTGTGTGTGTGTGTGTGTGTGTGTACACAGTTGTGTGTGCGTATGTGACGAGTACACAGTTGTGTGTGTGTGTACATTGTGTGTATGTACAATGTGTTTGTGCACACTGTGTGCTTTTGTTTACACTGTGTGTGTGTACACTGTTGTGTGTGTGTCTGCGCACACAGTTGTGAGTGTGTACACAGTTGTGTCTGTTTGTATGTGTGTCTACACAGTTGTGTGTGTGTACTCAGTTTTGTATGTGTGTATACAATTTTGTATATGTGTATACAGTTGTGTGTCTGTGTATGTAAACTGTCGTGTGTCTTTGTGTGTACACTGTTGATGTGTATGTACACAGTTGTGTATGTGTGTACACAGTTGTGTGTGTGTGTACATATTTGATCGTGTGTGTACACAGTATTCTGTGTATGTGTGTACACAGTTGTGTGTGTGTGTACACAGTTGCGTGTGTGTGTACACATTTGTGCGTGTATGTGTGTGTGTACTGAGTTGTGTGTGTGTGTGTACACTGTTGTCTGTTTGTGTGCGTACACTTTTGTGTCTGTTTACACAGTGTTGTTGTGTGTGTACACATTTGTGTGTGTGTGCATGTACACAGTTGTGTGTGTGTGCGTGTGTCTGTGTACACAGTTGTGTGAGTGTGCGTACACAGTTGCGTGTGTCTGTGTGTGTGTGTTTTTCTGTGTATGTACACAGCTGTGTGTGTGTGTGTGTGTGTGTGTGTGTGTGTGTACACAATTGTGTGTGTGAGCACCCAGTTGTCTGTGTTTCTATTTACAGTTATTTGTGTGTGAGTACACAGTTGTGTGTGTGTGTGTACTTGTGTGTGTGTGTGTACACAGTTGTGTGTGTACACAGTTGTGTGTGTGTGTGTGTACACTCTGTGTGTGTGTACACTGTGTGATTTTATTTATATTGTGTGTGTACAGTGTTGTGTGTGTCTGTGCGTACAATTTTGTGTGTGTGTACACAGTGTGTGTGTGTGTGTGTGTGTACACAGTGTGTGTGTGTGTGTGTACAGAGTTGTGTGTGTGTATGCACAGTGTGTGTGTGTGCGTGTGTACACAGAGTGTGTGTGTACACAGTTGTGTGTGTGTGTGTGTGTGTACACAGTTGTGTGTGCGCATTTACAGAGTTGGGAGTGTGTGTCTAAACAGTTGTGTGTGTACACAGTCGTGTGTGCGAACACAGTTGTGTGTGTGTGCGTTCACAGTTGTGTATTTGTGCACACTGCTGTGTGTGTGTACACAGTTGTGTGTGTATGTGTACACTGTGTGTGTGTATAATGTGTGTGTGTGTGTGCACTGTGTGCTTTTGTTTACACTGTGTGTGTGTACACTGTTGTGTTTGTGTGTGCGCACACAGTTGTGTGTACACAGTGTGTTTGTGTATACGATGTGTTTGTGTGTGTGTACACAGTTGTGTGTGTATGTACACAGTTGTGTGTGTGTGTGTACACAGATGTGTACGTGTGTACACAGTTGTGTGTGTGGACACAGTTGTGTGTGTGTGTACAGTTATGTGTGTGTGTGTAAAGTTGTGTGTGTGTGCGTTCACAGTTGTGTATTTGTGCACACCATTGTGTGTGTACACAGTGTGTGTGTACACAATGTGTCTGTGTGTGTGTACACTGTGTGTGTGAGTGTGTGTACACAGTGTGTGGGTGTACACAGTGTGCATGTGTCTATAGAAAGTGAGTGTGTGTGTGTGTGTGTACACAGTATGTGTGTATACACAGTGTGTGTATGTACACAGTTGTGTGTGTGTGTGTACACAGTTGTTTGTGTGTGTGTATACACAGTTTATGTGTGTACACGCAGAGTGTGTGCATGTGTAGACAGTTGTGTGCGTGTGTGTACACAGTTGTGTGTATATACACAGTTGTGTGTGTGTACACAGTTGTGTGTGTATGCAGTTGTGTGTGTGTGTACACAGTTGTGTGTGTGTGCACACAGTTGTGTATGTGTGTACACAGTTGTGTGTGTGAACACAGTTGTGTGTTGGTGTGTGTGTATGTGTACACAGTTGTGTGTGTACGTACACAGTTGTGTGCGTGTGTGTGTGTACACAGAGTGTTTGTGTACACAGTTGTGTGTGTATGTGTGTACACAGTTGTGTGTGTGTGCACAGTTGTGTGTGTGTGTACAAAGTTGTGTGTGTGTATGTGACGAGTACACAGTTGTGTGTGTGTGTGTATGTACACTGCATGTGTGTACAATCTGTGTGTGTACACTGTGCATTTATGATTACACTGTGTGTGTGTACACTGTTGCGCGTGAGTGTGCGTGCACTGTTGTGTGTGTGTACACAGTGTGTGTGTGTGTACACAGTGTGTTTGTGTATACACTATGTGTGTGTGTGTACACAGTCTGTGTGTGTGTGTACAAAGTGTCCGTGTGTGTACACAATGTGTGCGTGTGAGTACACAGTGCGTGTGTATACACAGTGTGTGTGTGTGTGTGTGTGTGTGTGTGTGCATGTGAACACAGTGTGTCAGTGTGTGTACACAGTTGTGTGTGTGTGTACAAAGTTGTGTGCAGGTGAGTGTGTGTGTGAGACCACAGTTGTATGTCTGTGTGTACACAGTTGTGTTTGTGTATGTGTGTACACGGTTTTAGTGTGTGTGGACACAGTTGCGTATGTGTGTATACACAGTGATCTGTGTGTGTTTACACAGTTGTGTGTGTGTGTCTGTTTGTACACAATTGTGTGTTTGTGTGTACACAGTGTGTGTGTGTGTGCAAATTCTTGTGTGTGTCTGTGTACACAGTTGTGGGTGCGTGTGTACACAGTTGTTTGTGTGTGTGAGCGTACACTGTTATGTGTGTGTACACAGTGTGTGTGTGTACACAATGTGTCTGTGTGTGTGTACACTGTGTGTGTGAGTGTGTGTACACAGTGTGTGGGTGTACACAGTGTGCATGTGTCTATAGAAAGTGTGTGTGTGTGTGTGTGTGTGTACACAGTGTGTGTGTATACACAGTGTGTGTATGTACACAGTTGTGTGTGTGTGTGTACACAGTTGTTTGTGTGTGTGTATACACAGTTTGTGTGTATATACACAGTTGTGTGTGTGTACACAGTTGTGTGTGTACGCAGTTGTGTGTGTGTGTACACAGTTGTGTGTGTGTGTGTACACAGTTGTGTATGTGTGTACACAGTTGTGTGTGTGAACACAGTTGTGTGTTGGTGTGTATGTATGTGTACACAGTTGTGTGTGTACGTACACAGTTGTGTGCGTGTGTGTGTACACAGAGTGTTTGTGTACACAGTTGTGTGTGTGCGTACACAGTTGTGAGTGTGCACAGTTGTGTGTGTGTGTGTGTGTGTACAGAGTTGTTTGTGTGTGTACACAGTTGTTTGTGTGTGTGTGTGCACACAGTTGTTTGTGTATGTGCGTGTACAAAGTTGCGTGTGTGTACACTGTGAGTGCGTGTACACTGTTTTTGTTTGTGTGTGCACACTGTTTTGTGTGTGTGTGCGTTCACTGTTGTCTGTGTGTAGACAGCGTGTGTGTGTGTGTACACAGTGCGTGTGTGTACACGGTTTGTTTGTGTATACACAGTGTTTGTGTATGTGTGTGCACTGTTTAGTGCGTGTCTGTTTACACAGCATGTGAGTGTTTATACACTGTGTGTGTACACAGTGTGTGTGTGTACACAGTGTGTGTGTGTGTATACACAGTGTGTGTGTGTACACAGTGCATGTGTAGACACAGTGTGTGTGTGTACACAGTTGTGTGTGTGTGTGTATACACAGTGTGTGTGTGTGTGTGTGTGTACACAGTGTGTGTGTGTGCACACAGTTCCCTGTGTGTGTGTACAGAGTTGTGTGTGTGTACACAGTTGTGTGTGTGTGTGTACACAGTTGTGTGTGTGTACACAGTTGTGTGTGTATGTACACTGTTATTTCTGTGTGGACACAGGTGTGTGTGTGTGTACACAATTGTGTGTGTGTGTGTACACAATTGTGTGTTTGTGTTAAAACAGTTGTGTGTATTTGTGTTTGTGCACACAGTGCGTGTGTGTGTACACAGTTGTGTGTGTGTGTGTTTACATAGTTGTTTGTGTGAGTACATGGTTGTGAATTTGTATGAGTGTACACCGTTGTGTATGTGTGTACACAGTTGTGTGTGTGTCTGTGGACACAGTTGTGTGTGTGTGTATGTGTGTGTGTAGACAGTTGTTTTTTTGTGTGTGTACAATCTGTGTGTGTGTACACTGTGTTTTTATTTATACAGTGTGTTTGTGTACACTGTTGTGTGTGTGTGTGCGTACACTGTTCTGTGTGTGTGTGTACACAGTGTGTGTGTGTGTGTGTGTGTGTGTACACAATGTGTGTATGCGTACAGAGTTGTGTGTGTGTGTCTACACAGTGTGTGTGTATGCGTGTGTACACAGATTGTGTGTGTGTACACAGTGTGTGTGTGTGTACACAATTGTGTGTGTTTACAGAGTTGGGAGTGTGTGTGTGTAATCAGTTGCGTGTGTACACAGTTGTGTGTGTGTACACAGTTGTGTGTGTGTGAGTTCACAGTTATGTATTTGTGCACACCGTTGTGTGTGTGTACACAGCTGTGTGTGTGTTTGTGTGTGTACACAGTTGTGTGTGTGTGTACACAGTTGTGTGTGTGTGTGTAGACAATTGTGTGTGTGTGTGTGTTCACAGTGTTTGTGTACACAGTTGTGTGTGTGTGTGTACACAGTTGTGTGTGTATGTACACAGCTGTTTCTGTGTGGACACACGTGTGTGTGTGTGTACACAATTGTGTGTGTGTGTGAACACAGTTGTGTGTGTGCATAGTGTGTGTGTGTACTCATTTGTATGTGTGTGTGTTTACACAGTTGTTTGTGTGTGTACACAGTTGTGAGTTGGTATGAGTGTATACAGTTGTGTATGTGTGTACACAGTTTTGTGTGTGTCTGTGTATACAGTTGTGTGTGTATATGTGTGTGTGTACACAGTTGTTTGTGTGTGTGTATACAATCGGTGTGTGTGTACACTGTGTGTTTTTATTTATACAGTGTGTTTGTGTACACAGTGTGTGTGTGTGTGTGTGTACACAGTGTGTGTGTGTGTGTTCAGAGTTGTGTGTGTGTATACACAGTGTGTGTGAGTATGCGTGTGTACACAGAGTGTGTGTGTGTACACAGTTGTGTGTGTTTACAGAGTTGGGAGTGTGTGTGTGTAAATAGTTGTGTGTGCACACAGTTGTGTGTGTGTACACAGTTGTGTGTGTGTGCGTTCACAGTTGTGTATTTGTGCATACCGTTGTGTGTGTGTACACAGTTGTGTGTGTGTTTGTGTGTGTATACAGTTGTGTGTGACTGTGTACACAGTTGTATATGTGTGTATACAGTTGTGTGTGTGTACACAATTGTGTGCATGTATGTGTGTACACAATTGTGTGTGTGTGTGTGTTCACAGTGTGTGTGTACACATTTGTGTGTGTATGTGTGTACACAGTTGTGTGTGTGTGCACAGTTGTGTGTGTGTGTGTACACAGTTGTGTGTGTGTATGTGACAAGTACACAGTTGTGTGTGTGTACACTGTGTGTGTGTACAATGTGTGTGTGTACACTGTGTGTATGTACACAGTTGTGCGTGTGTGTACACAGTTGTTTGTGTGTGTACACAGTTGTTTGTGTGTGTACACAGGTGTCTGTGTGTACACAATTGTGTGTGTGTGTGAACACAGTTGTGTGTCTGTGTACACAGTGTGTGTGTGTGTGTGTACATAGTTGTGTGTGTATGTTTACAAGATGTTTTTGTGTGTACACAGTTGTGTGTTTGAATGTGTGTACAAAGTTGTGTGTGTGCGTCTGTGTACACAGTTGTGTGTTTGTATGTGTGTGTGTACACAGTTGTTTGTGTGTGTGTGTGTACACTCTGTGTGTGTGAACACTGTGTGTTTTTATTTATACTGTGAGTGTGTACACTGTTGTGTGTGTGCGTACACTGTTGTGTGTGTGTACACAGTGTGTGTGTGTGTGTGTACACAGTTGTGTGTGTGTATGTTTACACAGATGTTTGTGTGTGTACCCAGTTGTGTGTGTGTGTACACAGTTGTGTGTGTGTGTGTGTGTATACACAGTTGTTTGTGTGTGTGTGTGTACACTGCGTGTGTGTGTGCACTGTGTGTTTTTATTTACACTGTGTGTGTGTGTACACTGATGTGTGTGTGTGCGTACACTGTTGTGTGTGTGTAGACAGTGTGTGTGTGTGTGTACACAGAGTGTGTGTGCGTGTGTACACAGTTGTGTGTCTGTGTGTGTATACACAGTGTGTGTGTGACAGAGAGTGTGTGTGTGTACACAGTTGTGTGTGTGTACACAGTTGTGTGTGTTTACACAGTTGTGTGTGTGCGTGTAAACAGTTGTGTGTGTACACAGTTGTGTCTGTGTACACAGTTGTGTTTGCGTGCGTTCACAGTTGTGTATGTGTGCACACCGTTCAGTGTGTACACAGTTGTTTATGTGTGTACACAGTTGTGTGTGTACACAATTGTGTGTGTATGTGTGTACACAATTGTTTTGTGTGTGTGTTCACAGTGTGTGTGTACACAGCTGTGTGTGTGTATGTGTGTACACAGTTGTGTGTGAGTACACAGTTGTGTGTGTGTGTGTACACAGTTGTGTGTGTGTATGTGACGATTACACAGTTGTGTGTATTTGTGTACACTGTGTGTGTGTACAATGCGCGTTGTGTACACTGTGTGTGTTTGTTTACACTGTGTGTCTGTGTATAGAATGTGTGTGTGTGTACACAGTCTGTTTGTCTGTACACAGTGCCCGTGTGTGCATACACAGTGTGTGTGTGTGTGTGTGTGTGTACACAGTGTGTGTTTATACACAGTGTGTGTGTATACACAGTATGTGTGAGTGTGTGTGCGTGTGTACACAGTGTGTGTGGGTGTACACAGCTGTGTGTGTGTGTACACAGCTGTGTGTGTTTACACAGTTGTGTGTGTGTGTACACAGTTGTGTGTGTACACTGTGTGTGCGTACATTGTTGTGTGTGTGTACACAGTGTGTGTGTGTGTGTACACAGTGTGTTTGTGTATACACTGTGTGTGTGTGTGTAGACAGTGTGTGTGTATACACAGTGTCCGTGTGTTTAAACACAGTGTGTGTATACACAGTGTGTGTGTATACACAGTGTGTGTGTGTGTGTGTGTGTGTGCGTGTGTACACAGTGTGTGTGTGTGTACACAGTTGTGTGTGTGTGTGCGTGTACACAGTTGTGTGTGTTTACACAGTTGTGTGTGTGTGCACACAGTTGTGTGTGTGTGTACACAGTTGTGTATGTGTGCACACCGTATTGTGTGTGTACACAAATGTGTGTGTGAGTGTGTGAGTATTCAGTTGTGTGTGCATGTACAGAGGTGTGTGTGTGCACACCCTTGTGTGTGTTTCTAAACAGCTGTGTGTGTTTTTACACAGTTGTATGTGTGTGTACATAGTTTTGTGTGTGTGAGTGTACACAGTTGTGTGTGTGTCTGTGTGTGTACACACAGTTGTGAGTGTGTGTACACAGTTGTGTGTGTGTAGACAGTTGTGTGTGTACACAGTTGTGTGCGTGTGTACACTGTTGTGTGTGTGTACACAGTTGTGTGTGTGTACACAGTTGTGTGTGTACGTGTACACAGTTGTTGCTGGGTGGGTGTGCGTGTACACAGTTGTGTGTGTGTGTTTACCCGGTTGTGCGTGTGTAAGCAGCTGTGTGTTTGTGTACACAGTTGTGTGTGTGTGTACACAGTTGTTTATTTGTGTACACAGTTGTGTGTGTGTGTGTACACAATTGTGTGTGTGTGTGTGTTCACAGTGTTTGTGTACACAGTTGTGTGTGTGTGTACACAGTTGTGAGTGTGCACAGTTGTGTGTGTGTGTGTACAGAGTTGTTTGTGTGTGTACACAGTTGTTTGTGTGTGTGTGCACACAGTTGTTTGTGTATGTGCGTGTACAAAGTTGCGTGTGTGTACACTGTGAGTGCGTGTACACTGTTTTTGTTTGTGTGTGCACACTGTTTTGTGTGTGTGTGCGTTCACTGTTGTCTGTGTGTAGACAGCGTGTGTGTGTGTGTACACAGTGCGTGTGTGTACACGGTTTGTTTATGTATACACAGTGTTTGTGTATGTGTGTGCACTGTTTAGTGCGTGTCTGTTTACACAGCATGGAGGGTTTATACACTGTGTGTGTGCACACAGTGTGTGTGTGTACACAGTGTGTGTGTGTATACACAGTGTGTGTGTGTACACAGTTGTGTGTGTGTGTGTACACAGTTGTGTGTGTGTGTGTACACAGTTGTGTGTGTGTGTGTGTACACAGTTGTGTGTGTATGTACACTGTTATTTCTGTGTGGACACAGGTGTGTGTGTGTGTGTGTACACAATTGTGTGTGTGTGTGTACACAATTGTGTGTTTGTGTTAAAACAGTTGTGTGTATTTGTGTTTGTGCACACAGTGCGTGTGTGTGTACACAGTTGTGTGTGTGTGTGTTTACATAGTTGTTTGTGTGAGTACACAGTTGTGAATTTGTATGAGTGTACACCGTTGTGTATGTGTGTACACAGTTGTGTGTGTGTCTGTGGACACAGTTGTGTGTGTGTGTATGTGTGTGTGTAGACAGTTGTTTTTTGTGTGTGTACAATTTGTGTGTGCGTACACTGTGTTTTTATTTATACAGTGTGTTTGTGTACACTGTTGTGTGTGTGTGTGCGTACACTGTTCTGTGTGTGTGTGTACACAGTGTGTGTGTACACAATGTGTGTGTGTGTGCGTACAGAGTTGTGTGTGTGTGTATACACAGTGTGTGTGTATGCGTGTGTACACAGATTGTGTGTGTGTACACAGTGTGTGTGTGTGTACACAACTGTGTGTGTTTACAGAGTTGGGAGTGTGTGTGTGTAATCAGTTGTGTGTGTACACAGTTGTGTGTGTGTACACAGTTGTGTGTGTGAGAGTTCACAGTTGTGTATTTGTGCACACCGTTGTGTGTGTACACAGCTGTGTGTGTGTTTGTGTGTGTACACAGTTGTGTGTGTGTGTGTACACAGTTGTTTATGTGTGTACACAGTTGTGTGTGTGTGTGTGTAGACAATTGTGTGTGTGTGTGTGTGTTCACAGTGTTTGTGTACACAGTTGTGTGTGTGTGTGTACACAGTTGTGTGTGTATGTACACAGCTGTTTCTGTGTGGACACACGTGTGTGTGTGTGTGTACACAATTGTGTGTGTGTGTGAACACAGTTGTGTGTGTGTGCATAGTGTGTGTGTGTGTGTACTCATTTGTATGTGTGTGTGTTTACACAGTTGTTTGTGTATGTACACAGTTGTGAGTTGGTATGAGTGTATACAGTTGTGTATGTGTGTACACAGTTTTGTGTGTGTCTGTGTATACAGTTGTGTGTGTATGTGTGTGTGTACACAGTTGTTTGTGTGTGTGTATACAATCGGTGTGTGTGTACACTGTGTGTTTTTATTTATACAATGTGTTTGTGTACACAGTGTGTGTGTGTGTACACAGTTGTGTGTGTGTCTGTGTGTGTACACACAGTTGTGAGTGTGTGTACACAGTTGTGTGTGTGTAGACAGTTGTGTGTGTACACAGTTGTGTGCGTGTGTACACTGTTGTGTGTGTGTACACAGTTGTGTGTGTGTACACAGTTGTGTGTGTACGTGTACACAGTTGTTGCTGGGTGGGTGTGCGTGTACACAGTTGTGTGTGTGTGTTTACCCGGTTGTGCGTGTGTAAGCAGCTGTGTGTTTGTGTACACAGTTGTGTGTGTGTGTACACAGTTGTTTATTTGTGTACACAGTTGTGTGTGTGTGTGTACACAATTGTGTGTGTGTGTGTGTTCACAGTGTTTGTGTACACAGTTGTGTGTGTGTGTACACAGTTGTGAGTGTGCACAGTTGTGTGTGTGTGTGTACAGAGTTGTTTGTGTGTGTACACAGTTGTTTGTGTGTGTGTGCACACAGTTGTTTGTGTATGTGCGTGTACAAAGTTGCGTGTGTGTACACTGTGAGTGCGTGTACACTGTTTTTATTTGTGTGTGCACACTGTTTTGTGTGTGTGTGCGTTCACTGTTGTCTGTGTGTAGACAGCGTGTGTGTGTGTGTACACAGTGCGTGTGTGTACACGGTTTGTTTGTGTATACACAGTGTTTGTGTATGTGTGTGCACTGTTTAGTGCGTGTCTGTTTACACAGCATGGAGGGTTTATACACTGTGTGTGTGCACACAGTGTGTGTGTGTACACAGTGTGTGTGTGTACACAGTTGTGTGTGTGTGTGTACACAGTTGTGTGTGTGTGTGTACACAGTTGTGTGTGTGTGTGTGTACACAGTTGTGTGTGTATGTACACTGTTATTTCTGTGTGGACACAGGTGTGTGTGTGTGTGTACACAATTGTGTGTGTGTGTGTGTACACAATTGTGTGTTTGTGTTAAAACAGTTGTGTGTATTTGTGTTTGTGCACACAGTGCGTGTGTGTGTACACAGTTGTGTGTGTGTGTGTTTACATAGTTGTTTGTGTGAGTACACAGTTGTGAATTTGTATGAGTGTACACCGTTGTGTATGTGTGTACACAGTTGTGTGTGTGTCTGTGGACACAGTTGTGTGTGTGTGTATGTGTGTGTGTAGACAGTTGTTTTTTGTGTGTGTACAATCTGTGTGTGCGTACAGTGTTTTTATTTATACAGTGTGTTTGTGTACACTGTTGTGTGTGTGTGTGCGTACACTGTTCTGTGTGTGTGTGTACACAGTGTGTGTGTACACAATGTGTGTGTGTGTGCGTACAGAGTTGTGTGTGTGTATACACAGTGTGTGTGTATGCGTGTGTACACAGATTGTGTGTGTGTACACAGTGTGTGTGTGTGTACACAACTGTGTGTGTTTACAGAGTTGGGAGTGTGTGTGTGTAATCAGTTGTGTGTGTACACAGTTGTGTGTGTGTACACAGTTGTGTGTGTGAGAGTTCACAGTTGTGTATTTGTGCACACCGTTGTGTGTGTGTACACAGCTGTGTGTGTGTTTGTGTGTGTACACAGTTGTGTGTGTGTGTGTACACAGTTGTTTATGTGTGTACACAGTTGTGTGTGTGTGTAGACAATTGTGTGTGTGTGTGTGTGTTCACAGTGTTTGTGTACACAGTTGTGTGTGTGTGTGTACACAGTTGTGTGTGTATGTACACAGCTGTTTCTGTGTGGACACACGTGTGTGTGTGTGTACACAATTGTGTGTGTGTGTGAACACAGTTGTGTGTGTGTGCATAGTGTGTGTGTGTGTACTCATTTGTATGTGTGTGTGTTTACACAGTTGTTTGTGTATGTACACAGTTGTGAGTTGGTATGAGTGTATACAGTTGTGTATGTGTGTACACAGTTTTGTGTGTGTCTGTGTATACAGTTGTGTGTGTATGTGTGTGTGTACACAGTTGTTTGTGTGTGTGTATACAATCGGTGTGTGTGTACACTGTGTGTTTTTATTTATACAATGTGTTTGTGTACACAGTGTGTGTGTGTGTACACAGTTGTGTGTGTGTGTGTGTTCAGAGTTGTGTGTGTGTGTGTATACACAGTGTGTGTGAGTATGCGTGTGTACACAGAGTGTGTGTGTGTACACAGTTGTGTGTGTTTACAGAGTTGGGAGTGTGTGTGTGTAAATAGTTGTGTGTGTACACAGTTGTGTGTGTGTACACAGTTGTGTGTGTGCGTTCACAGTTGTGTATTTGTGCATACCGTTGTGTGTGTGTACACAGTTGTGTGTGTGTTTGTGTGTGTATACAGTTGTGTGTGACTGTGTACACAGTTGTATATGTGTGTATACAGTTGTGTGTGTGTGTGTACACAATTGTGTGTATGTATGTGTGTACACAATTGTGTGTGTGTGTGTGTTCACAGTGTGTGTGTACACAGTTGTGTGTGTATGTGTGTACACAGTTGTGTGTGTGTGCACAGTTGTGTGTGTGTGTACACAGTTGTGTGTGTGTATGTGACAAGTACACAGGTGTGTGTGTGTACACTGTGTTTGTGTACAATGTGTGTGTGTACACTGTGTGTATGTACACAGTTGTGCGTGTGTGTACACAGTTGTTTGTGTGTGTACACAGTTGTTTGTGTGTGTACACAGGCGTCTGTGTGTACACAATTGTGTGTGTGTGTGAACACAGTTGTGTGTCTGTGTACACAGTGTGTGTGTGTGTGTGTGTACATAGTTGTGTGTGTATGTTTACAAGATGTTTTTGTATGTACACAGTTGTGTGTTTGAATGTGTGTACAAAGTTGTGTGTGTGCGTCTGTGTACACAGTTGTGTGTGTGTATGTGTGTGTGTACACAGTTGTTTGTGTGTGTGAGTGTACACTCTGTGTGTGTGAACACTGTGTGTTTTTATTTATACTGTGAGTGTGTACACTGTTGTGTGTGTGTGCGTACACTGTTGTGTGTGTGTACACAGTGTGTGTGTGTGTGTGTGTGTGTGTGTACACAGTTGTGTGTGTGTATGTTTACACAGATGTTTGTGTGTGTACCCAGTTGTGTGTGTGTGTACACAGTTGTGTGTGTGTGTGTGTATACACAGTTGTTTGTGTGTGTGTGTACGCTGCGTGTGTGTGTGCATTGTGTGTTTTTATTTACACTGTGTGTGTGTGTACACTGATGTGTGTGTGTGCGTACACTGTTGTGTGTGTGTAGACAGTGTGTGTGTGTGTGTACACAGAGTGTGTGTGCGTGTGTACACAGTTGTGTGTCTGTGTGTGTATACACAGTGTGTGTGTGTACAGAGAGTGTGTGTGTGTGTGTACACAGTTGTGTGTGTGTACACAGTTGTGTGTGTTTACACAGTTGTGTGTGTGTGTAAACAGTTGTGTGTGTACACAGTTGTGTGTGTGTACACAGTTGTGTTTGCGTGCGTTCACAGTTGTGTATGTGTGCACACCGTTCAGTGTGTACACAGTTGTTTATGTGTGTACACAGTTGTGTGTGTACACAATTGTGTGTGTGTATGTGTGTACACAATTGTTTTGTGTGTGTGTTCACAGTGTGTGTGTACACAGCTGTGTGTGTGTATGTGTGTACACATTTGTGTGTGAGTACACAGTTGTGTGTGTGTGTGTACACAGTTGTGTGTGTGTATGTGACGATTACACAGTTGTGTGTATTTGTGTACACTGTGTGTGTGTACAATGCGCGTTGTGTACACTGTGTGTGTTTGTTTACACTGTGTGTCTGTGTATAGAATGTGTGTGTGTGTACACAGTCTGTTTGTCTGTACACAGTGCCCGTGTGTGCATACACAGTGTGTGTGTGTGTGTGTGTGTACACAGTGTGTGTTTATACACAGTGTGTGTGTATACACAGTATGTGTGAGTGTGTGTGCGTGTGTACACAGTGTGTGTGGGTGTACACAGCTGTGTGTGTGTGTGTACACAGCTGTGTGTGTTTACACAGTTGTGTGTGTGTGTACACAGTTGTGTGTGTACACTGTGTGTGCGTACACTGTTGTGTGTGTGTACACTGTGTGTGTGTGTGTACACAGTGTGTTTGTGTATACACTGTGTGTGTGTGTGTAGACAGTGTGTGTGTATACACAGTGTCCGTGTGTTTAAACACAGTGTGTGTATACACAGTGTGTGTGTATACACAGTGTGTGTGTATACACAGTGTGTGTGTGTGTGTGTGTGTGTGTGCGTGTGTACACAGTGTGTGTGTGTGTACACAGTTGTGTGTGTGTGTGCGTGTACACAGTTGTGTGTGTTTACACAGTTGTGTGTGTGTGCACACAGTTGTGTGTGTGTGTACACAGTTGTGTATGTGTGCACACCGTATTGTGTGTGTACACAAATGTGTGTGTGAGTGTGTGAGTATTCAGTTGTGTGTGCATGTACAGAGGTGTGTGTGTGCACACCCTTGTGTGTGTTTCTAAACAGCTGTGTGTGTTTTTACACAGTTGTATGTGTGTGTACATAGTTTTGTGTGTGTGAGTGTACACAGTTGTGTGTGTGTCTGTGTGTGTACACACAGGTGTGAGTGTGTGTACACAGTTGTGTGTGTGTAGACAGTTGTGTGTGTACACAGTTGTGTGCGTGTGTACACTGTTGTGTGTGTGTACACAGTTGTGTGTGTGTACACAGTTGTGTGTGTACGTGTACACAGTTGTGGGTGGGTGGGTGTGCGTGTACACAGTTGTGTGTGTGTGTTTACCCGGTTGTGCGTGTGTAAGCAGCTGTGTGTGTGTACACAGTTGTGTGTGTGTGTACACAGTTGTTTATTTGTGTACACAGTTGTGTGTGTGTGTGTACACAATTGTGTGTGTGTGTGTTCACAGTGTTTGTGTACACAGTTGTGTGTGTGTGTGTACACAGTTGTGTGTGTATGTACACAGCTTTTTCTGTGTGGACACACGTGTGTGTGTGTGTACACAATTGTGTGTCTGTGTGTGAACACAGTTGTGTGTGTGTGCATAGTGTGTGTGTGTACTCATTTGTATGTGTGTGTGTTTACACAGTTGTTTGTGTGTGTACACAGTTGTGAGTTGGTA
This sequence comes from Isurus oxyrinchus, assembly GCA_026770705.1. Taxonomy (NCBI): domain Eukaryota; kingdom Metazoa; phylum Chordata; class Chondrichthyes; order Lamniformes; family Lamnidae; genus Isurus; species Isurus oxyrinchus. Next base: position 108,178,869 of record JANJGN010000017.1, read on the forward strand.
TGAGTGTATACAGTTGTGTATGTGTGTACACAGTTTTGTGTGTGTCTGTGTACACAGTTGTGTGTGTGTGTGTATGTGTGTGTGTACACAGTTGTTTGTGTGTGTGTATACAATCTGTGTGTGTGTACACTGTGTGTTTTTATTTATACACTATGTTTGCGTACACTGTTGTGTGTGTGTGTGCGTACACTTGTGTGTGTTTGTACACAGTGTGTGTGTGTGTTCAGAGTTGTGTGTGTGTGTATACACAGTGTGTGTGTGTATGCGTGTGTACACAGAGTGTGTGTGTGTACACAGTTGTGTGTGTTTGCAGAGTTGGGAGTGTGTGTGTGTAAATAGTTGTGTGTGTACACAGTTGTGTGTGTGTACACAGTTGTGTGTGTGTGCGTTCACAGTTGTGTATCTGTGCACACCGTTGTGTGTGTGTACACAGTTGTGTGTGTGTTTGTGTGTGTATACAGTTGTGTGTGACTGTGTACACAGTTGTATATGTGTGTACACAGTTGTGTGTGTGTACACAATTGTGTGTATGTATGTGTGTACACAATTGTGTGTGTGTGTGTGTTCACAGTGTGTGTGTACACAGTTGTGTGTGTATGTGTGTACACAGTTGTGTGTGTGTGCACAGTTATGTGTGTGTGTGTGTACACAGTTGTGTGTGTATGTGACAAGTACACAGTTGTGTGTGTGTGTACACTGTGTGTGTGTACAAGTGTGTGTACAAGTGTGTGTACGTGTACACAGTTGTGGGTGGGTGGGTGTGCGTGTACACAGTTGTGTGTGTGTGTTTACCCGGTTGTGCGTGTGTAAGCAGCTGTGTGTGTGTGTACACAGTTGTGTGTGTGTGTACACAGTTGTTTATTTGTGTACACAGTTGTGTGTGTGTGTGTACACAATTGTGTGTGTGTGTGTTCACAGTGTTTGTGTACACAGTTGTGTGTGTGTGTGTACACAGTTGTGTGTGTATGTACACAGCTTTTTCTGTGTGGACACACGTGTGTGTGTGTGTACACAATTGTGTGTCTGTGTGTGAACACAGTTGTGTGTGTGTGCATAGTGTGTGTGTGTACTCATTTGTATGTGTGTGTGTTTACACAGTTGTTTGTGTGTGTACACAGTTGTGAGTTGGTATGAGTGTATACAGTTGTGTATGTGTGTACACAGTTTTGTGTGTGTCTGTGTACACAGTTGTGTGTGTGTGTGTATGTGTGTGTGTACACAGTTGTTTGTGTGTGTGTATACAATCTGTGTGTGTGTACACTGTGTGTTTTTATTTATACACTATGTTTGCGTACACTGTTGTGTGTGTGTGTGCGTACACTTGTGTGTGTTTGTACACAGTGTGTGTGTGTGTTCAGAGTTGTGTGTGTGTGTATACACAGTGTGTGTGTGTATGCGTGTGTACACAGAGTGTGTGTGTGTACACAGTTGTGTGTGTTTGCAGAGTTGGGAGTGTGTGTGTGTAAATAGTTGTGTGTGTACACAGTTGTGTGTGTGTACACAGTTGTGTGTGTGTGCGTTCACAGTTGTGTATCTGTGCACACCGTTGTGTGTGTGTACACAGTTGTGTGTGTGTTTGTGTGTGTATACAGTTGTGTGTGACTGTGTACACAGTTGTATATGTGTGTACACAGTTGTGTGTGTGTACACAATTGTGTGTATGTATGTGTGTACACAATTGTGTGTGTGTGTGTGTTCACAGTGTGTGTGTACACAGTTGTGTGTGTATGTGTGTACACAGTTGTGTGTGTGTGCACAGTTATGTGTGTGTGTGTGTACACAGTTGTGTGTGTATGTGACAAGTACACAGTTGTGTGTGTGTGTACACTGTGTGTGTGTACAAGTGTGTGTGTACACTGTGTGTATGTACACAGTTGTGCGTGTGTGTACACAGTTGTTTGTGTGTGTACACAGTTGTTTCTGTGTGTACAAAGGTGTCTGTGTGTACACAATTGTGTGTGTGAACACAGTTGTGTGTCTGTGTACACAGTGTGTGTGTGTGTGTACACAGTTGTGTGTGTATGTTTACAAGAAGTTTTTGTGTGTACACAGTTGTGTGTTTGTATGTGTGTACAAAGTTGTGTGTGTGCGTCTGTGTACACAGTTGTGTGTGTTTATGTGTGTGTGTACACAGTTGTTTGTGTGTGTACACAGTTGTTTCTGTGTGTACAAAGGTGTCTGTGTGTACACAATTGTGTGTGTGAACACAGTTGTGTGTCTGTGTACACAGTGTGTGTGTGTGTGTACACAGTTGTGTGTGTATGTTTACAAGAAGTTTTTGTGTGTACACAGTTGTGTGTTTGTATGTGTGTACAAAGTTGTGTGTGTGCGTCTGTGTACACAGTTGTGTGTGTTTATGTGTGTGTGTACACAGTTGTTTGTGTGTGTGTGTGTACACTCTGTGTGTGTGAACACTGTGTGTTTTTATTTATACTGTGAGTGTGTACACTGTTGTGTGTGTGTGCGTACACTGTTGTGTGTGTGTACACAGATGTTTGTGTGTGTGTGTACACAGTTGTGTTTGTGTATGTTTACACAGATGTTTGTTTGTGTACACAGTTGTGTGTGTGTGTGCACAGTTGTGTGTGTGTGTATACACTGTTGTTTGTGTGTGTGTGTACACTGCGTGTGTGTGTGCACTGTGTGTTTTTATTTACACTGTGTGTGTGTGTACACTGATGTGTGTGTGTGCATACACTGTTGTGTGTGTGTAGACAGTGTGTGTGTGTGTGTACACAGAGTGTGTGTGCGTGTGTACACAGTTGTGTGTCTTTGTGTGTACACACAGTGCGTGTGTACAGAGAGTGTGTGTGTGTACACAGTTGTGTGTGTGTACACAGTTGTGTGTGTTTACACAGTTGTGTGTGTGTGTAAACAGTTGTGTGTGTACACAGTTGTGTGTGTGTACACAGTTGTGTTTGCGTGCGTTCACAGTTGTGTATGTGTGCACACCGTTCAGTGTGTACACAGTTGTGTGTTTGTGTACACAGTTGTTTATGTGTGTACACAGTTGTGTGTGTACACAATTGTGTGTGTGTATGTGTGTACACAATTGTTATGTGTGTGTGTTCACAGTGTGTGTGTACACAGTTCTGTGTGTGTATGTGTGTACACAGTTGTGTGTGAGTACACAGTTGTGTGTGTGTGTGTGTACACAGTTGTGTGTGTGTATGTGACGATTACACAGTTGTGTGTATTTGTGTACACTGTGTGTGTGTACAATGTGCGTTGTGTACACTGTGTGTGTTTGTTTACACTGTGTGTCTGTGTATAGAATGTGTGTGTGTGTGTACACAGTCTGTTTGTGTGTACACAGTGCCCGTGTGTGCATACACAGTGTGTGCGTGTGTGTGCACAGTGTGTGTTTATACACAGTGTGTGTGTATACACAGTATGTGCGAGTGTGTGTGCGTGTGTACACAGTGTGTGTGTGTGTACACAGCTGTGTGTGTGTGTGCACACAGTTGTGTGTGTTTACACAGTTGTGTGTGTGTGTACACAGTTGTGTGTGTGTGTACACAGTTGTGTATGTGTGCACACCGTAGTGTGTGTGTACACAAATGTGTGTGTGAGTGTGTGAGTATTCAGTTGTGTGTGCATGTACAGAGGTGTGTGTGTGCACACCCTTGTGTGTGTTTCAAAACAGCTGTGTGTGTTTGTACACAGTTGTATGTGTGTGTACATAGTTTTGTGTGTGTGAGTGTACACAGTTGTGTGTGTGTCTGTGTGTGTACACACAGTTGTGAGTGTGCGTACACAGTTGTGTGTGTGTAGACAGTTGTGTGTGTACACAGTTGTGTGCGTGTGTACAATGTTGTGTGTGTGTACACAGTTGTGTGTGTGTACACAGTTGTGTGTGTACGTGTACACAGTTGTGGGTGGGTGGGTGTGCGTGTACACACTTGTGTGTGTGTGTTTACCCAGTTGTGCGTGTGTAAGCAGCTGTGTGTGTGTACACAGTTGTGTGTGTGTGTACACATGTGTGTGTTTGTGTGTACAAAGTTGTGAGTTTGTGTGTGTGTACACAGGTGTGTATGTGTGGACACTGTTGTGTGTGCGTGTGTGTACACATTTATGTGTGTGTGTACACAGTTGTGTGTGTGTGTGTGTACATAGTTGTGTGTGTGTACACAGTTGTGTGCGTTTGTGTGTACACAGTTGTGTGTGTGTACACAGTTTTGTGTGTGTGTGTACACATTTCTGTGTGTGTGTGTACACAGTGGTGTGTGTGTGTGTGTGTACACAGTTGTGTGTGTGTGTTTGTGCGTACACAGTTGTGTGTGCATATGTATGTCTGTCTACACAGTTGCGTGTGTCTGTGTACACAGTTTTGTGTGTGTGTGTACAAACCTGTGTGTGTGTATACACAGTTGTGTGTGTACACACTTGTGTGTGTGTGTGTGTGCGTAATAACAGGTGTGTGTGCGTGTGTGTGTACACTGTTGTGTCACTGTATGTGCGTGTACACAGTTGTGTGTGTGTACACAGTTGTGTGTGTGTGTGTACACAGCTGTTTGTGTGTGTGTACACAGTTGTGTGTGTGTACACAGTTGTGTGTGTGTGTACACACTTGTGTGTGTGTGTTTACACAGATGTGCGTGTGTAAGCAGCTGTGCGTGTGTGTACACAGTTGTGTGTGTCAGTGCACACAGTTCTGTTTGTGTGTGCACATGTGTGTGTGTTTGTGTTTACAAAGTTGTGCGTGTGTGTGTGTGTACGCAGGTGTGTATGTGTGGACACAGTTGTGTCTGCGTGTGTGTACACATTTATGTGTGTGTGTCTACACAGTTGTGTGTGTGTGTACATAGTTGTGTGTGTGTACACAGTTTTGAGTGTGTGTGTACACAGTTGTGTGCATTTGTGTGTAAACAGTTGTGTGTGTACACAGTGTTGTGTGTGTGTTTACACAGTTCTGTGTGTGTGTGTGTGTACACAGTGGTGTGTATGTGTGTGTGTGTGTGTGTACACAGTTGTGTGTGGGTATGTACACAGTTGTTTGTGTGTGTACATAGTTGTGTGTGTATACACAGTTTTGTGTGTGTGTAAACAGTTGTGTCTGTGTGTACAAAGTTGTGTGTGTGTACACGGTTGTGTGTGTGTGTACACAGTTTGTGTGTGTGCATACACAGTTGTGTGTGTGTGTGTTTCCACAGTTGTTTGTGTCTGTACACAGTTGTGTGTGTGTATGAGTGTACACAGTTGTGTATGTGTGTACACAGTTGTGTCTGTGTCTGTGTACACAGTTGTTTTTGTGTATGTGTGTGTGTACACAGTTGTTTGTGTGTGTGTACACTCTTTGTGTGTGTACCCTGTGTGTTTTTATTTATACTGTGTGTGTACAGTGTTGTGTGTGTGTGTGTGCGTAAACTGTTATGTGTGTGTACACAGTGTGTGTGTGTGTGTACACAATGTGTCTGTGTGTGTGTACACTGTGTGTGTGAGTGTGTAAACAAAGTGTGAGGGTGTACACAGTGTGCATGTGTCTATACAAAGTGAGTGTGTACACATTTATGTGTGTGTGTCTACACAGTTGTGTGTGTGTGTACACAGTTGTGTGTGTGTACACAGTTTTGTGTGTGTGTACACAGTTGTGTGCGTTTGTGTGTACACAGTTGTGTGTGTACACAGTGTTGTGTGTGTGTTTACACAGTTCTGTGTGTGTGTGCACACAGTGGTGTGTGTGTGTGTGTGTGTGTGTACACAGTTGTGTGTGTGTGTACACAGTTTTGTGTGTGTGTAAACAGTTGTGTCTGTGTGTACAAAGTTGTGTGTGTGTACACTTGTGTGTGTGTGTGTGTTTACACAGTTTGTGTGTGTGTGTACACAGTGTGTGTGTGTGTGTGTGTGTACACAGTTGTGTGTGTGTGTGTTTCCACAGTTGTTTGTGTGTGTACACAGTTGTGTGTGTGTATGAGTGTACACAGTTGTGTGTGTGTGTACACAGTTGTGTGTGTGTCTGTGTACACAGTTGTTTTTGTGTATGTGTGTGTGAACACAGTTGTTTGTGTGTGTGTACACTCCTAGTGTTTGTACACTGTGTGTTTTTATTTATACTGTGTGTGTACAGTGTTGTGTGTGTGTGCGTACACTGCTGTGTGTGTGTACACAGTGTGTGTGTGTGTGTGTACAGAGTTGTGTGTGTGTGTGTGTGCACAGTGTGTGTGTGTGCGTGTGTACACAGAGTGTGTGTGTGTATACACAGTGTGTGTGAGTGTGTGTGCGTGTGTACAGTGTGTGTGTGTACACAGTTGTGTGTGTGTGTACACAGTTGTGTATGTGTGCACACCGTAGTGTGTGTGTACACAAATTTGTGTGTGAGTGTGTGTGTATTCAGTTGTGTGTGCATGTACAGAGGTGTGTGTGTGCACACCCTTGTGTGTGTTTCTAAACTGTTGTGTGTGTTTGTACACAGTTGTATGTGTGTGTACATAGTTTTGTATGTGTGAGTGTACACAGTTGTGTGTGTGTGTGTACACAGTTGTGAGTGTGTGTACACAGTTGTGTGCGTGTAGACAGTTGTGTGTGTGTACACCGTTGTGTGCATGTGTACACTGTTGTGTGTGTGTACACAGTTGTGTGTGTATACACAGTTGTGTGTGTACGTGTACACAGTTGAGGGTGGGTGGGTGTGTGTGGACACACTTGTGTGTGTGTGTTTACCCGGCTGTGCGTGTGTAAGCAGCTGTGTGTGTGTGTACACAGTTGTGTGTGTGTGTGTACACATGTGTGTGTTTGTGTGTCTGTACACAGGTGTGTATGTGTGGACAGTGTTGTGTGTGCGTGTGTGTACACATTTTTGTGTGTGTGTGTACACAGTTGTGTGTGTGTACACAGTTTTGTGTGTGTGTACAAACTTGTGTGTGTGTATACACAGTTGTGTGTGTGTGTGTGTGTGTTATAACAGGTGTGTGTGTGTGTGCGTGTGTGTGTGTACACTGTTGAGTCTCTGTATGTGCGTGTACACAGTTGTGTGTGTGTACACAGTTGTGTGTGTGTACACGGTTGTGTGTGTGTGCATAATTATGTGTGTGTGTGTGTGTGAACACAACTGTGTGTGTCTGAGAACACAGTGTGTGTGTGTGTACACAGTTGTGTGTGTGTGTGATTACACAGTTTATTGTGTTTGTACACAGTTGTGTGTGTATGTGTGTACACAGTTGTGTATGTGTGTACACAGTTGTGTGTGTGTGTCTGTGTACACAGTTGTGTGTGTATATGTGTGTGTTTAAACAATTGTTTCTGTATGTGTGTACACTGTGTGTGTGTACACTGTGTTTTTATTTAGACTGTGTGTGTCTGTACACTGTTGTGTGTGTATGTGTGCTTACATTGTTGTGTGTGTGTACACAGTGTGTGTGTGTGTACAAAGTGTGTGTGTGTGTACACAGTTGTGTGTGAGTATACACAGTGTGTTTGTGTGTGTGCGTGTGTACACAATATGTTTGTGTGTACACAGTTGTGTGTGTGTACACAGTTGTGTGTGTGTACACAGTTGTGTGTGTGTGTGTAAACAGTTGTGTGTGTACACAGTTGTGTGTGTGTACACAGTTGTGTGTGTGTGCGTACACAGTTGTGTATTTGTGCACACCGTTGTGTGTGTACACAGTTGTGTGTGTGTTTTTGTATGTACACAGTTGTGCGTGTGTACACATTTGTTTATGTGTGTACACAGTTGTGTGTGTGTACACAATTGTGTGTGTATGTGTGTACACAATTGTGTGTGTGTGTGTGTTCACAGTGTGTGTGTGTACACAGTTCTGTGTGTGATGTGTGTACACAGTTGTGTGTGTGTGTACACAGTTGTGTGTGTGTATGCGACGAGTACACAGTTATGTGTGTGTGTACACTGTGTGTGTACAATGTGTGTGTACACTGCATGTTTTTGTTTACACTGCGTGTGTGTGTACACTGTTGTGTGTGTGTGCATACACTGTTGTGTGTGTGTACACAGTGTGTGTGCACACCGTGTGTTTGTGTATACAATGTGTGTGTGTGTGTACAGAGTAGTGTGTGTGTGAACACAGTTGTGTGTGTGTATACACAGTTGTGTGTATGTGTGTAGACAGTTGTGTGTGTGTACACAGTTGTGTGCGTGTGTACACTGTTGTGTGTGTACACAGTTGAGTGTGTGTGTATGTAGACAGTTGTGTGTGTACCCAGTTGTGTGTGTGTGTGTACACAGCTGTTTGTGTGTGTGTGAGAGTACACACTTGTGTGTGTGTGTTTACACAGTTGTGCGTGTGTAAGCAGCTGTGTATGTGTGTACACAGTTGTGTGTGCCTGTGCACACAGTTCTGTTTGTGTGTGCATATGTGTGTGTTTGTGTGTAGAAAGTTGTGCGTATGTGTGTGTGTACACAGGTGTGCATGTGTGGACACAGTTGTGTCTGCGTGTGTGTACAAATTTGTGAGTGTGTGTCTAAACAGTTGTGTGTGTGTGTGTGTGTGTACACAGTTGTGTGTGTGTACACAGTTTTGTGTGTGTGTGTACACAGTTGTGTGCGTTTGTGTGTACACTGTTGTGTGTGTGTACACAGTGTTGTGTGTGCGTTTACACAGTTCTGTGTGTGTGTGTACACAGTGGTGTGTGTGTGTGTATGTGTACACAGTTGTGTGTGTGTATGTACACAGTTGTGTGTGTGTACATAGTTGTGTGTGTGTGTACACAGTTTTGTGTGTGTGTAAACAGTTGTGTCTGTGTGTACAAAGTTGTGTGTGTGTACACAGTTGTGTGTGTGTGTGTACACAGTTTGTGTGTGTGTGTACACAGTTTGTGTGTGTGTGTGTACACAGTTGTGTGTGTGTGTTTCCACAGTTGTGTATGTGTGTACACAGTTGTGTGTGTGTGTGTATCTGTGTACACAGTTGTTTTTGTGTATGTGTGTGTGTACACAGTTGTTTGTGTGTGTGTACACTCTTTGTGTGTGTACACTGTGTGTTTTCATTTATACTGTGTGTGCACAGTGTTGTGTGTTTGTGTGCGTACACTGTTGTGTGTGTGTGCACAGTGTGTGTGTGTACACAGTGTGTGTGTGTGTGTACAGTGTCGTTTGTGTGTGTGTGCACAGTGTGTGTGTGTGTGCATGTGTACACAGAGTGTGTGTGTGTACACTGTTGTGTGTGTGTGTGTGTGTACACAGTTGTGTGTGTTTACAGAGTTGAGAGTGTGTTTGTAAACAGTTGTGTGTGTACACATTCGTGTGTGTGTACACAGTTGTGTGTGTGTGCGTTGACAGTTGTATATTTGTGCACACTTTTGTGTGTGTGTACACAGTTGTGTGTGTGTGTACACTGTGTGTCTGTGCAATGTGTGTGTGTACACTGTGTGCTTTTGTTTACACTGTGTGTGTACATTGTTGTGTGTGTGTGTGCGCACACAGTTGTGTGTTTGTACACAGTATGTGGGTGTGTGTGTGTAAACAGTGTGTTTGTGTATACAATGTGTTTGTGTGTGTACACAGTTGTGTGTGTGTGTACAAAATGGTGTGTGTGTTCACATTTGTGTATGTGTGTACACAGTTGTGTGTGTGTACACAGTTGTGTGTGTGTACAGTTATGTGTGTGTACAGAGTTGTGTGTGTGAGTGTACACAGTTGTGTGTGTGTGTGTGTACACAATTGTGTGTGTTTGTATGTGTGTCTACACAGTTGTGTGTGTGTACACAGTTTTGTGTGTGTACACAATTTTGTATATGTGTATACAGTTGTGTGTCTGTGTGTGTAAACAGTTGAATGTCTTTGTGTGTACACAGTTGTGTGTGTATGTACACAGCTGTGTTTGTGTGCACACAGTTGTGTGTGTGCGTGTTCACACAGGTGTGTGTGTGTGTACGCAGTTGTGTCTGTGTGTGTGTACACATTTGTGTGTGTGTGAGTACACAGTTGTGTGTGTCTACACTGTTGTTTGTATGTGTGTGTGTGTGTACACAGTGTCTGAGTGTGTATACACAGTGTATGTGTGTGTACACAGTGTGTGTGTATACCCAGAGTGTGTGTGTACACAGTTGTGTGAGAGTGTGTGTACACAGTTGTGTGTGTGTGTGTACACAGTTGTGTGTTTGTGTATGTGTGTGTACACAGTTGCGTGTGTGTGTACACAGTTTTGTGTGTGTGTACACACTAATGTGTTTGTGTGTACACAGTTGTGTGTGTGTGTGTACACAGTTGTGTGTGTTTGTGTGTACACAGTTGTGTGTATGTACACATTTTTGTGTGTATTTGTGTACAAGATTTTGTGTTTGTGTGTGTGTAAACAGTGGTGTGTTTGTGTGTGTACACAGTTGTGTGTTTGTGTGTACATAGTTGTGTGTGTGTATACAATGTTTTGTGTGTGTGGACACAGTTGTCTGTGTGTGAACACAGTTTTGTGTCTATGTACACTTTTGTGTGTGTGTGTGTTCACAGAGTTATGTGTGTGTGTACAAAGTTGTGTGTGTGTGTACACAGTTGTGTGTGTGTTTGTACACAGTTGTGTGTGCGTGTACACAGTTGTGTGTGTGTGTACACAGTTTTGTGTGTGTAAACAGATGTGACCGTGTGTACAAAGTTGTCTGTTTGTGTGTACACATTTGTGTATGTGTGTACACAGTTTGTGTGTGTACACAGTGTGTATGTGTGTAGACAGTTGTGTGTGTGTGTACGTAGTTGATTGTGTGTGTACACAGTTTTCTGTGTATGTGTGTACACAGTTGTGTGTGTGTGTACACAGTTGTGTGTGTGTGTACACATTTGTGTGTGTATTTGTGTGTGTACTGAGTTGTGTGTGTGTGTGTACACTGTGTGTGTTTGTACACTGTGTGTGTGTGTGAGCTCTCTGTTTTTGTGTACACAGTGTTTGTGTGTACACTGTTGTCTGTTTGTGTGCGTACACTCTTGTGTCTGTTTACACAGTGTTGTTGTGTGTGTACACAGTTGTGTGTGTGTGCGTGTACACAGTTGTGTGTGTGCGCGTGTGTGTGTACACAGTTGTCTGAGTTTGCGTACACAGTTGTGTGTGTCTGTGTGTGTGTGTGTTTTTGTGTGTGTACACAATTGTGTGTGTGTGACTACACAGTTGTCTGTGTGTCTGTTTACAGTTATTTGTGTGTGAGTACACAGTTGTGTGTGTGTGTATACAGTTGTGTGTGTGTGTCTACACAGTTGTGTGTGTGTGTACACAGTTGTGTGTGAGTGTGAGTGTGTGCGCACACAGTTGTGTGTTTGTGTGTGTATGTCTGTCTACACAGTTGCGTGTGTGTGTACACATTTTTATGTGTTTACACACTTGTGTGTGTATACACAGTTGTGTGTGTGTGTGTGTACACAGTTGTGTGTGTATGTACACAGTTGTGTGTGTGTACATAATTGTGTGTGTGTGTACACAGTTGTGTTTCTATGTACACAGCTGTTTCTGTGTGGACACAGGTGTGTGTGTGTACACAATTGTGTGTGTGTGAACACAGTTGTGTGTGTGTGTGTACACAGTGTGTGTGTGTACACAGTTGTGTGTGTGTGTGTTTACATAGTTGTTTGTGTGTGTACACAGATGTTTTTGTGTATGAGTGTACACAGTTGTGTATGTGTGTACACAGTTGTGTGTGTGTCTGTGTATACAGCTGTGTGTGTGTATGTGTGTGTGTACACAGTTGTGTGTGAGTGTGAGTGTGTGCGCACACAGTTGTGTGTTTGTGTGTGTATGTCTGTCTACACAGTTGCGTGTGTGTGTGTACACATTTTTATGTGTGTGTTTACACACTTGTGTGTGTATACACAGTTGTGTGTGTGTACACAGTTGTGTGTGTGTCTGTGTATACAGCTGTGTGTGTGTATGTGTGTGTGTACACAGTTGTGTGTGAGTGTGAGTGTGTGCGCACACAGTTGTGTGTTTGTGTGTGTATGTCTGTCTACACAGTTGCGTGTGTGTGTGTACACATTTTTATGTGTGTGTTTACACACTTGTGTGTGTATACACAGTTGTGTGTGTGTGTGTGTACACAGTTGTGTGTGTATGTACAAAGTTGTGTGTGTGTGCAAACAGTTGTGTGTGTGTGTTTATACACAGTTGTGTGTGTGTGTGTGTGTGTGTTCACACAGGTGTGTGTGTGCATGTGAGTGTATACACTGGTGTGTCTCTGTATGTCTGTGTACAGAGTTGTGTGTCTGTACACAGTTGTGTGTGTGTACACAATTGTGTGTGTGTGTACACAGTTGTGTTTCTATGTACACAGCTGTTTCTGTGTGGACACAGGTGTGTGTGTGTACACAATTGTGTGTGTGTGAACACAGTTGTGTGTGTGTGTGTACACAGTGTGTGTGTGTACACAGTTGTGTGTGTGTGTGTTTACACAGTTGTTTGTGTGTGTACACAGATGTTTTTGTGTATGAGTGTACACAGTTGTGTATGTGTGTACACAGTTGTGTTTGTGTCTGTGTATACAGCTGTGTGTGTGTATGTGTGTGTGTACACAGTTGTTTGTGTGTGTGTGTACACTCTGTGTGTGTGTACACTGTGTGTTTTTATTTATACTGTGTGTGTGTACACTGTAGTGTGTGTGTACACTGTTGTGTGTGTGTACACAGTGTGTGTACAGAATAGTGTGTGTGTGTGTGTGTGTACACAGTGTATGTGTGTGTGCGTGTGTACGCAGAATGTGTGTGTGTACACAGTTGTGTGTGTGTGTACACAGTTGTGCGTGTTTACAGATTTGGGAGTGTGTGTGTGTAAACAGTTGTGTGTGTACACAGTTGTGTGATTGTACACAGTTGTGAGTGTGTGCGTTCACAGTTTTGTATTTGTGCACACCGTTGTGTGTGTGTACACAGTTGTGTGTGTGTTCGTGTGTACACAGTTGTGTGTGTGTGTGTACACAGTTGTTTATGTGTGTACACAGTTTTGTGTGTGTGTGTGTACACAATTTTGTGCATGTATGTGTGTACACAATTGTGTGTGTGTGTGTTCACAGTGTGTGTGTACACAGTTGTGTGTGTGTATTTGTGTACACAGTTGTGTGTGTGTGTGCATAGTTGTGTGTGTGTGTGTATGTGTGTGCACAGTTGTGTGTGTATATGACGAGTACACAGTTGTGTGTGCGTGTACACTGTGTGAGTGTACAATGTGTGTGTGTACACTGTGTGTTTATGGTTACACTGTGTGTGTGTGTACACTGTTGTGCGTGTGTGTGCGTGCACTGTTGTGTGTGTGTGTATACAGTGTGTTTGTGTATACACTATGTGTGTGTGTGTACACAGTCTGTGTGTATGTGTACACAGTGTCCGAGTGTGTATACACAGGGTGTGTGTGTGAGTACACAGTTTGTGTGTATACACAGTGCGTGTGTATACACAGTGTGTGTGTGTGCGCGCGTGTGTACACAGTTTGTGAGTTTGTGTACACAGTTGTGTGTGTGTGTGTGCACAGTTGTGTGTGTGTGTGTGTGTGTGTGTGTGTGTGCATGTGACCACAGTTGTATGTTTGTGTGTACACAGTTGTGTTTGTGTATGTGTGTACACGGTTTTTGTGTGTGTGGACACAGTTGTGTGTGTGTGTACACAGTGATCTGTGTGTGTGTACAAAGTTGTTTGTGTGTGTCTGTTTGTACACAATTGTGTGTTTGTGTGTACGCAGTGTGTGTGTGTGTACACAGTTTTGTGTGTGTGTGTGTGAACACAGTTGTGTGTCTGTGTGTGTGTGTGTGTCAGCACAGTTGTGAGTGTGTGTTTACACAGTTGTGTCTGTGTACACAGTTGTGGGTGCGTGTGTGTGTACACAGTTGTGTGTGTGTACACAGTTGTGTGTGTGTGCGTACACAGTTGTGTATTTGTGCACACCGTTGTGTGTGTACACAGTTGTGTGTGTGTTTTTGTATGTACACAGTTGTGCGTGTGTACACATTTGTTTATGTGTGTACACAGTTGTGTGTGTGTACACAATTGTGTGTGTATGTGTGTACACAATTGTGTGTGTGTGTGTGTTCACAGTGTGTGTGTGTACACAGTTCTGTGTGTGATGTGTGTACACAGTTGTGTGTGTGTGTACACAGTTGTGTGTGTGTATGCGACGAGTACACAGTTATGTGTGTGTGTACACTGTGTGTGTACAATGTGTGTGTACACTGCATGTTTTTGTTTACACTGCGTGTGTGTGTACACTGTTGTGTGTGTGTGCATACACTGTTGTGTGTGTGTACACAGTGTGTGCGTACACCGTGTGTTTGTGTATACAATGTGTGTGTGTGTGTACAGAGTAGTGTGTGTGTGAACACAGTTGTGTGTGTGTATACACAGTTGTGTGTATGTGTGTAGACAGTTGTGTGTGTGTACACAGTTGTGTGCGTGTGTACACTGTTGTGTGTGTACACAGTTGAGTGTGTGTGTATGTAGACAGTTGTGTGTGTACCCAGTTGTGTGTGTGTGTGTACACAGCTGTTTGTGTGTGTGTACACAGTTGTGTGTGTGTACACAGTTGTGTGTGTGTGTGTGAGAGTACACACTTGTGTGTGTGTGTTTACACAGTTGTGCGTGTGTAAGCAGCTGTGTATGTGTGTACACAGTTGTGTGTGTCTGTGCACACAGTTCTGTTTGTGTGTGCATATGTGTGTGTTTGTGTGTAGAAAGTTGTGCGTATGTGTGTGTGTACACAGGTGTGCATGTGTGGACACAGTTGTGTCTGCGTGTGTGTACAAATTTGTGAGTGTGTGTCTAAACAGTTGTGTGTGTGTGTGTGTGTGTACACAGTTGTGTGTGTGTACACAGTTTTGTGTGTGTGTGTACACAGTTGTGTGCGTTTGTGTGTACACTGTTGTGTGTGTGTACACAGTGTTGTGTGTGCGTTTACACAGTTCTGTGTGTGTGTGTACACAGTGGTGTGTGTGTGTGTATGTGTACACAGTTGTGTGTGTGTATGTACACAGTTGTGTGTGTGTACATAGTTGTGTGTGTGTGTACACAGTTTTGTGTGTGTGTAAACAGTTGTGTCTGTGTGTACAAAGTTGTGTGTGTGTACACAGTTGTGTGTGTGTGTGTACACAGTTTGTGTGTGTGTGTACACAGTTTGTGTGTGTGTGTGTACACAGTTGTGTGTGTGTGTTTCCACAGTTGTGTATGTGTGTACACAGTTGTGTGTGTGTGTATCTGTGTACACAGTTGTTTTTGTGTATGTGTGTGTGTACACAGTTGTTTGTGTGTGTGTACACTCTTTGTGTGTGTACACTGTGTGTTTTCATTTATACTGTGTGTGCACAGTGTTGTGTGTTTGTGTGCGTACACTGTTGTGTGTGTGTGCACAGTGTGTGTGTGTACACAGTGTGTGTGTGTGTGTACAGTGTCGTTTGTGTGTGTGTGCACAGTGTGTGTGTGTGTGCGTGTGTACACAGAGTGTGTGTGTGTACACTGTTGTGTGTGTGTGTGTGTGTACACAGTTGTGTGTGTTTACAGAGTTGAGAGTGTGTTTGTAAACAGTTGTGTGTGTACACATTCGTGTGTGTGTACACAGTTGTGTGTGTGTGCGTTGACAGTTGTATATTTGTGCACACTTTTGTGTGTGTGTACACAGTTGTGTGTGTGTGTACACTGTGTGTCTGTGCAATGTGTGTGTGTACACTGTGTGCTTTTGTTTACACTGTGTGTGTACATTGTTGTGTGTGTGTGTGCGCACACAGTTGTGTGTTTGTACACAGTATGTGGGTGTGTGTGTGTAAACAGTGTGTTTGTGTATACAATGTGTTTGTGTGTGTACACAGTTGTGTGTGTGTGTACAAAATGGTGTGTGTGTTCACATTTGTGTATGTGTGTACACAGTTGTGTGTGTGTACACAGTTGTGTGTGTGTACAGTTATGTGTGTGTACAGAGTTGTGTGTGTGAGTGTACACAGTTGTGTGTGTGTGTGTGTACACAATTGTGTGTGTTTGTATGTGTGTCTACACAGTTGTGTGTGTGTACACAGTTTTGTGTGTGTACACAATTTTGTATATGTGTATACAGTTGTGTGTCTGTGTGTGTAAACAGTTGAATGTCTTTGTGTGTACACAGTTGTGTGTGTATGTACACAGCTGTGTTTGTGTGCACACAGTTGTGTGTGTGCGTGTTCACACAGGTGTGTGTGTGTGTACGCAGTTGTGTCTGTGTGTGTGTACACATTTGTGTGTGTGTGAGTACACAGTTGTGTGTGTCTACACTGTTGTTTGTATGTGTGTGTGTGTGTACACAGTGTCTGAGTGTGTATACACAGTGTATGTGTGTGTACACAGTGTGTGTGTATACCCAGAGTGTGTGTGTACACAGTTGTGTGAGAGTGTGTGTACACAGTTGTGTGTGTGTGTGTACACAGTTGTGTGTTTGTGTATGTGTGTGTACACAGTTGCGTGTGTGTGTACACAGTTTTGTGTGTGTGTACACACTAATGTGTTTGTGTGTACACAGTTGTGTGTGTGTGTGTACACAGTTGTGTGTGTTTGTGTGTACACAGTTGTGTGTATGTACACATTTTTGTGTGTATTTGTGTACAAGATTTTGTGTTTGTGTGTGTGTAAACAGTGGTGTGTTTGTGTGTGTACACAGTTGTGTGTTTGTGTGTACATAGTTGTGTGTGTGTATACAATGTTTTGTGTGTGTGGACACAGTTGTCTGTGTGTGAACACAGTTTTGTGTCTATGTACACTTTTGTGTGTGTGTGTGTTCACAGAGTTATGTGTGTGTGTACAAAGTTGTGTGTGTGTGTACACAGTTGTGTGTGTGTTTGTACACAGTTGTGTGTGCGTGTACACAGTTGTGTGTGTGTGTACACAGTTTTGTGTGTGTAAACAGATGTGACCGTGTGTACAAAGTTGTCTGTTTGTGTGTACACATTTGTGTATGTGTGTACACAGTTTGTGTGTGTACACAGTGTGTATGTGTGTAGACAGTTGTGTGTGTGTGTACGTAGTTGATTGTGTGTGTACACAGTTTTCTGTGTATGTGTGTACACAGTTGTGTGTGTGTGTACACAGTTGTGTGTGTGTGTACACATTTGTGTGTGTATTTGTGTGTGTACTGAGTTGTGTGTGTGTGTGTACACTGTGTGTGTTTGTACACTGTGTGTGTGTGTGAGCTCTCTGTTTTTGTGTACACAGTGTTTGTGTGTACACTGTTGTCTGTTTGTGTGCGTACACTCTTGTGTCTGTTTACACAGTGTTGTTGTGTGTGTACACAGTTGTGTGTGTGTGCGTGTACACAGTTGTGTGTGTGCGCGTGTGTGTGTACACAGTTGTCTGAGTTTGCGTACACAGTTGTGTGTGTCTGTGTGTGTGTGTGTTTTTGTGTGTGTACACAATTGTGTGTGTGTGACTACACAGTTGTCTGTGTGTCTGTTTACAGTTATTTGTGTGTGAGTACACAGTTGTGTGTGTGTGTATACAGTTGTGTGTGTGTGTCTACACAGTTGTGTGTGTGTGTACACAGTTGTGTGTGAGTGTGAGTGTGTGCGCACACAGTTGTGTGTTTGTGTGTGTATGTCTGTCTACACAGTTGCGTGTGTGTGTACACATTTTTATGTGTTTACACACTTGTGTGTGTATACACAGTTGTGTGTGTGTGTGTGTACACAGTTGTGTGTGTATGTACACAGTTGTGTGTGTGTACATAATTGTGTGTGTGTGTACACAGTTGTGTTTCTATGTACACAGCTGTTTCTGTGTGGACACAGGTGTGTGTGTGTACACAATTGTGTGTGTGTGAACACAGTTGTGTGTGTGTGTGTACACAGTGTGTGTGTGTACACAGTTGTGTGTGTGTGTGTTTACATAGTTGTTTGTGTGTGTACACAGATGTTTTTGTGTATGAGTGTACACAGTTGTGTATGTGTGCACACAGTTGTGTGTGTGTCTGTGTATACAGCTGTGTGTGTGTATGTGTGTGTGTACACAGTTGTGTGTGAGTGTGAGTGTGTGCGCACACAGTTGTGTGTTTGTGTGTGTATGTCTGTCTACACAGTTGCGTGTGTGTGTGTACACATTTTTATGTGTGTGTTTACACACTTGTGTGTGTATACACAGTTGTGTGTGTGTGTACACAGTTGTGTGTGTGTCTGTGTATACAGCTGTGTGTGTGTATGTGTGTGTGTACACAGTTGTGTGTGAGTGTGAGTGTGTGCGCACACAGTTGTGTGTTTGTGTGTGTATGTCTGTCTACACAGTTGCGTGTGTGTGTGTACACATTTTTATGTGTGTGTTTACACACTTGTGTGTGTATACACAGTTGTGTGTGTGTGTGTGTACACAGTTGTGTGTGTATGTACAAAGTTGTGTGTGTGTGCAAACAGTTGTGTGTGTGTGTTTATACACAGTTGTGTGTGTGTGTGTGTGTGTGTGTTCACACAGGTGTGTGTGTGCATGTGAGTGTATACACTGGTGTGTCTCTGTATGTCTGTGTACAGAGTTGTGTGTCTGTACACAGTTGTGTGTGTGTACACAATTGTGTGTGTGTGTACACAGTTGTGTTTCTATGTACACAGCTGTTTCTGTGTGGACACAGGTGTGTGTGTGTACACAATTGTGTGTGTGTGAACACAGTTGTGTGTGTGTGTGTACACAGTGTGTGTGTGTACACAGTTGTGTGTGTGTGTGTTTACACAGTTGTTTGTGTGTGTACACAGATGTTTTTGTGTATGAGTGTACACAGTTGTGTATGTGTGTACACAGTTGTGTTTGTGTCTGTGTATACAGCTGTGTGTGTGTATGTGTGTGTGTACACAGTTGTTTGTGTGTGTGTGTACACTCTGTGTGTGTGTACACTGTGTGTTTTTATTTATACTGTGTGTGTGTACACTGTAGTGTGTGTGTACACTGTTGTGTGTGTGTACACAGTGTGTGTACAGAATAGTGTGTGTGTGTGTGTGTGTACACAGTGTATGTGTGTGTGCGTGTGTACGCAGAATGTGTGTGTGTACACAGTTGTGTGTGTGTGTACACAGTTGTGCATGTTTACAGATTTGGGAGTGTGTGTGTGTAAACAGTTGTGTGTGTACACAGTTGTGTGATTGTACACAGTTGTGAGTGTGTGCGTTCACAGTTTTGTATTTGTGCACACCGTTGTGTGTGTGTACACAGTTGTGTGTGTGTTCGTGTGTACACAGTTGTGTGTGTGTGTGTACACAGTTGTTTATGTGTGTACACAGTTTTGTGTGTGTGTGTACACAATTTTGTGCATGTATGTGTGTACACAATTGTGTGTGTGTGTGTTCACAGTGTGTGTGTACACAGTTGTGTGTGTGTATTTGTGTACACAGTTGTGTGTGTGTGTGTGCATAGTTGTGTGTGTGTGTGTATGTGTGTGCACAGTTGTGTGTGTATATGACGAGTACACAGTTGTGTGTGCGTGTACACTGTGTGAGTGTACAATGTGTGTGTGTACACTGTGTGTTTATGGTTACACTGTGTGTGTGTGTACACTGTTGTGCGTGTGTGTGCGTGCACTGTTGTGTGTGTGTACACAGTGTGTGTGTGTGTATACAGTGTGTTTGTGTATACACTATGTGTGTGTGTGTACACAGTCTGTGTGTATGTGTACACAGTGTCCGAGTGTGTATACACAGGGTGTGTGTGTGAGTACACAGTTTGTGTGTATACACAGTGCGTGTGTATACACAGTGTGTGTGTGTGCGCGCGTGTGTACACAGTTTGTGAGTTTGTGTACACAGTTGTGTGTGTGTGTGTGCACAGTTGTGTGTGTGTGTGTGTGTGTGTGTGTGTGTGCGTGTGACCACAGTTGTATGTTTGTGTGTACACAGTTGTGTTTGTGTATGTGTGTACACGGTTTTTGTGTGTGTGGACACAGTTGTGTGTGTGTGTACACAGTGATCTGTGTGTGTGTACAAAGTTGTTTGTGTGTGTCTGTTTGTACACAATTGTGTGTTTGTGTGTACGCAGTGTGTGTGTGTGTACACAGTTTTGTGTGTGTGTGTGTGAACACAGTTGTGTGTCTGTGTGTGTGTGTGTGTCAGCACAGTTGTGAGTGTGTGTTTACACAGTTGTGTCTGTGTACACAGTTGTGGGTGCGTGTGTGTGTACACAGTTGTGTGTGTGTACACAGTTGTGTGTGTGTGCGTACACAGTTGTGTATTTGTGCACACCGTTGTGTGTGTACACAGTTGTGTGTGTGTTTTTGTATGTACACAGTTGTGCGTGTGTACACATTTGTTTATGTGTGTACACAGTTGTGTGTGTGTACACAATTGTGTGTGTATGTGTGTACACAATTGTGTGTGTGTGTGTTCACAGTGTGTGTGTGTACACAGTTCTGTGTGTGATGTGTGTACACAGTTGTGTGTGTGTGTACACAGTTGTGTGTGTGTATGCGACGAGTACACAGTTATGTGTGTGTGTACACTGTGTGTGTACAATGTGTGTGTACACTGCATGTTTTTGTTTACACTGCGTGTGTGTGTACACTGTTGTGTGTGTGTGCATACACTGTTGTGTGTGTGTACACAGTGTGTGCGTACACCGTGTGTTTGTGTATACAATGTGTGTGTGTGTGTACAGAGTAGTGTGTGTGTGAACACAGTTGTGTGTGTGTATACACAGTTGTGTGTATGTGTGTAGACAGTTGTGTGTGTGTACACAGTTGTGTGCGTGTGTACACTGTTGTGTGTGTACACAGTTGAGTGTGTGTGTATGTAGACAGTTGTGTGTGTACCCAGTTGTGTGTGTGTGTGTACACAGCTGTTTGTGTGTGTGTACACAGTTGTGTGTGTGTACACAGTTGTGTGTGTGTGTGTGAGAGTACACACTTGTGTGTGTGTGTTTACACAGTTGTGCGTGTGTAAGCAGCTGTGTATGTGTGTACACAGTTGTGTGTGTCTGTGCACACAGTTCTGTTTGTGTGTGCATATGTGTGTGTTTGTGTGTAGAAAGTTGTGCGTATGTGTGTGTGTACACAGGTGTGCATGTGTGGACACAGTTGTGTCTGCGTGTGTGTACAAATTTGTGAGTGTGTGTCTAAACAGTTGTGTGTGTGTGTGTGTGTACACAGTTGTGTGTGTGTACACAGTTTTGTGTGTGTGTGTACACAGTTGTGTGCATTTGTGTGTACACTGTTGTGTGTGTGTACACAGTGTTGTGTGTGCGTTTACACAGTTCTGTGTGTGTGTGTACACAGTGGTGTGTGTGTGTGTATGTGTACACAGTTGTGTGTGTGTATGTACACAGTTGTGTGTGTGTACATAGTTGTGTGTGTGTGTACACAGTTTTGTGTGTGTGTAAACAGTTGTGTCTGTGTGTACAAAGTTGTGTGTGTGTACACAGTTGTGTGTGTGTGTGTACAAGGTTGTTTATGTGTGTACACAGTTGTGTGTGTGTGTGTACACAATTTTGTGTATGTATGTGTGTACACAATTGTGTGTGTGTGAGTGTTCACAGTGTGTGCGTACACAGTTGTGTGTGTCTATGTGTGTACACAGTTGTGTGTGTGTGCACAGTTGTGTGTGTGTGTGTGTGTACACAGTTGTGTGTGTGTATGTGACGAGTACACAGTTGTGTGTGTGTATGTGACGAGTACACAGTCGTGTGTGAGTGTGTACACTGTGTGTGTGTACACAATGTGTGTGTGTACACTGTGTGATTAAAGATACACTGTGTGTGTGTACACTGTTGCGCGTGTGTGAGCATGCACTGTTGTGTGTGTGTACACAGTTGTGTGTGTGTTTGTTTGTACACAGTTGTGTGTGTGTGCGTACAAGGTTGTTTATGTGTGTACACAGTTGTGTGTGTACACAATTTTGTGTATGTATGTGTGTACACAATTGTGTGTGTTCACAGTGTGTGCGTACACAGTTGTGTGTGTGTATGTGTGTACACAGTTGTGTGTGTGTGCACAGTTGTGTGTGTGTGTGTGTGTACACAGTTGTGTGTGTCTGTGTGTGTATGTGTTTTTGTGTGTGTGTACACAGTTGTGTGTGTGTGTACACAATTGTGTGTGTGTGTGAGTACACAGTTGTAGGTGTGTGTGAGTGTGTGCGTACACAGTTGTGTGTGTGTATGTCTGTCTACACAGTTTCGTGTGTGTGTGTATACAGTTTTGTGTGTGTGTTTACACACGTGTGTGTGTGGATACACAGTTGTGTGTGTGCACACAGTTGTGTGTGTGTCTGTGTGTACACAGTTGTGTGTGTGTGTGTGTGTACACAGTGTGTGTGTGTGTGTACACAGATGTGTGTGTGTCTGTTTACACAGTTGTTTGTGTGTGTACACAGTTGTGTGTGTGTATGAGTGTACACGGTTGTGTATGTGTGTACAAAGTTTTGTGTGTGTCTGTGTACACAGTTGTGTGTGTGTATGTGTGTGTGTAGAGAGTTGTTTATGTGTGTGTACACTCTGTGTGTGTACACTGTGTGTTTTTATTTATGCTGTGTGTGTGTGTGTACTCTGTTGTGTGTGTGTGTGCGTACACTGTTGTGTGTGTGTACACAGTGTGTGTGTGAGTACACAGTGTGTGTGTGTGTGTGTGTGTGTGTACAGAGTTGTGAATGTGTGTATACACAGTGTATGTGTGTGTGCGTGTGTACACAGAGTGTGTATGTGTACACAGTTGTGTGTGTGTGTACACAGTTGTGTGTGTTTACAGAGTTGGGAGTGTGTGTGTGTAAACAGTTGTGTGTGTAAACAGTTGTGTGGGTGTACACAGTTGTGAGTGTGTGCGTTCAAAGTTGTGTATTTGTGCACACCGTTGTGTGTGTGTACACAGTTGTGTGTGTACACTGTGTGTTTAAAGATACACTGTGTGTGTGTACACTGTTGCGCGTATGTGTGCATGCACTGTTGTGTGTGTGTACACAGTTGTGTGTGTGTTTGTTTGTACACAGTTGTGTGTGTGTGTACAAGGTTGTTTATGTGTGTACACAGTTGTGTGTGTGCGTGTACACAATTTTGTGTATGTATGTGTGTACACAATTGTGTGTGTGTGTGTTCACAGTGTGTGCGTACACAGTTGTGTGTGTTTATGTGTGTACACAGTTGTGTGTGTGTGCACAGTTGTGTGTGTGTGTGTGTACACAGTTGTGTGTGTGTATGTGACGAGTACACAGTTGTGTGTGTGTATGTGACGAGTACACAGTCGTGTGTGAGTGTGTACACTGTGTGTGTGTACACAATGTGTGTGTGTACACTGTGTGTTTAAAGATAAACTGTGTGTGTACACTGTTGCGCGTGTGTGTGCATGCAAAGTTGTGTGTGTGTACACAGTGTATGTGTGTGTACACAGTGTGTTTGTGTATACACTATGTGTGTGTGTGTACACAGTCTGTGTGTGTGTGTACACAGTGTCCGTGTGTGTATACACAGTGTGTGTGTTTGTGAGTACACAGTGTGTGTGTACACACAGTGTGTGTGTATACAGAGAGCGTGTGTGTGTCTGTGTGTGTGCGTGTGTACACATTGTGTGAGTGTGTGTACACAGTTGTGTGTGTGTACACAGTTGTGTTTGTGTATGTGTGTACACGGATTTAGTGTGTGTGGACACAGTTGTGTGTGTGTGTACACAGTGATCTGTTTTGCGTACACAGTTGTTTGTGTGTGTCTGTTTGTACACAATTGTGTGTTTGTGTGTTCAATTGTGTGTGTGCACACAGTTTTGTGTGTGTGTGTGTGTGTGTGTGTACACAGTTGTGTGTCTGTGTGTGTGTGTGTCTGCACTGTAGTTTGTGTGTGTACAAAGATGTGTGGGTGTATGTGTGTACACAGTTGTGTTTTTGTGTACACTGTGTGTGTATACACTGTGTGTGTATGTACTCACTGTTTTTTGTGTGAACTGTGTGTGTGTGTACACAGTTGTGTGTGTGTGTACACTGTTATGTGTGTGTACACAGTATGTGTGTGTGTGTACACAATGTGTCTGTGTGTGTGTACACTGTGTGTGTGAGTGTGTGTACACAGTGTGTGGGTGTACACAGTGTGCATGTGCCTATACAAAGTGAGTGTGTGTGCGTGTGTGTGTGTACACAGTGTGTGTATGTACACAGTTGTGTGTGGGTGTGTACACAGTTGTTTGTGTGTGTGTATACACAGTTTGTGTGTGTGTACACAGTGTGTGTGCGTGTGTAGACAGTTGTGTGTGAGTGTGTACACTGTTGTGTGTGTGTGTACACAGTTGTGTGTTGGTGTGTGTGTGTTCACAGTTGTGTGTGTATGTACACAGTTGTGTGCGTGTGTGTGTACACAGAGTGTTTGTGTACACAGTTGTGTCTGTGTGTGTACACAGTTGTTTGTGCGTGTGTGTGCACACAGTTTTGTGTGTGTGTGTGTACAAAGTTGTGTGTGTACATGTGTGTGTGTGTACACTGTTTTTGTTTGTGTGTGTACACTGTTTTGTGTGTGTGTGCGTACACTGTTGTCTGTGTGTAGACAGCGTGTGTGTGTGTACACAGTGTGTGTGTGTGTGTGTGTACACAGTTTGTTTGTGTATACACAGTGTATGTGTGTATACACAGTGTTTGTGTATGTGTGTACACTGTTTAGTGTGTGCCTGTGTACACAGCGTGTGTGTGTGTTTATACACTGTGATTGTGTGTGTTCACAGTGTGTTTGTGTACACTGTGTGTGTGTGTATACACAGTGTGTGTGTCTGTGTACACAGTGCATGTGTAGACAGTGTGTGTGTGTACACAGTTGTGTGTGTGTATACATAGTGTGTGTGTGTGCATGTACACAGTGTGTGTGTGTGTGTACACGGTTCCCTGTGTGTGTGTACACAGTTGTGTGTGTACACAGTTGTGTGTGTGTGTACACAGTTGTGTGTGTGTGTACACAGTTGTGTGTGTGTACACAGTTGTATACGTGAGTGTACACAGTTGTGTGCGTATGTACACAGCTGTTTCTGTGTGGACAAAGGTGAGTGTGTGTGTACACAATTGTGTGTGTGTGAACACAGTTGTGTGTGTGTGTGTGTGTGTACAAAGTGTGTGTGTGTGTACACCGTTGTGTGTGTGTTTACACAGTTGTTTGTGTGTGTACACAGTTGTGTGTGTGTATGAGTGTACACAGTTGTGTATGTGTGTACACAGTTGTGTGTGTGTGTCTGTGTACACAGTTGTGTGTGTATGTGTGTGTACACAGTTGTTTGTGTGTGTGTACAATCTGTGTGTGTGTACAGTGTGTGTTTTGATTTATACTGTGTGTGTGTACACTGTTGTGTGTGTGTGCGTACACTGTTGTGTGTGTGTACACAGTGTGTGTGTGTACACAGCGTGTGTGTGTGTGTGTGCGTATAGAGTTGTGTGTGTGTGTGTGTGTGTGTATATACACAGTGTGTGTGTGTATGCGTGTGTATACTGTTGTGTGTGTTTACAGAGCAGGGAGTGTGTGTGTGTAAACAGTTGTGTGTGTACACAGTTGTGTGTGTGTACACCGTTGTGTGTGTGTGCGTTCACAGTTGTGTATTTGTGCACACCGTTGTGTGTGTGTACACCGTTGTGTGTGTGTTTGTGTGTACACAGTTGTGTGTGTGTGTACACAGTTGTTTACGTGTTAACACAATTGTGTGTGTGCGCACATTGTGTATGTATACACAGTGTGTGTGTGTGTACACATTTGTGTGTGCACACCGTTGTGTGTGTGTACGCAGTTGTGTGTTTGTGTTTGTGTGTACACAGTTGTGTGTGTGTGTGTAAATAATTTTGTGTATGTATGTGTGTACACAATTGTGTGTGTGTGTTCACAGTGAGTGTGTACACAGTTGAGTGTGTGTATGTGTGTAAACAGTTGCGTGTGAGTGCACTGTTGTGTGTGTGCGTGCACTGTTGTGTGTGTGTACACAGTGTGTGTGTGTGTGTACACAGTGTGTTTGTGTATACACTATGTGTGTGTGTGTGTGTACACAGTCTGTGTGTGTGTGTACACAGTGACCGTGTGTGTATACACAGTGTGTGTGTGTGAGTGCACAGTGTGTGTGGATACAAAGTGCGTGTGTATACACAGTGTGTGTGTGTGCGTGTGTACACAGTTGTGTGAGTGTGTGTACACAGTTGTGTGTGTGTGTACACAGTTGTGTATGTGTGTGTGTGTGTGTGTGTGTGTGTGTGTGTGTGTGTGTGTGTGTGTGTGTGTGTGTGTGACCACAGTTGTATGTTTGTGAGTACACAGTTGTGTTTGTGTATGTGTGTACACGGTTTTAGTCTGTGTGGACACAGTTGTGTGTGTCTGTACACAGTGATCTGTGTGTGTATACACAGTTGTGTCTGTCTGTGTGTACACAATTGTGTGTTTGTGTGTACACAGTGTGTGTGTGTGTACACAGTTTTGTTTGTGTGTGTGTGTGTGTGTCTGTGTACAGTTGTGTGTCTGTGTGTGTGTGTCTGCACAGTTGTGAGTGTGTGTTTACACAGTTGTGTCTGTGTACACAGTTGTATGTGCGTGTTTGTGTACACAGTTGTATGTGTGTGTGTGTACACAGTTGTGTCTGTGTGTACACAGTTGTGTGTGTGTGTATAAACACAGTAGTTTGTGTGTGTACAAAGATGTGTGGGTGTATGTGTGTACACAGTTGTGTGTGTGTACACTAGTGTGTGTGTATACACTGTGTGTGTGTGTGTACTCACTGTTTATTTGTGTAAACTGTGTGTGTGTGTACACAGTTGTGTGTGTGTGCGTACGCTGTTATGTGTGTGTTCACAGTGTGCGTGTGTGTACACAATGTGTCTGTGTGTGTGTACACAGTGTGTGTGCGTGTGTAGACAGTTGTGTGTGTGTGTACACTGTTGTGTGTGTGTGTACACAGTTGTGGATGTGTGTACACTGTTGTATGTGTGTACACAGTTGTGTGTTGGTGTGTGTGTGTGTGTTCACAGTTGTGTGTGTACACAGTTGTGTGTGTGTACACCGTTGTGTGTGTGTGCGTTCACAGTTGTGTATTTGTGCACACCGTTGTGTGTGTGTACACCGTTGTGTGTGTGTTTGTGTGTACACAGTTGTGTGTGTGTGTACACAGTTGTTTACGTGTTAACACAATTGTGTGTGTGTGCACATTGTGTATGTATACACAGTGTGTGTGTGTGTACACATTTGTGTGTGCACACCGTTGTGTGTGTGTACGCAGTTGTGTGTTTGTGTTTGTGTGTACACAGTTGTGTGTGTGTGTGTAAATAATTTTGTGTATGTATGTGTGTACACAATTGTGTGTGTGTGTTCACAGTGAGTGTGTACACAGTTGAGTGTGTGTATGTGTGTAAACAGTTGCGTGTGAGTGCACTGTTGTGTGTGTGCGTGCACTGTTGTGTGTGTGTACACAGTGTGTGTGTGTGTGTACACAGTGTGTTTGTGTATACACTATGTGTGTGTGTGTGTGTACACAGTCTGTGTGTGTGTGTACACAGTGACCGTGTGTGTATACACAGTGTGTGTGTGTGAGTGCACAGTGTGTGTGGATACAAAGTGCGTGTGTATACACAGTGTGTGTGTGTGCGTGTGTACACAGTTGTGTGAGTGTGTGTACACAGTTGTGTGTGTGTGTACACAGTTGTGTATGTGTGTGTGTGTGTGTGTGTGTGTGTGTGTGTGTGTGTGTGTGTGTGTGTGTGTGTGTGTGTGTGTGTGACCACAGTTGTATGTTTGTGAGTACACAGTTGTGTTTGTGTATGTGTGTACACGGTTTTAGTCTGTGTGGACACAGTTGTGTGTGTCTGTACACAGTGATCTGTGTGTGTATACACAGTTGTGTCTGTCTGTGTGTACACAATTGTGTGTTTGTGTGTACACAGTGTGTGTGTGTGTACACAGTTTTGTTTGTGTGTGTGTGTGTGTGTGTGTCTGTGTACAGTTGTGTGTCTGTGTGTGTGTGTCTGCACAGTTGTGAGTGTGTGTTTACACAGTTGTGTCTGTGTACACAGTTGTATGTGCGTGTTTGTGTACACAGTTGTATGTGTGTGTGTGTACACAGTTGTGTCTGTGTGTACACAGTTGTGTGTGTGTGTATAAACACAGTAGTTTGTGTGTGTACAAAGATGTGTGGGTGTATGTGTGTACACAGTTGTGTGTGTGTACACTAGTGTGTGTGTATACACTGTGTGTGTGTGTGTACTCACTGTTTATTTGTGTAAACTGTGTGTGTGTGTACACAGTTGTGTGTGTGTGCGTACGCTGTTATGTGTGTGTTCACAGTGTGCGTGTGTGTACACAATGTGTCTGTGTGTGTGTACACAGTGTGTGTGCGTGTGTAGACAGTTGTGTGTGTGTGTACACTGTTGTGTGTGTGTGTACACAGTTGTGGATGTGTGTACACTGTTGTATGTGTGTACACAGTTGTGTGTTGGTGTGTGTGTGTGTGTTCACAGTTGTGTGTGTATGTAGACAGTTGTGTGCGTGTGTGTGTACACAGAGTGTTTGTGTACACAGTTGTGTCTGTGTGTGTACACAGTTGTTTGTGCGTGTGTGTGTGCACACAGTTTTGTGTGTATGTGTGTGTGTACAAAGTTGTGTGTGTACATGTGTGTGCGTGTACACTGTTTTTGTTTGTGTGTGTACACTGTTTTGTGCGTGTGTGCGCACACTGTTGTCTGTGTGTAGACAGCGTGTGTGTGTGTACACAGTGTGTGTGTGTGTGTGTGTACACAGTTTTTTTGTGTATACACAGTGTATGTGTGTATACACAGTGTTTGTGTATGTGTGTACACTGTATAGTGTGTGTCTGTGTACACAGCGTGTGTGTGTGTTTATACACTGTGATTGTGTGTGTTCACAGTGTGTTTGTGTACACAGTTGTGTGTGTGTGTGTATGCACAGCGTGTGTGTGTGCGTGTGCACAGTGTGTGTGTGTGTGTGTGTGTACACGGTTCCCTGTGTGTGTGTACACAGTTGTGTGTGTGTACACAGTTGTGTGTGTGTGTGTGTACACAGTTGTGTGTGTGTGTACACAGTTGTGTGCGTGAGTGTACACAGTTGTGTGTGTATGTACACAGCTGTTTCTGTGTGGACAAAGGTGAGTGTGTGTGTACACAATTGTGTGTGTGAGTGAACACAGTTGGGTGTGTGTGTGTGTACAAAGTGTGTGTGTGTGTGTACACAGTTGTGTGCGTGTTTACACAGTTGTTTGTGTGTGTACACAGTTGTGTGTGTGTATGAGTGTACACAGTTGTGTATGTGTGTACACAGTTGTGTGTGTGTGTCTGTGTACACAGATGTGTGTGTATGTGTGTGTGTACACAGTTGTTTGTGTGTGTGTGTACAATCTGTGTGTGTGTACAGTGTGTGTTTTGATTTATACTGTGTGTGTACACTGTTGTGTGTGTGTGCGTACACTGTTGTGTGTGTGTACACAGTGTGTGTGTGTGTACACAGTGTTTGTGTGTGTGTGTGTGTACAGAGTTGTGTGTGTGTGTGTATACACAGTGTGTGTGTGTATGCGTGTGTACACAGTTGTGTGTGTGTACACAGTTGTGTGTGTGTGTACACAGTTGTGTGTGTTTACAGAGTTGGGAGTGTGTGTGTGTAAACAGTTGTCTGTGTACACAGTTGTGTGTGTGTACACAGTTGTGTGTGTGTGCGTTCACAGTTGTCGTTTTGTGCACACCGTTGTGTGTGTGTACACAGTTGTGTGTGTGTTTGTGTGTGTAGACAGTTGTGTCTGTGTACAAAGTTGTTTATGTGTGTACATAGTTGTGTGTGTGTGTGTGTACACAATTGGGTGTATGTATGTGCGTACACAATTGTGAGTGTGTGTGTGTGTGTTCACAGTGTGTGTGTACACAGTTGTGTGTGTGCATGTGTGTACATAGTTGTGTGTGTGTGCCCAGTTGTGTGTGTGTGTGTGTGTATACACAGTTGTGTGTGTGTGTATGTGACGAGTACACAGTTGTGTGTGTGTGTACAATGTGTGTGTGTACAATGTGTGTGTGCACACTGTGTGTTTATGGTTACACTGTGTGTGTGTACACTGTTGTGCGTGCACTGTTGTGCGTGTGTACACAGTGTGTGTTTGTGTATACACTATGTGTGTGTGTACAGAGTCTGTGTGTGTGTGTACACAGTGTCCGTGTGTGTATACACAGTGTGTGTGTGTGTGAGTGTGTGCGCGCGCGTGTGTACACAGTGTGTGAGTGTGTGTACACAGCTGTATGTGTGTGCGTACACAGTGTGTGTGTGTGTGTGCGTGTGTACACAGTGTGTGAGTGTGTGTACACAGTTGTGTGTGTGTGTACACAGTTGTGTTTGTGTATGTGTGTACACTGTTTTAGTGTGTGTGGACACAGTTGTGTGTGTGTGTACACAGAGATCTGTGTGTGTACACAGTGGTGTGTGTGTGTCTGTTTGTACACAATTGTGTGTTTGTGTGTACATAGTGTGTGTGTGTGTACACAGTATTGTGTGTGTGTGTGTGTGTGTGTGTGTATACACAGTTGTGTGTCTGTGTGTGTTTGCGTGTGTCTGCACACTTGTGAGTGTGTGTTTACACATTTTTGTCTGTGTACACAGTTGTGGGTGCATGTGTGTGTACACAGTTGTATGTGTGTGTGTGTGTGTACACAGTTGTGTGTGTGTGTGTATACACAGTAGTTTGTGTGTGTACAAAGTTGTGTGGGTGTATGTGTGTACACAGTTGTGTGTGTTTATACATTGTGTGTGTATACACTGTGTGTGTGTACTCACTGTTTGTTGTGTAAACTGTGTGTGTGTGTGTACACAGTTGTGTGTGTGTGCGTACACTGTTTTGTTTGTGTACACAGTGTGTGTGTGTGTACACAATGTGTCTGTGTGTGTGTACACTGTGTGTGTGAGTGTGTGTACACAGTGAGTGGGTGTACACAGTGTGCATGTGTCTATACAAAGTGAGTGTGTGTGTGTGTACACAGTGTGCGTATGTACACTGTTGTGTGTGTGTGTGTACACAGTTGTTTGTGTGTGTGTGTACACAGTTTGTGTGTGTGTACACATTGTGTTTGCGTGTGTAGACAGTTGTGTGTGTGTACACAGTTTATCTGTGTGTGTACACACGTGTGTGTGTTTACACAGTTGTGTGTGTGTACATAGTTGTGTGTGTACGAAGTTGTGTGTGTGTGTACACAGTTGTGTGTGTACACAGTTGTGTAGGTGTGTACACAGTTGTGTGTGTGTACACAGTTTTGTGTTGGTGTTGTGTGTGTGTACACAGTTGTGTGTGTATGTACACAGTTGTGTGCGTGTGTGTGTACACAGAGTGTTTGTGTACACAGTTGTGTGTATATGTGTACACAGTTGTGTGTGTGCGAAGTTGTGTGTCTGTGTGTGTGTGTGTACACAGTTGTCTGTGTGTGTACACAGTTGTGTGTGTGTGTACACAGTTGTGTGTGTGTACACTGTGTGTGTATACTGTTGCGCGTGTGTGTGCGTGCACTGTTGTGTGTGTGTACACAGTGTGTGTGTGTGTGTGCACACAGTGTGTTTGTGTATACACTATGTGTGTGTGTGTGTGTACACAGTCTGTGTGTGTGTGTACACAGTGTCCGTGTGTGTATACACAGTGTGTGTGTGTGAGTACACAGTGTGTCGGTATACACAGTGCGTGTGTATACACAATGTGTGTGTGTGTGTGTGCGTGTGTACACAGTGTGTGTGTGTATACACAGTTGTGTATGTGTGTGTACACAGTTGTGTGTGTGTTTGTGTGTGTGACCACAGTTGTTTGTTTGTGTGTAAACAGTTGTGTTTGTGTATGTGTGTACACGGTTTTAGTGTGTGTGGACACAGCTGTGTGTGTGTACACAGTGATCTGTGTGTGTTCACAGTTGTATGTGTGTGTGTGTATATACACAGTTGTGTCTGTGTGTACACGGTTGTGTGTGTGTGTGTATAGACAGTAGTTTGTGTGTGTACAAAGTTGTGTGGGTGTATGTGTGTACACAGTTTGTGTATACACTGTGTGTGTGTACTCACTGTTTTTTGTGTAAACTGTGTGTGTGTGTACACAGTTGTGTGTGTGTGTGCGTACACTGTTATGTGTGTGTACGCAGTGTGTGTCTGTACACAATGTGTCTGTGTGTGTGTACACTGTGTGTGTGAGTGTGTGTACACAGTGTGTGGGTGTACACAGTGTGCATGTGTCTATACAAAGTGAGTGTGTGTGTGTCCACAGTGTGTGTATGTACACAGTTGTGTGTGTGTGTACACTGTTGTTTGTGTGTGTATATACACAGTTTGTGTGTGTACACAGTGTGCATGTATCTATACAAAGTGAGTGTGTGTGTATACACAGTGTGCGTATGTACACCGTTGTGTGTGTGTGTACACAGTTGTTTGTGTGTGTGTATACACAGTTTGTGTGTGTGTACACAGTGTGTGTGCGTGTGTAGACAGTTGTGTGTGTGTGTACACATTTGTATGTGTGTACGCAGTTGTGTGTGTTTACACAGTTGTGTGTGTGTACACAGTTGTGTGTGTACGCAGTTGTGTGTGTGTGTACACAGTTGTGTGTGTGTACACAGTTGTGTATGTGTGTACACAGTTGTGTGTGTGTACACAGTTGTGTTTTGGTGTGTGTGTGTGTACACAGTTGTGTGTGTATGTACACAGGTGTGAGCATGTGTTTGTACACAGAGTGTTTGTGTACACATTTGTGTGTGTGTGTACACAGTTGTGTGTGTGTCTGTGTACACAGTTGTGTGTGTATGTCTGTGTGTACACAGTTGTTTGTGTGTGTGTGTGTACAATCTGTGTGTGTGTGCACTATGTGTTTTTATTTATACTGTGTGTGTGTGCACTGTTGTGTGTGTGTGTGCGTACACTGTTGTGTGTGTGTACACAGTGTGTGTGTGTGTGTGTGTGTGTACAGTGTGTGTGTGTGTGCAGAGTTGTGTGTGTGTGTATACACAGTGTGTGTGTGTATGCGTGTGTGTGTGTACACAGTTGTGTGTGTTTACAGAGTTGGGAGTGTGTGTGTGTACACAATTGTGTGCGTGTACACATTGTGTATGTATACACAGTGTGTGTGTGTACACATTTGTGTGTGTGTGCACACCGTTGTGTGTGTGTACGCAATTGTGTGTGTGTTTGTGTGTACACAGTTGTGTGTGTGTACACAATTTTGTGTATGTATGTGTGTACACAATTGTGTGTGTGTGTGTGTGTGTGTTCACAGTGTGTGTGTACACAGTTGTGTGTGTGTATGTGTGTAAACAGTTGTGTGTGTGCACAGTTGTGTGTGTGTGTGTGTACACAGTTGTGTGTGTGTGTGTGTACACTGTGTCTGTGTGTACAATGTGTGTGTGTACACTGTGTGTTTATGGTTACAATGTGTGGGTGTACACTGTTGCGCGTGTGCGTGCGTGCACTGTTGTGTGTGTGTACATAGTGTGTTTGTGTATACACTATGTGTGTTTGTGTGTACAGTCTGTGTGTGTGTGTACACAGTGACCGTGTGTGTATACACAGTGTGTGTCTATGAGAACGGAGTGTGTGTGTATACGCAGTATGTGTGTATACACAGTGTGTGTATACACAGTGTGTGTGCGTGTGTGCGTGTGTACACAGTTTGTGAGTGTGTGTACACAGTTGTGTGTGTGTGTCCACAGTTGTGTGTGTGTCTGTGTGTGTCTGTGTGACCACAGTTGTATGTTTGTGTGTACACAGTTGTGTTTGTGTATGTGTGTACACGGTTTTAGTGAGTGTGGACACAGTTGTGTGTGTGTGTACACAGTGATCTGTGTGTGTGTACAGAGTTGTGTGTCTCTGTTTGTACACAATTGTGTGTTTGTGTGTACACAGTGTGTGTGTATGTACACAGTTTTGAGTGTGTGTGTGTACACAGTTGTGTGTCTGTGTGTGTGTCTGCACAGTTGTGAGTGTGTGTGTACACAGTTGTGTCTGTGTACACAGTTGTGGGTGCATGTGTGTGTACACGGTTGTATGTGTGTGTGTGTGTGTACACAGTTGTGTCTGTGTCTACACAGTTGTGTGTGTGTGTGTATAAACACAGTAGTTTGTATGTGTACAAAGATGTGTGGGTGTATGTGTGTACACAGTTGTTGTGTGTGTACACTGTGTGTGTGTGTATATACACTGTGTGTGTGTGTACTCACTGTTTTTTGTGTAAACTGTGTGTGTACACAGTTGTGTGTGTGTGCGTTCACAGTTGTGTATTTGTGCACACTGTTGTGTGTGTGTACACAGTTGTGTGAGCGTTTGTGTGTACATTGTTGTGTGTGTTTGTGTACACAGTTGTTTATGTGTGTACACAATTGTGTGTGTGTACACATTGTGTATGTATACACAGTGTGTGTGTGTACACATTTGTGTGTGTGCACACCGTTGTGTGTGTGTGCACACCGTTGTGTGTGTGTGTGCGCAGTTGTGTGTGTGCACAGTTGTGTTTGTGTGTACACAGTTGTGCGTGTGTGTACACAATTTTGTGTATGTATGTGTGTACACAATTGTGTGTGTATGTGTGTTTGTACACAGTTGTTTGTGTGTGCATGTACAATCTGTGTGTGTGTACACTGTGTGTTTTTATTTATACTGTGTGTGTGTGCACTGTTGTGTGTGTGCGTGCGTACACTGTTGTGTGTGTGTGCACAGTGTGTGTGTGTGTACACATTGTGTGTGTGTGTGTGTGTAAAGAGCTGTGTGTGTGTGTATACACAGTGTGTGTGTGTGTGTGTGTGTGCAGAGTTGTGTGTGTGTGTGTATACACAGTGTGTGTGTGTATGCGTGTGTACACAGAGTGTGTGTGTGTACAGAGTTGTGTGTGTTTACAGAGTTGGGAGTGTGTGTGTGTACACAATTGTGTGCGTGTACACATTGTGTATGTATACACAGTGTGTGTGCGTACACATTTGTGTGTGTGTGCACACCGTTGTGTGTGTGTACACAGTTGTGTGTGTGTTTGTGTGTACACAGTTGTGTGTGTGTGTACACAATTTTGTGTATGTATGTGTGTACACAATTGTGTGTGTGTGTGTTCACAGTGTGTGTGTACACAGTTGTGTGTGTGTATGTGTGTAAACAGTTGTGTGTGTCTGCGCAGTTGTGTGTGTGTGTGTACACAGTTGTGTGTGTGTACACTGTGTGTGTGTGTACAATGTGTGTGTGTACACTGTGTGTTTATGGTTACAATGTGTGGGTGTACACTGTTGCGCGTGTGTGTGCGTGCACTGTTGTGTGTGTGTACACAGTGTGTTTGTGTATACACTATGTGTGTTTTTGTGTGCAGTCTGTGTGTGTGTGTACACAGTGACCGTGTGTGTATACACAGTGTGTGTCTGTTAGTACAGAGTGTGTGTGTATACGCAGTGTGTGTGTATACACAGTGTGTGTGTATACACAGTGTGTGTGTGTGTGTGCGCGCGCGTGTGTACATAGTGTGTGAGTGTGTGTACACAGTTGTGAGTGTGTGTACACAATTGTGTGTGTGTCTGTGTTTGTCTGTGTGACCACAGTTGTATGTTTGTGTGTACACAGTTGTGTTTGGGTATGTGTGTACGCGGTTTTAGTGAGTGTGGACACAGTTGTGTGTGTGTGTACACAGTGAACTGTGTGTGTGTACAGAGTTGTGTGTCTCTGTTTGTACACAATTGTGTGTTTGTGTGTACACAGTGTGTGTGTGTGTACACAGTTTTGTGTGTGTGTGTGTGTGTGTGTGTGTGTGTGTGTACACAGTTGTGTGTCTGTGTGTGTGTGTGTCTGCACAGTTGTGAGTGTGTGTTTACACAGTTGTGTCTGTGTACACCGTTGTGGGTGCATGTGTGTGTATACAGTTGTACGTGTGTGTGTGTGTGTACACAGTTGTGTCTGTGTCTACACAGTTGTGTGTGTGTGTGTGTATAAACACAGTAGTTTGTGTGTGTACACTGTGTGTGTGTATACACTGTGTGTGTACTCACTGTTTTTTGTGTAAAAGGTGTGTGTGTGTATGTGTACACAGTTGTGTGTGTGTACACAGTTTGTGTGTGAGTACACAGTGTGTATGTGTGTACACAGTTGTTTGTGTGTGTGTACTTAGTTGTTTGTGTGTGTACACAGTTGTCTGTGCATGTGTGAACACAGTTGTATGTGTGTGCACAGTTGTGTGTGTGTGTGTGTACACTGTGTGTTTCTGTACACTGTGTGTGTGTGTGCGCTATGTGATTTTGTGTACACAGTGTGTGTGTGTCTGTGTGCGTGCGTGTACACTGTTGTCTGTTTGTGTGCATACACTGTTGCGTCTGTTTACACAGTGTTGTGTGTGTACACAGTTGTGTGTGTGTGCGTGTACACAGTTGTGTGTGTGTACACAGTTGTGTGTGTGTGCGTACACAGTTGTGAATGTGTGTGCGTGTATGCGTACACAGTTGTGTGTGTCTGTATGTACACAGTTGTGTGTGTGTCTGTAGACAGTTGTGTGTGTGTGTGTGTACACCGTTGTGTGTGTGTGTGTGTGTGTGTGTACACAATTGCGTGTGTGTGAGTGCGCAGTTGTCTGTGTGTGTATTTACAGTTATTTGTGTTTGAGTACACAGTTGTGTGTGTGTGTGTACACAGTTGTGTGTGTGTACACACATTTGTGTGTGTGTGTGAGTATGAGCGTACAAAGTTGTGTGTGTGTATGTATGTCTGTCTACAAAATTGTGTGTGTGTGTGTACAAAGTTTTGTGTGTATGTGTACACAGTTGTGTGTGAATGTAGACAGTTGTGTGTGTGTGCACACAGTTGTGTGTGTGTGTACACTGTTGTGTGTGTGTGTGTGCTCACAGAGGTGTGTGTGTGAGTGTGTGTGTGTACACTGTTGTGTCTCTGTATGTGTGTGTACACAGTTGTGTGTGTGTACACAGTTGTGTGTGTACACAGTTGTGTGTGTGTACACAGTTGTGTCTTTGTGTGTACACAGTTGTGTGTGTATGTACACAGTTGTGTGTGTGTGCACACAGTTGTGTGTGTGTGTACACTGTTGTCTGTGTGTTCACACATGTGTGTGTGTGTTTACACAGTTGTGTCTCTGTGTGTGTACACAGTTGTGTGTGTGTGAGTACACAGTTGTGTGTGTGTACACAGTTGTCTGTGGGTGTGTGTGTGTGTGTGTACACAGTATCCGTGTGTGTATTCACAGTTTGTGTGTGTGTGTGTGTACACAGTTGTGCGTGTGTTTGTGTGTGTGTGTGTACACAGTTGTGTGTTGTGTATGTATGTGTATATAGTTGCGTGTGTGTGTGTACATAGTTGCGTGTGTGTGTACACAGTGTTGTGTGTGTGTGTACACACTTATGTGTGTGTGTGTACACAGTTGTGTGTGTGTGTGTACACAGTGGTGTGTGTTTGTGTGTACACAGTTGTGTGTGTACACATTTATATGTGTGTATGTACACAGTTGTGTGTGTGTGTACACTGTGGTGTGTGTGCATGTGTGTGTACACAGTTGTGTGATTGTGTGTACACAGTTGTATGTGTGTGTGTACAAAGTTTTGTGTATGTGGACACAGTTGTGTGTGTGTGTGAACACAGTTTTGTGTCTATGTACACAGTTGTGTGTGTGTGTGTGTGTGTTCACAGAGTTATGTGTGTGTGTGTACAAAGTTGTGTGTCTGTTTGTGTGTGTACACAGTTGTGTGTGTGTGTGTACGCAGTTGTGTGTGTGTCTACATATTTGTGTGTGTGTACACTGTTTTGTGTGTGTGTAAACAGTTATGTCTGTGTGTACAAAGTTTTTTGTGCGTACACAGTTGTGTATGTGTGTGTGTGTACACAGTTGTCTGTGTATGTGTGTATACAGATATTTGTGTGCACAGTTGTGTGTGTGTGTGTGTGTGTGAGTGTGTGTACACATTTGTTTTTGTATGTGTGTGTATACTGAGATGTGTGTGTGTGTACACTGTGTGTTTGCATACAGTGTGTGTGTGTGCACGGTGTGTTTTTGTGTACACAGTGTGTGTGTGTTTGTGTGTGTGTGCACACAGTTGTGTGTGTGTGTACACAGTTGTTTGTGTATGTGTTTGTGTGTTTGTGTGTGTACACAGTTGTGTGTGTGTGTGTGTGCGTACACAGTTGTGTGTGTCTGTATGTACACAGTTTTTGTGTGTGTAGACATTTGTGTGTGTGTGAGTACACAGTTGTGTGTGTATGTGTGTGTGTACACCATTGTGTGTGTGTGAGTACACAGTTGTCTGTGTGTGTGTGTGTACACAGTTGTGTGTGTGCGTGTTCACACAGGTGTGTGTGTGTGTACACAGTTGTGTATCTGTGTGTGTGTACACAGTTGTGTATGTCAGTACACAGTTGTGTGTGTACCCTGTTGTTTGTGTGTGTGTGTGTGTACAAAGTGTCCGTGTGTGTATACAGTGTGTGTGT
This sequence comes from Isurus oxyrinchus, assembly GCA_026770705.1. Classification (NCBI taxonomy): domain Eukaryota; kingdom Metazoa; phylum Chordata; class Chondrichthyes; order Lamniformes; family Lamnidae; genus Isurus; species Isurus oxyrinchus. The sequence continues at coordinate 108,217,090 of JANJGN010000017.1, forward strand.
GTACACAGTGTGTGTATACCCAGAGTGTGTGTGTACACAGTTGTGTGTGTGTGTACACAGTTGTGTGTATATGTACACAGTTGTTCGTGTGTGCACACAGTTGTGTGTGTGTGTGTACACAGTTGTGTGTGTGTGTGTTCACGCAGGTGTGTGTGTGTGTGTACACAGTTGTGTCTCTGTGTGTGTGTACACAGTTGTGTGTATATGTACACAGTTGTTCGTGTGTGCACACAGTTGTGTGTGTGTGTGTGTGTGTGTACACAGTTGTGTGTGTGTGTGTTCACGCAGGTGTGTGTGTGTGAGTACACAGTTGTGTGTGTACACTGTTGTTTGTGTGTGTGTGTGTGTGTGTGTGTACAATGTGTCCGTGTGTGTATACACAGTGTGTGTGTGTGTGTACACAGTGTGTTTATACCCAGAGTGTGTGTGTACACAGTTGTGTGTGTGTGTGTGTACACAGTTGTGTGTGTGTGTGTACACAGCTGTGTGTTTGTGTATCTGTTTGTACACAGTTGCGTGTGTGTGTGTATGTACACAGTTGTGTGTGTGTGTGTGTGTACACACTTATGTGTGTCTGTGTACACAGTTGCGTGTGTGTGTGTGCACAGTTGTGTGTGTTTGTGTGTGTACAGTTGTGTGTGTCTACACAATTGTGTGTGTGTGTGTACACAGTTTTGTGTGTGTGTGTGTGTGTACACAGTGGTGTGTGTGTGTGTGTGTTCAGTTGTGTTTTTGTGTGTACACAGTTGTGTGTGTGTACAATGTTTTGTGTGTGTGGACACAGTTGTGTGTGTGTGTGAACACAGTTTTGTGTCTATGTACATAGTTGTGCGTGTGTGTGTTCACAGAGTTATGTGTGTGTGTACAAAGCTGTGTGTCTGTGTGTGTGTGTACAGAGTTGTGTGTGTGTGTGTAAACAGTTGTGTGTGTGTGTACACAGTTGTGTGTGTGTGTGAACACAGTTTTGTGTCTATGTACATAGTTGTGCGTGTGTGTGTTCACAGAGTTATGTGTGTGTGTACAAAGCTGTGTGTCTGTGTGTGTGTGTACAGAGTTGTGTGTGTGTGTGTAAACAGTTGTGTGTGTGTGTACACAGTTGTGTGTGTGTGTGCACAGTTTTGTGTGTGTGTACACAGTTTTGTGTGTGTGAATAGTTGTGTCTGTGTGTACAAAGTTGTGTGTTTGTGTGTACACAGTTGTGTATGTGTGTGGACATATTTTGTGTGTGTGTGTACACAGTGTGTATTTGTGCACACAGTTGTGTGCGTGTACATAGTTGTGTGTCTGTGTGCACATTTGTCTGTGTATGTGTGTACACAGTTGTGTATGTGTGTACACAGTTGTGTGTGTGTGTACACATTTGTGTGTGTATCTGTGTGCGTACTGATTTGTGTGTGTGTGTGAGTGTAAACTGTGTGTGTGTGTACACTGTGTGTGTGTGTGTGTGCACTGTGTGTTTTTGTGTACACAGTGTGTGTGTGTATGTACACTGTTGTCTGTGTGCATACACAGTTGTGTCTGTGTGCACAGTGTTCTTGTGTGTGTACACAGTTGTCTGTGTTTGCGTGTACACAGTTGTGTGTGTGTTTGTTTGTGGACACACTTGTGTGTGTGTGCATACACAGTTGTGCGTGTCTGTGTGTGTGTGTTTTTGTGTGTGTGTACACTGTTGTGTGTGTGTGTTCGCAATGGTTTGTGTGTGAGTACAAAGTTGTCTGTGTGTCTGTTTACAGTTATTTGTGTGTGAGTACACAGTTGTGTGTGTGTGTACACAGTTGTGTGCTTGTGTGTGTACACAATTGTGTGTGTGTACACAGTTTGTGTGTGTGACTGTGTGCGCACACAGTTGTGTGTGTGTATGTTTGTCTACACAGTTGTGTGTGTGTACACAGTTTTGTGTGCGTGTACACTCTTGTGTGCGTGTATACACAGTTGTGTGTGTGTGTTTACGCAGTTGTGTGTGTATGTACAAAGATGTGTGTGTGCACACAGTTGTGTGTGTGTGTGTGTGTACAGAGTTGTCTGTGTGTGCGTTCACACAGCTGTGTGTGTGCGTGTGTGTGTGTGTACACTGTTGTGTCTCTGTGTGTCTGTGTACAGAGTTGTGTGTGTGTACACAGTTGTGTGTGTGTGTGTGTACACAGTTGTGTGTGTGTACACAGTTGTTTCTGTGTGTACACAGGTGTGTGTGTGTACACAGTTGTGTGTGTGAGTTTACACAGATGTTTGTGTGTGTACACAGTTGTGTGTGTGTATGTGTGTACACAGTTGTGTATGTGTGTACACAGTTGTGTGTGTCTGTGTACACAGTTGTGTGTGTGTATGTGTGTGTGTACACAGTTATTTGTGTGTGTGTGTGTACACTGTGTGTGTGTGCACTGTGTGTTTTTATTTACACTGTTGTTTGTGTGTACACTGTTGTGTGTGTGTGTGCGTACACTGTTGTGTGTGTGTACACAGTGTGTGTGTGTGCGTGTGTACAGAGAGTGTATGTGTGTGTACACAGTTGTGTGTGTGTGCACACAGTTGTGTTTGTGTGCGTTCACAGTTGTGTATTTGTGCACACCGTTGTGTGTGTACACAGTGATAAAAACAAAGAAAACTGCGGATGCTGGAAATCCAAAACAAAAACAGAATTACCTGGAAAAACTCAGCAGGTCTGGGAGCATCGGCGGAGAAGAAAAGAGTTGACGTTTCGAGTCATCATGACCCTTCGACAGAACTTGATTTTGAGTCCAGCTTGTGTAGACAGTTGTGTGTGTGTGTACCCAGTTGCGTGTGTGTGTGTGTACACTGGTGTTTGTGTGTGTGTACACATTTGTGTGTGTGTGTTTACCCAGTTGTGCGTGTGTAAGCAGCTGTGTGTGTGTGTACACAGTAGTGTGGGTGTGTACACAGTTCTGTGTGTGTGTGTGTGTGTGCACATGTGTGTTTGTGTGAACAAAGTTGTGAGTGTGTGTGTGTGCAGGTGTGTATGTGTGGACACAGTTGTGTGTGCGTGTGTGTACACATTTATGTGTGTGTGTTTACACAGTTGTGTGTGTGTGTGTACACAGTTGTGTGTGTGCACACAGTTGTGTGTGTGTGTGTTTACACAGTTCTGTGTCTGTACACAGTGGTGTGTGTGTGTGTGTGTGTGTACACAGTTGTGTGTGTGTGTACACAGTTGTGTGTGTGTGTACATAGTTGTCTGTGTGTGTACACAGTTTTGTGTGTGTGTAAACAGTTGTGTCTGTGTGTACAAAGTTGTGTCTGTGCGCACAGTTGTTTATGTGTGTGTGTGTATACACAGTTTGTGTGTGTGTTTGTACACAGTGTCTATGTGTGTACACGGTTGTGTGTGTGCGTAATAAGTTGTTTGTGTGTGTACACAGTTGTCTTTGTATGTGTGCACACAGTTGTGTGTGTGTGCACAGGTGTGTGTGTGTTTGTGTGTGTACACAGTTGTGTGTGTGTGTGTAAACATTTGGTTATGTGTGTACACAGTTGTGTGTGTGTACACAATTGTGTGTGTATGTGTGTATACAATTGTGTGTGTGTGTGTGTTCACAGTGTGTGTACACAGTTGTGTGTGTATGTGTGTACACAGTTGTGTGTGTGTACACAGTTGTGTGTGTGTGTACACAGTTGTGTGTGTATGTGATGAGTACACAGTTGTGTGTGTGTGTACATTGTGTGTGTACAATGTGTGTGTGTACACTGTTTGTTTTTGTTTACACTGCGTGTGTGTACACTGTTGTGTGTGCGTGTGCGTACACTGTTGTGTGTGTGTGTGTACACAGTGTGTGTGTGTGTGTGTGAGTGTACACAGTGTGTTTGTGTATACAATGTGTGTGTGCGTACACTGTTGTGCGTGGGTGGACACAGTTGTGTGTGTGTACACAGTTGTGTATGTATGTGCACAGTTGTGTGTGTGTACACAGTTGTGTGTGTGTGTGCAGTTATGTGTGTGTGTACAGAGTTGTGTGTGTGAGTGTACACAGTTGTGTGTGATTGCACAGTTGTGTGTGTTTGTATGTGTGTCTACACAGTTGTGTTTTGTACACAGGTTTGTGTGTGTGTGTGTACACAATTTTGTATGAGTGTATACAGTTGTGTGTCGGTGTGTGTAAACAATTGTGTGTGTTTGTGTGTACACAGTTGTGTGTGTATGTACACAGTTGTGTGTGTGTGTACACAGTTGTGTGTGTGTGTGTACACAGTTGTGTGTGCGTGTTCACACAGGTGTGTGTGTGTGTGTACACAGTTGTGTCTGTGTGTGTACACAGTTCTGTGTGTGTGAGTACACAGTTGTGTGTGTGTATACTGTTGTTTGTGCGTGTGTGTGTGTGTGTACAAAGTGTCCGTGTGTGTATACACAGTGTGTGTGTGTGCGTGTGTACACAGTGTGTGTGTATATCTAGAGTATGTGTGTACACAGATGTGTGTGTGTGCATACACAGTTGTGTGTGTACACAGTTGTGTGTTTGTGTATGTGTGTGTACACAGTTGCGCGCGCGTGTGTGTACACAGTTTTGTGTATGTGTGTGAACACACTTCTGTGTGTGTACACAGTTGTGTGTGTGTACACAGTTGTGTGTGTTTGTGTTTACACAGTTGTGTGTGTGTACACATTTGTGTGTGTGTGTGTACACAGTTGTGTGTGTGTGTGTGTATACCGTGGTGTATGTGTGTGTGTGTGTGTACACAGTTGTGTGTTTGTGTGTACACAGTTGTGTGTGTGTGTGTACAATGTTTTGTGTGTGTGGACACAGTTTGTGTGTGTGTGTGAACAATTTTTTGTGTCTATGTACACAGTTGTGTGTGTGTGTGTGTTCACAGAGTTATGTGTGTGTGTGTACACAGTTGTGTGTGTGTACACAGTTGTTTGTGTGTGTACACAGTTTTGTGTGTGTAAACAGTTGTGTCCATGTGTACAAACTTGTGTGTTTGTGTGTACACAGTTGTGTATGTGTGTACATATTTTTTGTGTGTGTGTACACAGTGTGTATTTGTGTACACAGTTGCATGTGTGTACATAGTTGTTTGTGTGTGTACACAGTTGTCTGTGTATGCGTGTACACCGTTGTGTATGTGTGTACACAGTTGTGTGTGTGTACACTGTGTGTGTGTGCACTGTGTGTATTTGTGTACACAGTGTGAGTGTACACTGTTGTCTGTGTGCGTACACTGTTGTGTCTGTGTACACAGTGTTCTTGTGTGTGTACACAGTTGTGTGTGTATGCGTGTACACAGTTGAGTGTGTGTTTGTGTGTGTACACAGTAGTATGTGTGTTCATAGACAGCTGTGTGTGTCTGTGTGTGTGTTTTTGTGTGTGTGTACACATTTGTGTGTGTACGTGTGTGTGTACTGAGTTGTGTGTGTGTGTACACTGTGTGTGTGTGCACTGTGTGTATTTGTGTACACAGTGTGTGTGTACACTGTTGTCTGTTTGTGTGCGTACACTGTTGTGTCTGCGTACACAGTGTTCTTGTGTGTGTACACAGTTGTGTATGTGTATGTGTGTGTACACAGTTGTGTGTGTGTGTGTGTGTACGCTGTGTGTGTGTGTACACTGTTGTGTGTGTGTGCGTACATTATTGTGTATATACATTATTGTGTGTATACATTATTGTGTATATACATTATTGTGTGTGTGTTTGCTGACAGTGTATGGGTCTGTGTGTACTCAGTGTGTGTCTATATACACAGAGTATGTGTGTATACACAGTGTTTGTGTGTGTGTGTACACAGTGTGTCTGTGTGTTTATACACTGTGTGTGCGTGTGTACACAGTTTGTGTGTGTGTGTGTGTGCACATGTGTGTTTGTGTGAACAAAGTTGTGAGTGTGTGTGTGTGCAGGTGTGTATGTGTGGACACAGTTGTGTGTGCGTGTGTGTACACATTTATGTGTGTGTGTTTACACAGTTGTGTGTGTGTTTGTACACAGTTGTGTGTGTGCACACAGTTGTGTGTGTGTGTGTGTTTACACAGTTCTGTGTCTGTACACAGTGGTGTGTGTGTGTGTGTGTGTACACAGTTGTGTGTGTGTGTACACAGTTGTGTGTGTGTGTACATAGTTGTCTGTGTGTGTACACAGTTTTGTGTGTGTGTAAACAGTTGTGTCTGTGTGTACAAAGTTGTGTCTGTGCGCACAGTTGTTTATGTGTGTGTGTGTATACACAGTTTGTGTGTGTGTTTGTACACAGTGTCTATGTGTGTACACGGTTGTGTGTGTGCGTAATAAGTTGTTTGTGTGTGTACACAGTTGTCTTTGTATGTGTGCACACAGTTGTGTGTGTGTGCACAGGTGTGTGTGTGTTTGTGTGTGTACACAGTTGTGTGTGTGTGTGTAAACATTTGGTTATGTGTGTACACAGTTGTGTGTGTGTACACAATTGTGTGTGTATGTGTGTATACAATTGTGTGTGTGTGTGTTCACAGTGTGTGTACACAGTTGTGTGTGTATGTGTGTACACAGTTGTGTGTGTGTACACAGTTGTGTGTGTGTGTACACAGTTGTGTGTGTATGTGATGAGTACACAGTTGTGTGTGTGTGTACATTGTGTGTGTACAATGTGTGTGTGTACACTGTTTGTTTTTGTTTACACTGCGTGTGTGTACACTGTTGTGTGTGCGTGTGCGTACACTGTTGTGTGTGTGTGTGTACACAGTGTGTGTGTGTGTGTGTGTGAGTGTACACAGTGTGTTTGTGTATACAATGTGTGTGTGCGTACACTGTTGTGCGTGGGTGGACACAGTTGTGTGTGTGTACACAGTTGTGTATGTATGTGCACAGTTGTGTGTGTGTACACAGTTGTGTGTGTGTGTGCAGTTATGTGTGTGTGTACAGAGTTGTGTGTGTGAGTGTACACAGTTGTGTGTGATTGCACAGTTGTGTGTGTTTGTATGTGTGTCTACACAGTTGTGTTTTGTACACAGGTTTGTGTGTGTGTGTGTACACAATTTTGTATGAGTGTATACAGTTGTGTGTCGGTGTGTGTAAACAATTGTGTGTGTTTGTGTGTACACAGTTGTGTGTGTATGTACACAGTTGTGTGTGTGTGTACACAGTTGTGTGTGTGTGTGTACACAGTTGTGTGTGCGTGTTCACACAGGTGTGTGTGTGTGTGTACACAGTTGTGTCTGTGTGTGTACACAGTTCTGTGTGTGTGAGTACACAGTTGTGTGTGTGTATACTGTTGTTTGTGCGTGTGTGTGTGTGTGTACAAAGTGTCCGTGTGTGTATACACAGTGTGTGTGTGTGCGTGTGTACACAGTGTGTGTGTATATCTAGAGTATGTGTGTACACAGATGTGTGTGTGTGCATACACAGTTGTGTGTGTACACAGTTGTGTGTTTGTGTATGTGTGTGTACACAGTTGCGCGCGCGTGTGTGTACACAGTTTTGTGTATGTGTGTGAACACACTTCTGTGTGTGTACACAGTTGTGTGTGTGTACACAGTTGTGTGTGTTTGTGTTTACACAGTTGTGTGTGTGTACACATTTGTGTGTGTGTGTGTACACAGTTGTGTGTGTGTGTGTGTGTATACCGTGGTGTATGTGTGTGTGTGTGTACACAGTTGTGTGTTTGTGTGTACACAGTTGTGTGTGTGTGTGTACAATGTTTTGTGTGTGTGGACACAGTTTGTGTGTGTGTGTGAACAATTTTTTGTGTCTATGTACACAGTTGTGTGTGTGTGTGTGTTCACAGAGTTATGTGTGTGTGTGTACACAGTTGTGTGTGTGTACACAGTTGTTTGTGTGTGTACACAGTTTTGTGTGTGTAAACAGTTGTGTCCATGTGTACAAACTTGTGTGTTTGTGTGTACACAGTTGTGTATGTGTGTACATATTTTTTGTGTGTGTGTACACAGTGTGTATTTGTGTACACAGTTGCATGTGTGTACATAGTTGTTTGTGTGTGTACACAGTTGTCTGTGTATGCGTGTACACCGTTGTGTATGTGTGTACACAGTTGTGTGTGTGTACACTGTGTGTGTGTGCACTGTGTGTATTTGTGTACACAGTGTGAGTGTACACTGTTGTCTGTGTGCGTACACTGTTGTGTCTGTGTACACAGTGTTCTTGTGTGTGTACACAGTTGTGTGTGTATGCGTGTACACAGTTGAGTGTGTGTTTGTGTGTGTACACAGTAGTATGTGTGTTCATAGACAGCTGTGTGTGTCTGTGTGTGTGTTTTTGTGTGTGTGTACACATTTGTGTGTGTACGTGTGTGTGTACTGAGTTGTGTGTGTGTGTACACTGTGTGTGTGTGCACTGTGTGTATTTGTGTACACAGTGTGTGTGTACACTGTTGTCTGTTTGTGTGCGTACACTGTTGTGTCTGCGTACACAGTGTTCTTGTGTGTGTACACAGTTGTGTATGTGTATGTGTGTGTACACAGTTGTGTGTGTGTGTGTGTGTACGCTGTGTGTGTGTGTACACTGTTGTGTGTGTGTGCGTACATTATTGTGTATATACATTATTGTGTGTATACATTATTGTGTATATACATTATTGTGTGTGTGTTTGCTGACAGTGTATGGGTCTGTGTGTACTCAGTGTGTGTCTATATACACAGAGTATGTGTGTATACACAGTGTTTGTGTGTGTGTGTACACAGTGTGTCTGTGTGTTTATACACTGTGTGTGCGTGTGTACACAGTTTGTGTGTGTGTGTGTACACAGTGTGTGTGTGTGTATACAATGTGTGTGTGTGTGTTTGTACACAGTTGTGTGTGTGTACACAGTAGTTTCTGTGTGTGCACAGCTGTGCGTGTGTGTGTATGTGTCTACACAGATGTGTGTGTGTGCGTACACATTTTTGTGTGTGTGTGTACACACTGATGTGCGTGTGTACACAGTTGTGTGTGTGTGTACACAGCTGTGTGTGTTTTTGTGTACACAGTTGAGTGTGTATGTACACAGTTGTGAGTGTGTGCACACAGTTGTGTGTGTACACAGTTGTGTGTGTGTGTGTACACAGTTGTGTGTGTGTGTACACAGTTGTGTATGTATGCAAACCGTTGTGTGTGTGTACAAAGTTGTGTGTGGGTGTTTGTGTGTGTACACAGTTGTGTGTGTGTACACAAAATTTTCTGTGAGTACACAGTTGTGTGTGTCTGTGCATACGCAGCTATCAGTTTGTGTGTGTGTACACAGTTGTGTGTGTGTGTGTGTGTACACAGCTGTGTGTGTGTGTACACAATTGAATGTGTGCGCGTACGCAGTTGTGTGTGGGTGGGTGTGTGTGTACACAGTTGTGTGTCTGTGTGTGCACACAGTTGTGCGTGTGTGTACATAGTTGTGGTGTGTGTGTGTGTACACAGTTGTTTGTTTGTGTGTACAGAGTTGTGTGTGTGTGTACAGAGTTGTGTGTGTGCACACAGTTGTGTTTATGTGTGTGTACACAGTTATGTGTGAGTGTACACAGTTGTGTGTGTGTGTGTCTGTTTGTACAAAGTTGTGTGTGTGTTTACACAGCGTGTGTGTGTGTACACAGTTGTGTGTGTGTTTGTTCACACAGTTGTGTGTGTGTGTTTACACAGTTGAGTCTGTGTACACAGTTGTGTGTGCATGTGTGTGTACACAGTTGTTTGTGTGTGTGTACACAGTTGTGTCTGTGTGTATACAGTTGTGTGTGTGTGTGTACACAGTTGGATTAGTGTGTGTGTGTACAGAGTTGTGTGTGTGTGTGTACACAGTGTGTGAGTACACAGTTGTGTTTGTGTGTCTGTGTACAGAGTTGTTTGTGTGTGTACACAGTTGTGTGTGTGTGTGTAAACAGTTGTGTGTGTATGTGTGTGTACACTGTGTGTGTGTGTGTACACTGTGTGTTTTTGTGTGTCTGTTTGTACAAAGTTGTGTGTGTGTTTACACAGCGTGTGTGTGTGTACACAGTTGTGTGTGTGTTTGTTCACACAGTTGTGTGTGTGTGTTTACACAGTTGTGCGTCTGTTTGTGTATGTGTGTCTACACAGTTGTGTGTGTGTGTTTGCACAGTTGAGTCTGTGTACACAGTTGTGTGTGCATGTGTGTGTACACAGTTGGATTAGTGTGTGTGTGTACAGAGTTGTGTGTGTGTACACAGTGTGTGAGTACACAGTTGTGTTTGTGTGTCTGTGTACAGAGTTGTTTGTGTGTGTACACAGTTGTGTGTGTGTGTGTAAACAGTTGTGTGTGTATGTGTGTGTACACTGTGTGTGTGTGTGTATACTGTGTGTTTTTGTGTACACTGTGTGTGTACACTTTTGTGAGTGTGTGTGCGTACACTGTTCTGTGTGTGTACACAGTGTGTGTGTGTACACAGTTGTGTGTGTGTGTGTACACAGTTGTTTCTGTGTGTGCACAGCTGTGCGTGTGTGTGTATGTGTGTCTACACAGTTGCGTGTGTGTACACATTTGTGTGTGTGTGTGTACACAGCTGTGTGTGTTTTTGTGTACACAGTTGTGTGTGTATGTACACAGTTGTGAGTGTGTGCACACAGTTGTGTTTCTGTGTGTGTACACAGTTGTGTGTGTGTGTGTGTTCACACAGGTGTGTGTGTGCGCGTGTACACAGTTGTGTGTGTGTGTATACACAGTGTGTGTGCGTACACAGTGTGTGTGAGTGTGTGCACAAGTTGTGTGTGTTCATGTACACAGTTGTGTGTGTGTTTACACAGTTGTGTGTATTTACACAGTTGTGTGTGTTTGTGTACACAGTTGTGTGTGTACACAGTTGTGTGTGTGTGTACACAGTTGTGTGTGTACACAGTTGTGTGTGTGTGTGTACACAGTTGTGTGTGTGTGTGTACACAGTTGTGTATGTGTGCAAACCGTTGTTTGTGTGTACACAGTCGTGTGCGTGTGTTTGTGTGTGTACACAGTTGTGTGTGTCTGTGTGAAAGCAGTTATCATGTTGTGTGTGTGTACACAGTTGTGTGTGTATGTGTACACAGTTGTGTGTGTGTGTGTGTGTGTGTGTGTGTACACAATTGTGTGTGTGCGTGTACACAGTTGGGTGTGGGTGGGTGTGTGTGTACACAGTTGTGTGTCTGTGTGTGCACACAGTTGTGCATGTGTGTACACAGTTGTTTGTTTGAGTGTACAGAGTTGTGTGTGTGTGTGTACAGAGTTGTGTGTGTGTACACAGTGTGTGTGTACACAGTTGTGTTTGTGTGTCTCTGTACACAGTTGTTTGTGAGTGTACACAGTTGTGTGTGTGTGTGTGTGTAAACAGTTGTGTGTGTGTGTGTACACAGTGTGTGAGTACACAGTTGTGTTTGTGTGTCTGTGTACAGAGTTGTTTGTGTGTGTACACAGTTGTGTGTGTGTGTGTAAACAGTTGTGTGTATGTGTGTGTACACTGTGTGTGTGTGTGTGTATACTGTGTGTTTTTGTGTACACTGTGTGTGTACACTTTTGTGAGTGTGTGTGCGTACACTGTTCTGTGTGTGTACACAGTGTGTGTGTACACAGTTGTGTGTGTGTGTGTGTACACAGTTGTTTCTGTGTGTGCACAGCTGTGCGTGTGTGTGTATGTGTGTCTACACAGTTGCGTGTGTGTACACATTTGTGTGTGTGTGTGTACACAGCTGTGTGTGTTTTTGTGTACACAGTTGTGTGTGTATGTACACAGTTGTGAGTGTGTGCACACAGTTGTGTTTCTGTGTGTGTACACAGTTGTGTGTGTGTGTGTGTTCACACAGGTGTGTGTGTGCGTGTGTACACAGTTGTGTGTGTGTATACACAGTGTGTGTGCGTACACAGTGTGTGTGAGTGTGTGCACAAGTTGTGTGTGTTCATGTACACAGTTGTGTGTGTGTTTACACAGTTGTGTGTATTTACACAGTCGTGTGTGTTTGTGTACACAGTTGTGTGTGTACACAGTTGTGTGTGTGTGTGTACACAGTTGTGTGTGTACACAGTTGAGTGTGTGTGTGTACACAGTTGTGTGTGTGTGTGTACACAGTTGTGTATGTGTGCAAACCGTTGTTTGTGTGTACACAGTCGTGTGTGTGTGTTTGTGTGTGTACACAGTTGTGTGTGTCTGTGTGAAAGCAGTAATCATGTTGTGTGTGTGTACACAGTTGTGTGTGTATGTGTACACAGTTGTGTGTGTGTGTGTGTACACAATTGTGTGTGTGCGTGTACACAGTTGTGTGTCTGTGTGTGCACACAGTTGTGCATGTGTGTACACAGTTGTTGTGTGTGTGTGTGTACACAGTTGTTTGTTTGAGTGTACAGAGTTGTGTGTGTGTGTGTGCACAGAGTTGTGTGTGTGTACACAGTGTGTGTGTACACAGTTGTGTTTGTGTGTCTCTGTACACAGTTGTTTGTGAGTGTACACAGTTGTGTGTGTGTGTGTGTGTAAACAGTTGTGTGTGTGTATGTGTGTGTACACTGTGTGTGTGTATGTGTGTGTGCACACTCTGTGTTTTTGTGTACACTGTGCGTGTGTGTGTACACTTTTGTGAGTGTGTGTGTGTACACCATTTTGTGTGTGTACACAGTGTTTGTGTGTGTGTGTGTGTACACAGTTGTGTGTGTGTGAGTGTACACGGTTGTTTGTGTGCGTACACAGATGTTTGTGTGTGTGTGTACACAGTTGTGTATGTGTATGTGTGTGTACACAGTTGTGTGTGTGTGTGTGTACGCTGTTGTGTGTGTGTGCGTACATTATTGTGTATATACATTATTGTGTGTATACATTATTGTGCATATACATTACTGTGTGTGTGTTTGCTGACAGTGTATGGGTCTGTGTGTACTCAGTGTGTGTCTATATACACAGAGTATGTGTGTATACACAGTGTTTGTGTGTGTGTGTACACAGTGTGTCTGTGTGTTTATACGCTGTGTGTGCGTGTGTACACAGTTTGTGTGTGTGTACACAGTGTGTGTGTGTGTATACAATGTGTGTGTGTTTGTGTACTCAGTGTGTTTGTAGACAGAGTGTGTGCTTATACACACTTGTGTGTGTGTGTCTACACAGTTGTGTGTGTGCCTGTATACTCGGTGTGTGTGTGTGTGCATACAAAATGTGTGTGTGTGTGCGTACGTACTTGTGTGTGTGTATATAGATGTGTGCGTGTGTGTTTGTACACAGTTGTGTGTGTGTAAACAGTAGTTTCTGTGTGTGCACAGCTGTGCGTGTGTGTGTATGTGTGTCTACACAGATGCGTGTGTGTGTGCACACATTTTTGTGCGTGTTTACACAGTTGTGTGTGTGTGTGTACACAGTTGTGTGTGTTTTTGTGTACACAGTTGAGTGTGTATGTACACAGTTGTGAATGTGTGCACACAGTTGTGTGTGTACACAGTTTTGTGTGTGTGTGTGTGTGTACACAGTTGTGTGTGTGTGTACACAGTTGTGTATGTATGCAAACCGTTGTGTGTGTGTACAAAGTTGTGTGTGGGTGTTTGTGTGTGTACACAGTTGTGTGTGTGTACACAAAATTTTGTGTGAGTACACAGTTGTGTGTGTCTGTGCGTACGCAGCTATCAGTTTGTGTGTGTGTACACAGTTGTGTGTGTGTGTGTACACAGCTGTGTGTGTGTGTGTATTGAATGTGTGCGCGTACACAGTTGTGTGTGGGTGTGTGTGTGTGTACACAGTTGTGTGTCTGTGTGTGCACACAGTTGTGCGTGTGTGTACATAGTTGTGGTGTGTGTGTGTGTACACAGTTGTTTGTTTGTGTGTACAGAGTTGTGTGTGTGTGTACAGAGTTGTGTGTGTGTGCAGACAGTTGTGTTTATGTGTGTGTACACAGTTATGTGTGTGTGTACACAGTTGTGTGTGTGTGTGTGTGTCCGTTTGTACAAAGTTGTGTGTGTGTGTTTACACAGCGTGTGTGTGTGTACGCAGTTGTGTGTGTGTTTGTTCACACAGTTGTGTGTGTGTGTTTACACAGTTGTGCGTCTGTTTGTGTATGTGTGTCTACATAGTTGTGTGTGTGTGTTTGCACAGTTGAGTCTGTGTACACAGTTGTGTGTGCGTGTGTGTGTACACAGTTGTGTGTGTGTACACAGTTGTGTCTGTGTGTATACAGTTGTGTGTGTGTGTGTGTGTGTACACAGTTGGGTTAGTGTGTGTGTGTACAGAGTTGTGTGTGTGTGTACACATTGTGTGAGTACACAGTTGTGTTTGTGTGTCTGTGTACACAGTTGTTTGTGTGTGTATCAGTTGTGTGTGTTTGTGTAAACAGTTGTGTGTGTATGTGTGTGTACACTGTGTGTGTGTGTACACTGTGTGTTTTTGTGTACACTGTGTGTGTGTACACTTTTGTGAGTGTGTGTGCGTACACTGTTCTGTGTGTGTACACAGTGTGTGTGTGTGCACAGTTGTGTGTGTGTTTGTTCACACAGTTGTGTGTGTGTGTTTACACAGTTGTGCGTCTGTTTGTGTATGTGTGTCTACATAGTTGTGTGTGTGTGTTTGCACAGTTGAGTCTGTGTACACAGTTGTGTGTGCATGTGTGTGTACACAGTTGTTTGTGTGTGTGTACACAGTTGTGTCTGTGTGTATACAGTTGTGTGTGTGTGTGTGTGTGTACACAGTTGGGTTAGTGTGTGTGTGTACAGAGTTGTGTGTGTGTGTGTGCACACATTGTGTGAGTACACAGTTGTGTTTGTGTGTCTGTGTACACAGTTGTTTGTGTGTGTACACAGTTGTGTGTGTGTGTGTGTAAACAGTTGTGTGTGTATGTGTGTGTACACTGTGTGGGTGTGTGTACACTGTGTGTTTTTGTGTACACTGTGTGTGTGTACACTTTTGTGAGTGTGTGTGCGTACACTGTTCTGTGTGTGTACAGTGTGTGTGTGTACACAGTTGTGTGTGTGTGTGTACACAGTTGTTTCTGTGTGTGCACAGCTGTGCGTGTGTGTGTATGTGTGTCTACACAGTTGCGTGTGTGTACACATTTGTGTTTGTGTGTACACAGCTGTGTGTGTTTTTGTGTACACAGTTGTGTGTGTATGTACACAGTTGTGAGTGTGGGCACACAGTTGTGTTTCTGTGTGTGTGTACACAGTTGTGTGTGTGTGTGTGTGTGTGTTCACACAGGTGTGTGTGTGCGTGTGTACACAGTTGTGTGTGTGTGTATACACAGTGTGTGTGCGTACACAGTGTGTGTGAGTGTGTGCACACATTTGTGTGTGTTCATGTACACAGTTGTGTGTGTGTTTACACAGTTGTGTGTATTTACACAGTTGTGTGTGTTTGTGTACACAGTTGTGTGTGTACACAGTTGTGTGTGTGTGTGTGTACACAGTTGTGTGTGTGTACACAGTTGTGTATGTGTGCAAACCGTTGTGTGTGTGTACCAACTTGTGTGTGGGTGTTTTTGTGTGTACACAGTTGCGTGTGTGTACACAAAAGTTTGTGTGAGTACACAGTTGTGTGTGTCTGTGTGTACGCAGTTATCAGATTGTGTGTGTGTACACAGTTGTGTGTGTGTGTACACAGCTGTGTGTGTGTGTACACAATTGAGTGTGTGCGCGTACACAGTTGTGTGTGGGTGTGTGTGTACACAGTTGTTTGTCTGTGTGTGCACATTTGTGCGTGTGTGTACACAGTTGTTGTGTGTGCATGTGTGTACACAGTTGTTTGTTTGTGTGTACAGAGTTGTGTGTGTGTGTGTTCAGAGTTGTATGTTTGTGCACACAGTTGTGTTTATGTGTGTGTACACAGTTGTGTGTGTGTGTCTGTTTCTACAAAGTTGTGTGTGTGTTTACACAGCTTGTGTGTGTACACAGTTGTGTGTGTGTTCACACAGTTGTGTGTTTTTGTGTACACAGTTGTGCGTCTGTTTGTGTATGTGTGTCTACATAGTTGTGTGTGTATGTTTGCACAGTTGAGTCTGTGTACACAGTTGTGTGTGTGTGTGTGTACAAAGTTGTGTGTGTGTGTGTGCACAGTTGTGTCTGTGTGTATACAGTTGTGTGTGTGAGTGTGTGTGTGTGTGTACACAGTTGGGTTAGTGTGTGTGTGTGTACAGAGTTGTGTGTGTGTGTACACAGTTATGTTTGTGTGTCTGTGTACACAGTTGTTTGTGTGTGTACACAGTTGTGTGTGTTTGTGAACAGTTGTGTGTGTATGTGTGTGTGTATGTGTGTGTGTGTGTGTGTACACTGTGTGTTTTTGCGTACACTCTGTGTGTGTGTACACTTTTGTGTGTGTGTGTGTGTGCATACACTGTTCTGTGTGTGTACACAGTGTGTGTGTGTGTGTACACAGTTGTGTGTGTGTGTGTACACAGTTGTTTGTGTGTGTACACAGATGGTTGTGCGTGTGTGTACACAGTTGTGTACGTGTATGTGTGTGTACACAGTTGTGTGTGTGTGTACACTGCATGTGTGTGCACTGTGTGTGTGTACACTGTTGTGTGTGTGTACATTATTGTGTGTATACACAGAGTGTGTGTTTATGTGTGCCGACAGTGTATGGGTGTGTGTGTACACTGTGTGTGTGTACACATTTTGTGTGTGTGTGTGTACGCAGTGTGTGTGTGTGTGTGTGTAATGTGTGTGTGTGTGTGTGTGTGTGTGTGTGTGTTTGTGTACTCAGTGTGTTTGTAGACAGTGTGTGCGTTTGCACACTTGTGCGTGTGTGTCTACACAGTTGTGTGTGTGTGTGTATACTCAGTGTGTGTGTGTGTGTACACAGTTTCTGTGTGTGCGTACACACTTGTGTGTGTACATAGTTGTGTGCGTGTGTGTTTGTACACAGTTGTGTGTGTGTGTACACAGTTGTTTCTGTGTGTGTACAGCTGTGCGTGTGTGTGTCTACACAGTTGCGTGTGTGTGTACACATCTTTGTCTGTGTGTGTACACACTTGTGTGCGTGTGTACACAGTTGTGCGTGTGTGTGTACACAGTGTGTGTGTGTGTACACAGTGTGTGTGTGTGTGTGTACACAGTGTGTCTGTGTGTGCATACGCACTTGTGTGTGTGTACATAGTTGTGTGCGTGTGTGTGTGTACACAGTTGTGTGTGTGTGTACACATTTGTTTCTGTGTGTGCACAGCTGTGCGTGTGTGTGTATGTGTGTCTACACAGTTGCGTGTGTGTGTACACATTTGTGTGTGTGTGTGTACACACTTGTGTGCGTGTGTACACAGTTGTGTGTGTGTGTGTGTGTGTACACAGTTGTGTGTGTTTTGTGTAAACAGTTGGGTGTGTATGTACACAGTAGTGAGTGTGCGCACACAGTTGTGTGTCTGTGTGTTTGTACACAGGTGTGTGTGTGTGTGTTCACACAGGTGTGTGTGCTTGTACACAGTTGCATGTGTGTATGTACACAGTTGTGTGCGTGTGTGTACACAGTTCTGTGTGTGCACACAGTTGTTTGTGTGTGTACACAATTGTGTGTGTGTGTACACATTGTGTATGTATACACAGTGTGTGTACACATTTGTGTGTGTGTGTGTGTACACAGTTGTGTGTGTGTCTGTGTGTATACACAGTGTGTGTGTGTGTGTACACAGTGTCTGTTCGTGTGTACACGGTTGTGTGTGTGTGTGTGTGCACAGTTGTGTGTGTGTGTACACAGTGTGTGTGGGTGTGTACTCAGTGTGTGTGTGTGTGTACACAGTGTGTGTGTGTGTATACACAGTGTATGTGTTTATACACAGTGTTTGTGTGTGTGTGCGCACTGTTTTGAGCGTGTGTGCACATTGTGTGTGTGTTTATACACTCTGTGTGTGTGTCTATATACACAGTTGAGTGTCTGTGTGTGTGTGAACACAGTTGTGTGTGTGTGCGTACGCACTTGCGTGTGTGTACACAGCTGTGTGTGTGTCTGTGTACACAGTGTTTCTGTGTGTACACAGTTGTGTGTGTTTGTGTGAACACAATTGTTTGTGTGTGTACACAGTTGTGTGTGTGTATGTTTGTATACTTTTGTGTGTGTGTGTACACTGTGTGCGTGTGTCCATTGTGTGTGTTTGTGTGTGTGTGTGTGTACACTGTGTTTGTGTGTACACTGTGTGTTTTTGTGTAAACCGTGTGTGTGTGTGTCTGTGTACACTGTAGTGTTTGTGTGTGCGTACACTGTTGCGTGTGTGTACACAATGTGTGTGTGCACACAATTTATGTTTGTGAGTGCACTGCGTGTGTGTGTGTGTACACGGCGTGTGTGTGTACACAGTGTACGATTGTGCATACAGAGTGTGTGTGTGTGTGTACACAGTGTGTGTGTATACACAGTGTGTGTGTGTGTGTAAACAGTTGTGTGTGAGTGTCCACATTTGTGTGTGTCTGTGTGTGTGTGTATACACACTGTGTGTGATTATGTGTACACAGTGTGTGCGTGTGTACACGGTTGTGTGTGTGTGCGCGTGTAAACAGTTCTGTGTGTGTACACAATTGTGTGTTTTTACACAGTTGTGTGTCTACACAGTTGTGTGTGTACGCAGTTGTGTGTGTGTATAAATAGTTGTGCTTGTGTATACACAGTTGTGTAAGTGTGTACACAGTTGTGTGTGTGCACACAGTTGTTTGTAGGTGTGTGTGTGTACACAGTTGTGTGTGTACACAATTGTGTGTGTGTGTACACAGTTGTGTGTGTGTGTAAACAGTTGTGTGTGTATGTGTGTGTGTATGTGTGTGTGTGTGTGTACACTGTGTGTTTTTGTGTACACAGTTGTGTGTGTACGCAGTTGTGTGTGTGTATAAATAGTTGTGCTTGTGTATACACAGTTGTGTAAGTGTGTACACAGTTGTGTGTGTGCACACAGTTGTTTGTAGGTGTGTGTGTGTGTACACAGTTGTGTGTGTACACAATTGTGTGTGTGTGTACACAGTTGTGTCTGTGTGAAAACAGTTGTGTGTGTGTGTACACAGTTGTGTCTGTGTGCACACAGTTGTGTGTTTGTGTATGTGTGTGTACAGTGTGTGTGTACACAGTTTTGTTTGTGTGTCTGTGTACACAGTTGTTTGTGTGTGTACACAGTTGTGTGTGTGTGTACACAGTTTTTTGTGTGTATGTGTATACACAGTTGTGTGTGTATGTGTATTTGTAAACAGTTGTGTGTATGTGTGTGTGTGTGTGTACACTGTGTATTTTTGTGAACACTGTGTGTGTGTGTGTGTAAACTTTTGTGAGTGTGTGTGCATACACTGTTCTTTGTGTGTACACTGTGTGTGTGTGTGTGTGTGTGTACACAGTTGTGTGTGTGTGTACACAGATGTTTGTGTGTGTACACAGATGTTTGTGTGTGTGTGTACACAGTTGTGTATGAGTATGTGCGTGTACACAGCTGTGTGTGTGTGTCTGTGTGTACACTGTGTGTGTGTGCACTGCATGTGTGTGTATGTGTGTACACTGTTGAGTGTGCGTGCGTACATTATTGTGTGTAAACACTGTGTGTGTGTGTGTGTGTGTGTGCAGACAGTGTATGGGTGTGTGTGTACACAGTGTGTGTCTATATACGCTGTGTATGTGTGTACACAGTGTTTGTGTGTGTGTGTACACAGTGTGTATGTGTGTTTATACAATGTGTGTATGTGTACACAGTTTTTGTGCGTGTGTGTACACAGTGTGTGTGTGTGTGTACACAGTGTGTGTGTGTACACAGTGTGTCTGTGTGTGCATATGCCCTTGTGTGTGTACATAGTTGTGTGCGTGTGTGTGTGTGTACACAGTTGTGTGTGTCTGTACATATTTGTTTCTGTGTGTGCACAGTTGTGCCTGTGTGTGTATGTGTGTCTACAAAGTTGCGTGTGTGTGTACACATTTGTGTGTGTGTACGCACTTGTGTGCGTGTGTGCACAGTTGTGTGTGTGCGTGTGTACACAGATGTGTGTTTTTGTGTACACAGTTGGGTGTGTATGTACACATTTGTGAGTGTGTGCACACAGTTGTGTGTCTGTGTGTGTGTACACAGTTGTGTGTGTGTGTGTGTGTGTGTACACAGTGTGTGCGTGTACACAGTGCGTCTGTGTGTGCGTATGCACCTGTGTGTGTGTACATAGTTGTGTGTGTGTGTGTGTGTACACAGTTGTGTGTGTTTCTACACATTTGTTTCTGTGTGTGCACAGCTGTGCGTGTGTATGTATGTGTGTCTACACAGTTGCATGTGTGTGTACACATTTGTGTGTGTGTGTGCACACACTTGTGTGCGTGTGTACACAGTTGTATGTGTATGTGTGTACACAGTTGTGTGTGTTTTTGTGTACACAGTTGGGTGTGTATGTACACAGTTGTGAGTGTGTGCACACAGTTGTGTGTCTGTGCGTGTGTACACAGTGTGTGTGGGTGTGTACTCAGTGTGTGTGTTTGTGTGTGAGTACAGTGTGTGTGTGTACACACAGTGTATGTCTGTATAAACAGTGTTTGTGTGTGTGTGTGCACTGTTTTGTGTGTGTGTACACAGTGTGTGTGTGTTTATACACTGTGTGTGTATCTGTGTGTATACACCGTTGAGTGTCTGTGTGTGTGCACACAGTTGTGTCAGTGTGCATACGCACTTGTGTGTGTGTACACAGTTGTTTGCGTGTGTGTGTACACAGTTGTGTGTGTGTGTACAGAGTTGTGTGTGTGTGAGTGTACACAGTAGTGTGTGCGTGTTTACACAGTGTGTCTGTGTGTACTCAGTTGTGTGTGTGTGTGTGTACACAGTTATTTGTTTGTGTACACAGTTGTGTGTGTGTATGTGTGTACACTTTTGTGTGTGTGTACACTGTTGTGTGTGTGTGTACACTGTGTTTGTGTGTACACTGTGTATTTTTTGTGTGTGTATGTGTGTCTGTGTACACTGTAGAGTGTGTGTGCATACACTGTTGTGTGTGTGTTTACACAATGTGTGCGTGTACACAATCTGTGTTTGTGTGTACACTGTGTGTCTGTGTGTGTACACAGTGTGTGTGTGTACACAGTGTGCGTTTGTGTATACAGAGTGTGTGTGTGTACACAGTGTGTTTGTATACACAGTGTGTGTGTGTACACAGTTGTGTGTGTGTCCACATTTGTGTGTGTGTGTGTGTGTATACACATTCTGTGTGCATGTGTGTACACAGTGTGTGTGCGTGTGTACATGGTTGTGTGTGTGTGTGTACACAGTTCTGTGTGTGTACACCGTTGTGTGGTTTACACAGAATGTGCGTGCGTGTACAAAGTTGTGTGTGTACGTAAATAGTTTTGTGTGTGTGTGTACACAGTTGCGTATGTGTGTACACAGTTGCGCATGTGTGTACACAGTTGTGTGTGTGTACACAGTTGTGTGTGGGTGGGTGTGTGTGTGTACACAGTTGTTTGCGTGTGTGTGTACACAGTTGTGTGTGTGTGTACAGAGTTGTGTGTGTGTGAGTGTACACAGTAGTGTGTGCGTGTTTACACAGTGTGTCTGTGTGTACTCAGTTGTGTGTGTGTGTGTACACAGTTATTTGTTTGTGTACACAGTTGTGTGTGTGTATGTGTGTACACTTTTGTGTGTGTGTACACTGTTGTGTGTGTGTGTACACTGTGTTTGTGTGTACACTGTGTATTTTTTGTGTGTGTATGTGTGTCTGTGTACACTGTAGAGTGTGTGTGCATACACTGTTGTGTGTGTGTTTACACAATGTGTGCGTGTACACAATCTGTGTTTGTGTGTACACTGTGTGTCTGTGTGTGTACACAGTGTGTGTGTGTACACAGTGTGCGTTTGTGTATACAGAGTGTGTGTGTGTACACAGTGTGTTTGTATACACAGTGTGTGTGTGTACACAGTTGTGTGTGTGTCCACATTTGTGTGTGTGTGTGTGTGTATACACATTCTGTGTGCATGTGTGTACACAGTGTGTGTGCGTGTGTACATGGTTGTGTGTGTGTGTGTACACAGTTCTGTGTGTGTACACCGTTGTGTGGTTTACACAGAATGTGCGTGCGTGTACAAAGTTGTGTGTGTACGTAAATAGTTTTGTGTGTGTGTGTACACAGTTGCGTATGTGTGTACACAGTTGCGCATGTGTGTACACAGTTGTGTGTGTGTACACAGTTGTGTGTGGGTGGGTGTGTGTGTGTACACAGTTGTGTGTGTGTACACAATTGTGTGTGTGTGTGTACACAGTTGTGTGTGTGTGTATGTGTGTGTGCACAGTTGGGTGTGTGTACAATGTGTGTGTGTGTAGACTGTGTGCGTGTGTGTGTACACTGTTGTGTGT
This sequence comes from Isurus oxyrinchus, assembly GCA_026770705.1. NCBI lineage: Eukaryota > Metazoa > Chordata > Chondrichthyes > Lamniformes > Lamnidae > Isurus > Isurus oxyrinchus. The sequence continues at coordinate 108,239,201 of JANJGN010000017.1, forward strand.
GTGCGTACACAGTTCAGTGTGTGTACATAGTGTGTGTGTGTGTGTGTGTACACAGCGTGTGTTTGTGTTTGTGTATAGACAGTGTCTGTGTACATACAGAGTGTATGTGTGTATACACAGTTTTTGTGTGTGTGTGTGCAATGTTGTGTGTGTACACTGTGTGTGTACACTGTGTGTGTGTGTTTATACACTGTGTGTGGGTGTACACAGTGTGTCTGTGTGTGTGTATACAGTGTGTGTGTGTATACACAGTGTGTGTGTGTGTGTGTAGACACATGTGTGTTTACACAGTGTGTGTGTGTACACAGTTGCGTGTGTGTGTACACAGTTGTGTGTGTGTGTGTACACAGTTGTGTGTGTGCAAATGTGTGTCTACACAGTTGCGTGTGAGTGTGTACACATTTTCGTGGGTGTGTGTACACAACTGTGAGTGTGTGTACACAGTTGTGTTTGTGTCCACAGTTGTGTGTGTGTGTATTTGTGTCTACACAGTTGCGAGTGAGTGTGTACACACTTTCGTGTGTGTGTGTGTGTACACACTTGTGAGTGTGTGTACACAGTTGTGTGTGTACACAGTTCTGTGTGTTTGTGTGTACACAGTTGTGTGTGTATGTAAATAGTTTTGTGTGTGTGTGTACACAGTTGCGTATGTGTGTACACAGCTGTGTGTGTGTACACAGTTGTGTGTGGGTGGGTGTGTGTGTGTACACAGTTGTGTGTGGGTACACAATTGTGTGTGTGTGTGTGTACACAGTTGTGTGTGCGTATGTGTGTGTACACAGTTGTGTGTGTGTACCCTGTGTGCGTGTGTGTGTACACTGTTGTGTGTGTGTGTGCATACACAGTTCAGTGTGTGTACACAGTGTGTGTGTGTGTGTACACAGCGTGTGTTTGTGTTTGTGTGTAGGCAGTGTCTGTGTATATACAGAGTGTATGTGTGTATACACAGTTTTTCTGTGTGTGTGCACTGTTGTGTGTGTGTACACTGTGTGTGTGTACACTGTGTGTGTGTGTGTTTATACACTGTGTGTGTGGGTGTACACAGTGTGTCTGTGTGTGTATACAGTGTGTGTGTGTATACACAGTGTGTGTGTGTAGACACATGTGTGTTTACACAGTGTGTGTGTGTACACAGTTGCGTGTGTGTGTGTACACAGTTGTGTGTGTGTACACAGTTGTGTGTGTGCGTATGTGTGTCTACACAGTTGCGTGCGAGTGTGTACACATTTTCGTGGGTGTGTGTACACAACTGTGAGTGTGTGTACACAGTTGTTTGTGTGTACACAGTTCTGTGTGTTTGTGTGTACACAGTTGTGTGTGTATGTACACAGTTGTGTGTGTGTGCACACAGTTGTGTGTCTGTATGTGTGTACACAGTTGTGTGTGTGAGTGTGTGTTCACATAGGTCTGTGTGTGTGTACACAGTTGTATGTGTGTGTGCGTGTGCATAGTTGTGTGTGTGTGTACAGAGTTGTGTGTTTCTACACAGTTGTGCGTGTGTGTGTGTACACAGTTGTGTGTGTGTGTACGCAGTTGTTTCTGTGTGTACACATTTGTGTGTGTACAAAATTGTGTGTGTGTGTGTGTACACAGTGTGTATGTATACAGAGTATGTGTGTGTGTACACAGTATGTGTGTGTGTACACAGTTGTGTGCGTGTGTACACAGTTGTGTATGTGTGCAAACCGTTGTGTGTGGGTAAACAGTTGTGTGTGGGTGTTTGTGTGTGTACACAGTTGTGCGTGTGTAAACAGCAGTGTGTGTGTCTACACATTTGTGTGTGAGTGTGTACACAGTTGTATGTGTGTGTACACAGTAGTGTGTGTTTGAGTGTACACAGTAGTTTGTGTGTGTGTGTGTGTACACAGATGTGTGTGCCTGCGTACAGAGTTGTGTGTTTCTACACAGTTGTGTGTGTGTGTACACAGTTGTGTGTGTGTGTGCACGCAGCTGTTTCTGTGTGTACACAGTTGTGTGTGTGTACACAATTGTGTGTGTGTCTACACAGTGTATATGTATACACAGTATGTGTGTGTACACAGTTGTGTGTGTGTACACAGTTGTGTGTGTGTGTACACAGTTGTGTGTGTGTACGTGTGTGTACACAGTTGTGTGTGTGTGTACACAGTTGTGTGTGTGTACACAGTTGTGTGTGTGTGTGTGTGTACACAGTGTGTCTGTGTTTACACAGTTGTGTGTGTGTGTACAAAGTTGTTTGTGTGTGTACACAGTTGTGTGTGTGTATGTGTGTACACTTTTGTGTGTGTGTGTACACTGTGTGTTTGTGTGTACAGTGTTTTTGTATGTACACTGTGTGTTTTTATGTAAACCGTGTCTTTGTGTGTCTGTGTAAACTGTAGAGTGTGTGTGTGCATACACTTTTGTCTGTGTGTGTACACAATGTGTGTGTGTACACAATCTGTGTGTGTGTGTGCACTGTGTGTGTGTGTGTACACAGTGTGTGTGTGCACAGTGTGCGTTTGTGTATACAGAGTGTGTGTGTACACAGTGTGTTTGTATACACAGTGTGTGTGTACACAGTTGTGTGTGTGTGTCCACATTAGTGTGTGTGTGTATACACAGTGTGTTTGAGTGTGTGTACACAGTGTGTGTGCGTGTGTAAATGGTTGTGTGTGTGTGTACACAGTTCTGTGTGTGTACACAGTTGTGCGTTTTTAAACAGTTGTGCGTGTGTGTACACAGTTGTGTGTGTACGCAGTTGTCTGTGTATGTAAATAGTTTTGTGTGTGTACACAGTTGCGTATGCGTGTACACAGTTGTGTGTGTGTACACAGTTGTGTGTGGGTGCGTGTGTGTGTGTGTGTACACAGTTGTGTGTGTGTACAAATTGTGTGTGTATGTGTGTGTACACAGTTGTGTGTGTACACAGAAGTTTGTGTGTGTGTGTACACAGTTGTGTGTGTGTACGTGTGTGTACACAGTTGCGTGTGTGTACACTGTGTGTGTGTGTAGACTGTGTGCCTGTGTGTGTACACTGTTGTGTGTGTGCGTACACAGTTGTGTGTGTGTACACAGTGTGTGTGAGTATGCACACAGTGTGTGTTTGTGTTTGTGTGTAGACAGTGTTTGTGTATATAAAGAGTGTATGTGTGTATATACAGTTTTGTGTGTGTGTGTGTGTGTGCACTGTTGTGTGTGTGTACACTGTGAGTGTTGGTGTACACAGTGTGTCTGTGTGTGTGTGTACACAGTATGTGTGTGCATACACACTGTGTGTGTAAACAGTTGTGTGTGCGTGTGTCTACACTCTTTTGTGTGCCTGTGTGTGTATTCACAGTGTGTGTGTGTGTATGTGTGTGTGTACACAGTTTGTGTGTGTACACAGTTGCGTGTGTGGGTGTACACAGTTGCGTGTATGTATGTGTGTACACTTTTGTGTGTGTGTGTACACTGTGTGTGTGTGTACACTGTGTGTGTGTGTGTGTGTGTGTGTGTACAGTGTGTTTGTGTGTACTCTGTGTGTTTTTGTGTAAACCGTGTCTTTGTGTGTCTGTGTAAACTGTAGAGTGTGTGTGTGCATACACATTTGTCTGTGTGTGTACACAATGTGTGTGTGTACACAATCTGTGTGTGTGTGTACTCTGTGTGTGTGTGTGTGTGTACACAGTGTGTGTGTGTACACAGTGTGCGTTTGTGTATACAGAGTGTGTGTGTGTACACAGTTGTGTGTGTGTACGTGTGTGTGTACAGTGTTGTGTGTGCGTGTGTCTACACTCATTTGTGTGCCTGTGTGCGTATTCAGAGTGTGTGTGTGTGTGTGTGTGTGTGTGTGTGTACACAGTTTGTTTGTGTACACAGTTGCGTGTGTGTGTGTGTACACAGTTGCGTGTATGTATGTGTGTACACAGTTGTGTGTGTGTACACAGTTGTGTGTGTGCGTATGTGTGTCTACACAGTTGCGTGCGAGTATGTACACATTTTCGTGGGTGTGTGTACACAACTGTGAGTGTGTGTACACAGTTGTTTGTGTGTACACAGTTCTGTGTGTTTGTGTGTACACAGTTGTGTGTGTATGTACACAGTTGTGTGTGTGTGCACACAGTTGTGTGTCTGTATGTGTGTACACAGTTGTGTGTGTGAGTGTGTGTTCACATAGGTCTGTGTGTGTGTACACAGTTGTATGTGTGTGTGCGTGTGCATAGTTGTGTGTGTGTGTACAGAGTTGTGTGTTTCTACACAGTTGTGCGTGTGTGTGTGTACACAGTTGTGTGTGTGTGTACGCAGTTGTTTCTGTGTGTACACATTTGTGTGTGTACAAAATTGTGTGTGTGTGTGTGTGTACACAGTGTGTATGTATACAGAGTATGTGTGTGTGTACACAGTATGTGTGTGTGTGTACACAGTTGTGTGCGTGTGTACACAGTTGTGTATGTGTGCAAACCGTTGTGTGTGGGTAAACAGTTGTGTGTGGGTGTTTGTGTGTGTACACAGTTGTGCGTGTGTAAACAGCAGTGTGTGTGTCTACACATTTGTGTGTGAGTGTGTACACAGTTGTATGTGTGTGTACACAGTAGTGTGTGTTTGAGTGTACACAGTAGTTTGTGTGTGTGTGTGTGTACACAGATGTGTGTGCCTGCGTACAGAGTTGTGTGTTTCTACACAGTTGTGTGTGTGTGTACACAGTTGTGTGTGTGTGTGCACGCAGCTGTTTCTGTGTGTACACAGTTGTGTGTGTGTACACAATTGTGTGTGTGTCTACACAGTGTATATGTATACACAGTATGTGTGTGTACACAGTTGTGTGTGTGTACACAGTTGTGTGTGTGTGTACACAGTTGTGTGTGTGTACGTGTGTGTACACAGTTGTGTGTGTGTGTACACAGTTGTGTGTGTGTACACAGTTGTGTGTGTGTGTGTGTGTACACAGTGTGTCTGTGTTTACACAGTTGTGTGTGTGTGTACAAAGTTGTTTGTGTGTGTACACAGTTGTGTGTGTGTATGTGTGTACACTTTTGTGTGTGTGTGTACACTGTGTGTTTGTGTGTACAGTGTTTTTGTATGTACACTGTGTGTTTTTATGTAAACCGTGTCTTTGTGTGTCTGTGTAAACTGTAGAGTGTGTGTGTGCATACACTTTTGTCTGTGTGTGTACACAATGTGTGTGTGTACACAATCTGTGTGTGTGTGTACACTGTGTGTGTGTGTGTACACAGTGTGTGTGTGCACAGTGTGCGTTTGTGTATACAGAGTGTGTGTGTGTACACAGTTGTGTGTGTGTACGTGTGTGTGTACAGTGTTGTGTGTGCGTGTGTCTACACTCATTTGTGTGCCTGTGTGCGTATTCAGAGTGTGTGTGTGTGTGTGTGTGTACACAGTTTGTTTGTGTACACAGTTGCGTGTGTGTGTGTGTACACAGTTGCGTGTATGTATGTGTGTACACAGTTGTGTGTGTGTACACAGTTGTGTGTGTGTGTATGTATGTCTACACAGTTCCGAGTGAGTGTGTACACATTTTCGTGTGTGTGTGTGTGTACACACTTGTGAGTGTGTGTACACAGTTGTGTGTGTGTGTGCGTACACAGTGTGTCTATGTGTACACAGTTGTGTGTGTGTGTGTGTACAGTTGTTTGTGTGTGTACATAGTTGTGTGTGTGCGTATGCACTTGTGTGTGTGTACACAGTTGTGTGCGTGTGTGTGTGTACACAGTTGTGTGTGTGCGTACACAGTTATGTGTGAGTGTGTGTACACAGTTGTGTGTGTGTGTGCGTACACAGTGTGTCTGTGTGTACACATTTGTGTGTGTGTACACAGTTGTTTGTGTGTGTACACAGTTGTGTGTGTGTGTATGTGTGTAACCTTTGTGTGTGTGTGTACACTGTTTGTGTGTGTAAACTGTGAGTGTGCGTGTGTGCGCTGTGTTTGTGTGTACACTGAGTGTTTTTGTGTAAACCGTGTGTGTGTCTGTGTACACTGTAGTGTCTGTGTGTGCATACACTGTTGTGTGTATATGTACACAATGTTTGTGTGCACACAATCTGTGTGTGTGTGTACACTGTGTGTGTCTGTGTGTATACACAGTGTGTGTGTGTGTCCACAGTGTGCGTTTGTGTATACAGAGTGTGTGTGTGTACACAGTGTGTTTGTATACACAGTGTGTGTGTGTGTACACAGTTGTGTGTGTGTGTCCACATTTGGGTGCGTGTGTGTGTGTGTGTATACACAGTGTGTGAGAGTGTGTGTTGACAGTGTGTGTGCGTGTTTACCCGGTTGTGTGTGTGTACACAGTTCTGTGTGTGTACACAGTTGTGTGTTTTACACAGTTGTGTGTGTGTGTACACAGTTGTGTGTGTACGCAGTTGTGTGTGTATGTAAATAGTTGTGTGTGTGTGTGTACACTGTGTGTGTGTGTTTACACACAGTGTGTGGGTGTACACAGTGTGTCTGTGTGGTGTGTGTACACAGTGTGTGTGTGCGTGTATACACAGTGTGTGTGTGTGGGTGTGTGTAGACACTGTGTGTGTGTACACAGTTGTGTGTGTGTGTGTGTGTCTACACTGTTGTGTGTGCCTGTGTGTGTATTCACAGTGTGTGTATGTGTGTGTGTGTACACAGTGTGTGTGTGTGTGTACACAGTTGTGTGTGTGTACACAGTTGTGTGTGAGTGTATGTGTGTCTGCACAGTTGTGTGTGAGTGTGTACACATTTTCGTGGGTGTGTGTACAAAATTGTGAGTGTGTGTATACAGTTGAGTGCGTGTACACAGCTGTGTGTGTGTGTGTGTTTAGGTGTGTCTACACAGTTGCGAGTGAGTGTGTACACATTTCATGTGTGTGTGTGTGTGTACACACTTGTGAGTGTGTGTACAGGTTGTGTGGGTGTACACAGTTGTGTGTGTTTGTGTGTACACAGTTGTGTGTGTATGTACACAGTTGTGTGTGTGTGCACACAGTTGTGTGTCTGTATGTGTGTACACAGTTGTGTGTGTGTGTTCACAATAGGTGTGTGTGTGTGTACACAGTTGTATGTGTGTGTGTACATAGTTGTGTGTGTGTGTATACAGAGTTGTGTGTTTCAACACATTTGTGTGTGTGTGTGTACAGTTGTGTGTGTGCGTGTGTACACAGTTGTTTCTGTGTGTACACAGTTGTGGGTGTGTACAAAATTGTGTGTGTGTGTACACAGTGTGTATGTATACACAGTATGTGTGTGTGTACACAGTTGTGTGTGTGTACGCAGTTTTGTGTGTTTGTGTGTACACAGTTGTGTGTGTATGTACACAGTTGTGTGTGTGCGCAAACAGTTGTGTGTCTGTATGTGTGTACACAGTTGTGTGTGCGTGTGTTCACATAGGTGCGTGTGATTGTGTACAGAGTTGTGTGTTTCTACACAGTTGTGTGTGTACACAGATGTGTGTTTGTGTGTACGCGGTTGTTTCTGTGTGTACACTGTTGTGGGTGTGTACACAATTGTGTGTGTACACAGTGTGTATGTACACACATTATGTGTGTGTGTACACAGTTGTGTGTGTGTACACAGTTGTGTGTGTGTGTACAAATTTGTGTATGTGTGCAAACCGTTGTGTGTGTGTACACAGTCGTGTGTGGGAGTTTGTGTGTGTACACAGTTGTGCGTGTGTAAACAGTTGTGTGTGTGTACACAGTTGTGCATGTGTACACAGTTGTTTGTGTGTCTACACATTTGTGTGTGAGTGTGTACACAGTTGTATGTGTGTGTACACAGTTGTGTGTGTGTGAGTGTACACAGTTGTTTGTGTGTGTGTACACAGTTGTGTGTGCCTGTGTACACAGTTGTGAGTGTGTGTCTACACTGTTGTGTGTGCCTTTGTGTGTATTCACAGTGTGTGTATATGTGTGTGTGACACAGTGTGTGTGTGTGTGTACACAGTTGTGTGTGTGTACACAGTTGTGCGTGAGAGTATATGTGTCTACACAGTTGTATGTGAGTGTGTACACATTTTCGTGGGTGTGTGTACAAAATTGTGAGTGTGTGTATACAGTTGTGTGTGTACACAGTTGTGTGTGTGTTTATGTGTGTGTACACAGTTGCGAGTGAGTGTGTACACATTTTCGTGTGTGTACACACTTGTGAGTGTGTGTACAGGTTGTGTGTGTGCACACAGTTGTGTGTCTGTATGTGTGTACACAGTTGTGTGTGTGAGTGTGTGTTCACATAGGTCTGTGTGTGTGTACACAGTTGTATGTGTGTGTGCGTGTGCATAGTTGTGTGTGTGTGTACAGAGTTGTGTGTTTCTACACAGTTGTGCGTGTGTGTGTGTACACAGTTGTGTGTGTGTGTACGCAGTTGTTTCTGTGTGTACACATTTGTGTGTGTACAAAATTGTGTGTGTGTGTGTGTGTACACAGTGTGTATGTATACAGAGTATGTGTGTGTGTACACAGTATGTGTGTGTGTGTACACAGTTGTGTGCGTGTGTACACAGTTGTGTATGTGTGCAAACCGTTGTGTGTGGGTAAACAGTTGTGTGTGGGTGTTTGTGTGTGTACACAGTTGTGCGTGTGTAAACAGCAGTGTGTGTGTCTACACATTTGTGTGTGAGTGTGTACACAGTTGTATGTGTGTGTACACAGTAGTGTGTGTTTGAGTGTACACAGTAGTTTGTGTGTGTGTGTGTGTACACAGATGTGTGTGCCTGCGTACAGAGTTGTGTGTTTCTACACAGTTGTGTGTGTGTGTACACAGTTGTGTGTGTGTGTGCACGCAGCTGTTTCTGTGTGTACACAGTTGTGTGTGTGTACACAATTGTGTGTGTGTCTACACAGTGTATATGTATACACAGTATGTGTGTGTACACAGTTGTGTGTGTGTACACAGTTGTGTGTGTGTGTACACAGTTGTGTGTGTGTACGTGTGTGTACACAGTTGTGTGTGTGTGTACACAGTTGTGTGTGTGTACACAGTTGTGTGTGTGTGTGTGTGTACACAGTGTGTCTGTGTTTACACAGTTGTGTGTGTGTGTACAAAGTTGTTTGTGTGTGTACACAGTTGTGTGTGTGTATGTGTGTACACTTTTGTGTGTGTGTGTACACTGTGTGTTTGTGTGTACAGTGTTTTTGTATGTACACTGTGTGTTTTTATGTAAACCGTGTCTTTGTGTGTCTGTGTAAACTGTAGAGTGTGTGTGTGCATACACTTTTGTCTGTGTGTGTACACAATGTGTGTGTGTACACAATCTGTGTGTGTGTGTACACTGTGTGTGTGTGTGTACACAGTGTGTGTGTGCACAGTGTGCGTTTGTGTATACAGAGTGTGTGTGTGTACACAGTTGTGTGTGTGTACGTGTGTGTGTACAGTGTTGTGTGTGCGTGTGTCTACACTCATTTGTGTGCCTGTGTGCGTATTCAGAGTGTGTGTGTGTGTGTGTGTGTACACAGTTTGTTTGTGTACACAGTTGCGTGTGTGTGTGTGTACACAGTTGCGTGTATGTATGTGTGTACACAGTTGTGTGTGTGTACACAGTTGTGTGTGTGTGTATGTATGTCTACACAGTTCCGAGTGAGTGTGTACACATTTTCGTGTGTGTGTGTGTGTACACACTTGTGAGTGTGTGTACACAGTTGTGTGTGTGTGTGCGTACACAGTGTGTCTATGTGTACACAGTTGTGTGTGTGTGTGTGTACAGTTGTTTGTGTGTGTACATAGTTGTGTGTGTGCGTATGCACTTGTGTGTGTGTACACAGTTGTGTGCGTGTGTGTGTGTACACAGTTGTGTGTGTGCGTACACAGTTATGTGTGAGTGTGTGTACACAGTTGTGTGTGTGTGTGCGTACACAGTGTGTCTGTGTGTACACATTTGTGTGTGTGTACACAGTTGTTTGTGTGTGTACACAGTTGTGTGTGTGTGTATGTGTGTAACCTTTGTGTGTGTGTGTACACTGTTTGTGTGTGTAAACTGTGAGTGTGCGTGTGTGCGCTGTGTTTGTGTGTACACTGAGTGTTTTTGTGTAAACCGTGTGTGTGTCTGTGTACACTGTAGTGTCTGTGTGTGCATACACTGTTGTGTGTATATGTACACAATGTTTGTGTGCACACAATCTGTGTGTGTGTGTACACTGTGTGTGTCTGTGTGTATACACAGTGTGTGTGTGTGTCCACAGTGTGCGTTTGTGTATACAGAGTGTGTGTGTGTACACAGTGTGTTTGTATACACAGTGTGTGTGTGTGTACACAGTTGTGTGTGTGTGTCCACATTTGGGTGCGTGTGTGTGTGTGTGTATACACAGTGTGTGAGAGTGTGTGTTGACAGTGTGTGTGCGTGTTTACCCGGTTGTGTGTGTGTACACAGTTCTGTGTGTGTACACAGTTGTGTGTTTTACACAGTTGTGTGTGTGTGTACACAGTTGTGTGTGTACGCAGTTGTGTGTGTATGTAAATAGTTGTGTGTGTGTGTGTACACTGTGTGTGTGTGTTTACACACAGTGTGTGGGTGTACACAGTGTGTCTGTGTGGTGTGTGTACACAGTGTGTGTGTGCGTGTATACACAGTGTGTGTGTGTGGGTGTGTGTAGACACTGTGTGTGTGTACACAGTTGTGTGTGTGTGTGTGTGTCTACACTGTTGTGTGTGCCTGTGTGTGTATTCACAGTGTGTGTATGTGTGTGTGTGTACACAGTGTGTGTGTGTGTGTGTACACAGTTGTGTGTGTGTACACAGTTGTGTGTGAGTGTATGTGTGTCTGCACAGTTGTGTGTGAGTGTGTACACATTTTCGTGGGTGTGTGTACAAAATTGTGAGTGTGTGTATACAGTTGAGTGCGTGTACACAGCTGTGTGTGTGTGTGTGTTTAGGTGTGTCTACACAGTTGCGAGTGAGTGTGTACACATTTCATGTGTGTGTGTGTGTGTACACACTTGTGAGTGTGTGTACAGGTTGTGTGGGTGTACACAGTTGTGTGTGTTTGTGTGTACACAGTTGTGTGTGTATGTACACAGTTGTGTGTGTGTGCACACAGTTGTGTGTCTGTATGTGTGTACACAGTTGTGTGTGTGTGTTCACAATAGGTGTGTGTGTGTGTACACAGTTGTATGTGTGTGTGTACATAGTTGTGTGTGTGTGTATACAGAGTTGTGTGTTTCAACACATTTGTGTGTGTGTGTGTACAGTTGTGTGTGTGCGTGTGTACACAGTTGTTTCTGTGTGTACACAGTTGTGGGTGTGTACAAAATTGTGTGTGTGTGTACACAGTGTGTATGTATACACAGTATGTGTGTGTGTACACAGTTGTGTGTGTGTACGCAGTTTTGTGTGTTTGTGTGTACACAGTTGTGTGTGTATGTACACAGTTGTGTGTGTGCGCAAACAGTTGTGTGTCTGTATGTGTGTACACAGTTGTGTGTGCGTGTGTTCACATAGGTGCGTGTGATTGTGTACAGAGTTGTGTGTTTCTACACAGTTGTGTGTGTACACAGATGTGTGTTTGTGTGTACGCGGTTGTTTCTGTGTGTACACTGTTGTGGGTGTGTACACAATTGTGTGTGTACACAGTGTGTATGTACACACATTATGTGTGTGTGTACACAGTTGTGTGTGTGTACACAGTTGTGTGTGTGTGTACAAATTTGTGTATGTGTGCAAACCGTTGTGTGTGTGTACACAGTCGTGTGTGGGAGTTTGTGTGTGTACACAGTTGTGCGTGTGTAAACAGTTGTGTGTGTGTACACAGTTGTGCATGTGTACACAGTTGTTTGTGTGTCTACACATTTGTGTGTGAGTGTGTACACAGTTGTATGTGTGTGTACACAGTTGTGTGTGTGTGAGTGTACACAGTTGTTTGTGTGTGTGTACACAGTTGTGTGTGCCTGTGTACACAGTTGTGAGTGTGTGTCTACACTGTTGTGTGTGCCTTTGTGTGTATTCACAGTGTGTGTATATGTGTGTGTGACACAGTGTGTGTGTGTGTGTACACAGTTGTGTGTGTGTACACAGTTGTGCGTGAGAGTATATGTGTCTACACAGTTGTATGTGAGTGTGTACACATTTTCGTGGGTGTGTGTACAAAATTGTGAGTGTGTGTATACAGTTGTGTGTGTACACAGTTGTGTGTGTGTTTATGTGTGTGTACACAGTTGCGAGTGAGTGTGTACACATTTTCGTGTGTGTACACACTTGTGAGTGTGTGTACAGGTTGTGTGTGTGCACACAGTTGTGTGTCTGTATGTGTGTACACAGTTGTGTGTGTGTGTTCACACAGTTGTGTGTGTACACAGTTGTGTGTCTGTTTGTGTATGTGTGTCTACACAATTGTGTGTGTGTGTACACAGTCGTGTCTGTGTGTATACAGTTGTGTGTGTGTGAGTACACAGTTGTGTTTGTGTGTTTGTGTACACAGTTGTGTCTGTGTATGTGTGTACACAGTTGTGTGTGTATGTGTGTGTAAACAGTTGTGTGTGTGTATGTGTGTGTGTACACTGTGTGTGTGTGTGTCTGTGTGCACTGTGTGTTTTTGTGTACACTGTGTGTGTGTGTACACTTTTGTGAGTGTGTGTGCGTACACTGTTCTGTGTGTGTACACAGTGTGTGTGTGTGTACACAGTTGTGTGTGTGTTTACACAGTTGTTTGTGTGTGTACACAGATGTGTGTGTGTACACAGTTATGTATGTGTATGTGTGTGTACATAGTTGTTTGTGTGTGTGTACACTGTGTGTGTGTGCACTGTGTGTGTGTGTGTACACTGTTGTGTGTTTGTGCGTACATTATTATGTATATACACAGTGTGTATGTGTGTGTGTGTGTGTGTGCAGACAGTGTACACAGTTGTGTGTGTGTGCCCACATTTGTGTGTGTGTGTGAATGTATACACAGTGTGTGTGAGTGTGTGTGCACAATGTGTGTGCATGTGTACACAGTTGTGCGTGTGTCTGTACACAGTTCTGTGTGTGTACACAGTTGTGTGTTTTTACACAGTTGTGTGTGTGTGTACACAGTTGTGTGTCTACGCAGTTGTGTGTGTATGTAAATAGTTGTGTGTGTGTGTGTGTACACAGTTGCGTATGTGGGTACACAGTTGTGTGTGTGTACACAGTTGTGTGTGTGTACACAATTGTGTGTGTGTGTACACAGTTGTGTGTGTGTGTACACAGATGTTTGTGCGTGTGTGTACACAGTTGTGTGTGTACGTGTGTGTACACAGCTGTGTGTGTGTGTACACAGTTGTGTGTGTGTGTACACAGTTGTGTGTGTGTACACAGTGTGTCTGTGTTTACACAGTTGTGTGTGTGTGTACACAGTTGTTTGTGTGTTTACACAGTTGTGTGTGTGTATGTGTGTACACTTTTGTGTGTGTGTACACTGTGTGTGTGTACACTGTGTGTGTGTATGTGTGTACACAGTGTGTTTGTGTGTACACTGTGTGTTTTTGTGTAAACCGTGTCTTTGTGTGTCTGTGTAAACTGTAGAGTGTGTGTGTGCATTCACTTTTGTCTGTGTGTGTACACAATGTGTGTGTGTACACAATCTGTGTGTGTGTATACTCTGTGTGTGTGTGTACACAGTGTGTGTGCACACAGTGTGCGTTTGTGTATACAGAGTGTGTGTGTACACAGTGAGTTTGTATACACAGTGTGTGTGTACACAGTTGTGTGTGTGTACACAATTGTGTGTGTGTGTGTGTACAGAGTTGTGTGTGTGTGTACACAGATGTTTGTGTGTGCGTGTACACAGTTGTGTGTGTACGTGTGTGTACACAGTTGTGTGTGTGTGTACACAGTTGTGTGTGTGTACACAGTTGTGTGTGTGTGTACACAGTGTGTCTGTGTTTACACAGTAGTGTGTGTGTGTACACATTTGTTTGTGTGTTTACACAGTTGTGTGTGTGTATGTGTGTACACTTGTGTGTGTGAGTACACTGTGTGTGTGTACACTGTGTGTGTGTGTGTGTGTGTGTGTGTACAGTGTGTTTGTGTGTACACTGTGTGTTTTTGTGTAAACCATGTCTTTGTGTGTCTGTGTAAACTGTGGAGTGTGTGTGTGCATAAACTTTTGTCTGTGTGTGTACACAATGTGTGTGTGTACACAATCTGTGTGTGTGTACTCTGTGTGTGTGTGTGTGTGTGTACACAGTGTGTGTGTACACAGTGTGCGTTTGTGTATGCAGAGTGTGTGTGTGTACACAGTGAGTTTGTATACACAGTGTGTGTGTACACAGTTGTGAGTGTGTGTCCACGTTAGTGTGTGTGTGTGTATACACAGTGTGTGTGAGTGTGTGTACACAGTGTGTGTGCGTGTGTAAATGGTTGTGTGTGTGTGTACACAGTTCTGTGTGTGTACACAGTTGTTTGTTTTTACACAGTTGTGCGTGTGTTTACACATTTGTGTGTACGCAGTTGTGTGTGTATGTAAATAGTTTTGTGTGTGTGTACACAGTTGCGTATGTGTGTACACAGTTGTGTGTATGTACTCAGTTGTGTGTGTGCGCACAGAGGTTTGTGTGTGTGTGTGTACACTGTTGTGTGTGTGTACGTGTGTGTACACAGTTGTGTGTGTGTGTACACTGTGTGTGTAGACGGTGTGCATGTGTGTGTACACTGTTGTGTGTGTGCGTACACAGTTGTGTGTGTGTACACAGTGTGTGTGAGTATGTACACAGTGTGTGTTTGTCTTTGTGTGTAGACAGTGTGTGTGTATATACAGAGTGTATGTGTGTATACACAGTTTTTGTGTGTGTGTGTGTGCACTGTTGTGTGTGTGCGTACACTGTGTGTGTGTGTTTATACACTGTGTATGTGAGTGTACACAGTGTGTCTGTGTGTGTGTGTACACAGTATGTGTGTGTGCATACACACTGTGTGTGTGTACACAGTTGTGTGTGTGTGTGTCTACACTCTTTTGTGTGCCTGTGTGCGTATTCAGAGTGTGTGTGTGTGTGTGTACACAGTTTGTGTGTGTACACAGTTGCGTGTGTGTGTGTGTGTACACAGTTGCGTGTATGTATGTGTGTACACTTTTGTGTGTGTGTGTGTGTACACAGTTGTGTGTGAGTGTATGTGTGTCTACACAGTTGCATGTGAGTGTGTACACATTTTCGTGGGTGTGCGTACAAAATTGTGAGTGTGTGTACACAGTTGTGTGTGTGTACACAGTTGTGTGTGTGTGTACACAGTTGTGTGTGTGTGTGCGTACACAGTGTGTCTGTGTGTACACAGTTGTGTGTGTGTGTGTACAGTTGTTTGTGTGTACACAGTTGTGTGTGTGCGTACGCACTTGTGTGTGTGTAAACAGTTGTGTGCGTGTGTGAGTGTACACAGTTGTATGTGTGTGTACACAGTTATGTGTGAGTGTGTGTACACAGTTGTGTGTGTGTGTGCGTACACAGTGTGTCTGTGTGTACACATTTGTGTGTGTGTGTACACAGTTGTTTGTGTGTGTACACAGTTGTGTGTGTGTATGTGTGTAACCTTTGTGTGTGTGTGTACACTGTTTGTATGTGTAAACTGTGAGTGTGTGTGTGTGTGTGTGTGTGCACTGTGTTTGTGTGTACACTGAGTGTTTTTGTGTAAATCGTGTGTGTGTGTCTGTGTACACTGTAGTGTCTGTGTGTGCATACACTGTTGTGTGTATGTGTACACAATGTTTGTGTGTACACAATCTGTGTGTGTGTGTCCACATTTGGGTGTGTGTGTGTGTGTGTATACACAGTGTGTGCGAGTGTGTGTTGACAGTGTGTGTGCGTGTTTACCCGGTTGTGTGTGTGTACACAGTTCTGTGTGTGTACACAGTTGTGTGTTTTACACAGTTGTGTGTGTGTGTACACAGTTGTGTGTGTACGCAGTTGTGTGTGTATGTAAATAGTTGTGTGTGTGTGTACACAGTTGCGTATCTGTGTACACAGTTGTGTGTGTGTACACAGTTGTGTGTGGGTGTGTGTACACAGATGTTTGTGTGTATGTGTACACAGTTGTGTGTGTGTACGTGTGTGTACACAGTTGTGTGTGTGTGTACACTTTGTGTGTGTGTAGACTGTGTGCGAGTGTGTGTACACAGTTGTATGTGTGTGTGCATACACAGTTGTGTGTGTGTACACAGTGTTTGTGTATGTACACAGTGTGTGTTTGTGTTTGTGTGTAGACAGTGTGTGTGTATATACAGAGTGTATGTGTGTATACACAGTTTTTGTGTGTGTGTGTACACTGTTGTGTGTGTGTGTGTACACAGTGTGTGTACACTGTGTGTGTGTGTGTGTTTATACACTGTGTGTGTGGGTGTACACAGTGTGTCTGTGTGTGTGTGTACACAGTGTGTGTGTGCGTGTATACACAGTGTGTGTGTGTACACAGTTGTGTGTGTGTGTTTCTACACTGTTGTGTGTGCCTGTGTGTGTATTCACAGTGTGTGTATGCGTTTGTGTGTGAACGCAATGTGTGTGTACAGTTGCGTGTGTACACAGTTGTGTGTGTGTGTGTACACAGTTGTGTGTGTGTACACAGTTGTGTGTGAGTGTATGTGTGTCTACACAGTTGTGTGTGTGTGTACAGATTTTCGTGTGTGTGTGTGTCTGTGTACACACTTGTGAGTGTGTGTTCAGGTTGTGTGTGTGTACACAGTTGTGTGTGTTTGTGTGTACAAAATTGTGAGTGTGTGTACACAGTTGTGTGTATGTGCACAGTTGTGTGTGTGTTTATGTGTGTCTACACAGTTGTATGTGTGTGTGTGTGTGTGTGTGTGTGTGTTCACATAGGTGTGTGTGTGTACACAGTTGTATGTGTGTGTGTGTACAAAGTTGTGTGTGTATACAGAGTTGTGTGTTTCAACACATTTGTGTGTGTGTGTACAGTTGTGTGTGTGCGTGTGTACACAGTTGTTTCTGTGTGTACACAGTTGTGGGTGTGTACAAAATTGTGTGTGTGTGTACACAGTGTGTATGTATACACAGTATGTGTGTGTGTACACAGTTGTGTGTGTGTACACAGTTGTGTGTGTGTACACAGTTGTGTATGTGTGCAAACCGTTGTGTGTGTGTACACAGTTGTCTGTGTGTGTTTGTGTGTGTGCACATTGTGTGCGTGTGTACACAGTTGTGTGTGTGTCTACACATTTGTGTGTGAGTGTGTACACAGTTGTATGTGTGTGTACACAGTTGTGTGTGTGAGTGTACACAGTTGTTTGTGTGCGTGTGTGTGCACTGTGTTTGTGTGTACACTGAGTGTTTTTGTGTAAACCGTGTGTGTGTGTCTGTGTACACTGTAGTGTCTGTGTGTGCATACACTGTTGTGTGTATGTGTACACAATGTTTGTGTGTACACAATCTGTGTGTGTGTGTCCACATTTGGGTGTGTGTGTGTGTGTGTGTATACACAGTGTGTGAGAGTGTGTGTTGACAGTGTGTGTGCGTGTTTACCCGGTTGTGTGTGTGTACACAGTTCTGTGTGTGTACACAGTTGTGTGTTTTACACAGTTGTGTGTGTGTGTACACAGTTGTGTGTGTACGCAGTTGTGTGTGTATGTAAATAGTTGTGTGTGTGTGTACACAGTTGCGTATCTGTGTACACAGTTGTGTGTGTGTACACAGTTGTGTGTGGGTGTGTGTACACAGATGTTTGTGTGTATGTGTACACAGTTGTGTGTGTGTACGTGTGTGTACACAGTTGTGTGTGTGTGTACACTTTGTGTGTGTGTAGACTGTGTGCGAGTGTGTGTACACAGTTGTATGTGTGTGTGCATACACAGTTGTGTGTGTGTACACAGTGTTTGTGTATGTACACAGTGTGTGTTTGTGTTTGTGTGTAGACAGTGTGTGTGTATATACAGAGTGTATGTGTGTATACACAGTTTTTGTGTGTGTGTGTACACTGTTGTGTGTGTGTGTGTCCACAGTGTGTGTACACTGTGTGTGTGTGTGTGTTTATACACTGTGTGTGTGGGTGTACACAGTGTGTCTGTGTGTGTGTGTACACAGTGTGTGTGTGCGTGTATACACAGTGTGTGTGTGTACACAGTTGTGTGTGTGTGTTTCTACACTGTTGTGTGTGCCTGTGTGTGTATTCACAGTGTGTGTATGCGTTTGTGTGTGAACGCAATGTGTGTGTACAGTTGCGTGTGTACACAGTTGTGTGTGTGTGTGTACACAGTTGTGTGTGTGTACACAGTTGTGTGTGAGCGTATGTGTGTCTACACAGTTGTGTGTGTGTGTACAGATTTTCGTGTGTGTGTGTCTGTGTACACACTTGTGAGTGTGTGTTCAGGTTGTGTGTGTGTACACAGTTGTGTGTGTTTGTGTGTACAAAATTGTGAGTGTGTGTACACAGTTGTGTGTATGTGCACAGTTGTGTGTGTGTTTATGTGTGTCTACACAGTTGTATGTGTGTGTGTGTGTGTTCACATAGGTGTGTGTGTGTACACAGTTGTATGTGTGTGTGTGTACAAAGTTGTGTGTGTATACAGAGTTGTGTGTTTCAACACATTTGTGTGTGTGTGTACAGTTGTGTGTGTGCGTGTGTACACAGTTGTTTCTGTGTGTACACAGTTGTGGGTGTGTACAAAATTGTGTGTGTGTGTACACAGTGTGTATGTATACACAGTATGTGTGTGTGTACACAGTTGTGTGTGTGTACACAGTTGTGTGTGTGTACACAGTTGTGTATGTGTGCAAACCGTTGTGTGTGTGTACACAGTTGTCTGTGTGTGTTTGTGTGAGTGCACATTGTGTGCGTGTGTACACGGTTGTGTGTGTGTACACAGTTGTGCGTGTGTACACAGTTGTGTGTGTGTCTACACATTTGTGTGTGAGTGTGTACACAGTTGTATGTGTGTGTACACAGTTGTGTGTGCCTGTGTACACAGTTGTGTGTGTGTGTACACAAAAGTTTGTGTGTGAGTACACAGTTGTGTGTGTATGTGTGTACGCAGTTGTCTGTGTGTGTGTACACTGTTGTGTGTGTGTGTGTGTACACAGCTGTGTGTGTGTGTGTGTGTGTGCAGAATTGAGTGTGTGCGTGTGGGTGGGTGTCTGTGTACACAGCTGTGTGTCTGTGTGTGCACGCAGTTGTGCATGTGTGTTCACAGATGTTGTGTGTGTGTGTGTGCACACAGTTGTGTGTTTGTGTGTACACAGTGTGTGTGTATACACAGTGTATGTGTGCAGAGTTGTGTGTGTGTGGATACAATTGTGTTTATGTGTGTGTGTGCACAGTTACGTGTGTGTGTACAAAGTTGTGTATGTGTGTGTGTGTGTGCGTGTACACAGTGTGTGTGTATACACAGTGTATGTGTGTATACACAGTGTTTGTGTGTGTGTGTACACAGTGTGTGTGTGTGTGTTTATACACTGTGTGTGTATACACAGTTGAGTGTCTGTGTGCCTGTGTATACAGTTGTGTGTGTGTGTACACATTTGTGCGTGTGTACACAAAAGTTTGTGTGTGAGTACACAGTTGTGTGTGTATGTGTGTACGCAGTTGTCTGTGTGTGTGTGTACACAGTTGTGTGTGTGTGTGTGTACACAGCTGTGTGTGTGTGTGTGTGTGTGTGTGTACACAATTGAGTGTGTGCGTGTGGGTTAGTGTCTATGTACACAGCTGTGTGTCTGTGTGTGCACACAGTTGTGCGTGTGTGTTCACAGTTGTTGTGTGTGTGTGTGTGTGTGCACACAGTTGTGTGTTTGTGTGTGTGTGTGTACACAGTGTGTGTGTATACACAGTGTATGTGTGCAGAGTTGTGTGTGTGTGGATACAATTGTGCTTATGTGTGTGTGTACACAGTTATGTGTGTGTGTACAAAGTTGTGTATGTGTGTGTGTGTGTGCGTGTACACAGTGTGTGTGTATACACAGTGTATGTGTGTATACACAGTGTTTGTGTGTGTGTGTACACAGTGTGTGTGTGTGTTTATACACTGTGTGTGTATACACAGTTGAGTGTCTGTGTGTGTGTATACAGTTGTGTGTGTGTACACATTTGTGTGTGTGTACACAAAAGTTTGTGTGTGAGTACACAGTTGTGTGTGTATGTGTATACGCAGTTGTCTGTGTGTGTGTACACAGTTGTGTGTGTGTGTGTGTGTACACAGCTGTGTGTGTGTGTGTGTACACAATTGAGTGTGTGCGTGTGGGTGGGTGTCTGTGTGTGCACACAGTTGTGCGTGTGTGTTCACAGTTGTTGTGTGTGTGTGTGTGCACACAGTTGTGTGTTTGTGTGTGTGTCTGTGTGTACACAGTGTGTGTGTATACACAGTGTATGTGTGCAGAGTAGTGTGTGTGTGGATACAATTGTGTTTATGTGTGTGTGTACACAGTTATGTGTGTGTGTACACAGTTGTGTATGTGCGTGTGTGTGTGCGTGTACACAGTGTGTGTGTATACACAGTGTATGTGTGTATACACAGTGTTTGTGTGTGTGTGTACACAGTGTGTGTGTGTGTGTGTTTATACACTGTGTGTGTATACACAGTTGAGTGTCTGTGTGTGTGTGTACACAGTTGTGTGTGTGTGCGTACGCGCTTGTGTGTGCGTACACAGTTGTGTGTGTGTACACAGTTTGTGTGTGTACACAGTTGCGTGTGTGTGTGTACACAGTTGCGTGTATGTATGTGTGTACACAGTTGTGTGTGTGTGTACACAGTTGTGTGTGAGTGTATGTGTGTCAACACAGTTGCATATGAGTGTGTACACATTTTCGTGGGTGTGTGTACAAAATTGTGTGTGTGTACACAGTTGTGTGTGTGTACACAGTTGTGTGTGTGTGTATGTGTGTCTACACAGTTCCGAGTGAGTGTGTACACATTTTCGTGTGTGTGTGTGCACACTTGTGAGTGTGTGTATACAGTTGTGTGTGTGTACACAGTTTTGTGTGTTTGTGTGTACACAGTTGTGTGTGTATGTACACAGTTGTGTGTGTGTGCAAACAGTTGTGTGTCTGTATGTGTGTACACAGTTGTGTGTGTGTGTGTTCACATAGGTGTGTGTGTTTGTGTACAGAGTTGTGTGTTTCTACACAGTTGTGTGTGTTACACAGATGTGTGTGTGTGTGTGTGTGTACGCGGTTGTTTTTGTGTGTACACTGTTGTGGGTGTGTACACAATTGTGTGTGTACACAGTGTGTATGTACACACATTATGTGTGTGTGTACACAGTTGTGTGTGTGTACACAGTTGTGTGTGTGTGTACAAAGTTGTGTATGTGTGCAAACCGTTGTGTGTGTGTACACAGTCGTGTGTGGGTGTTTGTGTATGTACACAGTTGTGCGTGTGTAAACAGTTGTGTGTGTGTGCACAGTTGTGCATGTGTACACAGTTGTTTGTGTGTCTACACAGTTGTGTGTGTGAGAGTGTACACAGTTGTTTGTGTGCGTGTACACAGTTGTGTGTGCCTGTGTACACAGTTGTGTGTGTGTGCATACAGTTGTGTGTGTGTGTGTACACAGTTGTGTGTGTGTGCACAAAAGTTTGTGTGTGAGTACACAGCTGTGTGTGTATGTGTGTACGCAGTTGTCTGTTTGTGTGTGTACACAGTTGTGTGTGTGTGTGTACACAGCTGTGTGTGTGTGTATGTACACAATTGTGTGTGTGCGTGTACACAGTTGTGTGTGTGTGTCCACATTTGGGTGTGTGTGTGTATATACACAGGGTGTGTGTGAGTGTGTGTACACAGTGTGTGTGCGTGTTTACACGGTTGTGTGTGTGTGTACACAGTTGTGTGCGGACACAGTTGTGTGTTTTTACACAGTTGTGTGTATGTGTGTACACAGTTGTGTGTGTACGCAGTTGTGTGTGTATGTAAATAGTTGTGTGTGTGTGTGTACACAGTTGCGTATGTGTGCACACAGTTGTGTGTTTGTACACAGTTGTGTGTGGGTGTGTGTGTTTGTACACAGTTGTGTGTGTGTACACAATTGTGTGTGTGTGTGTACACAGTTGTGTGTGTGTGTACACAGATGTTTGTGTGTGTGTGTACACAGTTGTGTGTGTGTACGTGTGTGTACACAGTTATGTGTGTGTGTGTACACTGTGTGTGTGTATAGATTGTGTGCGACTGTGTGTACACTGTTGTGTGTGTCTGTGCGTACACAGTTGTGTGCATGTACACAGTGTGTGTGTGCATGTACACAGTGTGTGTTTGTGTTTGCGTGTAGACAGTGTGTGTGTATATGCAGAGTGTATGTGTGTATAGACAGTTTTTGTGTGTGTGTGTGCACTGTTGTGTGTGTGTGTACACTGTGTGTGTGTGTTTATACACTGTGTGCGTGGCTGTACACAGTGTGTCTGTGTGTGTGTGTACACAGTTGTGTGTGTGTGTGTATACACTGTTGTGTGTGTCTGTGTGTGTATTCACAGAGTGTGTGTGTGTGTGTACACAGTGTGTGTGTACACAGTTGCATGTGGTGTCTGTACACAGTTGTGTGTGTGTGTGTACACAGTTGTGTGTGTGTATGTGTGTCTACACAGTTGCGTGTGAGTGTGTACACATATTCGTGGGTGTGTGTACACAATTGTGAGTGTGTGTACACAGGTGTGTGTGTGTGTACACAGTTGTGTGTGTGTTTATGTGTGTCTACACAATTGCTAGTGAGTGTGTAGTCATTTTCGTGTGTGTGTGTGTACACACTTGTGAGTGTGTGTACACAGTTGTGTGTCTGTACACAGTTGTGTGTCTGTATGTGTGTACACAGTTATGTGTGTGTGTGTTCACATCGGTGTGTGTGTGTGTACACAGTTGTATGTGTGTGTGTGTGTGTACATTGATGTGTATGTGTGTGTAGACAGTTGTGTGTTTCTAAACAGTTGTGTGTGTGTGTGTGTACAGTTGTGTGTGTGTGTACACAGTTGTTTCTGTGTGTACACAGTTGTGTGTGTGTACACAATTGTGTGTGTGTGTACACAGTGTGTACGTATACACAATATGTGTGTGTGTACACAGTTGTGTGTGTACACAGCTGTGTGTGCGTGTACACAGTTGTGTATGTGTGCAAACCGTTGTGTGAGTGTACACTGTTGTGTGTGGGTGATTGTGTGTGTACACAGTTGTGCGTGTGTACACAGTTGTGTGTGTGTGCACACAGTTGTGTATGTGTACACCGTTGTGTGTGTCTACACATTTGTGTGTGAGTGTGTACACAGTTGTATGGGTGTGTACACAGTTGTGTGTGTGAGAGTGTACGCAGTTGTTTGTGTGTGTGTGTGTGTACACAGTTGTGTGTGCCTGTGTACACCGTTGTATGTGTGTGTATACAGTTGTGTGTGTGTACACAGTTGTGTGTGTGTACACAAAAGTTTGTGTGTGAGTACACAGTTGTGTGTGTGTATGTGTGTACGCAGATGTCTGTGTGTGTGTACACATTTGTGTGTGTGTGCGTGTACACAGTTGTGTGTGGTTGGGTGTGTGTGTACACAGTTGTGTGTCTGTGTGTGCACACAGTTGTGCATGTGTGTTCACAGTTGTTTTGTGTGTGTGTGTGTACACAGTTGTGTTTTTGTGTGTACACAGTTGTGTGTGTGTGTGTGTGCAGAGTTGTGTGTGTGTGGACACAGTTGTATTTATGTGTGTATGTAAATAGTTATGTGTGTGTACACAGTTGTGTGTGTGTGTGTCTGTTTGTACAAAGTTGTGTGTGTGTGTTTACTCAGTGTGTGTGTGTACACAGCTGTGTGTGTGTGTGTGTGTGTGTTCACACAGTTGTGTGTGTGTGTGTACACAGTTGTGTGTCTGTTTGTGTATGTGTGTCTACACAGTTGTGTGTGCGTGTGTGTGTACACAGTTGTTTGTGTGTGTGTCTACACAGTTATGTCTGTGTGTATACAGTTGTGTGAGTGTGAGTACACAGTTGTGTTTGTGTGTGTGTGTACACAGTTGTGTGTGTGTGTGTGTGTACACAGTGTTTGTGTACACAGTTGTGTTTGTGTGTCTGTGTACACAGTTGTTTGTGCGTGTACACAGTTGTGTGTGTGTGTGTGTACACAGTTGTGTGTGTGTATGTGTGTACACAGTTGTGTGTGTATGTGTGTGTGTAAACAGTGTGTGTATGTGTGTGTGTAAACTGTTGTGTATGTGCATGTGTGTGTACACAGTTGTTTGTGTGTGTGTGTACACTGTGTGTGTGCATTGTGTGTGTGTGTGTGTACACTGTTGTGTGTGTGTGTACATTATTGTGTATACACACAGTGTGTGTGTGTGTGTGTGTGTGTGTGTGTGTGTGTGTGTGTGTGTGTGTGTGTGTGTGTGTGTGTGTGTGCAGACAGTGTATGGGTGTGTGTGTACACAGTGTGTGTGTATATACACAGTGTATTTGTGTAAACACAGTGTTTGTGTGTGTGTGAACACGTGTGTCTGTGTGTTTATACACTGTGTGTGTGTGTGTACACAGTGTGTCTGTGTGTACACAGTTGTGTCTGTTTGTGTGTCTGCATGTGTGTACACAGTTTTTTCTGTGTGTACACAGTTATGTGTGTGTATGTGTGTACACCTTTGTGTGTTTGTGTACACTGTGTGTGTGTACACTGTGTGTGTGTACACAGTTGTGTGTGTGTGTGTACACAGTTGTTTGTGTGTGTACACAGTTGTGTGTGTGTGTGTACACAGTTGTGTATGTGTGCAAACCGTTGTGTGTGTGTACAAAGTTGTGTGTGGGTGTTTGTGTGTGTACACAGTTGTGTGTGTATACACAAAGGTTTGTGTGAGTACACACTTGTGTGTGTCTGTGTGTACACAGCTGTGTGTGTGTGTACACAATTGAGTGTGTGCGCGTACACATTTGTGTGTGGGTGTGTGTGTGTGTACACAGTTGTGTGTCTGTGTGTGCACACAGTTGTGCGTGTGTGTACACAGTTGTTGTGTGTGTGTGTGTACACAGTTGTTTGTTTGTGTGTACAGAGTTGTGTGTGTGTGTGTACAGAGTTGTATGTGTGTGCACACAGTTGTGTTTATGTGTGTGTGTACACAGTTATGTGTCTGTGTGTGCACACAGTTGTGCTTGTGTGTACATAGTTGTGGTATGTGTGTGTACACAATGTGTGAGTACACAGTTGTGTTTGTGTGTCTGTGTACACTGTTGTTTGTGTGTGTACACAGTTGTGTGTGTGTGTGTGTGTAAACAGTTGTGTGTGTATGTGTGTACACTGTGTGTGTGTGTGTACACTGTGTGTTTTTGTGTACACTGTGTGTGTGTGTACACTTTTGTGAGTGTGTGTGCGAACACTGTTCTGTGTGTGTACATTGTGTGTGTGTGTGTGTGTGTGTGTGTACACAGTTGTGTGTGTGTGTGTACACAGTTGTTTCTGTGTGTGCACAGCTGTGCGTGTGTGTGTACGTGTGTCTACACAGTTGCGTGTGTGTGTACACATTTGTGTGTGTGTACACAGTTGTGTGTGTATGTACACAATTGTGAGTGTGTGCACACAGTTGTGTGTCTGTGTGTGTGTACACAGTTGTGTGTGTGTGTGTGTGCGTGTTCACACAGGTGTGTGTGTGCGTCTGTACACAGTTGTGTGTGTGTGTATACACAGTGTGTGTGTGTGTACACAGTGTGTGTGAGTGTGTGCACACAGTTGTGTGTGTTCATGTACACAGTTGTGTGTGTGTTTACACAGTTGTGTGTATTTACACAGTTGTGTGTGTTTGTGTACACAGTTGTGTGTGTACACAGTTGTGTGTGTGTGTGTGTGTGTACACAGTTGTGTGTGTGTGTACACAGTTGTGTATGTGTGCAAACCGTTGTGTGTGTGTACAAAGTTGTGTGTGGGTGTTTGTGTGTGCACACAGTTGTGTGTGTATACACAAAAGTTTGTGTGAGTACACACTTGTGTGTGTCTGTGTGTACACAGCTGTGTGTGTGTGTACACAATTGAGTGTGTGCGCGTACACAGTTGTGCGTGGGTGTGTGTGTGTGTACACAGTTGTGTGCTGTGTGTGCACACAGTTGTGCGTGTGTGTACACAGTTGTTGTGTGTGTGTGTACACAGTTGTTTGTTTGTGTGTACAGAGTTGTATGTGTGTGTGTGTACAGAGTTGTATGTGTGTGCACACAGTTGTGTTTATGTGTGTGTGTACACAGTTATGTGTGTGTGTACACAGTTGTGTGTGTGTGTCTGATTGTACAAAGTTGTGTGTGTGTTTACACAGCGTGTGTGTGTACACAGTTGTGTGTGTGTATACACAGTGTGTGTGTGTGTGTGTACACAGTGTGTGTGTGTGCACACAGTTGTGTGTGTTCATGTACACAGTTGTGTGTGTGTTTACACAGTTGTGTGTATTTACACAGTTGTGTGTGTTTGTGTACACAGTTGTGTGTGTACACAGTTGTGTGTGTGTGTGTGTACACAGTTGTGTGTGTGTGTACACAGTTGTGTATGTGTGCAAACCGTTGTGTGTGTGTACAAAGTTGTGTGTAGGTGTTTGTGTGTGTACACAGTTGTGTGTGTATACACAAAAGTTTGTGTGAGTACACACGTGTGTGTGTCTGTGTGTACACAGCTGTGTGTGTGTGTACACAATTGAGTGTGTGCACGTACACAGTTGTGTGTGTGTGTGTACACAGCTGTGTGTCTGTGTGTGCACACAGTTGTGCGTGTGTGTACACAGTTGTGTGTGTGTGTGTACACAGTTGTTTGTTTGTGTGTACAGAGTTGTGTGTGTGTGTGTGTGTACAGAGTTGTATGTGTGTGCACACAGTTGTGTTTATGTGTGTGTGTACACAGTTATGTGTGTGTGTACACAGTTGTGAGTGTGTGTCTGATTGTACAAAGTTGTGTGTGTGTGTACACAGCGTGTGTGTGTACACAGTTGTGTGTGTGTGTGTTCACACAGTTGTGTGTGTGTGTGTGTATACAGTTGTGCGTCTGTTTGTGTATGTGTGTCTACATAGTTGTGTGTGTATGTTTGCACAGTTGAGTCTGTGCACACAGTTGTGTGTGAGTGTGTGTGTACACAGTTGTGTGTGTGTGTGTGTGTGTGTGCACAGTTGTGTCTGTGTGTATACAGTTGTGTGTGTGTGTGTGTACACAGTTGGGTTAGTGTGTGTGTGTGTACAGAGTTGTGTGTGTGTGTGTACACTGTGTGTGTGTACACAGTTGTGTTTGTGTGTCTGTGTACACAGTTGCTTGTGTGTGTACACTGTGTGTGTGTGTTTGTGTACACTGTGTGTTTATGTGTACACCCTGTGTGTGTACACTATTGTGTGTGTGTGCGTACACTGTTATGTGTGTGTACACAGTGTGTGTGTGTGTACACAGTTGTGTGTGTGTGTACACAGTTGTTTGTGTGTGTACACAGATGGTTGTGTGTGTGTGTACACAGTTGTGTATGTGTATGTGTGTGTACAAAGTTGTGTGTGTGTGTGTACACTGTGTGTGTCTGTATACACATTGTATGTGTGCATACACAGTGTTTGTGTATGTGCGTACACAGTTTGTCTGTTTGTTTATACACTGTTTGTGTGTGCACACAGTTTGTGTGTGTGTGTACACAGTGTGTGTGTGTGTGTATATACAGTGTGTGTGTGTGTGTTTGTGTACTCAGTGTGTTTGTAGACACAGTCTGTGCGTGTGCACACTTGTGTGTGTGTGTCTACACAGTTGTGTGTGTGTGTATACTCAGTGTGTGTGTGTACACAGTGTCTGTGTGTGTGCGTATGTACTTGTGTGTGTGTACATAGTTGTGTGCGTGTGTGTTTGTAGACAGTTGTGTGTGTGTGTGTACACAGTTGTTTCTGTGTGTGCACAGCTGTGTGTGTGTGTGTATGTGTGTCTACACAGTTGCATGTGTGTGTACACATTTTTGTCTGTATGTGTACACACTTGTGTGCGTGTGTACACAGTTGTGTGTGTGTGTGTACACAGTGTGTGTGTGTGTGTGTACACAGTGTGTGTGTGTGTGTGTGTGTGTACACAGTGTGTCTGTGTGTGCGTACGCACTTGTGTGTGTGTACATAGCTGTGTGCGTGTGTGTGTGTACACAGTTGTGTGTGTGTGTACTCATTTGTTTCTGTGTGTGCACAGCTGTGCGTGTGTGTGTATGTGTGTCTACACAGTTGCGTGTGTGTGTACACATGTGTGTGTGTGTGTACACACTTGTGTGCGTGTGTACACAGTTGTGTGTGTGTGTACACAGTTGTGTGTGTTTTTGTGTAAACAGTTGGGTGTGTATGTACACAGTTGTGAGTGTGTGCACACAGTTGTGTGTCTGTGTGTGTACACAGTTGTGTGTGTGTGTTCACACAGGTGTGTGTGTGTACACAGTTGTATGTGCGTGTGTACACAGTTGTGCGCGTGTGTAAACAGTTCTGTGCGTGCACACAGTTGTTTGTGTGTGTACACAATTGTGTGTGTGTGTACACATTGTGTATGTATACACAGTGTGTGTGTGTGTACACATTTGTGTGTGTGTGTACACAGTTGTGTGTGTGTCTGTGTGTATACACAGTGTGTGTGTGTACACAGTGTCTGTTCGTGTGTACACGTTTGTGTGTGTGTGTACACAGTGTGTGTGTGTGTACAGTGTGTGTGTGTGTATACACAGTGTATGTGTGTATACACAGTGTTTGTGTGTGTGTGTTTGCGCACTGTTTTGTGTGTGTACACATTGTGTGTGTGTTTGTGTACACAGTTGTGTGTGTATCTGTGTACACAGTGTTTCTGTGTGTACACAGTTGTGTGTGTTTGTGTGTACACAGTTGTTTGTGTGTGTACACAGTTGTGTGTGTGTGTATGTGTGTACACTTTTGTGTGTGTGTGTACACTGTGTGTGTGTGTGTGTGTGTACATTGCGTGTGTTTGTGTGTGTGTGTACACTGTGTTTGTGTGTACACTGTGTGTTTTTGTGTAAACCGTGTGTGTGTGTGTCTGTGTACACTGTAGTGTGTGTGTGTGCGTACACTGTTGTGTGTGTGTACACAATGTGTGTGTGTGTACACAATTTATGTTTGTGAGTGCACTGCGTGTGTGTGTGTGTGTACACGGTGTGTGTGTGTGTGCACACAGTGTGCAATTGTGTATACAGAGTGTGTGTGTTTGTACAAAGTGTGTGTGTATACACACTGTGTGTGTGTAAACAGTTGTGTGTGAGTGTCCACATTTGTGTGTTTGTGTGTGTATACACAGTGTGTGTGATTATGTGTACACAGTGTGTGCGTGTGTACACGGTGTTGTGTGTGTGTACACAGTTCTGTGTGTGTACACAATTGTGTGTGTGTATGACTGTACACAGTTGTGTATGTGTGTACACAGTTGTGTGTGTACGCAGTTGTGTGTGTGTGTAAATAGTTGTGCTTGTGTGTACACAGTTGTGTAAGTGTGTACACAGTTGTGTGTGTGTACACAGTTGTGTGTGTGTACGTGTGTGTACACAGTTGTGTGTGTGTGTACAATGTGTGTGTGTGCACTGTGTGCGTGTGTGTGTACACTGTTGTTTGTGTGTGTGCATACACTGTTGTGTGTGTACACTGTGTGTGTGTATGTACACAGTGTGTGTTTGTGTGGGTATGTGTACACGAAGTGTGTGTATATACAGAGTGTATGTGTGTATACACAGTTTCTGTGTGTGTGCACTGTTGTGTGTGTGTACACAAAAGTTTGTGTGTGAGTACACAGTTGTGTGTGTATGCAGTTGTCTGTTTGTGTGTGTGTACACAGTTGTGTGTATGTGTACACAGCTGTGTGTGTGTGTACACAATTGTGTGTGTCCGTGTACACAGTTGTGTGTGGGTGGGTGTGTGTGTACACATTTGTGTGTCTCTGTGTGCACACAGTTGTGCGTGTGTGTTCACAGTTGTTGTGTGTGTGTGTACACAGTTGTGTTTTTGTGTGTACACAGTTGTGTGTGTGTCTGTGTGCAGAGTTGTGTGTGTGTGGACACAGTTTTGTTTATGTGTGTGTGTACACAGTTATGTGTGTGTGTACACAGTTGTGTGTGGGTGGGTGTGTGTGTACACAGTTGTGTGTCTGTGTGTGCACACAGTTGTGCGTGTGTGTTCACAGTTGTTTTGTGTGTGTGTGTGTGTGTGTACACAGTTGTGTGTTTGTGTGTACACAGTTGTGTGTGTGTGTGTGTGTGTGTGTGTGTGTGTGTGTTCAGAGTTGTGTGTGTGTGGACACAGTTGTATTTATGTGTGTGTGTAAACAGTTATGTGTGTGTGTACACAGTTGTGTGTGTGTGTCTGTTTGTACAAAGTTGTGTGTGTGTGTTTACACAGTGTGTGTGTGTACACAGTTCTGTGTGTGTGTGTTCACACATTTGTGTGTGTGTGTACACAGTTGTGTGTCTGTTTGTGTATGTGTGTCTACTCAGTTGTGTGTGTGTTCACACAGTTGTGTGCATGTGTGTGCACAGTTGTGTGTCTGTTTGTCTATGTGTGTCAACACAGTTGTGTGTGCGTGTGTGAGTACACAGTTGTGTGTGTGTGTGTGTGTGTGTACACAGTTGTGTCTGTGTGTATACAGTTGTGTGTGTGTGAGTACACAGTTGTGTTTGTGTGCGTGTGTACACAGTTGTGTGTGTGTGTGTGTGTGTGTGTACACAGTGTTTGTGTGTACACTGTTGTGTGTCTGTGTGTGCACACAGTTGTGTGTTTGTGTGTTCACAGTTGTTGTGTTTGTGTGTGTACACAGTTGTGTGTTTGTGTGTACACAGTTGTTTGTGTGTGTGTGTGTGCAGAGCTGTGTGTGTGTGGACACAGTTTTATTTATGTGTGTGTGTATACATTTATGTGTGTGTGTGGACACAGTTGTGTGTGTGTGTGTGTGTCTGTTTTTACAAAGTTGTGTGTGTGTGTTTACACAGTGTGTGTGTGTGTACACAGTTGTGTGTGTGTGTGTGTGTTCACACAGTTGTGTGTGTGTGTACACAGTTGTGTGTCTGTTAGTGTATGTGTGTCTACACAATTGTGTGTGTGTACACAGTCGTATCTGTGTGTACACAGTTGTGTGTGTGTGTATGTGTGTACACTTTTGTGTGTGTGTGTACACTGTGTGTGTGTGTGTGTACATTGTGTGTGTTTGTGTGTGTGTGTACACTGTGTTTGTGTGTACACTGTGTGTTTTTGTGTAAACCGTGTGTGTGTGTGTCTGTGTACACTGTAGTGTGTGTGTGTGCGTACACTGTTGTGTGTGTGTACACAATGTGTGTGTGTGTACACAATTTATGTTTGTGAGTGCACTGCGTGTGTGTGTGTGTGTACACGGCGTGTGTGTGTGTGCACACAGTGTGCAATTGTGTATACAGAGTGTGTGTGTTTGTACAAAGTGTGTGTGTATACACACTGTGTGTGTGTAAACAGTTGTGTGTGAGTGTCCACATTTGTGTGTTTGTGTGTGTATACACAGTGTGTGTGATTATGTGTACACAGTGTGTGCGTGTGTACACGGTGTTGTGTGTGTGTACACAGTTCTGTGTGTGTACACAGTTGTGTGTGTGTATGACTGTACACAGTTGTGTATGTGTGTACACAGTTGTGTGTGTACGCAGTTGTGTGTGTGTGTAAATAGTTGTGCTTGTGTGTACACAGTTGTGTGTGTACACAGTTGTTTGTGTGTGTGTGTGTGTACACAGTTGTGTGTGTGTGTACACAGTTGTGTGTGTACGTGTGTGTACACAGTTGTGTGTGTGTGTACAATGTGTGCATGCGTGCACTGTGTGCGTGTGTGTGTACACTGTTGTTTGTGTGTGTGCATACACTGTTGTGTGTGTACACTGTGTGTGTGTATGTACACAGTGTGTGTTTGTGTGGGTATGTGTACACGAAGTGTGTGTATATACAGAGTGTATGTGTGTATACACAGTTTCTGTGTGTGTGCACTGTTGTGTGTGTGTACACAAAAGTTTGTGTGTGAGTACACAGTTGTGTGTGTATGCAGTTGTCTGTTTGTGTGTGTGTACACAGTTGTGTGTATGTGTACACAGCTGTGTGTGTGTGTACACAATTGTGTGTGTCCGTGTACACAGTTGTGTGTGGGTGGGTGTGTGTGTACACATTTGTGTGTCTCTGTGTGCACACAGTTGTGCGTGTGTGTTCACAGTTGTTGTGTGTGTGTGTACACAGTTGTGTTTTTGTGTGTACACAGTTGTGTGTGTGTCTGTGTGCAGAGTTGTGTGTGTGTGGACACAGTTTTGTTTATGTGTGTGTGTACACAGTTATGTGTGTGTGTACACAGTTGTGTGTGGGTGGGTGTGTGTGTACACAGTTGTGTGTCTGTGTGTGCACACAGTTGTGCGTGTGTGTTCACAGTTGTTTTGTGTGTGTGTGTGTACACAGTTGTGTGTTTGTGTGTACACAGTTGTGTGTGTGTGTGTGTGTGTGTGTGTGTTCAGAGTTGTGTGTGTGTGGACACAGTTGTATTTATGTGTGTGTGTAAACAGTTATGTGTGTGTGTACACAGTCGTGTGTGTGTGTCTGTTTGTACAAAGTTGTGTGTGTGTGTTTACACAGTGTGTGTGTGTACACAGTTCTGTGTGTGTGTTCACACAGTTGTGTGTGTGTGTACACAGTTGTGTGTCTGTTTGTGTATGTGTGTCTACTCAGTTGTGTGTGTGTTCACACAGTTGTGTGCATGTGTGTGCACAGTTGTGTGTCTGTTTGTCTATGTGTGTCAACACAGTTGTGTGTGCGTGTGTGAGTACACAGTTGTGTGTGTGTGTGTGTGTGTGTACACAGTTGTGTCTGTGTGTATACAGTTGTGTGTGTGTGAGTACACAGTTGTGTTTGTGTGCGTGTGTACACAGTTGTGTGTGTGTGTGTGTGTGTACACAGTATTTGTGTGTACACTGTTGTGTGTCCGTGTGTGCACACAGTTGTGCGTGTGTGTTCACAGTTGTTGTGTTTGTGTGTGTACACAGTTGTGTGTTTGTGTGTACACAGTTGTGTATGTGTGTGTGTGTGTGTGTGTGTGTGTGTATGTGCAGAGTTGTGTGTGTGTGGACACAGTTGTATTTATGTGTGTGTGTATACAGTTATGTGTGTGTGTGTGGACACAGTTGTGTGTGTGTGTGTGTCTGTTTGTACAAAGTTGTGTGTTTGTGTTTACACAGTGTGTGTGTGTACACTGTGTGTGTGTACACTGTGAGTGTGTGTGTACACTGTGTTTGCGTGTACACTGTGTGTTTTTGTGTGTGTATGTGTGTCTGTGTACACTGTAGAGTGTGTGTGTGCATATACTGTTGTGTGTGTGTTTACACAATGTGTGCGTGTACACAATCTGTGTTTGTGTGTACACTGTGCGTCTGTTTGTGTACACAGTGTGTGTGTGTGTACACAGTGTGCGTTTGTGTATACAGAGTGTGTGTGTGGGTGTACACAGTGTGTCTGTGTGTGTGTACACAGTATGTGTGTGTGCATACACACTGTGTGTACACAGTTGTGTGTGCGTGTGTCTACACTCTTTCGTGTGCCTCTGTGTGTATTCACAGTGTGTGTGTGTGTGTGTGTGTACACAGTTGCGTGTATGTATGTGTGTACACTGTTGTCTGTGTGTGTGTACACAGTTGTGTGTGAGTGTATGTGTGTCTACACAGTTGCATGTGAGTGTGTACACATTTTCGTGGGTGTGCGTACAAAATTGTGAGTGTGTGTACACAGTTGTGTGTGTGTACACAGTTGTGTGTGTGTGTATGTGTGTCTACAAAGTTCCGAGTGAGTGTGTACACATTTTCGTGTGTGTGTGTGTACACACATGTGAGTGTGTGTACACAGTTGTGTGTCTGTTTGTGTATGTGTGTCCACTCAGTTGTGTGTGTGTGTTCACACAGTTGTGTGCGTGTGTGTACACAGTTGTGTGTCTGTTTGTGTATGTGTGTCTACACAGTTGTGTGTGCGTGTATGAGTACACAGTTGTGTGTGTGTGTGTGTGTGTGTGTACACAGTTGTGTCTGTGTGTATACAGTTGTGTGTGTGTGTGAGTACACAGTTGTGTTTGTGTGCGTGTGTACACAGTTGTGTGTGTGTGTGTACACAGTGTTTGTGTGTACACTGTTGAGTGTCTGTGTGTGCACACAGTTGTGCGTGTGTGTTCACAGTTGTTGTGTTTGTGTGTGTACACAGTTGTGTGTTTGTGTGTACACAGTTGTGTGAGTGTGTGCAGAGTTGTGTGTGTGTGGACACAGTTGTATTTATGTGTGTGTGTATACAGTTATGTGTGTGTGTGGACACAGTTGTGTGTGTGTGTGTGTCTGTTTGTACAAAGTTGTGTGTTTGTGTTTACACAGTGTGTGTGTGTGTACACAGTTGTGTGTGTGTGTGTTCACACAGTTGTGTGTGTGTGTACACAGTTGTGTGTCTGTTTGTGTATGTGTGTCTACACAATTGTGTGTGTGTACACAGTCGTATCTGTGTGTATACAGTTGTGTGTGTGTGAGTACACAGTTGTGTTTGTGTGTTTGTGTACACAGTTGCGTGTGTTTATGCGTGTAAACAGTTGTGTGCGTATGTGTGTGTGTAAACAGTTGTGTGTGTGTATGTGTGTGTGTACACTGTGTGTGTGTGTACACTGTGTTTGTGTGTCTGTGTACACTGTGTGTTTTTGTGTACACTGTGTGTGTACACCTTTGTGAGTGTGTGTGCGTACACTGTTCTGTGTGTGTACACAGTGTGTGTGTGTGTGTGTATACAGTTGTGTGTGTGTGTGTGTACACAGTTGTTTGTGTGTGTACACAGATGTGTGTGTGTGTACACAGTTGTGTATGTGTATGTGTGTGTACACAGTTGTTTGTGTGTGTGTACACTGTGTGTGTGTGTACACTGTTGTGTGTTTGTGCGTACATTATTGTGTATATACACAGTGTGTATGTGTGTGTGTGTGCAGACAGTGTACACAGTTGTGTGTGTGTGTGTCCACATTTGTGTGTGTGTGAATGTATACACAGTGTGTGTGAGTGTGTGTGCACAATGTGTGTGCGTGTGTACACGGTTGTGCGTGTATCTGTACACAGTTCTGTGTGTGTACACAGTTGTGTGTTTTTACACAGTTGTGTGTGTGTGTACACAGTTGTGTGTGTACGCAGTTGTGTGAATGTAAATAGTTGTGTGTGTGTGTGTGTGCACACAGTTGCGTATGTGTGTACACAGTTGTGTGTGTCTGTTTGTGTATGTGTGTCTACACAGTTGTGTGTGCGTGTGTGAGTACACAGTTGTGTGCGTGTGTGTGTACACAGTTGTGTCTGTGTGTATACAGTTGTGTGTGTGTGAGTACACAGTTGTGTTTGTGTGCGTGAGTACACAGTTGTGTGTGTGTGTGTGTACACAGTGTGTGTGTGTGTACACTGTTGTGTGTCTGTGTGTGCACACAGTTGTGCATGTGTGTTTACAGTTGTTGTGTTTGTGTGTGTACACAGTTGTGTGTTTGTGTGTACACAGTTGTGTGTGTGTGTGTGTGTGTGCAGAGTTGTGTGTGTGTGGACACAGTTGTATTTATGTGTGTGTGTAAACAGTTATGTGTGTGTGTGTACACAGTTGTGTGTGTATGTGTCTGTTTGTACAAATTTGTGTGTGTGTGTTTACAGTGTGTGTGTGTGTGTGCACAGTTGTGTGTGTGTGTACACAATTGTGTGTGTGCGTGTACACAGTTGTGTGTGGGTGGGTGTGTGTGTACATATTTGTGTGTCTGTGTGTGCACACAGTTGTGCGTGTGTGTTCACAGTTGTTGTGAGTGTGTGTACACAGTTGTGTTTTTGTGTGTACACAGTTGTGTGTGTGTCTGTGTGCAGAGTTGTGTGTGTGTGGACACAGTTTTGTTTATGTGTGTGTGTACACAGTTATGTGTGTGTGTACACAGTTGTGTGTGGGTGTGTGTGTGTGTACCCAGTTGTGTGTCTGTGTGTGCACACAGTTGTGCGTGTGTGTTCACAGTTGTTTTGTGTGTGTATGTGTGTACACAGTTGTGTGTTTGTGTGTACACAGTTGTGTGTGTGTGTGTGTGTGTGTGTGTGTGTGTGTGTGTATGTGTGCAGAGTTGTGTGTGTGTGGACACAGTTGTATTTATGTGTGTGTGTAAACAGTTATGTGTGTGTGTACACAGTTGTGTGTGTGTGTGTCTGTTTGTACAAAGTTGTGTGTGTGTGTTTACACAGTGTGTGTGTGTACACAGTTGTGTGTGTGTGTGTTCACACAGTTGTGTGTGTGTGTGTATACACAGTTGTGTGTCTGTTTGTGTATGTGTCTACTCAGTTGTGTGTGTGTGTTCACACAGTTGTGTGCGTATGTGTACACAGTTGTGTGTCTGTTTGTGTATGTGTGTCTACACAATTGTGTGTGTGTACACAGTCGTATCTGTGTGTATACAGTTGTGTGTGTGTGAGTACACAGTTGCGTTTGTGTGTTTGTGTACACAGTTGCGTGTGTGTATGCGTGTAAACAGTTGTGTGTGTATGTGTGTGTGAAAACAGTTGTGTGTGTGTATGTGTGTGTGTACACTGTGTGTGTGTGTGTACACTGTGTTTGTGTGTCTGTGTACACTGTGTGTTTTTGTGTACACTATGTGTGTACACTTTTGTGAGTGTGTGTGTGTACACTGTTCTGTGTGTGTACACAATGTGTGTGTGTGTACACAGTTGTGTGTGTGTGTGTGTACACAGTTGTTTGTGTGTGTACACAGATGTGTGTGTGTGTGTACACAGTTGTGTATGTGTATGTGTGTGTACACAGTTGTTTGTGTGTGCGTGTACACTGTATGAGTGTGTACACTGTTGTGTGTTTGTGCGTACATCATTGTGTATATACACAGTGTGTATGTGTGTGTGTGCAGACAGTGTACACAGTTGTGTGTGTGTGTGTGTCCACATTTGTGTGTGTGTGAATGTATACACAGTGTGTGTGAGTGTGTGTGCACAATGTGTGTGCGTGTGTACACGGTTGTGCGTGTATCTGTACACAGTTCTGTGTGTGTACACAGTTGTGTGTTTTTACACAGTTGTGCGTGTGTGTACACAGTTGTGTGTGTACGCAGTTGTGTGTGTATGTAAATAGTTGTCTGTGTGTGTGTGTACACAGTTGCGTATGTGTGTACACAGTTGTGTGGGTGTACACAGTTGAGTGTGGGTGTGTGTGTGTACACAGTTGTGTGTTTACACAATTGTGTGCGTGTGTGTGTGTTTGTACGCAGTTGTGTGTGTGTGTACACAGATGTTTGTGTGTGTGTGTACACAGTTGTGTGTGTGTGTGTGTACACTGTGTGTGTGTGCACTGTGTGTGTGTGTACACTGTTGTGTGTTTGTGCGTACATTATTGTGTATATACACAGAGTGTATGTGTGTGTGTGTGCAGACAGTGTACACAGTTGTGTGTGCGTGTCCACATTTGTGTATGTGTGAATGTATACACAGTGTGTGTGAGTGTGTGTGCACAATGTGTGTGCGTGTGTACATGGTTGTGCGTGTGTCTGTACACAGTTCTGTGTGTGTACACAGTTGTGTGTTTTTACACAGTTGTGTGTGTGTGTGTACACAGTTGTGCGTCTATGCAGTTGTGTGTGTATGTAAATAGTTGTGTGTGTGTGTGTGTGTGTGTTGTGTGTGTGTACACAGTTGCGTATGGGTGTACACAGTTGTGTGTGTGTACACAGTTGTGTGTGGGTCTGTGTGTGTACACAGTTGTGTGTGTGTACACAGTTGTGTGTGTGTGTGTGTACACAGTGTGTCTGTGTTTACACAGTTGTGTGTGTGTGTGTACACAGTTGTTTGTGTGTGTACACAGTTGTGTGTGTGTATGTGTGTACACTTTTGTGTGTGTTTGTACACTGTGTGTGTGTGTACACTGTGTTTGTGTGTACAGTGTGTTTGTGTGTACACTGTGTGTTTTTGTGTAAACCGTGTCTTTGTGTGTCTGTGTAAACTGTAGAGTGTGTGTGTGCATACACTTTTGTTTGTGTGTGTACACAATGTGTGTGTACACAATCTGTGTGTGTGTGTACTCTGTGTGTGTGTGTGTAAACAGTGTGTGTGTGTGTGTACACAGTGTGCGTTTGTGTATACAGAGTGTGTGTGTGTACACAGTGTGTTTGTATACACAGTGTGTGTGTGTACGCAGTTGTGTGTGTGTGTCCACATTAGTGTGTGTGTGTGTATACACAGTGTGTGTGAGTGTGTGTACACAGTGTGTGTGCGTGTGTAAATTGTTGTGTGTGTGTGTACACAGTTCTGTGTGTGTACACAGTTGTGTGTTTTTACACAGTTGTGCGCGTGTGTACACAGTTGTGTGTGTACGCAGTTGTGTGTGTATGTAAATAGTTTTGTGTGTGTTTGTACACAGTTGCGTATGTGTGTACACAGTTGTGTGTGTGTACACAGTTGTGTGTGGGTGTGTGTGTGTGTGTGTACAGTTGTGTGTGTACACAATTGTGTGTGTGTGTGTGTACACAGTTGTGTGTGTGTGTACACAGATGTTTGTGTGTGTGTGTACACAGTTGTGTGTGTGTACACAGTTGTGTGTGTGTACACTGTGTGTGTGAGTATGTACACAGGGTGTGTTTGTGTTTGTGTGTAGACAGTGTGTGTGTAAATACAGAGTGTATGTGTGTATACAGAGTTTGTGTGTGTGTGTGTGTGTGTGCACTGCTGTGTGTGTGTGTACACTGTGTGTGTGTTTGTACACTGTGTGTGTGGGTGTACACAGTGTGTCTGCGTGTGTGTGTACACAGTATGTGTGTGTGCATACACACTGTGTGTGTACACAGTTGTGTGTGCGTGTGTCTACACACTTTTGAGTGCCTGTGTGTGTATTCACAGTGTGTGTGTGTGTGTGTGTACACAGTTGCGTGTATGTATGTGTGTACACAGTTGTGTGTGTGTGTGTACACAGTTGTGTGTGTGTGTGTGTGTGTGTGTGCAGAGTTGTGTGTGTGTGCACACAGTTGTATTTATGTGTGTGTGTATACAGTTACGTGTGTGTGTGGACACAGTTGTGTGTGTGTGTGTCTGTTTGTACAAAGTTGTGTGTGTGTGTGTTTACACAGTGTGTGTGTGTGTATACACAGTTGTGTGTGTGTGTGTTCACACAGTTGTGTGTGTGTGTACACAGTTGTGTGTCTGTTTGTGTATGTGTGTCTACACAATTGTGTGTGTGTACACAGTCGTATCTGTGTGCATACAGTTGTGTGTGTGTGAGTACACAGTTGTGTTTGTGTGTTTGTGTACACAGTTGCGTGTGTGTATGCGTGTAAACAGTTGTGTGTGTATGTGTGTGTGTAAACAGTTGTGTGTGTGTATGTGTATGTGTACACTGTGTGTGTGTGTGTACACTGTGTTTGTGTGTCTGTGTACACTGTGTGTTTTTGTGTACACTGTGTATGTACACAGTTGTGTGTGTATGTGTGTGTACACAGTTGTGTGTCTGTGTGTGTACAATGTGTGTGTGCACTGTGTGTTTGTGTGTGTGTACACGGTTGTGTGTGTGTGTGCGTACAGTGTTGTGTGTGTGTACACAGTGTGCGTGTGTGAATACACAGTGTTTGTGTGTGTACACAGTGCGTGTGTCTACACAGTGCATGTGTGTGTACACAGTTGTGTGTATGTGTGTACACAGTTGTGTGTGTGTACACAGTTTGTGTGTGTGTACACAGTTGTGTGTGTTTACACAGTGTGTCTGGGTGTGTACACAGTCTGTGTGTGTGTGTCTACACAGTGTGTGTGTGTATACACAGTGTATGTGTGTATACACAGTGTTTGTGTGTGTGTGTGTGCACTGATTTGTGTGTGTGTGTACACAGTGCATGTGTGTTTATAAAATGTGAGTGTGTGTATAAACAGTGAGTATGTGTGTACACTGAGTGTGTGTGTGTATACACTGTGTGTGTGTGTACACAGTGTCCATGTGTGTAAACACAGTGTGTGTGTGTGTGTACACAGATTGTGTGTATACACAGTGTGTGTGTGCACACAGTTGTCTGTGTGTGTGTACAAAGTTGTTTTTGTGTGTGTACACACAGTGTGTGTGTGTGTGTGTGTGTGTGCCTGTGTACACAGTGTGTGAGAGTGTGTGCACACAGTTGTGTGTGTTCGTGTACACAGTTGTGTGTGTGTTTATTAAGTTGTGTGTATTTACACAGTTGTGTGTGTGTACACAGTTGTGTGAGTTTGTGTACACAGTTGTGTGTGTGTGTGTACACAGTTGTGTATGTGTGCAAACCGTAGTTTATGTGTACACAGTTGTGTGTGGGTGTTTGTGTGTGTACACATTTGTGCGTGTGTACACAGTTTTGTGTGTGTACACAGTTCTGCGTGTGTACACAGTTGTGTGTGTGTCTACACAGTTGTGCGTGAGTGTGTACACAGTTGTATGTGTGTGTACACAGTTGTGTGTGTGTGAGTGTACACAGTTGTGCGTGCGTGTATACACAGTTGTGTGTGTGTACACATTTGTGTGTGTGTATACAGTTGTGTGTGAGTGTACACAGTTGTGTGTGTGTACACAAACTTTTGTGTGAGTACACAGTTGTGTGTGTCTGTGTGTACGCAGTTGTCAGTTTGTGTGTGTACACAGTTGTGTGTGTGTGTGTACACAGCTGTGTGTGTGTGTGTGTGTACACAATTGTGTGTGTGCGTGTACACAGTTGTGTGTGGGTGTGTGTGTGTACACAGTTGTGTGTCTGTGTGTGCACACAGTTGTGCGTGTGTGTACACAGTTGTTGTCTGTGTGTGTGTGTGTGTGTACACAGTTGTTTGTTTGTGTGTACACAGTTGTGTGTGTGCACACAGTTGTTTTTATGTGTGTGTGTACACAGTTATGTGTGTGTGTACACAGTTGTGTGCGTGTGTGTCTGTTTGTACAAAGTTGTGTGTGTGTGTTTACACAGTGTATGTGCGTTTACACAGTTGTGTGTGTGTGTGTTCACACAGTTGTGTGGGTGTGTGTACACAGTTGTGCGGCTGTTTGTGTATGTGTGTCTATATAGTTGTGTGTGTGTGTTTGCACAGTTTTGTCTGTGTACACAGTTGTGTGTGCGTGTGTGTGTACAGAGTTGTGTGTGTGTGTGTGTGTGTGTACACAGTTGTGTCTGTGTGTATACAGTTGTGTGTTTGTGTGTACACAGTTGTGTTAGTGTGTGTGTGTACAGAGTTGTGTGTGTGTGTACACAGTGTGTGTGTACACAGTTGTGTTTGTGTGTCTGTGTACACTGTTGTTTGTGTGTGTACATAGTTGTGTGTGTGTGTGTAAACAGTTGTGTGTGTGTATGTGTGTGTACACTGTGTGTGTGTGTGTACACTGTGTGTTTTTGTGTACACTGTGTGTGTGTGTACACTTTTGTGAGTGTGTGCGTGTACACTGTTCTGTGTGTGTACACAGTGTGTGTGCGTGTGTGTGCGTACACAGTTGTGTTTCTGTGTGTGTACACAGTTGTTTGTGTGTGTATACAGATGTTAGTGTGTGTGTACACAGTTGTGTATGTGTGTGTTCATAGTTGTATGTGTGTGTGTACACTGTGTGTATACACTGTTGTGTGTGTGTGCGTACATTATTGTGTATATACACAGTGTGTGTGTGTGTGTGTGCAGACAGTGTATGGGTATGTGTGTGTACAGTGTGTGTGTCTATATACACAGTGTATGTGTGTATACACAGTGTTTGTGTGTGTGTGTACACAGTGTGTCTCTGTCTTTATACACTGTGTGTGTGTGTGTGTGTACACAGTTTGTGTGTGTGTGTTCACAGTGTGTGTGTGTGTGTGTATACAGTGTTTGTGTGTGTGTTTGTGTACTCAGTTTGTTTGTAGACACTGTGTGTGCTTATACACATTTGTGCGTGTGTGTGTGTCTACACAGCTGTGTGTGTGCCTGTATACTCAGTGTGTGTGTGTGTGTGTACACAGTGTGTGTGTGTGTGTGTGCGTACGTACTTGTGCGTGTGTACATAGTTGTGTGTGTGTTTTTGTACACAGTTGTGTGTGTGTACACAGTTGTTTCTGTGTGTGCACAGCTGTGCGTGTGTGTGTATGTGTGTCTACACAGTTGCGTGTGTGTGTGTACACTTTTTGTGTGTGTGTGTGTGTACACACTTGTGTGCGTGTGTACACAGTTGTGTGTGTGTGTGTACACAGTTGTGTGTGTTTTTGTGTACACAGTTGGGTGTGTATGTACACAGTTGTGAGTGTGTGCACACAGTTGTGTGTCTGTGTGCGTGTACACAGTTGTGTGTGTGTGTTCACACAGGTGTGTGTGTGCGTGTGTACACAGTTGTGTGTGTGTGTATACACAGTGTGTGTGTGTACACAGTGTGTGTGAGTGTGTGCACACAGTTGTGTGTGTTCGTGTACACAGTTGTGTGTATTTACACAGTTGTGTGTGTTTGTGTACACAGTTGTGAGTGTACACTGTTGTGTGTGTGTGTGTGTGTACACAGTTGTGTGTGTGTGTACACAGTTGTGGATGTGTGCAAACCGTTGTGTGTGTGTACACAGTTGTGTGTGTGTGTTTGTGTATGTACACAGTTGTGTGTTTCTGTGTGTACGCAGTTATCAGTTTGTGTGTGTGTACACAGTTGTGTGTGTGTGTACACAGTTGTGTGTGTGTGTGTGTACACAATTGTGTGTGTGCGTGTACACAGTTGGGTGTGGGTGGGTGTGTGTGTACACAGTTGTGAGTCTGTGTGTGCACACAGTTGTGCGTGTGTGTACACAGTTGTTGTGTGTGTGTGTGTGTGTGTACACAGTTGTTTGTTTGAGTGTACAGAGTTGTGTGTGTGTACGGAGTTGTGTGTGTGTGTACACAGTGTGTGTGTACACAGTTGTGTTTGTGTGTCTGTGTACACAGTTGTTTTTGTGTGTACACAGTTGTGTGTCTGTGTGTGTAAACAGTTGTGTGTGTGTATGTGTGTGTACACTGTGTGTGTGTGTGTACACTGTGTGTTTTTGTGTACACTGTGTGTGTGTGTACACTTTTGTGAGTGTGTGTGCTTACACCGTTCTGTGTGTGTACACAATGTGTGTGTGTGTGTGTGTGTGTGTGTGTGTACACAGTTGTGTGTGTGTGTGTACACAGTTGTTTGTGTGTGTACTTAGATGTTTGTGTGTGTGTACACAGTTGAATATGTGTATGTGTGCACACAGTTGTGTGTGTGTGTGTACACAGTGTGTGTGTACACTGTTGTGTGTGTGTGCGTACATTATTGTGTATATACACAGTGTGTGTGTGTGTGTGTGTGTTTGCTGACAGTGTATGGGTCTGTGTGTACTCAGTGTGTGTCTATATACACAGAGTATGTGTGTATACACAGTGTGTCTGTGTGTTTATACACTGTGTGTGCGTGTGTATACAGTTTGTGTGTGTGTGTGTACACAGTGTGTGTGTGTGTATACAATGTGTGTGTGTGTGTTTGTGTACTCAGAGTGTTTGTAGACACAGTGTGTGCTTATACACACGTGTGTCTGTGTGTCTACACAGTTGTGTGTGTGCCTGTATACTCAGTGTGTGTGTGTGTGTGTGTGTGTGTGTGTGTGTGTGTGTGTGTGTGTGTGTGTGTGTGTGTGTGTGTGTGTGTGTGTGTGCGTACACAGTGTGTGTGTGTCTGCGTACATACTTGTGTGTGTGTATATAGTCGTGTGCGTGTGTGTTTGTACACAGTTGTGTTTGTGTGTACACAGTAGTTTCTGTGTGTGCACAGCTGTGCGTGTGTGTGTATGTGTGTCTACACAGTTGCGTGTGTGTTTGTACACATTTTTGTGTGTGTGAGTACACACTTGTGTGCGTGTGTACACAGTTGTGTGTGTGTGTGTACACAGTTGTGTGTGTTTTTGTGTACACAGTTGGGTGTGTATGTACACAGTTGTGAGTGTGTGCACACAGTTCTGTGTCTGTGTGTGTGTACACAGTTGTGTGTGTGTGTGTGTGTGTGTTCACACAGGTGTGTGTGTGCCTGCATACAGAGTTGTGTGTGTGTATATACACAGTGAGTGTGTGTGTGTGTACACAGTGTGTGTGAGTGTGTGCACACAGTTGTGTGTGTTCGTGTACACAGTTGTGTGTGTGTTTACACAGTTGTGTACATTTACGCAGTTGTGTGTGTTTGTGTACACAGTTGTGTGTGTACACAGTTGTGTGTGTGTGTGTGTGTGTGTACACAGTTGTTTGTTTGAGTGTACAGAGTTGTGTGTGTGTGTACAG
Source organism: Isurus oxyrinchus (assembly GCA_026770705.1). Classification (NCBI taxonomy): domain Eukaryota; kingdom Metazoa; phylum Chordata; class Chondrichthyes; order Lamniformes; family Lamnidae; genus Isurus; species Isurus oxyrinchus. The sequence goes on from JANJGN010000017.1 coordinate 108,283,196, forward strand.
AGTTGTGTGTGTGTGTACACAGTGTGTGTGTACACAGTTGTGTTTGTGTGTCTGTGTACACAGTTGTTTGTGTGTGTACACAGTTTTGTGTGTGTGTGTGTAAACAGTTGTGTGTGTGTATGTGTGTGTGCACTGTGTGTGTGTATGTGTGTGTGCGCACTGTGCGTTTTTGTGTACACTGTGTGTGTGTGTACACTTTTGTGAGTGTGTGTGCTTACACCGTTCTGTGTGTTTACACAGTGTGTGTGTGTGTGTACACAGTTGTGTGTGTGTGTGTACACAGTTGTTTGTGTGTGTACTTAGATGTTTGTGTGTGTGTGTACACAGTTGAATATGTGTATGTGTGCACACAGTTGTGTGTGTGTGTGTACACAGTGTGTGTGTACACTGTTGTGTGTGTGTGCGTACATTATTTTGTATATACACAGTGTGTGTGTGTGTGTGTGTGTGTGTGTTTGCTGACAGTGTATGGGTCTGTGTGTACTCAGTGTGTGTCTATATACACAGAGTATGTGTGTATACACAGTGTGTCTGTGTGTTTATACACTGTGTGTGCGTGTGTATACAGTTTGTGTGTGTGTGTGTACACAGTGTGTGTGTGTGTATACAATGTGTGTGTGTGTGTTTGTGTACTCAGTGTGTTTGTAGACACAGTGTGTGCTTATACACACGTGTGTGTGTGTCTACGCAGTTGTGTGTGTGCCTGTATACTCAGTGTGTGTGTGTGTGTGTGTGTGTGTGTGTGTGTGTGTGTGTGTGTGTGTGTGTGTGTGCGTACACAGTGTGTGTGTGTGTCTGCGTACATACTTGTGTGTGTGTATATAGTCGTGTGCGTGTGTGTTTGTACACAGTTGTGTTTGTGTGTACACAGTAGTTTCTGTGTGTGCACAGCTGTGCGTGTGTGTGTATGTGTGTCTACACAGTTGCGTGTGTGTTTGTACACATTTTTGTGTGTGTGAGTACACACTTGTGTGCGTGTGTACACAGTTGTGTGTGTGTGTGTACACAGTTGTGTGTGTTTTTGTGTACACAGTTGGGTGTGTATGTACACAGTTGTGAGTGTGTGCACACAGTTCTGTGTCTGTGTGTGTGTACACAGTTGTGTGTGTGTGTGTGTGTGTGTGTGTGTGTGTGTGTGTGTGTGTGTGTGTGTGTGTGTGTGTGTTCACACAGGTGTGTGTGTGCCTGCGTACAGAGTTGTGTGTGTGTATATACACAGTGAGTGTGTGTGTGTGTGTACACAGTGTGTGTGAGTGTGTGCACACAGTTGTGTGTGTTCGTGTACACAGTTGTGTGTGTGTTTACACAGTTGTGTGCATTTACGCAGTTGTGTGTGTTTGTGTACACAGTTGTGTGTGTACACAGTTGTGTGTGTGTGTGTACACAGTTGTGTATGTGTGCAAACCGTTGTGTGTGTGTACAAAGCTGTGTGTGGGTGTTTGTGTGTGTACACAGTTGTGAGTGTGTACACAAAAGTTTGTGTGAGTACACAGTTGTGTGTGTGCGTACGCAGTTATCAGTTTGTGTGTGTGTACACAGTTGTGTGTGTGTGTACACAGCTGTGTGTGTGTGTGTACACAATTGAGTGTGTGTGCGTACACAGTTGTGTGTGGGCGGGTGTGTGTACACAGTTGTGTGTCTGTGTGTGCACACAGTTGTGCTTGTGTGTACATAGTTGTGGTATGTGTGTGTACACAATGTGTGAGTACACAGTTGTGTTTGTGTGTCTGTGTACACAGTTGTTTGTGTGTGTACACAGTTGAGTGTGTGTGTGCGTGTGTGTGTGTAAACAGTTGTGTGTGTATGTGTGTACACTGTGTGAGTGTGTGTACACTGTGTGTTATTGTGTACACTGTGTGTGTGTGTACACTTTTGTGAGCGTGTGTGCGAACACTGTTCTGTGTGTGTACACTGTGTGTGTGTGTGTGTGTACACAGTTGTGTGTGTGTGTACACAGTTGTTTCTGTGTGTGCACAGCTGTGCGTGTGTGTGTACGTGTGTCTACACAGTTGCGTGTGTGTGTACACATTTGTGTGTGTGTGTACACAGTTGTGTGTGTTTTTGTGTACACAATTGTGTGTGTATGTACACAATTGTGAGTGTGTGCACACAGTTGTGTGTCTGTGTGTGTACACAGTTGTGTGTGTGTGTGTGTGTGTGTGTACACACAGGTGTGTGTGTGCGTCTGTACACAGTTGTGTGTGTGTGTATACACAGTGTGTGTGTGTGTGTGTGTACACTGTGTGTGTGAGTGTGTGCACACAGTTGTGTGTGTTCATGTACACAGTTGTGTGTGTGTTTACACAGTTGTGTGTATTTACACAGTTGTGTGTGTTTGTGTACACAGTTGTGAGTGTACACAGTTGTGTGTGTGTGTGTGTGTACACAGTTGTGTGTGTGTGTGTACACAGTTGTGTATGTGTGCAAACCGTTGTGTGTGTGTACAAAGTTGTGTGTGGGTGT